>JARQOD010000006.1:440680058-441052273 GCA_033576555.1 Oophaga sylvatica
ATCTCCCGGTCCTAGTAAATCTGCTCTCACTGCTACATAACTGCTGTCCAAAACTTAATTGCTCCCAGTAGCTACTAATTGCTTGCTCACTGATACACAATCTGCTGCTCCACTAGCGACATAATCTGCTGCTCAATTGCGACAATCTGCTGCTCACTAGATACACAATCTGCTGCTCACTAGCGACATAATTGCTGCTCACTAGTGACATTAATTGATGCTCTCTAAATACATAATCTGCTCGCTCACGAGATAATCTGCTTCTCAGTAGCTACTATAATCTGCTGCTCACTAGCTACATAATCTGCTGCTCCTTAGCTAATAATCTGCTGCTCACTAACTACATAATTTACTGCTCACTAGCTACATAATTGCTTCTCAATAGCTACATTTAATCTGCTGCTCACTAGATACATAATCTACTGCTCATAGCTACATAATCTGCTGTCACTAGCTACATATCTGCTGCTCACTAGATAATCTGCTTCTCAGTAGTACATAATCTGCTGTCAGTAGCTACATATCTGCTGCTCACTAGATACAAAATCCTGCTCTCACTAGATTACATAATCTGCTGCTCACTAGATACATAATCTGCTGCTCACCAAACTACATAATCTACTGCTCACTAGATACAAATTGCTGCTCACTAGCTACATAATCTGACGTGCTCACTAGCTACATAATCTGTGCTCATAAACTACATAATTTGCTCCTCAGTAGCTACATAATCTGCTTGCTCACTAGTACACAATCTGCAGCTCACTAGCGAGAATCTGCTGCTCACTAGATACACATCTGATGCTCACTAGCGACATAAATTGCTGCTCACTAGTGACATAATCTGCTGCTCACTAAGATACATAATCTGCTCGCTCACGAGATTAATCTGCTTCTCAGTTAGCTAAATAATTGTTGCTCACTAGCTACATAATCTATTGCTCACTAACTACATAATCTACTGCTCACTCACCAGAAATCTGCTTCTCAGTAGCTTACATAATCTGCTGTCACTAGATACATAATCTCTCGCTCACTACATAATCTGCTTCTCAGTAGCTACATTAATCTGCTGCTCACTAACTACATAATCTAACTGCTCACTAGCTACATATCTGCTTCTCAGTAGCTACATAATCTGCTGCTCACTAACTACATAATCTACTGCTCACTCACCAGATAATCTGCTCAGTAGCTACATAATCTGCTGCTCACTAGATACATAATCTGCTCGCTCACTGCATAATCTACTTCTCAGTAGCTACATAATCTGCTGCTCACTAACTACATAATCTATGCTCACTAGCTACATAATCTGCTTCTCAGTAGCTACATAATCTGCTGCTCACTAGGTACATAATCTACTGCTCACTAGATACCACAATCTGCTGCCTCACTAGGACATAATCTCTGCTACTAGCTACATAATCTGGTGCTCACTAGATACATATTCTGCTGCTCACTAGATACATAATTCTGCTTGCTCACTAGATACACAATCTGCTGCTCACTAGCGACATAATCTGCTGCTCACTAACTACATAATCTGTGCTCACTAGATAATCTGCTTCTCAGTAGCTACTAATCTGCGCGCTCACTAGATACTTAATTCTGCTGCTCACTAGCTACATAATCTGCTGCCACTAGATACATAATTGCTCGCTCACTAGCTACACAATCTGTGCTCACTAGATACATAACCTGCTCCTCACTAGCTACATAATCTGCTGCTCACTAGATACAATACCTGCTCCTCAGTAGCTACATAATTGCTGCTCACTATATACATAACCTGCTCTTCAGTAGCTACATATCTGCTGCTCACTAGATACATAACCTGCTCCTCAGTAGCTACATAATCTGCTGCTCCTAGATACATAAACCTTCCTCAGTAGCTACTTAATCTGCTGCTCACTAGATACTTAAACTGCTCCTCAGTAGCAACATAATCTGCTGCTCACTAGATACATAACCTGCTCCTAGTAGCTAATATCTGCTGCTCACTAGATACATAACCTGCTCTCAGTAGCTACACTAATCTGCTACTCATTGATACATAATCTGCTGCTCACTGCTACTATCTGCTCGCTCACTAGATACATAATCTGCTGCTCACAAGCACAATATAAGATATGGTCTGTAATAGTTGGTGGGAATCTCAAGTTGCACCTCTTGGTTAAAAGGGGTCAGAAGTGAACTCCTTGGGACAGCAGGGAAGTGTCCGGTAACCCCACCGTAGGGCTGAGAAATTTTACAAAAAGAGGGGCACACAGGAACAAGCATTTCCTGGCTCTGTTCCACCATGCGATGCTCCGTGCACTCATCAGACGGGTTTATTACAATATTACTTCTTTATAGTTTTAGGAAACATTATCCCCGGGAATCAATGTCGATAAAGACAGATCCTTTGCCTCGTTGTACCGGCGGCGTCTTAGCCTTGGCCGTCTCATGCGCCGCTCGACTTGATGTTATATTCGGTATAAACACTTGTTGTGAAGTACAATCTAATGAACTCAGGATTAAAGCGTATGATGGCGGGATGAGAGGGTCTGCAACGTCTGTCTGAAGTGGAGATTTCTACCGGAATCGATGGTTTTGTATAAAACTTCAAAGTTTTCACTTCAGTAAAAACAAGTAAGTTATATGTAAGAGAAGTGCAGGGGCCGTTGTAGTTTGGCTCGGGCTCAGCGGTTTTAGGACGGTCATAAGAAGGCTACAATATCGAACATCATGATTACGGCTCATCTCATTTTCCATCGGGGGGGGGCTCTAGTCAATCTGCCCCCAAAACACATTAAAGGGGTATTAACTTCTCGAAGATCCTATCTCAATGTGTGTAGGTGTAATAATGCTAATAAATAGTCAATACCTCCAATAAAATATATATAGTTATTCTGATTCGCTATGTTGCTTACCAACGTACAGGGCATTGCAGTTATGACCACTCATATAGTGACAGTTGTTGCGAGTAGTCGTAAACCATTGATACCTAAACTAACGCAATGCCCTGCACATGGGGCAAGTGACACAAGCGAATCAGAAGAACTATACTACATTTCTAATTGGAAGTATTGATTATTATTATCACACCTACTACATCTTGGGATAGGATCTTGGAGATGGAATACCCCTTTAAATTGAAGTCAGCTGAACTTGCTTTTTTTCTCCCGGCCATAAGCCGCAGCGCTCTTTACCTTCTGCCCACTGAATTTACATGAACTCTCGTCCGAGCTAGGCGTTAAAGTGTATGGGGGGAATCGGAGTGATAGTCGTGCATCCAAAAACTATTTAAGGTCTAAGGGTTTCTACTCTCAATCTGAAAGTTTCTCAAAAGATCGGCGCACCCCTCTCCTGAAATACTCTGAGCTGCTGGGGACACAGCTCCTTCCTCCACTATATGAATGGTTCATTGTTTCAGCTATACCCCTTTTCCCAAAAAAATAAGGACCCATAACTTTCCACTATACAACTCTCAGCTGTGACCTTCTACATGATTCGCACACTCCTGTCCTGAAATCTCTGTGCTGCTAAAGACCTTGCTTTTTCCACTGTGTAAACTCTCTGTGACCTCCTCAATGATTAGCGCAGTGCCATTTTATCCAGTGATTCATACCTGCTGCAGGTACTCGTTCTTTGAATACTGTCACGTTGCTTGAGCAATCATTACACTGATGAATGTGAATTCTTTTTTACAGCTTTCTAGAGATAGGAGACGGGGTATAAGGGGAGAAGAAAGTCTTCATATCGCAACAATAATCCTAATTCTGTAGACTCTGATCTTTATATTCCCCCTATCCAGGTATTAAAAAAAATCCCAAATGCACATACAGGGCAATCTAAGGTTCCCTTCTCATTATTTTTCACTACAGTGGAGGAACACATTAAATAAGCCCCACAGGTAAAACTGACGCATAGTTATAAATACAGCAAGATCTGCGGGGGCGGGGGCATTACTTCTCCCTTGTCATGCATGCTCCGCCCCCGCAGACTCTGCACTGTGCATTTTTCAGTGTATCAGACTTTCCCGAACTGGTTTTCTTTAACTACTTTTGAAGATATTCTCAACATGTAATCATGATAATGCAGAAGCTTCTATCCCAACCATTATATCCCAGCTGGACGGTGAATTTAATTATATTACCGGATAAAACACAAGGGAGGATCCGAACTTCTTTCATTTCTAAATTGCTGTGGTTTAATTTTTAATAGAAGTTTCAGAGCCGGAGTAATTTTTGCAGCAGGGAGGAAAGTGCTAGATAAAAATAGGCCAAAGCAATCAAATAAATCAAACAATATTGATAACGTGAATTCTCTCCTGCTTTAGGCCCAAAGGATGAAGACGAGGCTGCAGCCACCAAGTAGACAGAGATGGACGGCTTCATGAGAGAGACTATATTTTTTCATATGGGACAAGAGCAAAATATATCAGATAGAGGTGGGGTTGAACGCACATTTGGCCGACAGCAATCTTTTCCAACCCCCATTGACCGATCCTTCACTTCCTCGACACAATCGATCATCCATCATAATTAGATTGTCAGTTGCTCTCGACAAAAAATGGTGGGTTCAGACTACTTTAATGTCTTTGTGGGATTTCAAGGGGTTGATTGGCCAAAATGAAACTCTGCCCAGTGGTCTCAATATTTTAAAACATAAAAAAATCAGTCATACTCACCTACCGGCAACTCACTTAAATCCAGCAGGTCACGGAAAAGGAAGAGGTGATGTCATCGTCAACCATACACCAGACCGCTACTGCTGGGTGCAGCTGTTAGGTGACATAATCTTAAAAAATCCATTATAGCACTGCTGAATCACGTGACCGATGCAGCTAATCACCAGCAGCAGTGGTCAAATGGTTGGTGGACGGTGAAAATCACTACTTCATTTACACTGAGCAGCCTGCACTGGATTCATGTTGATGTCAGTAAGTGAGTTTTGACTAAGTTTGTTGTGTTTTAGATATTTTTGTCTCCTGGCCAAGTTTTGCTTTGCCCATGCAAAAAACCCCTTTTTAAAACAGCTCTCAAGGAAAAGTAATAAAATAGCCCTGTCATGTAATTCAAACGGCAGGCCGTCCTAGTTACGTGTCAGAACGGACTAGAGTCACTGGAAAACACAACTCTCGTCGACCTGTGTCTCAGCTGATCGAGGACCTGTATCATAAGCGCATATGCCTCCGTGAGCCAAGGAAAAGGGAAATGACAAGAGAAAAAATAAACTTCCCCTTGGCAGGCTGCACATGGAAGGCTAAGACTGGTGGAAAAAAGTCTTTGTGCCAGTCAAAAAAGAGATTTATTTTTCCTCCTTGTCACAGCCCTTCTACTAGGCAATTCAGAAGCATGAGTGGTTTAGAACACAACTCCTCTGTCAGTTGGACACAGATCTTGGGATTTGGGGTTTTTTTCAAACTGCAAACCATCCTGACTAGGTTAGGCTGCTGTTTGAATTACATGACAGGGCCATTTTATTACACTCTTGGCCAGGTTTTTTTCTTTTTCTATGACAACAGCACTTTACTTTAGATTCCATTTTAGATGGGATGGGAAGATGGAGGCTTCGTTTAAAAAATGGGAAAGTATAGATGAAGTAGGAAAACCACATAGCTAATCTTGGAAAGATACCTTAGTTTGGACCCAAAGTAACATCAATTATGAGTAAGAGAACCCCTATATACGTAAGTTACAACTAAGAGCGAAAGATACCCTAGACATTAGATGGCAATGAGCTGTTCCTCCTGACTCCTATATAATGCATGCTCGTCCAAAGTGTGCATGTATTCTCAATAGAGTAGGTGAGAATAATGCAATGTCAGCCTCCTCTACTGTTGAAATCCCACATGTGCCATCCTTCTTATCCCCAATATTGTTATCAAGGAAAGGCAAGACCATTCTCACCAAATCGACAGCTTCAGCCAACATTCACAGTAGCTTTGGCTTTGAAGGACCATTAACGCTCAGATGCCAAAACAGCTCCCAACTCATTAATTGATGGACATGGACAGTTGTGCAAATGGTACCCAACAGATCAAGAAAACCCATGGAAAAACTGCTTTAAGTGAACAGGCCAAAAATGAACACTTTACAAAGAACCCGTTTACTCTCAAATTGTAATTTCATGGAGAATACAAGTAAACAAGGCAAGATGTCTGGCGACTAATGCTTCTTTCCTGTCAAAGGGTTAATGCGGTACGTAGATAGCGCCAAATAAGATTAAGATGAAACAGACCCTTTAATTGAGAACAGCAGTGTCACATAAAAGGGAACAATTACCACGTGTCACCTATTACCAGGCACTTATACAGCAAAGAAGCACCCATGGAAATACTGGAGTCCATAATGTCATTATCACCAATTTACACAGGAGAAAACACAGAGCAGGAGCTGAGATTACCGGACTGATGTACGGGATCTGGTCCTCGGAGAGCGCGGCGGGGCCCTTGCAAACCTCGGACCATCTGGAGGGAGCAGAACGCTTTTTTTGTTTGCAGAGGCAATGATGCTGAAGCCCTACACGGGACATGGAAGCTTCTCTACGCTGGGGGATTTTCACTGTTTCGGGGTTAAAGTAAACATAGGGCGCCATCGGTGGAATAGGACCCACTGTGGACGCCATCTTTAGTGGGTGCTGTTCAAAACTTTGCAAGGAGCAAAATCAATCTGACGCTATTCCAGGGCACAGAAACTATTTAGTTTAGGGATTCTTTGGGGATTGGGGAGAAAAATCAAAATCATTGCGCCCCAGTGGTGGAAACAGTAATTTTCAATTTAATAAAAGAGGCTTTATAAATGCCGTCAACACATGGGGGCTGGATAGGTGATAAATTACGATCAGTGGAGTTCGGTGCAAAGTGAAAGGTAGTGAGAATACATGACCACGGCTCTCCGGATAGATGGGGGATCAGGCACATGCTCTCTTCACACGGTGGACCCTCTTTCCGTGGGTGCTGAGGTCACACCGACAATGATCGTGCGGATTGAAGGCGGCGGGAGTGTTTTGTGCACAAACTGTTTTCAATGCAGTTATACCTAAAAAACAACTCTGGATTGTATCAATGGCTCTCCATAAAATGAGTGTCTTCAGAGTTCTTACATAGGACTGCTGGCAAGCCCAGTGCATTGTGTTAAAGGTCAGAGCTATCCTAGAAGCGTGGTATAAAGAGGATCACTTCTCATGTGACAAGACCTAATGCCATGTTACTCAGTAAAGAGGAAATCTGTGCAACATGAAAATCCTCTACCCGCCATTTGCTGCTACCATGCAGAACACGAGAGGCGGCCGCCGTGCTCCAGGGGGTCGGCAATCTGTTACCATCCAGGCAACAGGGAGTTAAACATGTGACAAGAAAAGAAACATATTTCCTCAGATCAGTCAGGCAGACGAGGCGCTATGGCTCCTCCGGCAGATGGAGCACACTGCAGCGCTAATGAGAGCCGCCATGATGAGAGAGAAGGGAACAGGGGTGGGGCGGCGGATAATAAAAAGTGATAACGACTCTGCTCCGAACAAAGAAATGGGGTAAGTGTCAATATAGTGCACAGAAATACGATGGTCACAATGTAAGGGGGTGACAGAGGCCGCCATGTGCCTCCCACTCTCCTGACCGTGTTGGCATTGCATTTATGCTGTTCCATCGAGTTTTATGTACATTAATATATTTGCTTGATGTTATTATACTGTGATGTAGTTTACATTTACTTGGCATAGGGTTAGGAAAGATATAGAATAGAATAGAAGGGCAGCAACAGAATAGGACAATGTTAGGAATAGATTAGTGGGCACAATAGAGGCAGGAAAAGAAGTGCTGTGAGTTATAGTGATGAGACTTCCTAATTAGGGCAGAAGTGATGTAACAGTGACAGAGAGAAGACAGATGTCCCTGGGGGGGAAGATTGCGGAGGCAATGAGGGACCCAGGCTCAGCAGCGTGCGAGTGGTCACCATCTATTGAAGTAACCATTCCAAAGGGGGTCTGGGGGTAACGGCGGGGACTAGGCAGAGGTGAGCGCACTTTTTCCAATGGAAACCGGACAAGGGGAATGGGAGGAAGATGATGGACCTAGAGGCACGGATGCCGCAGAAGAGGAAGCACTGTCTGCGGGACAGAGGCTGTCGGAAGAGACGGGAGAGCTCAAGGGATACAAGTGTCTTCAGGAAGGAAGTTGTCAGAGAAGGCAGGGAGAGTTTCAGGAAAGTCATTGTGTGTGAACTGTACTACATCAGCATCAAGAACCCTGTTTTCAAGTAAAGTTGAACTGTTGAGTTTGGACATGGAGTCTGGAGTTGTTTGTGTGAACCTGACGGGACTTTGTATTCCTTTGTGGGGTGCCAGGGTGTGGCGAGGGAACAGCTCCTCGCCACGCTACCATCCTGGCCTCCTCAAAAAGTGGCATAGTCGGCAGGATTATGATTCCTCACATTTGAAGAGCGGAGGAGCCCCGAAAATGGCCAAAGATGGCGGCCGTTAGAGACTTATAGATGGCGGAAGAAAGGCGCAAAAAAATGCGAGTGTGCCGCCCATCGTGGGAGGCCTAAATAAAAAAGGGCATGAATACCAGCTTGGCAGAAGCTATGGCCTGAGCCTAGGTCACATCCCCTGGTGTCTGATGCCTGCCCGAGATGGGTGCGGCAAAGGAAGAAGAAACCCCAACCACTGCAGCAGATTTCCTGAGGAATGGGAGGAGTCTAAATCCAAATGGGCAGAGAAGCCAGAAGTGGCTCCACCCATGAACAGGGTCCATAAGAGAAGGACATCGTGTAGGGAAAAGAGAGACGCCATTGCAGAGCAAGGTGCCTTTCCCCTTGTAGCGGCGCAGTTATGTCCTTCCGAGGAGGTATCAGGCGGCAGGACTGGGAGCGATCCCTGTCACAGTTGAAGATGGATACTCCGCCCGGGGCCTGTGGAATATGGAGCTGAGGAGTAGAACCCTGAAACAGATGACCTCCCTTTCCCGGAAGACTGGTTTCCGTTCAACCGGGCCGGTGAAGAAAAATGACGGGAGCAGCAGAACGGAAGGCTATGAGAGTCCCGAGCAGCAGCCGCCGAAGGAAGCGGTCGCGAACTCAGGCATATCTGATGAGGGACAAATCATGCCCGTGGCACCTAGGTCTCGTGGCTGCAGCGGAGGACCTTTCGGGAGGATTGCAGCTAGCAAAGTAAGTCCGACACTCACCCCTGGCCCTGCACCTAACCACGGCAGCTAACTGGGTGAACCTCGGTCCCACACAGGAGAAGCTCAGTGGTGGCGCTAGTCATCGAGGAAAAGAAACGAGGGAACGCTGGATTCAAGAGGAGCAGCGGCGCCCAGGAGGAGGAACCATGTCCGGTCAGATGACACGGGGCCTGATAAGGTATTTAAAACCATACCAGAGGATATGGGTTAATTCAGGAAGTCGGGACCGGTGAGAAAATCTATGTGAATGCCGGGTCCATCGCACTTGAGGGTCCTTGACAAGAATGGGACCGAGTGATTTTCATAAGAGGGGATGGACCTCGGGGACCGCATGCCATGGCGATCACAGTGGGTCTCCAGCATCGAGGAGAGACAGGCGAATGAAGAAGGAGCCGGAGAAAGGGGTGGTGAGTCTTTCTCCAGCGGGGCCTCAGTCCATACGTTCATCACTGTACAGGGCCAAACGCAGCCCACTACTCTGGCTGCAAGGACGTTGCAGAATAGAGGCGACCCCTTTAAGTTGATGTGTTTGTGCTAGCTACACCAAATGAAAAAATGAGAGACTGTTTCGCTTCTCCTAAAGGGAAAAGGAGCCCTGAGCGGCAGCGGGCCCAGGTGTCGGTACTGACCATTATGGTCACAGTTGAGTGACTTTGTTTTTCTCCCCCTCCTCCAAGTTTCTTTGCGCACGTTTGCGCATCCCTGTTGGATTTATGGGACTAAAACCCTGAAAGAGTTAATCACCTTTGGTAAGAATGGACTGTGTGCGGCTGCTCTAAGTTCTGTGCTGTTTTAACCCTCAACTGTTGTTTTTTAACCCTGAACAGCCCCCAGGGAGTATAAAAGCAGCGCACTTGTTTTAAAGGGACTGTACTCTCTTAAAAGAGGGAGGGGAAAACCTGAACAGGAGGACCAGAAGAGCGAGCTGCGTCAGGACTACATGGACTGTCGGAGCAGTGGTGAGTTGGTCACTAAGCCATCGTGTTCATTTACATTGACTTCCTGTGTTTGGACACCCAAGCAGGAAATGACTGGCCCACGTGCCTGGTATGTTGCAATTAATATGGGTCCTAAGAGCAAGGGGGACGGGGGACAGTTGGACCCATGTTTAAGATTAAAAAAAAAAAAGACTTGGACTCTAGGTTTCTTAGTTGACCAACAGGAAGCGCTGGACAAAGAGTGTATTAACTTTATAAATGTTTTAATATAAAATTGGTGTTTTACAGAGGCCGCTATGGTCAGGGACGACCATATTTTAGGAGGAAGGAGTGTAAGGGGGTGACAGAGACCGCCATGTGCCTCTCCCTCTCCTGACCGTGTTGGCATTGCATGTATGCTGATCCATCGAGTTTTATGTACACTACCGGTCAAAAGTTTTAGGGTCACTTAGAAATTTCCTTATTTTTGAAAGAAAAGCAGTTTTTTTTTCCAATGAAGCTAACATTAAATGATTCAGAAATACACTCTATACAGTGTTAATGTGGTAAATGACTATTCTAGCGGCAAACGTCTAGTTTGTAATGCAATATCTTCATAGGTGTATAGAGGCCCATTTCCAACAACCATCACTCCAGTGTACTTATGGTATTTTGTGTTCGCTAACTGTGTAAGAAGGCTAATAGATGGTTAAAATACCCTTTAAAAACCCTTGTGCAAGTATGTTAACACAGCTGAAAACCGTTTGGTTGATTAGAGAAGCTATAAACCTGACCTTCCTTTGAGCTTGTTGAGAATCTGGAGCATTACATTTGTTGGTTCCATTAAACTCTCAAAATGGCCAAAAAAAAAGAACTTTCTTGTGAAACTCGACAGTCTATTCTTGTTCTTAGAAATGAAGGCTATTCCATGCGAAAAATTACCAAGAAACTGAAGAATTCATACAATGGTGTGTAGTACTCCCTTTAGAGGAGTGCACAAACAAGCTCTAACCAGAGAAGAAAGACAAGTGGGAGGCCCCGCTGCACAACTGAGCAACAAGACAAGTACATTAGAGTCTTTAGTTTGAAAAATTGACGCCTCACAGGTCCTCAACTGGCAGCTTCATTAAACAGTACACATTAAACGCCAGTGTCAACATCTACAGTGAAGAGGCGATTTGGGGATGCTGGCCTTCAGGGCAGATTGGCAAAACAAAAGCCAATATTCCTCTGTCCAATGTCTGTGTTCTTTTGCCCATATTAATCTTTTCCTTTCATTTAAGCCAGTCTTAAATATGGCTTTTGTTTTGCCAATCTGCCCTGAAGGCCAGCATCCCCAAATCGCCTCTTCACTGTAGATGTTGACACTGGCGTTTAATGTGTACTGTTTAATGAAGCTGCCAGTTGAGGACCTGTGAGGCGTATTTTTCAAACTAAAGACTCTAATGTACTTGTCTTGTTGCTCAGTTGTGCAGCGGGGCCTCCACTTGTCTTTCTTCTTGGTTAGAGCTTGTTTGTGCACTCCTCTAAAGGGAGTATTACACACCATTGTATGAATTCTTCAGTTTCTTGGTAATTTTTCGCATGGAATAGCCTTCATTTCTAAGAACAAGAATAGACTGTCGAGTTTCACAAGAAAGTTCTTTTTTTTTGGCCATTTTGAGAGTTTAATGGAACCAACAAATGTAATGCTCCAGATTCTCAACAAGCTCAAAGGGAAGGTCAGGTTTATAGCTTCTCTAATCAACCAAACGGTTTTCAGCTGTGTTAAACATACTTGCACAGGGTTTTAAAGGGTATTTTAAACCATCTATTAGCCTTCTTACACAGTTAGCGAACACAAAATACCATAAGTACACTGGAGTGATGGTTGTTGGAAATGGGCCTCTATACACCTATGAAGATATGCATTACAAACTAGACGTTTGCCGCTAGAATAGTCATTTACCACATTAAACTGTATAGAGTGTATTTCTGAATCATTTAATGTTAGCTTCATTGGAAAAAAACTGCTTTTCTTTCAAAAATAAGGAAATTTCTAAGTGACCCTAAACTTTTGACCGGTAGTGTACATTATTATATTTGCTTGATGTTTACTGTGATGTACTGTACTTTACATTTACTTGGCATAGGGTTAGAGAAAGATATAGAATAGAATAGAAGGGTAGCAATAGAATAGGACAATGTTGGGAATAGATTAGTGGGGCACAACAGGGGCAGAAATGAGAGTGCCAGGATAAGCTTACTTTGAATAAGGGGTTGGGAGGAATTACAGATGGGTGTAGTGCAGTGAAGTGAGTTATAGTGATGACACTTACTGATTACAGCAGAAGTGATGTAGCAGTGAGAGAGGACACAAGGATAGCCCTAGGGGTGAAGACTGCTGAAGCAATGAGGGACCCCAGTCTCAGCAGCATGCAAGTGGTCACCATCTATTGAAGTAACCATTCCAAAAGGGGATTCGGACCTAACGGCCGGGACTAGGCAGAGCTGAGCGAGCCTTTTACCATTTTACATATGGGAAAACGGACAAGGGGAATGGGAGGAAGATGGTGGACCTAGGGGGCACAGACGCCGCAGAAGAGGAAGGACTGTCTGTGGGACAGAGGCTGTCGGAAGAGACAGCTCAAGGGATACAAGTGTCTTCAGGAAGGAAGATCTCAGAGAAGGCAGGAAGAGTTCCAAGAATGCCATTGTGTGTGAACTATCTGTAACAAGAACCCTGTTTTCAAGTAAAGTTGAACTGTTGAGTATGGACATGAAGTCTGGAGTTGTTTGTGTGAACTGTGAATCTGGATCTGAGATTACAGAATCAGAAGGAACCCTGGAGTCTATATCACACAGAATAGATAGGTCTTTGTGTTTCCTTTGTTGGGTGCCAGGGTGTCGCAACGCAACAGCTCCTCGCCACGACTTCCACCCTGGCCGCCTCACAACAGGCCTGTATGCTGCAGGATAAAGCAGGAGCACTACATTGCGGATAATGTGGGCACAATGACTAATATTCATATGACACTGATGCAATCACTCCACACAAACAACTCTTACTACACTGAACACTACATGATCTACAGATGGCACACAACAGTCAGAGTAATATATGTACACAGTGACTGGACCAGGAGAAAAGTGAGTGCAGCTCTGGAGTTTATACAGAATGTAACACAGATCAGTAATGTAATGTATGTACACAGTGACTGCACCAGCAGAATAGTGAGTGCAGCTCTGGAGTATAATACAGGATGTAACTCAGGATCAGTAATGTAATGTATGTACACAGTGACTGCACCAGCAGAATAGTGAGTGCAGCTCTGGGGTATAATACAGATGTAACACAGGATCAGTAATGTAATGTATGTACACAGTGACTGTACCAGCAGAATAGTGAGTGCAGCTCTGGAGAATAATACAGGATGTAACTCAGGATCAGTAATGTATGTATGTACACAGTGACTGCACCAGCAGAATAGTGAGTGCAGCTCTGGGGTATAATACAGGATGTAACTCAGGATCAGTAAATTGTAATGTATGTACACAGTGACTGCACAGCAGAATAGTGAGTGCAGCTCTGAAGTATAATACAGGATGTAACTCAGGATCAGTAATGTAATGTATGTACACAGTGACTGCACCAGCAGAATAGTGAGTGCAGCTCTGGAGTATAATACAGGATGTAACTCAGGATCAGTAATGTAATGTATGTACACAGTGACTCCACCAGCAGAATAGTGAGTGCAGCTCTGGGGTATAATACAGGAGGTAACTCAGGATCAGTAATGTAATGTATGTACACAGTGACTGCACCAGCAGAATAGTGAGTGCAGCTCTGGAGTATAATACAGGATGTAACTCAGGATCAGTAATGTAATGTATGTACACAGTGACTCCACCAGCAGAATAGTGAGTGCAGCTCTGGGGTATAATACAGGAGGTAACTCAGGATCAGTAATGTAATGTATGTACACAGTGACTGCACCAGCAGAATAGTGAGTGCAGCTCTGGGGTATAATACAGGATGTAACTCAGGATCAGTACAGGATCAGTAATGTAATGTATGTACACAGTGACTGCACCAGCAGAATAGTGAGTGCAGCTCTGGGGTATAATACAGGATGTAACTCAGGATCAGTAATGTATGTACACAGTGACTACACCAGCAGAATAGTGAGTGCAGCTCTGGAGTATAATACAGGATGTAACTCAGGATCAGTAATGTATGTACACAGTGACTGCACCAGCAGAATAGTGAGTGCAGCTCTGGAGTGTAATACAGGATGTAACTCAGGATCAGTAATGTAATGTATGTACACAGTGACTGCACCAGCAGAATAGTGAGTGCAGCTCTGGAGTATAATACAGGATGTAACTCAGGATCAGTAATGTAATGTATATACACAGTGACTCCACCAGCAGAATAGTGAGTGCAGCTCTGGAGAATAATACAGGATGTAACTCAGGAACAGTAATGTAATGTATGTACACAGTGGACTCCACCAGCAGAATAGTGAGTGCACCTCTGGGGTATAATACAGGGATGTAACTCAGGATCAGTAATGTACTGTATGTACACAGTGACTCCACCAGCAGAATAGTGAGTGCACCTCTGGAGTATAATACAGGATGTAACTCAGGATCAGTAATGTAATGTATGTACACAGTGACTGCACCAGCAGAATAGTGAGTGCAGCTCTGGAGTATAATACAGGTTGTAACTCAGGATCAGTAATGTAATGTATGTACACAGTGACTGCCCAGCAGAATAGTGAGTGCAGCTCTGGAGTATAATACAGGATGTAACTCAGGATCAGTAATGTAATGTATGTACACAGTGACTGCACCAGCAGAATATAGTGAGTGCAGCTCTGGAGTATAATACAGGATGTAACTCATGATCTGTACAGGATCAGTAATGTATGTACACAGTTGACTGCACCAGCAGAATAGTGAGTGAGCTCTGGAGTATAATACAGGATGTAACTCAGGATCAGTAATGTATGTACACAGTGACTGCACCAGCAGAATAGTGAGTGCAGCTCTGGAGTATAATACAGGATGTAACTCAGGATCAGTAATGTAATGTATGTACACAGTGACTGCACCAGCAGAATAGTGAGTGCAGCTCTGGAGTATAATACAGGATGTAACTCAGGATCAGTAATGTAATGTATGTACACAGTGAATTACTTGTTAATTGTTGTTCATTGATTATAACAGGAATATTTAACGGTAGAGGACGACAGCAGTATATACATGGAAATAGACTGAATAAACTGCTGCTTCTGAGATCATAGCTGGAAACAAATCGTCTCTCTGTGCAGAACAAGGACAGAGTCGATTGCCGGGAAGCAATCGAGAGCTGGATAGAGCAGGTGCTGCGCTCTCCTCTCAATCAGCACAGGTAACGCGTGGCAGATAAGATGAGCGCTGCATCTGTTCAGCTCAGACAATGCTTTGTGTCTGCTCCTCGCTGATATACAATTCACCCACCTGTGCTGCACACAAACCCTTCTACTTCACGTATCACAAGAACACAATCTTAATCACTTCATCTGATTTTTTCATTGATTTAAAGGCGTCTTTGCCATTGCAATAATATGACTATGGCTGTAACTGCAGCGTCACTGGTTACCAAAATTCTGAAAAACAATCCAATTATATTTTACTAACGGTTAAAAAAAAAATCAACCTAGAAGTGAACATTTTAAAGATTCATTTTTCAAGTCAAGAAACAATGTCAGCACATTGCTATTAATTACCTATTATTTCTCATCTCTGCTCATGTTCAGTGGTCAAGTGGTAAATATACAAAAGCAAGAATCCGAGACATATACAAGGGAAAACATGGGAACAATCAGAACCTAGAAACACCGCAACTGTTCTACCATGTATACGTGTTCGTAGTTATATTACTGTAGATAGGGGCAGTATTATAGTAGTTATATTCTTGTACATAGGAGCAGTATTATAGTAGTTATATTTTGTACATAGGGGCAGTATTATAGTAGTTATTATTCTTGTACATAGGGGCAGTATTATAGTAGTTATATTCTTGTACATAGGAGCAGTATTATAGTAGTTTTATTCTTGTACATAGGAGCAGTATTATAGTAGTTATATTCTTGTGTATAGGAGCAGTATTATAGTAGTTATATTCTTGTACATAGGGGCAGTATTATAGTAGTTATATTCTTGTACATAGGGGCAGTATTATAGTAGTTATATTCTTGTACATAGAGCAGTATTATAGTAGTTATATTCTTGTACATAGGGGCAGTATTATAGTAGTTATATTCTTGTGTATAGGAGCAGTATTATAGTAGTTATATTCTTGTGCATAGGAGCAGTATTATAATAGTTATATTCTTGTACATAGGAGCAGTATTATAGTAGTTATATTCTTGTACATAGGGGCAGTATTATAGTAGTTATATTCTTGTACATAGGGGCAGTTTATAGTAGTTATATTCTTGTACATAGGGGCAGTATTATAGTAGTTATATTCTTGTACATAGGAGCAGTATTATAGTAGTTATATTCTTATACATAGTGGCAGTATTTATAGTAAGTTTATATTCTTGTACATATGGGCATATTATAGTAGTTATATTCTTGTACATGGAGCAGTATTATAGTAGTTATATTCTTGTACATAGGGCAGTATTATAGTAGTTATATTCTTGTACATAGGGGCAGTATTATAGTAGTTATATTCTTGTACATAGGAGCAGTATTATAGTAGTTATATTCTTTTACATAGTGGCAGTATTATAGTAGTTATATTCTTGTACATATGGGCAGTATTATTAGTAGTTATATTCTTGTACATGGAGCAGTATTATAGTAGTTATATTCTTGTACATAGGGGCAGTATTATAGTAGTTATATTCTTGTACATAGGGGCAGTATTATAGTAGTTATATTCTTGTACATAGGAGCAGTATTATAGTAGTATATTTCTTATACATAGTGGCAGTATTATAGTAGTTATATTCTTGTACATAGGAGCAGTATTATAGTACTTATAGTCTTGTAACATAGGAGCAGTATTATAGTAGTTATATTCTTGTGTATAGGAGCAGTATTATAGTAGTTATATTCTTGTGCCATAGGAGCAGTATTATAATAGTTATATTCTTGTACATAGGAGCAGTATTATAGTAGTTATATTCTTGTACATAGGGGCAGTATTATAGTAGTTATATTCTTGTACATAGGAGCAGTATTTTTGTAGTTATATTCTTTAAATAGGAGCAGTATTATAGTAGTTATAGTCTTGTACATAGGAGCATATTATAGTAGCTATATTCCATAGGGAGCAGTATTATATTAGTTATATTCTTTGTATATAGGGGGCAGTATTATAGTAGTTATATTATTGTACATAGGAGCAGTATTATAGTAGTTATATTCTAGTGCATAGGAGCAGTATAATAGTTATATTCTTGTACATAGGGGCAGTATTATAATACTTATATTCTTGTACATAGGAGCAGCAGTATTATAGTAGTTATATTCTTGTACATAGGGGCAGTATTATAGTAGTTATATTCTTGTGTATAGGAGCAGTATTTATAGTAGTTATATTCTTGTACATAGGGGGCAGTATTATAGTAGTTATATTCTTATATATAGGAGCAGTATTATAGTAGTTATATTCTTGTACATTAGGGGGCAGTATTATAGTAGTTATATTCTTGTATATAGGGGCAGTATTATAGTAGTTATATTCTTGTACATAGGAGCAGTATTATAGTAGTTATATTCTTGTACATAGGGGCAGTATTATAGTAGTTATATTCTTGTACATAGGAGCAGTATTATAGTAGTTATATTCTTGTACATAGGGGCAGTATTATAGTAGTTATATTTTTATATATAGGGGCAGTATTATGTAGTTATATTCTTTACATAGGGGCAGTATTATAGTAGTTATATTCTTGTACATAGGGGCAGTAATTATAGTAGTTATATTCTTGTACATAGGAGCAGTATTATAGTAGTTATATTCCTGTAACATATGGAGCAGTATTATAGTAGTTATATTCTTGTACACTTGTACATAGGAGCAGTATTATAGTGTTATATTCTTGTACATAGGGGGCAGTATTATAGTAGTTATATTCTTGTACATAGGAGCAGTATTATAGTAGTTATATTCTTGTACATAGGAGCAGTATTATAGTAGTTATATTCTTGTACATATGGAGCAGTATTATAGTAGTTATATTCTTGTACATAGGAGCAGTATTATAGTAGTTATATTCTTGTACTAGGGGGCAGTATTATAGTAGTTATATTCTTATATATAGGAGCAGTATTATAGTAGTTATATTCTTGTACATAGGTGCAGTATTATAGTAGTTATATTTTTATATATAGGGACAGTATTATAGTAGTTTATATTCTTGTATATAGGAGCAGTATTATAGTAGTTATATTCTTGTATATAGGGACAGTATTATAGTAGTTATATTCTTGTATATAGGAGCAGTATTATAGTAGTTATATTTCTTGTACATAGGAGCAGTATTATAGTAGTTATATTCTTGTATATAGGAGCAGTATTATACAAGTTATATTCTTGTATATAGGAGCAGTATTATAGAAGTTATATTCTTGTACATAGGAGCAGTATTATAGTAGTTATATTCTTGTACATAGGAGCAGTATTATAGTAGTTATATTCTTGTATATAGGGGCAGTATTATAGTAGTTATATTCTTGCACATAGGGGGCAGTATTATAGTAGTTATATTCTTGTATATAGGAGCAGTATTATAGTAGTTATATTCTTGTACATAGGAGCAGTATTATAGTAGTTATTTCTTGTACATAGGGGCAGTATTATAGTAGTTATATTCTTGTACATATGGGGCAGTATGATAGTAGTTATATTCTTGTACATAGGGGCAGTATTATAGTAGTTATATTGTTGTACATATGGGGCAGTATGATAGTAGTTATATTCTTGTACATAGGGGCAGTATTATAGTAGTTATATTCTTGTATATAGGAGCAGTATTATAGTAGTTATATTCTTGTACATAGGAGCAGTATTATAGTAGTTATATTCTTGTACATAGGAGCAGTATTATAGTAGTTATATTCTTGTACATAGGGGCAGTATTTATAATAGTTATATTATTTTACACAATAACAGCATTATAGCAGTAATATTCATGGACATATGGGCAGTTTATAGTAGTTATATTTAGTCCCATAAATAATCGGTAAATGGATACCTTGAGAAGAGGAACAGTAGTGTTGAGCATTCCGATACCGCAAGTATCGGGTATCGGCCGATATTCGCGTTATCGGAATTCCGATACTTAATTCCGATACTTTTTCAATATCGTATACCGGAATCGGAAGTTCCCATAATTCTTTGAGGGCAATGTGATTTTAGTCAGCCAATGAGGAATCCTACGAAGTGTGGGCACATCCTGTAATGCTGCGGTCATCTTAACATAATGGCATGGCTGTGATTGGCTGCTGAAATGATGTCAGAATGCACTATAAAAGGCGCCGCCGCCATTTTAGCGTCACTGTGCTGTGAACTCAGTAAGGGACAGAACGCTACTCTGCTCACTCTGAGGGACAGTTAGATATTGCGATTTTGTGTACTACTGTGCTTGAGGCAGGCTAGTTTACCAACCGCTGTGTAAAGCTTCATTTTGCCAGTGTTGTTTTAACAGCTCTGTGCAAGGTGTGTGTGTGACAGTGCAGGTGACGCTGCAGTTTGCTCTGCATCCACCGTGTTTGTAGGCATCTGCACGTGTCACTGACTCTTTTTTTTTTTTTTTTATTTAGTGGAATTGGTGCAGCTCCATTATATTAGAAAAAATCAAATCTATTAGTGTGACGTGCTTCCATCCGTATACAATACATTGGTTGCAAACACTAAGAAGTACACAAAGGAGCTTTTCACAGATAGTGAATAGTTGTGTTTCAGTGTTCACTGCAGTCTGTGAGGTTTTGATTTTTGAGTGCAGATCACGCTCCAGTTAGTTCTTCAACCACTGCCGGTTGTAGTCTGCTGAGCGTGTGTCACTGCCTCATCCTTCACATTTTTCTCTAATTGGTGCTGCCCCATTTTAGGGGAAAAAAATCTAATCTATTAGTGTGACGCGCTTCCATCCGTATACAATACATTGGTTGCAAACACTATAGAAGTACACAAAGGAGCTTTTCACAGATAGTGAATAGTTGTGTTTCAGTGTTCACTGCAGTCTGTGAGGTTTTGATTTTTTGAGTGCAGATCACGCTCCAGTTAGTTCTTCAACCACTGCCGGTTGTAGTCTGCTGAGCGTGTGTCACTGCCTCATCCTTCACATTTTTCTCTAATTGGTGCTGCTCCATTTTAGTGGAAAAAATCTAATCTATTAGTGTGACGCGCTTCCATCCGTATACAATACATTGGTTGCAAACACTATAGAAGTACACAAAGGAGCTTTTCACAGATAGTGAATAGTTGTGTTTCAGTGTTCACTGTAGTCTGTGAGCTTTTCATTTTGTGAGTGCAGATTACGCTCCAGTTTGTACTTCAACCACTGCCGGTTGTAGTCTGCTGAGCGTGTGTCACTGCCTCATCCTTCACATTTTTCTCTAATTTGTGCTGCTCCATTTTAGTGGAAAAAAATCTAATCTATTAGTGTGACGCGCTTCCATCCGTATACAATACATTGGTTGCAAACACTATAGAAGTACACAAAGGAGCTTTTCACAGATTAGTGAATAGTTGTGTTTCAGTGTTCACTGCAGTCTGTGAGGTTTTGATTTTTTGAGTGCAGATCACGCTCCAGTTAGTTCTTCAACAACTGCCGGTTGTAGTCTGCTGAGCGTGTGTCACTGCCTCATCCTTCACATTTTCTCTAATTGGTGCTGCTCCATTTTAGTGGAAAAAAATCTAATCTATTAGTGTGACGCGCTTCCATCCGTATACAATACATTGGTTGCAAACACTATAGAAGTACACAAAGGAGCTTTTCACAGATAGTGAATAGTTGTGTTTCAGTGTTCACTGCAGTCTGTGAGGTTTTCATTTTGTGAGTGCAGATTACCTCCAGTTTGTACTTCAACCACTGCCGGTTGTAGTCTGCTGAGCGTGTGTCACTGCCTCATCCTTCACATTTTTCTCTAATTGGTGCTGCTCCATTTTAGTGGAAAAAAATCTAATCTATTAGTGTGACGCGCTTCCATCCGTATACAATACATTGGTTGCAAACACTATAGAAGTACACAAAGGGGCCTTTCACAGATACTGAACAGTTGTCTGCAGGGTTCACTGTAGTCTGTGAGGAATAACCACACTTAGGCCTTAACTTTTCTGACTTTCTTTATCAATCTACCAAGATGAAGAAGTCAGTGAGTAAGGCACGTGGTCGTGGTCGAGGCCGTGGATTTGCAGCAGGGAGAGGACGTGGGGATTCTGTGGCTGCTGCCGCACCCAGTGACACAGCATCCACCAGTTTTCCCCGTGAGCGTTCCTTTATGCGCACTTTTGTAGGAGCTCAGCGTACCCCCCTGCTGCGTGAAGAACAAATTGAAGCCGTTGTTGGTTGGATGGCAGCCAATGCATCGACTTCAATAGCTTCCACCTCCTCTCAGGACCACAGCACTGTTGAACAACCATCAGTCTCTTCACCGCCTGCCAAATTGCCCAGGCAGTCAGAGAGCTCTGTACAGGAGCCAGCTGAGTCTCTGCTTCTGTTCTCAGAATCTGTTGGCTTGGAAACAGGGGCCCAGCCAAGCAGCATTCTGGAATGTGAAGAAGAGGCAGTATGCAGTGATGCGCAACAGCTGTGTCTCTCTGAATCTGAAGAGGCGGGTGAGCCAGTGCCGATGGTCCAGCACACCGCAGAACGCATCTGATGATGATGAGACTCAGTTGCCAGTTTCTGTTGAGCATGGTGCTGGCCAGACCACCCAACAACAGCAGGTGTTGGAAGAGGGTAGTGGTGGAGATGAGAGGTCCAAGACCCAACATGGCGTGAGGAACAAGAAGGTGGTGGGAGCAGCTCTGAGGAAGAGATTGCACCAACGGTCCAAACAGAGGGAGAGGTAGGCTGCAGACTCGCTTGCCTGTAGCCTCCAGTTTGGCACCCGTTCGGAGCAGTTCTCTTACAACAGCCAAACCGGGCGCTCCCAGGACTTGCTCTGCGTGGTCCTTTTTTGATACAGTTGCAGATGATATTTGCTATGTCAAATGCAAGCTGTGTAATCAAAAAATTAAAAGAGGTAAAAGTGTCAGTAACCTTAATACAACAAATATGTGGAAACATGTGCGGTCAAAGCACTTTGTTGAGTTACAAAGACACACTGGAGATGTAGGCCAACCTACAGCAGCACCTACATCTTCAGCTCCTGTTGGAGCCTCTTCCTCCAGTTCACACACAGCTGGTTCGGCTTCCTCAAAGGATCGCCATGGAAGAACCTCTGTCACTGTTGTCCAGAGACACAGTGTTTATTCCACCCACAGCTGCAAGTTCCCTGTCAACCTCACACACCCAGGCCACAAAACAGCCATCGTAGCACAGGCATGGGATAAAAGACGGCCATACTCGGCAAACCATCCACGAGCACAGGCTCTGAATGCTGCATTGCAAAACTCCTGTCCCTTGAAATGCTGTCATTCAGGCTGGTGGAGACTGACAGTTTCCGTGAATTAATGGCATTGGCAGTCCCACAATACAATGTGCCCAGCCGATTTTATTTCAGCAGGCAAGCCGTCCCTGGTCTGCAAAGCATGTTGAGGCAAAAATTAAACATGCGCTACTAAACGCCGTCAGTAGCAAGGTCCACCTGACCACCGATGCGTGGACCAGTACCCATGGCCAGGGACGATACCTTTCACTCACTGCCCATTGGGTGAATGTTGTGGAGCCGGGTACAGATCTTGCGAGTGGCGCTGTACGTGTTCTGCCAACTCCAAGGATTGCCGGAATCAAGTCTGTCCACATTGACTCCTCCTCCTACTCCAGTTCCTCAGAATCATCGCTGCAGGAGCCGTCACGGTCTACCTCCACATGGATCCGTGGACGCTTACCTGATGCGACCGATATGAGCACAGCCGTGGCCAAACGGCAACAGGCCGTTCTGAAATTAATTCCCATGGGGAATCGAAGCCACACAGCGCAGGAGGTCTGGAATGCCATCAAGCAGGAGAGCGACGTGTGGTTTTTGCCAGCGAATCTCCAGCCAGGCTTGGTAGTGTGTGACAATGGCCGAAATCTGGTGGCAGCTCTGGGCCTTGGCAACCTCACTCACATACCATGTCTGGCACATGTGCTCAACTTGGTCGTGCAGAGTTTTTTGAGGGACTATCCGGATCTTGATGCACTGCTGCACAAGGTCCGCCTAGAGTGCGCTCACTTGCGACGTTCCAGCATGGCCAGATCGCGCATTGCAGCTCTGCAACGCAGATTGCGCCTTCCTGAACATCGCATCATATGTGACGTATCCACCAGGTGGAATTCAAAGTTACATATGTTGGAGCGGTTGTGTGAGCAGCAGCCAGCAGTTATGGAGTATCAGCTGCATCAGGCGCAATCAACACGCAATTTGCGCCGTCCACACTTCACCATTAATGAGTGGGCCACTATGAAGGACATGTGCCACGTTTTGCGTGCGTTTGATGAGTCAACGCGGATGGCGAGTGCAGATGATGCACTAGTCAGCCTGACTGTCCCCCTTATCTGCCTGCTTCAAAAAACACTGCAAGCAATAAGGGATGAGGTTTTGGAAGAGGTGGAGGATGAGGAGTCACAAATTCCATCACCTTCTGGAAAGTCAGCGCAACGTGGTTCCTCACAAAGGGCTGGGCAGGGCTCACTTTGTGAGGAGGATGAGGAGGAGGAGTCAATTGGAGGAGGAAGACATCGCTCCAGAGGGAGGTACACAACGCTCTAGTCAGTATGTAGAGCGAGGGTGGGGTGATGCAGAGCAGGCAGAGATAACGCCTCTTGCAGAGGACAGCGTTTCTTTGCCAGTTGGGAGTCTGCAGCACATGGTTGATTTCATGCTGCAGTGCCTAAGAAACGACCGCCGCATCGCCCACATTCTCACGACGTCTGATTATTGGGTGTACACCCTCCTAGACCCTCGCTACCGGGACAACGTCAAAAGCCTCATCACACCGTTGAACCGGGAGCGTAAAATGCGGGAGTACAAGACACACTGGTGCAATCCCTAATGTTCTACCTTACTGCCGAGAGCACTGCTGCTGCTACTGCTTTACAAAGCAGCTCTGTGCGTCGAGGCAGTGTAGAGAGCTCTGCAACAAGAGGGAGCACACGCAGTGCCTCTGCACAGGGAAAGACCAGTATGTTAAAAATGTGGCAAAGTTTTGTGGCAGCGCCACAAATGTCTACACCATCCGAGAGGGCTCCAGTCAGCGGGAGGCAACGTATCCGTCAGATGGTGACAGACTACTTGGCTTTGCCTCTCAGTGTACTCCCAGATGGCTCTGCCCATTCAAGTTTTGGGTCTCTAAGCTGGATACATGGCCAGAGCTTAGCCAGTATGCATTGGAGGTGCTGGCTTGCCCTGCTGCCAGTGTATTATCGGAGCGCGTCTTTAGTGCTGCAGGTGGTGTACTAACAGACCGTCGCATGCGACTATCCTCCGATAATGTAGACCGGCTTACTTTTCTGAAAATGAACAAGGCATGGATCTCGCCAGAATTTGTCTGTCCGTTTTCAGATTAAATAACTGGTTCGCAACGTTATCCATGTCTCCTGTTATGTTCATCTTTCTACCACCTGAACTCTACTCCCTGGGCTCCAACACTGCCAGTTGCTGCTCAGAAGTGTCGTGTCCACAGAACAAAACACAAGCTCTACTGTTAGTGGGGTTCAGTAACGCCAGCTGTTCCCCTGCTGTGTCAACGGCAAGAAGTCTCCTGTTCCCGACACATGGACAGAAAAACACATGACATGACCAACATGCTCCAATAGGGAAGAGCCGTCACCCTGCTTGTTATGCTGAAAACATGAAATTGTGAAGTTTTGCAGGCCTAGAATGATAAATTTTTATGACAAATATGGACAAATAATAATTTGTCATCACAGCGCATATCTGCACATGTCTATTAGAAATGGTAACAAAAAATAAAACATAGTCTACTCTTCACATTTTGAAATTAATGCATAAAAGTACATTTCAGACTTATGAATTAATGCTTTTTAAGGAACTTTATCTGTACCTGTAAGATAATGCAGTCAATGGATGTACGAATCATTAAATCCTCATCATCATCATCACGAGTTTTATTTATGACAGACATTATAAAATACACATACTGATGCCAACTGTAACTTCACACACCATATATGAAATGGCCAGCATCTACACCTGGTAATAATGTGCAATAATAAATTATTACATCTAGAAAGTGCATCATGCATACTGACAATAGGTAGTTATACCTGCAAGTGCTGTTGAAACAACCACAACAGATATAAATTAATAATGGTATATAGGTATCACAGTGCATAGTTACTCATGGACAATGTCGATGTAATACTGTACCTCAATAAAGTCAGCGTCAACCATTATGCTTGTTAGTCTTGTAGATTGTTAAAGAGGGAGCGGTCTTTTTTGTTGGTCATAGGTGGAGTATTAGACAGTAAATGATTACTGCTGTCGTATTTTTGGCGTCCCTAGGGCGCAATAACGCTGCGTAACGTCACATTTTATAGAGTCATCTAATTGACACACGCTACCCTACCCTACGCATGACAGTAGGAAGGTAGTGTTGACGGATAAAGCTTTGCGCAACCAGACATTCTTTTACCCTCTTCAACACTCTACAAGCAAAAAATGCATGATTTCAGCCGCAGACTTTATTGACGTACAGTATAACATCGGCATTACCCATCAGAGGCTGTCCACTGTCTGATACAGACATAGAATATACCTTTGCTATCCGTAGCCTTTGTTTCACCTACACTTGCAGGCACACACTTAAATTGTGACAAACAATGCCTAATGTTTTTTTAAATGGTTATTTTTTATCGTACATTATTGTGTCATCAATCACATTGATGAGTCCATGCTGGACATGTCATACATGCTATAGAAAGTTACGATTTTATGAACTTAAATAATTGAAATGTCTGTGACTGTCACATAAAATTTGCGATGATTATGATGAGTGACTATTACAAATCCATTGTCTTCACTATGTTATGGTTTAACATAGCGTTCCTTAAGCATTATTCATAAAAAAAAAAAAATGTACTTTTATTCTTAAATTTACAACACTATATTTTGTTACCAATTTTTTGGGTGTTGTGTTGTTCCATTTATTTTTGGCATGTGCATATATGCGTTTATATATTTGTATTTTCTTTATTTTTCCTTCTTGAAATTAGAAAACATGTGTATCTTTGTACCGTGTTGCCAGTAGATAGAAAAATATTTAGACTTCAGAGTCAGCAGTGGTTGATACCTTTTAATGGATAACTGAAAAGATGGAAACAAATTGCAAGCTTTCAAGGCTACTCACGTCTCTTCATCAGGGAAAGACTAACTAAAAAAATTAAGCATCACATATTTCTATACACAACAGGACACAGGAATAGTGCAATAGGTAAGACAAGTAAGTGACGTGTATCAGAACTGTCATTATCTCACAGGGATGAACATAAATATTGGAACAGTTCCTAGATAAGGATAGAAAGTTTGATTGCCCTCTCATTGGCGTATTTTTTTGGGTTTTCATGACCCTGGAAGGGCATAGACGCAGATTCCTTAATTGATATAGAATGACATAAATCCATGTTATCTATTCATTCCATCACTAACAGTGTCAAAGGTCATGATGAGCTTATATTCTGAAACCTTTGTACGTTTCTCATATTTGAAGTTATATTTTAATACCAGTAATTCCATATCCATGATGCTATGACCGGGCAAACAAAAGTCTTTTGCCACAGGTAAATTCATTAATTTATCTGTGATTGTGTGGCGCTGATAATTCATCCTTGTTTCCTTTTTGTTGCCGGTCTCCCCTCACTTGTCCCTCCCTCACTTGTCTTAGCTATTCCTGTGTCCTGTTGTGTGTAGAAATATGTGATTCTTCATTTTTGGCTTTACTCTTAGCCTGATGAAGACACCTGAGTAGTCTCGAAAGCTTTGAATTTGTTACCATATTTTCAGTTAGCCATTAAACGTTATCAACCACAGAGGACTGTCAAGTATAAATATTTTTCTATTCTTGTAATTGAAATTTATCATTTTATTGTTGTAGTAAAAGTTCATTTATTCTTGTTTGAAGTACATACATTTGCAATGGCCACGTAACAAGGCAATAACTCAATATTTTGTGCCTACACCCTCCTTGACCCTGGGCTTCAACAGCGCTAGTTGCTGCTCAGAAGTGTTAGATGCACAGATGAAAACAATCGCTGATGTGTTTGTGGGGTTCAGTAACGCCTGCTGTTCCCCTGCTGTGTGTCTGGCAAAAATTACTGCTGCTAACTACAACTTCAACTTCAAACGTCTCATACTAGGCCTCTGCCTACACCCTCCTTGACCCTGGGCTTCAACAGCGCTAGTTGCTGCTCAGAAGTGTTAGATGCACAGATGAAAACAATCGCTGATGTGTTTGTGGGGTTCAGTAACGCCTGCTGTTCCCCTGCTGTGTGTCTCGAAAGCTTTGAATTTGTTACCATATTTTCAGTTAGCCATTAAACGTTATCAACCACAGAGGACTGTCAAGTATAAATATTTTTCTATTCTTGTAATTGAAATTTATCATTTTATTGTTGTAGTAAAAGTTCATTTATTCTTGTTTGAAGTACATACATTTGCAATGGCCACGTAACAAGGCAATAACTCAATATTTTGTGCCTACACACCTCCTTGACCCTGGGCTTCAACAGCGCTAGTTGCTGCTCAGAAGTGTTAGATGCACAGATGAAAACAATCGCTGATGTGTTTGTGGGGTTCAGTAACGCCTGCTGTTCCCCTGCTGTGTGTCTGGCAAAAATTACTGCTGCTAACTACAACTTCAACTTCAAACGTCTCATACTAGGCCTCTGCCTACACCCTCCTTGACCCTGGGCTTCAACAGCGCTAGTTGCTGCTCAGAAGTGTTAGATGCACAGATGAAAACAATCGCTGATGTGTTTGTGGGGTTCAGTAACGCCTACTGTTCCCCTGCTGTGTGTCGGCAAAAATTACTGCTAGCTACCTAATCATGGTGAAAAAAACATGACATCTCAAAGTGTGTAGTGCTACACATAGATATGAGGCTACACCATGATTTCTAAGCTGTAAACATTTGAAACGTCAACTTTCAAACCATAAAATGATTTGTCTTTGTCACAAATCTGTAACAAAATAATTGTGACATATTATTACAGATATGCACATGTCGAAAACAAATGCAAACACAAAAGCCTACTTATGCTATAGGATACTGATGGTCAACCTTGTCACTCCATAGCTTAGACAAATCCAACTCACATCATGATGACTCAAATACTGCAATGTTGGAAGTGCATAATGTGGGTTGAACTTTGACAACTGCTGCAGTGCGAAGGTTATACTTCAGTGTTCTTGCCTTTAAATAAAAGCATACAAGTAAATATAATATCCAATGTTGATTAAGGGACGTGATGTACACCTGTAATATTGTGCAAACAATGCATGTAGGAATAGTCCTCTTCAACATTACTTATATTTGTGTCATTTTAAAAAATACATATTTGATTAGAAAGTTAACAGCCCATATCATAAAGGTCCTTCATGTAAACATGATAATCGCTAACAAAAATCATGCATTACCTTGGTAAAGTCAATAGTGCATAGTCACAATAGCAAAATATATACCTGTAAGTGGTGCTGAAAGAACGACAACTGATAGAATAGGTGAATGATATCTATTTATCAGACTGAATAGCGACACCTGTACAATGTCGATATAATACTGTACCTTAACAAAACAGCTGTGTCACACCTCACACGCATTTTTCTTGTAGCATGTTATGTAATAGGGCACATGCGTGTATGTTTCATCATAGGTGCATGTTTACTGAGTAAAGCAGTCATGACAACGCCTTTGTGTTGTCGGTACGCTTGCGATGATGAACGATGCGCACCGTGAATGTTAGTCTGCGTCATAAGACGCACAGACGCTCCAATACCCAACGCGTCACAGCAGGAAGCCAGTCTGTGCGTCCAAACAAAGGCGCAAGCATACATGCACGTACCCTTTAATAAAGCTATATAAAAAAAAGGATGTAGTAGTAACGCACACTTTATTGAGGTACAGTATTACATCGCCATTCACCATCTGTGGCTATGCAGTGTCATCTATATATACCTTATCTATCCGTTGTCATGCTTGCAAGTCCACAGTCAGGCATAAATAGCTGTTTTCACTATGCACTTTTTAAAGGTTTTTTTTGTTAATATAAATGATTGCCACATATTATCAGTATTACATGATGGAAATTTTAGATATTTTTAAAAACTTTTTAGTGATATTATTCAGCAAATGAAAATGGTGTACATACTGTTACTTATCCATCATTTATGGATTCTGATATGTACTTGTATGCTTTTATTTAAAACCGTATAGCAGATTATTTAACCGATTTTTATTGTGGTTTGCATTGCTTTTCAACATGTTAATGTATGCGTTTATGTTTGTCAATTATTAATTTACATTATTTTTTAAAGTAAAATCATCATCTTATGGTACTAAAGGTTATATTTCTCTTGTTTGGAGTATAGACATTTTTAATTGACACGTAACAAGGAAAATACTTGATCTAGTATTTAAAAATCCTCCTTGACCCTGGCTCCAACACCGCCAGTTGTTGCTTGGAAGTGCTGTTAGCACAGTCTACACTTGCTCCCGTGTTACTGGGGTTCAGTAATGTCAGCTGTTCCCCTGCTGTGTGAACGGCAAACAGTCCTGCTGCCTCCACCATGTTCTCTTCTCATCCCTGGGTTACAACACCGCCAGTTGTTTCTCGGAAGTGCTGTTAGCACAGTCTACACTTGCTCCTGTGTTACTGGGGTTCAGTAATGTCAGCTGTTCCCCTGCTGTGTGTACGGCAAAAAGTCGTGCTGCCTCCACCATGTTTCTTCTCATCCCTGGGTTACAACACCGCCAGTTGTTTCTCGGAAGTGCTGTTAGCACAGTCTACACTTGCTCCTTGTTACTGGGTTCAGTAATGTCAGCTGTTCCCCTGCTGTGTGTACGGCAAAAGTCCTGCTGCCTCCACCATGTTCTCTTCTCATCCCTGGGTTACAACACCGCCAGTTGTTTCTCGGAAGTGCTGTTAGCACAGTCTACACTTGCTCCTGTGTTACTGGGGTTCAGTAATGTCAGCTTTTCCCCTGCTGTGTGAACGGCAAACAGTCCTGCTGCCTCCACCATGTTCTCTTCTCATCCCTGGGTTACAACACCGCCAGTTGTTTCTCGGAAGTGCTGTTAGCACAGTCTACACTTGCTCCTGTGTTACTGGGGTTCAGTAATGTCAGCTGTTCCCCTGCTGTGTGAACGGCAAAAAGTCCTGCTGCCTCCACCATGTTCTCTTCTCATCCCTGGGTTACAACACCGCCAGTTGTTTCTCGGAAGTGCTGTTAGCACAGTCTACACTTGCTCCTGTGTTACTGGGTTCAGTAATGTCAGCTGTTCCCCTGCTGTGTGAACGGCAAAAAGTCCTGCTGCCTCCACCATGTTCTCTTCTCATCCCTGGGTTACAACACCGCCAGTTGTTTCTCGGAAGTGCTGTTAGCACAGTCTACACTTGCTCCTGTGTTACTGGGGTTCAGTAATGTCAGCTTTTCCCCTGCTGTGTGAACGGCAAACAGTCCTGCTGCCTCCACCATGTTCTCTTCTCATCCCTGGGTTACAACACCGCCAGTTGTTTCTCGGAAGTGCTGTTAGCACAGTCTACACTTGCTCCTGTGTTACTGGGGTTCAGTAATGTCAGCTGTTCCCCTGCTGTGTGTACGGCAAAAAGTCCTGCTGCCTCCACCATGTTCTCTTCTCATCCCTGGGTTACAACACCGCCAGTTGTTTCTCGGAAGTGCTGTTAGCACAGTCTACACTTGCTCCTGTGTTACTGGGGTTCAGTAATGTCAGCTGTTCCCCTGCTGTGTGAACGGCAAACAGTCCTGCTGCCTCCACCATGTTCTCTTCTCATCCCTGGGTTACAACACCGCCAGTTGTTTCTCGGAAGTGCTGTTAGCACAGTCTACACTTGCTCCCGTGTTACTGGGGTTCAGTAATGTCAGCTGTTCCCCTGCTGTGTGTACGGCAAAAAGTCCTGCTGCCTCCACCATGTTCTCTTCTCATCCCTGGGTTACAACACCGCCAGTTGTTTCTCGGAAGTGCTGTTAGCACAGTCTACACTTGCTCCTGTGTTACTGGGGTTCAGTAATGTCAGCTGTTTCCCCTGCTGTGTGAACGGCAAACAGTCCTGCTGCCTCCACCATGTTCTCTTCTCATCCCTGGGTTACAACACCGCCAGTTGTTTCTCGGAAGTGCTGTTAGCACAGTCTACACTTGCTCCTGTGTTACTGGGGTTCAGTAATGTCAGCTGTTCCCCTGCTGTGTGTACGGCAAAAAGTCGTGCTGCCTCCACCATGTTCTCTTCTCATCCCTGGGTTACAACACCGCCAGTTGTTTCTCGGAAGTGCTGTTAGCACAGTCTACACTTGCTCCTGTGTTACTGGGGTTCAGTAATGTCAGCTGTTCCCCTGCTGTGTGAACGGCAAACAGTCCTGCTGCCTCCACCATGTTCTCTTCTCATCCCTGGGTTACAACACCGCCAGTTGTTTCTCGGAAGTGCTGTTAGCACAGTCTACACTTGCTCCTGTGTTACTGGGGTTCAGTAATGTCAGCTGTTCCCCTGCTGTGTGTACGGCAAAAAGTCCTGCTGCCTCCACCATGTTCTCTTCTCATCCCTGGGTTACAACACCGCCAGTTGTTTCTCGGAAGTGCTGTTAGCACAGTCTACACTTGCTCCTGTGTTACTGGGGTTCAGTAATGTCAGCTGTTCCCCTGCTGTGTGTACGGCAAAAAGTCCTGCTGCCTCCACCATGTTCTCTTCTCATCCCTGGGTTACAACACCGCCAGTTGTTTCTCGGAAGTGCTGTTAGCACAGTCTACACTTGCTCCTGTGTTACTGGGGTTCAGTAATGTCAGCTGTTCCCCTGCTGTGTGAACGGCAAACAGTCCTGCTGCCTCAACTTTAATTTCCATGGGTACCTTCTGCTACCCATCCGGGTTCCAGTACCGTCAGCTGGTTCTCCGCAGTGCCTTTGGCCTAGGTGCCTCCATGTCGGTATCCGAGTTCCAGCAACGTCTGCTGGTCCTTGGTAGTGCTTTGGAGCACAGGTACCTCCTGCTTAGTAACCCTGTCCCAGTAACGTCAGCTGGTCCTCGGTTGTGCCATTGGCTCTTTTCCTTCTGCTGACCCTCCGGGTTCCAGCACAGTCAGCTGGTCCTCGTTACTTTCATTGGCTCTTGTACCTTCTGCTACCCATCCGGGTTCCAGTACCGTCAGCTGGTTCTCCGCAGTGCCTTTGGCCTAGGTGCCTCCATGTCGGTATCCGAGTTCCAGCAACGTCTGCTGGTCCTTGGTAGTGCTTTGGAGCACAGGTACCTCCTGCTTAGTAACCCTGTCCCAGTAACGTCAGCTGGTCCTCGGTTGTGCCATTGGCTCTTTTCCTTCTGCTGACCCCCGGGTTCCAGCACAGTCAGCTGGTCCTCGTTACTTTCATTGGCTCTTGTACCTTCTGCTACCCATCCGGGTTCCAGTACCGTCAGCTGGTTCTCCGCAGTGCCTTTGGCCTAGGTGCCTCCATGTCGGTATCCGAGTTCCAGCAACGTCTGCTGGTCCTTGGTAGTGCTTTGGAGCACAGGTACCTCCTGCTTAGTAACCCTGTCCCAGTAACGTCAGCTGGTCCTCGGTTGTGCCATTGGCTCTTTTCCTTCTGCTGACCCTCCGGGTTCCAGCACAGTCAGCTGGTCCTCGTTACTTCCATTGGCTTTTGTAACATCACCAACAGGACAAAGAAGGTTAAGACAAACTACAAGATACAGAACAAGAGACAGAAGAACAATAAGCAGAAGATCAAAAAGCAGAAGAACATTAAGTATAAGACCAAAATGAAGAGCAAAATATATGCTCTAAATTCTAAGCAGAAGAAGACTAAGCAGTGTATGGGGGTGAGTCCGTTCCTCCTCGTGGTGCCCCTGGAAAATGCCTGATGCTGCTGCAGGCTAAACTGAACGCGGACAAATACTGTTGTAATTAAAATCTTTCGTGACAGCAAGAACGGAAGGATGAAAATTCAGAGTTTTACAGATTACAAGTACAGGAATGTCTGTCACAAATAAGAATATGATGAAAAGGATGAATAGGAAGAAGATGAAGAAGTAGAATATGAAGAATAATAACTGTTTAATAAGAACAATATAAGTAATGTTAACAAAAAGATGAATAGCAAGAAGTTTTAGAAGATTAAGAAGGTGAAGATGAAGAATAATTTGATGAGAAAGATGATGCTGCTGAAAATTATGAAGGAGAAAGTGTGTGAAAAGTTAAAAAGGTGAAGACCATGGAAGTTGTGAAACAGACATATTTGACAAAATAGAAAAAAGGTTAACAACATTGTCAATTTGTTCGTCAATCCGAACGTATTTCCTAAAAAAAAAAAAAATTCATGCTATTCCATTGGATTGGGTCAAACATCTATGCCTTTAATGTCTCCTCAACCTCCCCCAATACATTCTACATTACTCTTTCTTGTTTTCCTTCATGTACAATTAACCAACAAGGAAAGAATGGGTTTTTTTTAATTTCGATATTTTGTTCCCATAGACTTACATGGGACTTCCGGTATCGGTATCGGGTATCGCCGATATTTTAGTGATATCGGCGATACCATTCCGATTCCGATACTTTAGGATATCGGAAAGTATCGCTCAACTCTAGTGAACAGTCTTCTGGATAATCAGTGACACCTCTCTACATACAGAGCTCTGTGTAATTTACTCTGCTTTTCTCACTGATGGTTTAGTCCCAGGAGAATAAGTTTCCTGATAACTTGCAATAAAGTTTAATGGAGCAGGAGATTGGCCTTACAAGACATTTTGGTAGATGCTGGAAAGCTAAGATGAAACGATACCGCCATGAATAAAAGGTCAATAGCGTTATAACAGTTCATTATGTTGCGATCTCCCAATACAATAACAGTGAAGGTAGCCCAGGGAGGAGGGCGACGTGTCACACAGCGCAGAGGGGCGGTTTTATCTGTTGATCCCTTCGCACTCATCATGTCCACAGCTAATCGTTTGCTTTGATAAAACATTCACGGTAGATGCAGTCCATTGGGTCACGGCGCCTTTTACCAGCAGATTGGAAAGCTAATGCTCCTGACATGTTGTACTTTTAGCCTCGGCTAGCACTCATCCCGTTATCAGAAAGGGTTAACCCATGTAATTGCAGATTACACAAGATCAGCTGCACCTCCCTCCTCCCCCCTCTGCACAGAGCACGCTCACTACACTCTCCCATAGAAGTTATGGGGGTTTTCTGAAAGTTTAAAAAAAAAAAATAAGCTGGTGATAAAATAAAAATTAACTATTCACTTTTTTTTAAGTCGAGTCTTGCAGAAAGCTGGATGTGCACGTATAATGAAAAGTTAGGCAAAGAAGTTGAGTGTCGGGCTGTTTCGCAATTGCAAGCGGTGCAAATTTTTCACGCGGATTTGCGTGCTGAAAATCCACAGCGTAAGGCGGTACCAGTGTGGAAATGCTGCAGATACGCAGTGGAAAACATGTCCCATCAGCAGCGTGAGTGTTGATGCTTTGGGAAAAAATCCAAAAGGTGTGACTCTTACGCGTGGTTTTGTTACAAAGCTTCAGCTCAATAATTGAGATTTTTAAATTCTCATCTAATCGTTGCGTCAACTGCGCTTTGGATTTTAATCTCTGATGATAAAATCCGCACGAAACCCAAAGATTCCACATCGTGCAGCACTAAGATCCGTCTAACCTCCGGCAGCGAAGCTCCATGAATCAGCGCCGTTATGTAAACATGTCACGGGTCGTTTCGCCTTGCCGTACAGCCGCGAGCCGGGGAGCGCACGGCGGCCCTTATGTCGTGAAGTTTATGGCCATTATTAAGATGTACATTAAGGCTCTCTCTACGGAAGTAATTACAAGGGTATTCATTTGGATCAAGTCCAGGAGATAATGTGCGCAGAAAATCGAGGTGTGTGGGTAGCGAGATGGAGCGCGAGTGGCTAAAATCAGGGAATACACAGAAGCAGCGGGGCTGAATTTATCCGTAAACTCTTGTTAGTACCACGATAACAACACGATAATCAAAAGAATAAAGTTTCATAGGAAAAAAGTAGAGCACAACATGGCCATTAAGTCTCCTTACACCTCGGCTTTGACACAGCCGCCGGGCTTGTTACAACATACGGAGCGCCAGTCATTATTCCTCTTTTCTTTGGTCTAGCTTTTGGTTGTTTTTCGCTTTTCATTTGCTCTAAATTTTTCTTGCAGTTTGCTCCTTTTTTCGGTCTTTTTTTTCTGTGTTTGCCTGTCTCTTATGTTTGTCATTATGGATGTGGATTTTGTTTTCCAGATATTTTTTTTTCTCAAATGCATTCCTGTCCGTCCAAACAGAGTGATTTTATGTACGTCTGAAGGTTTTGATAAAATTTTGCAACATTTTAGCATTTTCATGCGATTTCTTGCTCGAAAAATGGCACAAAAAGGGGCAAACACCAAAAAAAAAAGCCGCAAGGGATGAATCGGGGACAAGGTTTCTTGGAACGGACAAATACATGTGCTGCGTCCTTGTTTGGCGCAGGACTATACAGTGATACCGTGTCCACCATTAACACTTCCATTCATTGACAGTGAATTAGAGATCCTCCGCTCTGCTAATATAACGCTGGAGAGGACAGAAAGGCACAGAGCGGCGCAGAACACGACGCAGCGCATCCAGCACGTGATTTATGGCACAAGTCACACAAGTTACACGGTCTCATACATTATATGGAGGAAAATATAGAGACATGTCTTAATCATTGAATGAACTTTTTTTATTCAGCCCCTCAATGTATAACCTCCGGGACCCCAGCGCAGCCCTGTAATAGGAGCCACCGAGGTAATGAGTCCATTCATGACATTTCTTCCTCCTGAATCTCCCCCCATCATAAACATTGTGCCCCTGCCGGGAGCTTCATGGCGGAGCAGCTGCATGCAGCCGTACATCACCAAGCACAATGCCTAGCGTCGGATGGAGTGGTGTAAAGCAGCCACCACTGGACTCTGGAGGAGATGTGTTCTGTGCAGTGATGGATCACACTTCTCTATCTGTGTCTGATGGTGGAGTCTGGGTTTGGTGATTCCAGGAGGACGTTACCCCCTGACTGCATTGTGCCCCCGTACAGACGATGGAGGACGATAATGCTATGGGTTTGTTATCAAAGGTCAGCATTGGGACCTTCGTTCCAGGGAAGGGAAATGTTATTTCTTCAGCACAAGATGTGGATAATTGCAGCTTCAGCTTTGTGGGAACAGTTTGGGGAATACTTTTTCCACATGACGGCGCCCAGTGCACAAGGTCCATACAGATATGGGGGGAACATGAGTGGCCGCACGGAGCCCGGACCTCATCCAACACCTATAATGGAGAGCGTGAGCCCGACCTCCCCCAACATTAGGGTCTGACCCCACAAATGATCTTCTGGATGAAGGGGCAAACGTTGCCAAAAACGCCTCCAAAATGTAGAAGAAATCCTTCCCAGAAGAGCGGAGCCATTATATCCTTAGAGGGCGAGTCCATATTAATGTGTATGGGTGTAGGATCAGAGGTGGATGTGGAGCACTAAGAATTAATTTCAGTCTTAAAATAAGAGATTACACTAGTGCTATAACATCCATGACGGTCTCTCCAGGATCCCGCAGGCTGACAGAAGTGGTGGCGGCAGGCCTGGCGGTGACTGTGCCTCCACCTCGCTGTGTGCGGCTGCTCCGTCCCTCTCTTACGGCACGCTAATAATTAGCAGTTTGCATGATGTTCAGGATAAAGCGGTGGCGCCCCATGGATTTATTACCACAATTATATAATCCGTTCCTAAATGTTTTATGATGGGAGGAGACGCAGCACGGAGATACCGATGTAACCAAAACCGGGGAAGCAGATTCTGCCCCGTGTACCGGACACACCACAAAACACAAAGCAAGTTACCATCCCATCAGCAAAGGGTTAAAGAGAGTGGGCAGGAATATGTAAATTAGCTTCTCCAAAATACGTAACAATGGATCCTTATGATAAGCCGCCGATGGTGGTGATCCTCGTCAGTGGGAAAAAGAAGACTCCGTAAAGCCTGGCTTAAGGAGAATAATACTGGGACTTTATAGGGTTGGCCAATCAAAAGCATTTCTCACCTGTCCATAAAGTAGGTAAAAAATACAAGATTGTGGAGGATTTCACCACTGGGACTCCCGCTGTGGTGATCGCACAAGTGCATTACAACTCTGCTGAACTAGCGCCTTTTGGTTCATAGACCCGGAATGGCGGGGGACTGCGCATGTGCCACCATGGCTCCATCCAAACGGGAAACTGGGACCTCTGGTCTTGTGATTGGAGGAGGTCCCAGCGATCATAGATCTGCCAACTATTTCTTGAATGGCTTCTAACAGCCCTTTCTCTGGAGGACTGCTGGGGACCCCATAAGAGATAGGCAAAAACATTCGAACTCCTCTGGTCCGGCATCCAGTTTAGCCCCCTGTGGCAGCCGGACCAGGGCGGTGTTCATATTGGGCACCTTTGCTGATTGCTAGGCCCGCGCTACATCATGATGTCATGTACAACCTAGAGACTAGTGCTGCAGAGACGCCCAGAAAGCCGGGCAGAGAAATACTGCCGCAACTAGACTCCGGTGCGGGGAAGCTCAAATCTTTTTGCTCATCCTTAGTAGCCATGCAATGCTGCAGAAAAAGTGAGCAAACATGGACGGTTCTACCAGCTGTTCAGATAATCCCCATAACTGCTACAAACCTTCCACCTTTGTTCCTATCAAAGTTCATTCATGGGGAAGAGAGAGACCATTAAGGGTCTTTGTGCTGCTTCCCTGTGGGACACCGAGCTCGGCCGGCAGAAACTTCTTGTACAAAGCTGCCTTCTGGGGCAGGAAAGTCCTAAGCACCAAAACTGGTGAAGATTTCCAGAGATTTTCTTTGTTTCTGATGACAAACAAAATGCTGCAAACAGCTCAATGCAATCCATAAGGGCTTGTGGACGAGGAATTAGGATGCAGATTTTGTTGCAGTGATAAAATGATCCCAGGGTGAAAAAAATGTTATGGAAAGACTGAATATGTACCGTGAATCTAAAATGTTTAGATACATATCTCTGGGAATATGTTGCTCTAGTTTCAATGTCGCTTTCTAGCAATGTTTTCTCTGCCGTGTCTGCTCGCATAGTTGCAGATTTAGAGCATGGTGGGCGTTTGCTGCTCACGGAGATGAGGTTTTAGAGTTCAGTGACGTTTTTCCTTTTTTTGGATCTGCATTTCAGCGCTCATTGGGTGTTCACTGCTAGTGTGACTTCCGGTTAAGAGATCAGTGAGTGTCCCTTCCTTATGGAAACCTTGGTCAAAGTTATCTGAGCATACAAATCTCCAATGGTGCCCAAACTTCTACATCGATCCATTTTCCTTTTTGTAATTTTAAAATGAAAACAATACTATATATATATATATATATATATATATTTATATATACAGTTGTGCTCAACAGTTTTCATACCCCGGCAGAATTTTTGCTTTCTTGGCCTTTTTTCAGAGAAAATGAACCAAATGAACACCAAAACTTTTTCTCCACTCATGGTTAGTGGTTGGGTGAAGCCATTTATTGTCAAACTACTGTGTTTTCTCTTTTTAAATCATAATGACAACCCAAAACATCCAAATGACCCTGATCAAAAGTTTACATACCCCATTTCTTAATACCGTGTATTGCCCCCTCTAACATCAATGACAGCTTGAAGTCTTTTGTGGTAGTTGTGGATGAGGTTCTTTATTTCCTCAGATGGTAAAGCTGCCCACTCTTCTTGGCAAAAAGCCTCCAGGTCCTGTAAATTCCTGGGCTGTCTAGCATGAACTGCGCACTTGAGATCTCTCCAGAGTGGCTCAATGATACTGAGGTCAGGAGACTGAGATGGCCACTCCAGAACCTTCACTTTGCTCTGCTGTAGCCAATGACAGGTCGACTTAGCCTTGTGTTTTGGATCGTTGTCATGTTGGAACGTCCAAGTACGTCCCATGCGCAGCTTCCGGGCTGATGACTGCAAATTTGCCTCCAGTATTTGCTGATAACGTGCAGCATTCATCTTTCCTTCAACTTTGACCAAATTTCCTGTGCCTTTGTAGCTCACACATCCCCAAAACATCAGCGATCCACCTCCGTGCTTTACAGTAGGAATGGTGTTCCTTTCTTCATAGGCCTTGTTGACCACTCTCCAAATTTAACATTTATGGTTGTGGCCAAAAAGTTCAATTTTGGGCTCATCACTCCAAATTACCTTGTTTCAGAAGTTTTTGAGGCTTGTCTCTGTGCGGTTTTGCGTATTGTAGGCAAGAAACTTTGTGGCATTTGCGCAGTAATGGCTTTCTTCTGCCGACTCGATCATGCCGCCCATTTTTCTTCAAGTGCAATTCTTTTGCTTTCCCCATGACTCACAATTCAGAAACATCAATGGCTGGATAAAAGATGCAAGAGTCTGTCTGGATCCCAGAAATTCACTCAGCTTTTATGCACACACACCGATTACAAGCAAACAGGTCAAAGGTGAGGTTGTTACCTTTAGTAGCCATTCAAACCCAGTTATGTCAACTTCTGTGCATGTTATCAGGCCCAAATCAGCAGGGTATGTAAACTTTTGATCAGGGTCATTTGGATGTTTTGGGTTGTCATTATGATTTAAAAAGAGAAAACACAGTAGTTTGACAATAAATGGCTTCACCCAACCACTAACCATGAGTGGAGAAAATGTTTTGGTGCTATCATTCATATTCTCTGAAAAAAGGCCAAGAAAGCAAAAATTCTGCTGGAGTATGTAAACTTTTGAGCACATATATATATATATATCCTAAAATACAAATAAAATGTATCATCTTTAACATTACTCCTTTTAGAAATAATTTCATCTTCATCTTTGCTTAACTTTTCACAATAACAGTAATTTTGACTAGCGGTGTCCAAACTTTTACATGCCACTGTATCTCCTTATCTCACATAGACATAGCTGTACAATCAGGGATTTCAAAGTGAAATAACAGTAACTCTTCTTCCACCAAGTGGTGGTTGCAGACACAGGAGATGTGGAGCTCGGAATGACGATAAAAAGATACAAAAATGTAATAAAATATTAATTATCACACAATTTTGGACCTATGTAGATTAAAAAAATTATAAAGTGATAGTCAAAAGTGTTCGTTCTGTGTAATGTTTTGATTCTCCATCACCCTCCAGTCACTTATACATAGGACAGTGATATAAGAGGTGGAGCGGGTTGTTGGCAGGACGTCACATTCACTATGTCAGAAGGATAAGACTCTTATGGGAAACTTGTACAGTTACAGGTGTAGACAGTATTTCAATAGTTGACAGCGCATTATTTTAATTGGACTTTGCTTCTGTCCAACTCGGCCATAAAATAAAAAAATACACAGTAAAACTCCACAAAACTCTGAGGCCAGCAGATAACGGCCACGTTTAGTGTATCCGTCTGAGATGACTGCTGTTCAGCCGGCCAGGAGCATTTGGTCTTTTAAAGCCAAAGCTGTAAGCACAAATGCTGGCGGAGATGGAAAAAAAGAACAGACCCTACAGATACAATGGATCACGGGGAATGGGGAAGAACGACAATGGTGCTCAACATGGGAGTCTATGTAATGGCAGTCTATGTAATGGGAGTCTATGTAATGGGAGCCTATGTAATGGGAGCCTATGTAATGGGAGCCTATGTAATGGGAGCCTATGTAATGGGAGTCTATGTAATGGGAGTCTATGTAATGGGAGTCTATGTAATGGCAGTCTATGTAATGGGAGCCTATGTAATGGGAGTCTATGCAATGGGAGCCTATGTAATGGGAGTCTATGTAATGGGAGTCTATGTAATGGGAGTCTATGTAATGGGAGCCTATGTAATGGGAGTCTATGTAATGGGAGCCTATGTAATGGGAGTCTATGTAATGGGAGTCTATGTAATGGGAGCCTATGTAATGGGAGCCTATGTAATGGGAGCCTATGTAATGGGAGCCTATGTAATGGGAGCCTATGTAATGGGAGTCTATGTAATGGGAGCCTATGTAATGGGAGCCTATGTAATGGGAGTCTATGTAATGGGAGCCTATGTAATGGGAGCCTATGTAATGGGAGCCTATGTAATGGGAGTCTATGTAATGGGAGTCTATGTAATGGCAGTCTATGTAATGGGAGCCTATGTAATGGGAGTCTATGCAATGGGAGCTTATGTAATGGGAGCCTATGTAATGGGAGCCTATGTAATGGGAGCCTATGTAATGGGAGCCTATGTAATGGGAGCCTATGTAATGGGAGTCTATGTAATGGGAGTCTATGTAATGGGAGGCTATGTAATGGGAGCTATGTAATGGGAGCTATGTAATGGGAGCCTATGTAATGGCAGTCTATGTAATGAGCTATGAGTCTATGTAATGGCAGTCTATGTAATGGAGCCTATGTAATGGGAGCCTATGTAATGGAGTCTATGTAATGGCAGTCTATGTAATGGCAGTCTAAGATGTAATGGGAGTCTATGTAATGGGAGCTACGTAATGGGGCATGTATATAGTAATGGGCAGTCTATGTAATGGGAGCCTATGTAATGGGAGTCTACGTAATGGGAGCTTAATGACCTAGTAATGGGAGTCTATGTAATGGGAGTCTATGTAATGGGACTCTATGTAATGGGAGCCTATGTAATGGGAGTCTATGTAATGGGAGCCTATGTAATGGGAGCCTATGTAATGGGAGTCTATGTAATGGGAGTCTATGTAATGGGAGTCTATGTAATGGGAGGCTATGTAATGGGAGTCTATGTAATGGGAGCCTATGTAATGGGAGCCTATGTAATGGGAGTCTATGTAATGGTGTAGTCTATGTAATGGGAGTCTATGTAATGGGAGCTATGTAATGGGAGTCTATGTAATGGGAGCTATGTAATGGGAGGCTATGTAATGGGAGGCCCATGTAATGGGAGCTATGTAATGGGAGCTATGTAATGGCAGTCCCATGTAATGGGAGTCTATGAAATGGGCAGTCTATGTAATGGGAGCCTATGAAATGGAAGTCTATGTAATGGGAGCCTATGTAATGGGAGCCTATGTAATGGGAGCCTATGTAATGGGAGCCTATGTAATGGGAGTCTATGTAATGGGAGGCTATGTAATGGGAGCTATGTAATGGGAGTCTATGTAATGGCAGTCTATGTAATGGAGTCTATGTAATGGGAGTCTATGTAATGGGAGCCTATGTAATGGGAGTCTATGTAATGGAGAGTCTATGTAATGGGAGTCTATGTAATGGCAGTCTATGTAATGGGAGCCTATGTAATGGGAGTCTATGCAATGGGAGCCTATGTAATGGGAGCCTATTAATGGGAGCCTATGTAATGGGAGCCTATGTAATGGGAGTCTATGAATGGCAGTCTATGTAATGGGAGCCTATGTAATGGGAGTCTATGTAATGGGAGTCTATGTAATGGGAGTCTATGTAATGGGAGCCTATGTAATGGGAGCCTATGTAATGGGAAGCCTCTGTATATGGGAGCCTATGTATACGGTAGGGAGTCTATTTCAAAGGGGAGTCTATGTAAAGGGTAGTGCAGACTATGATAGAGTGTGTCTGTCTGCGTGTAAGATGGGGTTGAGGAGTCTATATGTAGATGGGGGTAGCAGTCGTAGCGTTGATGAGAGGTGGTGTAAGTCTGGCGACATTAAGATGGGTGGGGTGATTGCTTAAGTAGGGCATCACGTGAGTGGGATATCCTTATGAATTGGTGGAGTCACGATAGTATGACGCGAGTGTAGCGTCGTATGAGTTATGTAGCGTTGGTGGGAGGCGCGGATACTGTCAACAGCTAATGATGGGGAGTGTTGAAAGCGAGAGCGAGAGCGAGCGAGTATTTCATATCAAGAGGCGCAGCGCACCATATGGTAATGAGCCCTATGGTAATGGGACGGATGAGGCGTATTAACGGAGGACTATGGTAATGGGAGTCTATGTACATGGCTAGCCCTTCTGTCAAGAGTCGGGGGACAGGTCGACTGTATGCGGCAAGCGTCTACGCTAAATAGAGGGCAGCGACTACGCATGGGAGCCTACGGAGTATAGGAAGGAAGACTGCAAATGGGGAGAGCCATGACGCGTTAAGAGGCTTAGGGATGCGGCCAGACCTACGTAATGGCGAGGGCGGTTTACAGCCTACAGCCATAATAAAAATCTAGGAGGGCAGTTGTAGTGTAATAATGGATCGCCAGGGAGCCGGAAGCTCTGGGAGGTGTCCCATGCCTTGGCAGGGCGCCCAGAGAAAAAAGAAGAAACAGGTGCCGACGTGAGGAAAGGGATGGCGAGAGCGAGAGACTCCTCGACTCGGCAGCAGCGGCTAGGGTACTGCCGGGTCGGCGCTATACACAATCACACATCACACCACATAGACTGGTGAGCCCATTATGTAGATCTGCCAATTACGTAGACTCCCATTACCGGCTGCGCGAGCCATTACTACACGACCCATACGTCACGTAGGCGCTTCCGCACAGTCCACAAAGCGGACTTGCCATACATGCACCGACTCTCGCCCATTACATGACGGCTCCATACAAGAATCAGACTCTGCCCATTAGCGCAATAGCCTCCCGTTACATAGCACCTCCCATTACATAACTCCCATTCACCTACGAACATCAGTCTCCCATTACTAATAGCGACGCACCATAAGTCTACAGTGGCTGGACGTCCGCATTAAATTAGCGCTCCATTCCATAGCTTTCTCCATTTCAACATAACAGGACTCCCCAGTGTGCGAGAGCTCTCCATATACCCCATTACATAGGCTCACCATTACATTAGACTGCCATCTAGCATAGAACTGCCCATTACATAGAACTCCATTACATTAGCTTCCACTGTGACATAGACTCCTCTATCTAACAATAGCACTCCCATTTACATAGCCCCATACCAACATAGGCTCACGCTCACTGAATGCCTACCTATGTCTTCATCCATGCGCTCTGACTTACACCATTGATCTAGGCATTGACCATTACATACGGCATCCCTTACACTCTGCCTACCTCATTGACTATATACTTGGCGCCATCCAGACCGCAGAGTCTCAGCGGACTAGACTCCAATTCTCAGCCAGAGCTATCCCACACTACCACCGCGGTCCCATTCTCATGCGCTCCCATTACGCCACAGCTACCCATTACACATAGGCCTCCCGTCATTACATCATGCCCTACATACGATAACTCAGCAAGGCTACTCCGCGCGATTTGCATTGTGCTCAAATCTCTTAGGCTCACAACTTACGACTTGAACCCACATGTAATTCTACCCACATTAGCATACATGTGCTCACACCGTTCAAGGGGGCGCCACACACACACAATCCTGCATTTCAGGCCTCAGGCACATTGACACCCATTACCTAGAGCACTGCCGAATTACTATCACGGATCACAATCCCATGCTGACGAGAATGCCCACCTACCAGTAGGCCTCTTAATGTCTACTTAGCGCTTCACACAGTACTATTGCTGATGAGCACATTAAATAGGCGCGCAATATTGCATAGCGATGACTCACCCTTACATAGCTCCATTTACTGTTCGAACGTGCCTACCATATAGTAGCAGAGTGACCTCAACCATACTCAGAATCGCTCACGCATGACTATAGCGCTACCTAGTTACTAGTCTGTCTCGCCATTAGCATTCTAGCACTGCGCCATCTATCTCTAGCAATCACAATTTCTCTCTAGCCGCTCGCGGTAGACTCTTACATAGCCCTCCCATTATACATATGGCACCCATGTCACACATACGAACAGACCCATTACATCTGTGCTACTCACATATACCTAGACTCTGCTTCACTCAAGTAGTCTCCCACTCACATAGCGCTGGTCTCCATTACATAGGCCCCATCCAATTAAATCAGGAACTCCAAGTACATGCCTGTCCAGAGACGCCTGGTCACTTGCACAAATCAGTTGACACACATTACTTATAGCACTGCGCCCAGAGTCTGACCACTTACCTCGCGTCTCCACATAGTCTGCCGCTGTAGCACACCGTACTCCCATTTCTGTCCAATTAAAGTAGGACACCCTCATTGCATCGGGCTGCGATCCTTACAATTCTCGATCAGCGCGCGTCACGATAGGAGCCAACATTAGCCTGTTGCCTAACCGCTTACTGAGACCGGGTCGAGCACCACTTTACCCTATGGGACTACAAATAACACTAGACCTGCCTCATCCCATAGAGACACACTGCCATAGAGAGACAGTCGTTCAGACTCCGCTTGATATAATATTAGGATAATTGATAATTTCTAGTCATCGACTACATACACTGTGAACGTGATGTAAAGGTGTCACACACACACACACTATGTGGACACACAAGTACACACAGAAGATAATGTATAAACACACAGAAATGTATGCATACTCTACTGGTATAAAACTTGTGATCTTCAGAAGCTTAACAACGACGAATTGTGACAAGTATAATGTGTAGACAGTGGAGAACATTGTGTGAGTGACAGAGATGGGCAACATGGGAGATGACTTCAATGGAAGGTGAATAGTGGAGATATTGACATAAAAGTGAGTGACTGATTGAGGAGACACAACAGCGGACCATCACTGGTCGTTATACATTGTATGGTGTCTAGGAAGTGGAATGGATATGGTCTGTCAGAGCAATTGATGGTACATTGCAAGAAATGGTATGTGTATATAATATTAAATCTATCTATCTATTGTATGTGAAGATAAGGAAATGTGGTCATCACTGTAGACATTAAGCAGTCACGTGTAGAGCACATGGTACAGTGATCAGAAATGGTGTCATGTGTAGTATCTACATGTCACGCTAATATTGCAACTTGATGTGTAGTAACAGAGTATGCGGTGAGAAATGTGGTATCGTGGTAGAAGACATCTACATTTCTGTAGAAGCATTGTCAAATGATAGAAGTGTAACATAAATAAAATCTGATATGTAGTTATAAATATGAGGCATATTTAATAAAATTGAATTAGTGATAGAAAAGAGTATGTAAGAAATTTTAACTTTGGATATAAATGTGTCTAAAAGTTATATAAAATTGTCTTCATTTGTGTGTAGAATCGTATATTTTGTGGAATATGATTATCAAAAGCTTGTCTGAGAAAAATACTTTTAATATGTTTGTAGAAAACAATGCTTAAGTTAGGAACAATGATGAAGTAAAAGAAATTAGCGTAAAAGTAGAAGAGAAATAGTAATACTAGTGTATGAATGGATCTCTATGAGAATGAATGGAGGGTCGTAAATAAATGAGTATTTGATATAGAAAAGGATATATAGTTGAAAATGAATTTTATGTTGTATGAAATATTACATGTTGTATATTGTTAAATTAAATTGTCGTTGAATAAAATTTAAATCATAGAATGTGGAAGAAAATTTAACATTAGACTTGCCATCTCACAATAAAAGACGAAAAGAATCAGCCCTAAATAAACCTTTAAATAGTACTGCCCCATATACTTAACGAGTATCCACCGTACCCACTAACTGCTAGGCTTCAACCCATTAAAAAAACACCCATATACGCCCATATACATATGCCATCACCAATTACCTACCATACCAACCTCCGCATACATATCTACGATAGACTCCCATTACCCATCTAGACTCCCATTCACCCATGTCATCGGCTCTTACAAGTAAACCTCATTGTATAATAAAGTGGCCCCTTGCGATTACCGTATGTTATCTACTCATCAAACACATATCCACTAGACATTTCCTCGTCAAGGGACGTTAGTTCCCACATACACCTGCACTCTCGCGATCCTCACTATATGAAGCTCACGCATTGCTGGCGCTTCTAGTGTACTCCAGACCATGGCGACACCCCGGTGAGCTACCCAAAAACCTTCACAATGCTCCCCATTGACATCAGTACTTCGATGAGCTGCATCACGCCAGTAGATCCGGCATCTTACAACAGGACTGTAGACACTACTCCTAGGTCTTCACACTGCGGAAAACAGCGTCATACATCCCTTGATGCTGAAAGTGACACTCTGAAATCATCATAGCACACCATCGCTGGATGCCATGCTCATCTAACATCACGTCAGTCCCCTCCATTGCAGATCTCACCAATCTCGTGGATTTACCTATTCACGCGTCGCCCCGACTGGTCACCTCCCACTACTTTAGGAGTTGGAGGCGATCCTCATTAGCTATCTGCTACGGGGTTCTCTATTAACTCCTTGTAGCACTAGCGCGCTGCCATTTTAGACAATATAGCCCTGCACTCCAGCAATTTACATCTCATTGCGTCACCGACCATATATCTTGGACCTGTTTCTCATCATAATCCATCTCACGTGCTAGTTAGGCATCTGAGACGCTGTGCTTAAACCCATCTATCGAGCGAGAACGTGACCGGAGCAAGAGATACATCTCCTGACATCTCTGCATCCCTACCTAGCGATTCTAGCTCGTCCTTCCTGGGACAGCCATCTTAACATAGACTCGAACCACATGTACCAGGGAGGAGGCTCACTTCCCTCTAGTTTAACATCATCATCTGCTGCGGTCTCCGGCAGGAGAGGTTCACCCTGTTTGGTCCACCATTACATGACCATAGCGTTATCCGAGCGACTCTTTCAACAGACTCAGACTAGCTTGGGGTACACACATCCACATGCTCAACATATATGTCTCGTCTTCTGGAGCGCGTCATCTAGCTACTCGGAGCCAGCTCTTCAAAGCACCGACAAACAATGCGGCGGTCCCACGGAATTGACATTAGACGCAACGCCATTCACGCATACTGACACTCGATCCGGCATTTCAACTAAATCATTGCCGATCGACGGACTGACCATTACTAGGCACCTTCCTCACACGATTGAATCTATAACACATAAAGAGACTTCCCCACTAAACATAGGCTCGCCATTATACATAGGCATTCCCCATTCACAATCAGAACGGGGCCTCCCATCACAATCGTGCTCCCGACAAGTACATCTAGGTACACTCCATTACATATACTCCTCTCGTGTTGCGTCCTAATCAGTGATCGCACTCCTCTACCTTAGACCGGCACCTATGTGTGCTCCCGTCTGATCCAACCCAGTGAACCTCTGTAGGTGTCTGTATCTTTTCATGATCATCTACAGCCTCGCAGGCACACATTGCGTTCTGTCACGTGCGGCTTTGGCTGTAGAGGGGGAGGGAGGGGGGGAGGGGGGGGGGGACGGGCGGGGGGGGGAGCGGAGGAGGGGCGCTGGGCGGCGTAGTGACACAGCACTGAACTCGCTTCTACTGGGCAGGCTCAGTCTAAGCAGACGCGACTGAGTGAACTTACTAAGACCGTGGAGCGCGTTATCTGACGTGTGAGCGCATGCAACGAGAGTTTTCTGCAGTCTTGAACTACTGAGGGTAGTACTCTATTTTATTTTCTTGGCCGAGTTGGACATGAAGCAATAAGTCCAATTAAAATAATGCATGTCAACTATTGATATATTCACGCTGTCCTACTGGACCGGTAACTTTACAGTCAACTAGACAAAAATAAAATCATCAGTTCATCCAAAAAGCAGTCGACTACTTGCGCTTCGGAGGATCATTCAGCGATGATCATGTAGATCGGTAAGGTCACTGACCGCCGCAAACCAACGCCGCTTCGAAATGGCCCAACTTGCCTTCTGTGAGCATCGCATGAAACAATTGTCCTCAAGTAGTCACAGGATCTAAGTTGACTGGAGAGAGTGCGTATGGGAGACACAAAACACACTCACACGACAACCGACTATGTTAGCACATTTGCCACTCTGCACTTAGGTCTTCTCTTTATATCCTAGCATTAGCTGCCAAATTGATATGTATGAATGGTGCGGAAGCCTACTCTTACTCTCCGTACTTTCTGATATCATTCACATTACACACACATCTCTACAACCCATCACGACCTCTCAACAACCAAAGTCTCCATCAGTGTCACTCTGCTCAACCCTCGGCACTTGGTGGGAATGCAGAATGAGTTACTGTTCATTCTCGAGCTTAGAGAACATCCTGATCGATGTATGCATGCATCTTGTATACACTGGTGCAGCTCTCAGTCGCTAGATAAACAGTGGCGCTATCGTCAATTAACAGTTTGACACCGAGTCTAGCCTTAGAGCTTATCTCGATTTATAACTACAGTGCGACTCTCAAGGCAATGAGACGTCAGCGATCTGAAGGACTGATATCGAGAGACGAGGCGTTCATATCTAACGCCGCACTAGTATTGACAGTGATTTCTATTTGTATCCTCTAAAAGACCTAGATATATCATGGTGTCATTAGTATCACATGTGCCAAGCGTAGCTTTAACTTCACTCTTCTACAACCCAGAATTCCTGTCTTGCTAAATTCTACCTGGCTCGCGGAGCTTTTTTCCAGCGACACACAGAATGACACAGCACCAAACATGATTTGCGTCCTCAGCTACTTGCGTTCGGTTAGAGTTGTGGTTGGCGGAGTTGACAGCCAATTATTAGAATCACAAGCTGAGCGATAGCAGACTGACACTCTTATCTCTCCCGCATACGACATCCTATCTTACATAGATCTGATAATAGACAACCACTCTCACGACTGATTATGCGCCACTGGACCCTGATCAATAAGTTCTACATCCCCTCGCTGCTTTGCGGGCCTGATGAACATGCGCACTAGAATGTTAGCACATAACCGCTGTTATATCGAAATGGCATCTAAAGGTAACAACCGTCAGCCTTTGACCTGTTTGCTTGTACTCAGTGAGGTGTGTGCCTAATGCTGAGTGAATTTCTGGCGATGCCTCCGAATAATCAAGACGAGCCATGCAGACTTTTAATCCAGCCATTTGATGTTTCAGAATTGTGAGATACATCCGGAAAAGCAAAAGAATATGCGCGCGCTCACCTTGAACGACAAAAATATCGTCGGCAGTGAGTCAGGTCGGTCTCATATCAGCGTAATACACTCAATACATGCGACGCAACGTGCGCAGATCGATCAAGTTTTCTTGCCTACAATACGCATAACCGCACAGAGACAAGCCTCATAAAACTTCTGAACAAGAATTTGGAGGTGATGAGGCCCAAAATTTGTACTTTTTGGCCACAACCATAAATGTTAAATTTGGAGAGTGTCAACAAGTGGCTATGAATGAATAGGAACACCATTCCAACTGTAAAAAGCCGGAGCTGGACTCGTGATGTCTCTTGTAGTGATGGTGACGTCTACAAAGAGCAGCAGCGGACTAAATTCTAGGTACATAGTGTGATACACAACAGTTGATGAATGCAACCGTATAGTTCAGCCCTAACTTACCGCGCGGCAATATCATTGCCAGTCATCAGCACAGTCCATCAGCACTGCGAGTTGATATCGGTCTTATGGATTTAAGACAATAGGGACAGATACTTGCGTTCCACCACAGACAACGTAGTATCAAAACACACTCCATCGCGCTAAGGATCGACCCTGTCACTGGCTCAGCACCAGCACAAGTCAATGCCGGTATATCGCGGCAGTGGCAAGCATGGACAGTCGTCACATTCGCCTGCAGTAAGACCAAATATATCACACAAGCCACTGGAGAGACTCATCAAGTGTCTCACGTACAGCATGCATTACTTGGCTAGTGATCAGCCACTTGTAGAATAGTCTATAACTAGACACTGAGAACACCCACATTATTGCCACAGACAAATGCAACTTTACCATCACACAGAGGAACATAAGAACCTCATCACAAACAACATACCACAACAAGACACATACATCGCTGATGCTACCATTGATGCTTGTCTATTACGAGGGGACACGATACTCAGGCTGCGCGTGACCATCTACTACGAAACGTGTGGCGCGGCTACCTCTACAATTCCTTTTGATCGAGGGTCTCTTTGGATGTTAGTTTGGAGTTGACTCATTATGAATTTAAAAGCGCGAAAAACACAGAGTAGTTTCTGAACATCAATGGATCTTGCAGGCCCCACACACAATGACACACACGCCTCGCCAGCTAAGCCATGAGAGTGAGATGTAAAACGTCTAGGTGTTCTGTCTGCGGTCTTTTAGTATCTCCTCGCGCAAAAGGCACAGAAAGCATACAAATTCCTGCTCTGGCGCGTATCGAAAACATTGATGACAACAACGAGTAATAGAACAAAATATATATCATCATTATAGTAAGCTAGATACTATCAGCGTATTCGCTTAGTTCTATTGTAAAGGAGCTAACACAATCAGGGTTGTATAACATCATGCAGCATAGGTGTCAACGATAGTTCTGAGAGGGCGAGCGCGATATAGTAGCGAGACAGTTCACAGACGCAGAGAGGACAATACAGAGCCCTTGGGTGTAAGAATAAGGTTAAGGCCAAGGAGAGCGAGCATCTCGCGGCCTAGTCATGTCATCTTAGAGGACAGTGACAAGACGATCGACAACAAGTTGAAGAACCGCTGATGTTAGTCAGCTGGTGAGGACATCTCTATCTATATCTCTAACGCGTGGCGACAATGAGCGAAAAAATTTTAACGGTGCTAAAGTGATTTATAATGGTAGGAGAAGAGGAGCATGAGATAAAGAGATTGGGTAGGAGAGCGGGGGAGAGGATGTTAGGGGGTAATCTCCTATGGATGCGAGTGAGTGTGAGTTAGTGTGTGATGTTTGAATGAGAGGGTTTTAAATATATAATGAGAGATGGCTATAAAAAGTGGGTTTGTGAGTGAGCGAGAGAGATTATTGGAGTGGGGGGGGGGGGGTTATTTAGATGTAAAAATATTAATGGGGGGGAAATATGTAGTGGGTTAGAGGAAGAGGAGGGGTAAATAGGGGAAGGTAGTATCTCGGGTAATGAGGGGGGGGGGGGGGGGGGGGGGGGGGGAGGTGAGAGGGTGTCTGAGGGGATGGTGAGTGAGTGAGAAGTATAGTCGATAGAGTGATTGTCACATGGAGGGGGGGGATGAGGTTGAATCACACTGTTGTTGGTTGGGTGTGTAGGGGGGGGGTGGGTGGGTAGAGGATAGTATATTAAATAATTGGGCTGTTATAATAGAGTTTATGTTTTGAGGGGGGGAGGGTATATTCATAGAATGAAGGGTTTGATGAGTATATAATATTTTTGAGATGAAAGAATATATATTTAGGTGAAGAGGAATTGAAAAGGGTAAGTGGGGGGGGGAAAGAGGAGGTGGGGAGGGGTGCTGGGGAAAATAGTATTATAAGTATTGGAGGTGGAAAGGTATAGGTAAATGTATGGGTAGGTTCGAGTAGATGAACGAAACATAAAATAGATCAAGCCAGAGTGATGCAAGTGCTCCCGTGAGTCTAAATCGTCTCCCTCCTGGGTAGACTTTCGTACCAGAAACCTGATTCGTAAGAGAAATCCTACATTGGGGCACTCGTCTAAACTCGCTGGCCACGCTGTCAAAGAACGACCCTCCAACTTCATTACCCGGCATTATTGGTGGCCTACCCTGCACAAAGACGTAATATCTGGTCTTTTACTTTGTTTCATGCTGTTGTTTTCCCTGTGCCCGCAACAAATTTCCGAGACACATGCCTACCGGCCGTCATGCCTTCCGCTTTCCTGTACCCGCCTGCCCCCATGGCAGCATATAGCCAAGGACTACATAACAGATCTGCCCGTCTCTGCCGGTTGTACGGTCATTTGGGTGGTCGCTGACCGCTTTTCCAAGATGGCTCACTTCATTCCTCTGCCAGGTCTCCCGTCTGCACCCGAGTTGGCTAAAGACTTTATCCGCCACATCTTCCGTCTTCATGGTCTGCCTCGTCACATTGTGTCGGATCGTGGGGTTCAGTTCACCTCACGTTTCTGGAGAGCCACTTGTAAGTTGCTAGACGTCACCCTGGATTTTTCCTCCGCTTACCACCCACAGTCCAATGGACAAGTTGAACGAATAAATCAGAATTTGACCAGTTATCTTCGACATTTCGTTAATGCCCACCATTCTGACTGGGTGGAGCTCCTGCCTTGGGCCGAATTCTCCTACAATAATCATGAGAGCGAATCTTCCACCAAGTCTCCGTTTTTTGTAGTCTTCGGTCAGCACCCTCGGATCCCTGTCCCTGTTTCCATCTCTGTGGACAATCCAGCTGCGGAATCTCTAGTTAGAGAATTCTCCTCCATCTGGGAGAGTACCCGGTCCGCACTCATTCAGTCTTCCGAGCGCATGAAAAGACATGCTGACAAAAAACGTCTGGATCCTCCTCAATTCCGTCCTGGGGACAAAGTCTGGCTTTCGTCCAAATATGTTCGACTCAAAATTCCGTCCTACAAGTTAGGTCCTCGGTTCATCGGTCCTTTTGAGATCATCAGTCAGATCAATCCGGTGTCCTATAAATTGAAACTCCCGGCCAATTTGAGAATTCCTAATTCTTTTCATGTATCTCTCCTCAAACCTGTGGTTCTTAACTCTTTTTTTAAGTCTACAGGTACACCTCCTGCTCCAGTGTCTGCTGATGATGAATTTGAGGTAGAGAACATTCTGGCCACAAAAAGGGTAGGAAGAAAGACTTATTTTTTGGTGGATTGGAAGGGGTTTGGTCCTGAGGAGAGAACCTGGGAGCCTCGGGAGAACATCCATGCCCCTCTTATCCTAGCTAAATTTCTTTCTGGCCTAAAGAGGGGGGGCCTAGAGGGGGGGGTACTGTAGCGCCCGCGTCCCTGCCTGCTGCCAGACAGGGACGTCGCTCTCCTCACCTGTCCTCGGCGTCCTCCTTCCGCCCTGCTGGTCCCGCGCGCTCCTTCCCTGCTACTGGCCTTAGGGCGCGCGCCCGCACCCTCCCCCGCTCTTAAAGGAGCCGCGCGCATTTTCCAAATCAGTCTCCAGCCAATGCTGGAGGACTCCACCCTATATTAAGGGCTTCCTCCTTAATGTAGGTGCCCGAGCAATGTTGTTCCTGTGCAGTCTAACTCTGTTTCAGCCATCAGCTCCTGATTCCAGTTTCCTGCCTGTTACCTGTCGGCTTGCCTGTCTGCCATCCGTCTGCAGTTCCATCCAGAGGTTCGGACGTCATCTGCAGAGATCCCCGGCTCTTGCCTGCTCACCTAGGAGCGATCATCTGCCATCCGACTGCAGCTCCATCCGGAAGTTTGGACATCATCTGCAGAGATCCCCGGCTCTTGCCTGCTCACCTGGGAGCGATCATCTGCCATCCGACTGCAGCTCCATCCGGAAGTTCGGACATCATCTGCAGAGATCCCCGGCTCTTGCCTGCTCACCTGGGAGCGATCATCTGCCATCCGACTGCAGCCTACCTGGAGGCTCCACCATATCAGGTCGTATATACCTGCCTGTCTAGAGTCTGCCTGGTCACTTGCTGTGACATCCTGCCTGTCTAGAGTCTGCCTGGTCACTTGCTGTGACAACCTGCCTGTTCCAGAGACTGCCTGGTCACTTGCCATGTCAACCTGCCTGTCCAGAGACTGCCTGGTCACTTGCCGTGACAACCTGACTGTCCCAGAGACTTCCTGGTCACTTGCCGTGACAACCTGCCTGTCCCAGAGACTGCCTTGGTCACTTGCCGTGACAACCTGCCTGTCCCAGAGACTGCCTGGTCACTTGCCGTGACAACCTGCCTGTCCCAGAGACTGCCTGGTCACTTGCCGTGACAACCCGCCTGTCCCAGAGACTGCCTTGGTCACTTGTCGTGACAACCTGCCTGTCCCAGAGATTGCCTTGGTCACTTGCCGTGACAACCTGCCTGTCCCAGAGACTGCCTTGGTCACTTGCCGTGACAACCTGCCTGTCCAGAGACTGCCTCGGTTACTTACCGTTACAACCTGCCTGCCCAGAGACTTCCTTGGTCACTTGCTGTGACAAACCTGCCTGTCCAGAAACTACCTATATCTCCTGCCGTGAATCCCTGCCCTTTTCCCAGGTGCCACCCGCTCTCTTACAAGTAAACTCTCTTGTATAATAAAGCTTTGTGGTTCCACCAACCTGACCTGTCTCGTCAGTAGTTCCACCCACCAGACCCGTTACAGCAGTCTACGTAATGGCAGTCTACGTAATGGGAGTCTACGTAATGGCAGTCTACGTAATGGGAGTCTACGTAATGGGAGTCTATGTAATGGGAGTCTACGTAATGGGAGTCTACGTAATGGCAGTCTACGTAATGGGAGCCTATGTAATGGGAGTCTATGTAATGGCAGTCTACGTAATGGAGTCTACGTAATGGGAGTCTACGTAATGGGAGTCTACGTAATGGGAGTCTACGTAATGGCAGTCTACGTAATGGGAGCCTATGTAATGGAGTCTATGTAATGGGAGGCTATGTAATGGGAGTCTATGTAATGGGAGTCTATGTAATGGGAGCCTATGTAATGGGACTCTATGTAATGGGACTCTATGCAATGGGAGTCTATGTAATGGGAGCCTATGTAATGGGAGCCTATGTAATGGGAACCTATGTAATGGGAGCCTATGTAATGGGAGTCTATGTAATGGGAGTCTATGTAATGGGAGTCTATGTAATGGGAGGCTATGTAATGGGAGTCTATGTAATGGGAGCCTATGTAATGGGAGCCTATGTAATGGGAGTCTATGTAATGGGAGTCTATGTAATGGGAGTCTATGTAATGGCAGTCTATGTAATGGGAGGCTATGTAATGGGAGTCTATGTAATGGGAGGCTATGTAATGGCAGTCTATGTAATGGGAGGCTATGTAATGGGAGGCTATGTAATGGGAGTCTATGTAATGGGAGTCTATGAAATGGCAGTCTATGAAATGGCAGTCTATGTAATGGGAGCCTATGAAATGGGAGTCTATGTTATGGGAGCCTATGTAAAAATGTTCCATTCCATTTTTTAATAAATAGGCTAAACATGTCATATACTGGTCAGCCAATCGTGCCAAAATTAGCAGGATTGGCCAAAGTAAATCTAATGTGTACGTCAGTATCATAAATTATCAGATATTATGGAAAATAATCAATGTAATGTGATAAAATAGCCATACAATACAGCCATCTAGACAACGAATACCACCATACAATCTATAAATAATACCACCATACAGTAGCAAAGTAATAATGTCATATTTCCAGTTAGCTCCTTGTAGACCCCACACCGTGGGCGTTCTCAGTTTGCAGAACTACAGCATTGGAACTCATTGAGTGTTTCCTGCTTCTGGAACAGCAACTTCAGAGCTCAGTGGGTGTTCTCTGCTTGTGTAAATGCAGCTTCAGGTCACAGTGGGTGTTCCCTGCTTGTGTAAATGCAGCTTCAGGTCACAGTGGGTGTTCCCTGCTTGTGTAAATGCAGCTTCAGGTCACAGTGGGTGTTCCCTGCTTGTGTAAATGCAGCTTCAGGTCACAGTGGGTGTTACCTGCTTGTGTAAATGCAGCTTCAGGTCACAGTGGGTGTTCCCTGCTTGTGTAAATGCAGCTTCAGGTCACAGTGGGTGTTCCCTGCTTGTGTAAATGCAGCTTCAGGTCACAGTGGGTGTTCCCTGCTTGTGTAAATGCAGTTTCAGGTGACAGTGGGTGTTCCCTGCTTGTGTAAATGCAGCTTCAGGTCACAGTGGGTGTTCCCTGCTTGTGTAAATGCAGCTTCAGGTCACAGTGGGTGTTCCCTGCTTGTGTAAATGCAGCTTCAGGTCACAGTGGGTGTTCCCTGCTTGTGTAAATGCAGCTTCAGGTCACAGTGGGTGTTCCCTGCTTGTGTAAATGCAGCTTCAGGTCACAGTGGGTGTTACCTGCTTGTGTAAATGCAGTTTCAGGTCACAGTGGGTGTTCCCTGCTTGTGTAAATGCAGCTTCAGGTCAACAGTGGATGTTTCCTGCTTGTGTAAATGCAGCTTCAGGTCACAGTGGGTGTTCCCTGCTTGTGTAAATGCAGCTTCAGGTCACAGTGGGTGTTCCCTGCTTGTGTAAATGCAGCTTCAGGTCACAGTGGGTGTTCCCTGCATGTGCAAATGCAGCTTCAGGTCACAGTGGGTGTTCCCTGCTTGTGTAAATGCAGCTTCAGGTCACAGTGGGTGTTCCCTGCTTGTGTAAATGCAGCTTCAGGTCACATTGGGTGTTCCCTGCTTGTGTAAATGCAGCTTCAGGTCACATTGGGTGTTCCCTGCATGTGTAAATGCAGCTTCAGGTCACAGTGGGTGTTCCCTGCTTGTGTAAATGCAGCTTCAGGTCACAGTGGGTGTTCCCTGCTTGTGTAAATGCAGCTTAAGGTCACAGTGGGTGTTCCCTGCTTGTGTAAATGCAGCTTCAGGTCACAGTGGGTGTTCCCTGCATGTGCAAATGCAGCTTCAGGTCACAGTGGGTGTTCCCTGCTTGTGTAAATGCAGCTTAAGGTCACAGTGGGTGTTCCCTGCTTGTGTAAATGCAGCTTCAGGTCACAGTGGGTGTTCCCTGCATGTGCAAATGCAGCTTGGGAACTCCGCTAACTTGTAGAATTTCACTTTTAAAACTGACCATTGGTTCATAAAGTATTCCACTATCTGACATTTCACAATGGTATTTGATGCCTACAGGCATCACCACAGTACTGCTTCCCCTTTGACTTCAGTGTGAAAACTCATACAGTTCAACAATCAGAATTTTGAATTGATTTTCCAGTACTGGCTTTGGTACAGTTATATAACTCACTGTTGTAATGCCCTTCTCTTCAGATATTCTCTAATACAAGGGACGAACTAAGAAGAGAGTGAAAAGTATAACCCTGAAACTGTAGTCAGCTGAGTGATCGTGTGCGGCAGACTATCGGACCATCACAGATCAGAGGCTTCTGCTTTACAGCACAATATAAATACTCCCGTACCCTACACACACACGTCACTGTGTAAAGGCAGAATAGTGTGTCACTATTAATATGGTTCCTAATTCTCTAGGAAATCTTCCCAGCACCGAACCATCCAACCGTGACTAATAGGTTTGTCTATGACACTGTGAGGAACATACGGATCAAAGCAATGGAAGACCCAGAGGAGGTGGCAGGACCTCTGACAACAGAAATAACCCAAACTGAAGATAGGAAACAGTGACGGGTGAATGCGGTGCTGGTGCCATGATGAACATTGTTGGGCTTAATGGGTTTGTCAAGTTTGAAAAAAAAATGGCATTGGAAGTGTTTCAAAATAAGAGCGTGACAACCGGGTCCTTGCAGGTCCACTTATAGATCAGGTTGGACACAGGAGAGTTTCCTGTGTTGCCACGTGACCACTGTATCAAGGTGCTGACTACCTAATTCTGTAGCTAAGCCAGCCCTCTTCTGTCTATGCCTTAGCCATGGGATAGAACTGGCTGGCTTACCTACCAAGCTGAAGCAGTAATCTGGTGCCTTTTCATGACGCTACTGGCTTTGAACCCAAGCCAGAAGAGGAGCTACTGAGTACCAAGAGTGGAACTGATATACCAAGATCAGGAAGAAATCTCTCTAAATTATTGAAGTTTTAAATTTTTCTAAATTAACAAACAGATACTTTTCATTTAGCTGACAACCCCATTAATCTTTGAGCTTGAAAACTCCGGTCCATATGGTCAAGACTCTAATCTAAGGAATGGATTCATCAATGTATTCTAATGGCCGACGAACCATCCATGAGACAGTGAATCTCGAATTGAGCAAAATAACATTTGTCTCAAAGAAGCCAACAAAGTATCTAGTCCCCGTCTTATAGTAAAACACACTACTTCCTCTACCACTCATCAGCTTACATGAGACATCCAACAAGGGTTATCCAGGCTGCAACCGCCCTTGGGTCTGAAAGCCCATGGGTCTCCAGAAACCCCAAAGAGTAAATTGCCATGTGTAACGCCAGCTTTAGCAAGTCTCCGATAGACCATGTGATGACCATGACAACACTGCTAGAAACGATAAGTAATTTGGGATGTCTTACAGGATGACGAGATCTTACATGACAGGAACGTTCCTCGAAGCCCTTCTCTAAAAAGAGCCAAGGATTAAACAGCAAGAAGACACATCGACAGCATTTTGTATCTCAAGGGACTTTAGTGGCTACTTCAGGGTCATCTTTCCTTGTTCCTACGTCATTACAACGGAGGACTGCATCCAATAGGACGTCCGTGGTGATCGTAGCTAGCAACCTGAGGCTGCTGATATTTTTAGACTTCAGAAGAGCCTCGGAAATCCATGGCTATATTTACATCTATATATGCAGATAATACGAAAGGTGGCTGATAGGAGAGATTAGGAAGAAGAAATTCAGCAAACTGAGCATCTCTTCTGGAAGCTAAAGACGCAGCTGGCCAGAAAGGCAGATTGGCGTGATACCGAGGTGTAGCTCTACCAGCGCCATGCATCGATTCTTTGCCGACCCCCGCCTCTAATATACAATCTCATGACACATTGTTGCCGGAGGGTTGTAGAGTTTTTATGCTGGTATTACGCACATCTGGGGATAAGATTAAAAGAAGGATAAAAGACAAAGATGAATGACGTCAAATGTAACGTGCTGGAGAAAAGATAAAAAAAATGAAGGAACTGAAAAGAATAGAAGAGTGAAGTGAGAAGATTCTAGACGACTGGGGAAGGGGCTATGCCAAAGAAATTACAGGATATTATTTGTGGTCATGAGATGTCAAGGACCACCAGTGATCAGAGGAAGGTATGGACACAGGTGGTCAATCAGCAATAAAAGCATCAAGGTTCAAAGGGAAACCATGTTTTTGTATAAAGTACAGTAGTAACACATACTGTGATAATAATGACGTCCATAAGGAGAAAGATATCAATTATCAGCGAAATTATAGGATACACATCACTCCATCCTAGTGGGTGCAGAGGTAGGATACCACCCAAAATTAGATAAATAAAAAGAAGAACCTGGCACCGCTTACAAGGGAGCGATATCTGTTGAAGGCAGCACCATATATTCCAGTGATGGATATCACTCTCCCTATAAAGCCACCTCTTACTACAGTGTTGATATCAATGAGAATACAGTCTATATCTAGTAGATGGATAGTCTTACTATCTCAGTGATATCTCCAGTCTCTAGTAAATGGATAGTCCACAATCTCAGTGCTGTCACCAGTCTCTAGTAAATGCGTAGTTTACATTCAGTGATGTCACCAGTCTCTAGAAAATGGATAGTCCACATTCTCATTGATGTCTCCAGTCTCTAGTAAATGTGTAGTCCACATTCTCAGTGATGTCTCCAGACTCTAGTATATGTGTAGTCCACATTCTCAGTGATGTCTCCAGTCTCTAGTAAATGTGTAGTCCACATTCTCAGTGATGTCTCCAGTCTCTAGTAAATGTGTAGTCCACATTCTCAGTGATGTCTCCAGACTCTAGTAGATGGATAGTCCACATTCTCAGTGATGTCTCCAGTCTCTAGTATATGTGTAGTCCACATTCTCAGTGATGTCTCCAGACTCTAGTAGATGGATAGTCCACATTCTCAGTGATGTCTCCAGTCTCTAGTATATGTGTAGTCCACATTCTCAGTGATGTCTCCAGTCTCTAGTAAATGGATAGTCCACATTCTCAGTGCTGTCACCAGTCTCTAGTAAATGCGTAGTTTACATTCAGTGATGTCACCAGTCTCTAGTAAATGGATAGTCCACATTCTCAGTGATGTCTCAAGTCTCTAGTAAATGGATAGTCCACATTCTCAGTGCTGTCACCAGTCTCTAGTAAATGGTAGTCACATTCTCAGTGATGTCTCCAGTCTCTAGTAAATGGATAGTCCACATTCTCAGTGATGTCCCAGTCTCTAGTAAATGGATAGTCCACATTCTCAGTGATGTCTCCAGTCTCTAGTAAATGGATTAGTCCACATTCTCATTGATGTCTCCAGTCTCTAGTAAATGGTAGTCCACATTCTCAGTGATGTCTCCAGTACTCTAGTAAATGGATAGTCCACATTCTCAGTGATGTCTCCAGTCTCTAGTAAATGGATAGTCCACATTCTCAGTGATGTCTCCAGTCTCTAGTATATGTTAGTCCACATTCTCAGTGATGTCCCAGTCTCTAGTAAACTGGATAGTCCACATTCTCAGTGATGTCTCCAGTCTCTAGTAACTGGATAGTCCACATTCTCAGTGATGTCATCCAGTCTCTAGTAAATGGATAGTCCACATTCTCAGTGATGTCTCCAGTCTCTAGTAACATGGATAGTCCACATTCTCAGTGATGTCTCCAGTCTCTAGTAATGGATAGTCCACATTCTCAGTGATGTCTCAGTCTCTAGTATATGTGTATGTCCACATTCTCAGTGATTTTCTCTAGTAACTGAATAGTCCACATTCTCAGTGATGTCCTCCAGTCTCTAGTAATGGATAGTCCACATTCTCAGTGATGGTCTCTAGTAAGTGATAGTCCACATTCTCAGTGATGTCTCCAGTCTCTAGTAAGATAGTCCACATTCTCAGTGATGTCTCCAGTCTCTAGTAAATGGATAGTCCACATTCTCAGTGATGTCTCCAGTCTCTAGTAATGTGATAGTCCACATTCTCAGTGATGTCTCAGTCTCTAGTAACTGGATAGTCCACATTCTCAGTGATGTCTCCAGTCTCTAGTAACTGGATAGTCCCCATTCTCATGATGTCCCAGTCCTGAATATGTATCCACATTCTCAGTGATGTCACCAGTCTCTAGTAAATGGATAGTCCACATTCTCAGTGATGTCTCCAGTCTCTAGTAATGGATAGTCCACATTCTCAGTGATGTCTCCAGTCTCTAGTAAATGGATAGTCCACATTCTCAGTGATGTCCTCAGTCTCTAGTAACTGATAGTCCCATTCTCAGTGATGTCCCAGTCTCTAGTAACTATGGATAGTCCACATTCTCAGTGATGTCTCCAGTCTCTAGTAAATGGATAGTCCCATTCTCAGTGATGTCATCCAGTCTCTAGTAATGGATAGTCCCATTCTCAGTGATGTCTCCAGTCTCTAGTAAATGGATAGTCCACATTCTCAGTGATGTCTCCAGTCTCTAGTAAAATGGATAGTCCCACATTCTCAGTGATGTCTCCAGTCTCTAGTAAATGGATAGTCCACATTCTCATGATGTCTCCAGTCTCTAGTAAATGGATAGTCCACATTCTCAGTGATGTCACCAGCTCTAGTAAATGGATAGTCCACATTCTCAGTGATGTCTCCAGTCTCTAGTAAATGGATAGTCCACATTCTCATGATGTCACCAGTCTCTAGTAAATGGATAGTCCACATTCTCAGTGATGTCTCCAGTCTCTAGTAAATGGATAGTCCACATTCTCAGTGATGTCTCCAGTCTCTAGTAACTGGATTGTCCACATCTCAGTGATCGTCATAGTCTCTAGTAAATGGATAGTCCACATTCTCAGTGATGTCTCCAGTCTCTAGTAATATGGATAGTCCACATTCTCAGTGATGTCACCAGTCTCTAGTAAATGTATAGTCCACATTCTCAGTGATGTCACCAGTCTCTAGTAAACTGGATAGTCCACATTCTCAGTGATGTCTCCAGTCTCTAGTAACTGGATAGTCCCCATTCTCAGTGATGTCTCTAGTAACTGGTAGTCCACATTCTCAGTGAAGTCTCCAGTCTCTAGTATATGTGTAATCCACATTCTCAGTGATGTCTCCAGACTCTAGTAAATGAATAGTCCACATTCTCAGTGATGTCACCAGTCTCTAGTAACTGGATAGTCCACATTCTCAGTGATGTCTCTAGTAACTGGATAGTCCACATCTCAGTGATGTCTCCAGTCTCTAGTGACTGGATAGTTCCCATTCTCATGATGTCTCTAGTAGCTGGATAGTCCACATTCTCAGTGATGTCTCCAGTCTCTAGTAAAGGATAGTCCACATTCTCAGTGATGTCTCCAGTCTCTAGTAAATGGATAGTCCACATTCTCAGTGATGTCTCCAGTCTCTAGTAACTGAATAGTCCACATTCTCAGTGATGTCACCAGTCTCTAGTAATATGTAGTCCACATTCTCAGTGATGTCACCAGTCTCTAGTAAATGGATAGTCCCCATTCTCAGTGATGTCTCCAGTCTCTAGTCTAAACTGTGATTAGTCCCCACATTCTCAGTGATGTCACCAGTCTCTAGTATAAATGGATAGTCCACATTCTCAGTGATGTCCAGTCTCAGTACGGAAGTCCATTCTCAGTAGTCCAGCTCTAGATTGGTAGTCACATTCTCAGTGATGTCCCAAGTACTCTAGTAAATGGATAGTCCACATTCTCAGTGATGTCTCCAGTCTCTAGTAAATGGATAGTCCACATTCTCAGTGATGTCACCAGTCTCTAGTATATGTGTAGTCCCCATTCTCAGTGATGTCTCCAGTCTCTAGTAAACTGGATAGTCCACATTCTCATGAATGTCACCAGTCTCTAGTAAATGGATAGTCCCCATTCTCATGATTGTCCCAGTCTCTAGTAACGATAGTCCACATCTCATGATGTCACCAGTCTCTAGTAAATGATAGTCCACATTCTCAGTATGTCTCCAGTCTCTAGTAACTGGATAGTCCACATTCTCAGTGATGTCTCCAGTCTCTAGTAAATGGATAGTCCACATTCTCAGTGATGTCACCAGTCTCTAGTATACAGTCATGGCCAAAAGTTTTGAGAATGACACAAATATTAATTTTTACAAAGTCTACTGCTTCACTTTTTCTAATGGCAATTTGCATATACTCCAGAATGTTATAAAGAGTGATCAGCTTAACAGCAATTACTTGCAAAGTCAATATTTGGCTAGAAAATGAACTTTATCCCCCAAAACACATTTCAACATCATTGCAGCCCTGCCTTAAAAGGACCAGCTAACCTCTTTTCAGTGATTGCTCCATTAACACAGGTGTGGGTGTTGATGAGGACATGGCTGGAGATCAATCTGTCATGATTAAGTAAGAATGACACCACTGGACACTTTAAAAGGAGGCTGGTACTTGGCATCATTGTTTCTCTTCTGTTAACCATGGTTATCTCTAAAGAAACACGTGCAGTCATCATTGCAATGCACAAAAATGGCCTAACAGGGAAGAGTATCGCAGCTAGAAAGATTGCACCTCAGTCAACAATCTATCGCATCATCAAGAACTTGAAGGAGAGAGGTTCCATTGTTGCCAAAAAGGCTTCAGGGCGCCCAAGAAAGACCAGCAAGCGCCAGGACCGTCTCTTAAAAGTGTTTCAGCTGCAGGATCCGGCTACCAGCAGTGCAGAGCTTGCTCAGGAATGGCAGCAGGCAGGTGTGAGTGCATCTGCACGCACTGTGAGGCGGAGACTCTTGGAGCAAGGCCTGGTCTCAAGGAGGGCAGCAAAGAAGCCACTTCTCTCCAGAAAAAACATCATGGACAGACTGATATTCTGCAAAAGGTACAGGCAGTGGACTGCTGAGGACTGGGGTAAAGTTATTTTCTCTGATGAATCCCCTTTTCGATTGTTTGGGACATCAGGAAAACGCCTCATTCGGAGAAGACAAGGTGAGCGCTACCACCAGTCTTGTCTCATGCCAACTGTTAAGCATCCTGAAACCATTCATGTGTGGGGTTGCTTCTCAGCCAAGGGAATCGGCTCTCTCACAGTCTTGCCTAAAAACACAGCCATGAATAAAGAATGGTACCAGAATGTCCTCCAAGAGCAACTTCTCCCAACCCTCCAAGAGCAGTTTGGCGATCAACAATGCCTTTTCCAGCATGATGGAGCACCTTGCCATAAAGCAAAGGTGATTACTAAATGGCTCAGGGAACAAAACATAGAGATTTTGGGTCCATGGCCTGGAAACTCCCCAGATCTTAATCCCATTGAGAACTTGTGGTCAATCATCAAGAGACAGGTGGACAAACAAAAACCTAAAAATTCTGACAAAATGAAAGCATTGATTGTGCAAGAATGGACTGCTATCAGTCAGGATTTGGTCCAGAAGTTGATTGAGAGCATGCCAGGGAGAATTGAAGAGGTCCTGAAGAAGAAGGGTCAACACTGCAAATATTGACTTGCTGCATTAACTCATTCTAACTGTCAATATAAGCTTTTGTTACTCATATGTTTGCAATTATATTTCTGTCTGTGATAAAAACATCTGTCAAACACACATAAAAACCAGAGGGCAGCAGATCATGTGAAAATATAATATTTGTGTCATTCTCAAAACTTTTGGCCATGACTGTATATGTAGTCCTCATTCTCAGTGATGTCACCAGTCTCTAGTAAATGGATAGTCCCCATTCTCAGTGATGTCTCCAGTCTCTAGTAAATGGATAGTCCACATTCTCAGTGATGTCACCAGTCTCTAGTAAATGGATAGTCCCCATTCTCAGTGATGTCTCCAGTCTCTAGTAAATGGATAGTCCACATTCTCAGTGATGTCACCAGTCTCTAGTATATGTGTATAGCAAAAGACTCGGCACTCAACTTAGTGATGCTAAATAAAGGATTTTTATTCCAAAACAGCGTTGTGATAGCAAAACGTTTCGGCCCGATAGGACCTTCGTCAGTTGCAGTTGCGTTGTTCACAACATAAAGAGCCCAGTAGTGGATTTATAAGAACAAAGGTGAGAGCCCTAAATGCGGTAATGATTCAGTATGGACGGGCAGTTACTGCAGCCCTGCAGACGTGGCTAGCGCAGCATCCACCTGTCCAGCGGTGGATGCTGCGCTAACCACGTCTGCAGGGCTGCAGTAACTGCCCGTCCATACTGAATCATTACCGCATTTAGGGCTCTCACCTTTGTTCTTAAAAATCCACTACTGGGCTCTTTATGTTGTGAACAACGCAACTGACGAAGGTCCTATCGGGCCGAAACGTTTTGCTATCACAACGCTGTTTTGGAATAAAAATCCTTTATTTAGCATCACTAAGTTGAGTGCCGAGTCTTTTGATATATTAATATGGTTTGGGAACCTACTCTGGCACCTTCTGTCCAGCTGTGCACACGTTTTTCTATACATAGTATATGTGTAGTCCCCATTCTCAGTAATGTCTCCAGTCTCTAGTAACGGATAGTCCACATTCTCAGTGATGTCTCCAGTACTCTAGTAAATGGATAGTCCACATTCTCAGTGATGTCTTCAGTCTTTAGTAAATAGATGGTCCACATTCTCAGTGATGTCACCAGTCTCTGGTAAATTCATAGGCTGCATTGTCCGTGATGTCACTGTAAGTGACATCATTGCAGTTTAGTAGATAGGCTGTATACTCTGTAAGTGGATAGGCCATATGCACTGGACTTCCATGCTAGCATTTTCCCAGCCTGGATAAATAAGAAAGACCAAATGCATTAATGTAAAACCTCTATTTACTTAACAGCCAGCCGGGAGACCACTGAGCAGCTTGAATTTTTTCAATTTCTGTGCCGCATCAAAAACTCCATTAACCTCTTTAAAAAAGTCAGTTAACACTTTTAGTCAGCCTGAAAGCAGACAGCTGCGATCAATCCAAGCAAACCTGCAAAAACTTCCATTCTGCACGGCCACTGAACCATTTATACAATAGTTTAACTGGTTATTTATAGCAATTTTGCTCATCTGGAACAAGACACAGAGCCGAGGAGTGAAGACATATCCAGTAAAATACAGAAGTTTGCGAAAAGCCACAAAAAGATGTAAAACTGCAGAAAAGCTATAGACAAGTTGGCACCAGGTACCTCTAGAAATCCACATAAAACCCTTAGGACATGCCCATCAGTGTGCACATAACCATTTACTAATCTAGAATAAAAATATACGAGACTTCCACCATCCATGGGCTAACAGCTGATCGGTGGGGGTGCCATACGTCGGACCTCGATCAATCTGATATTGACTCCTTTACTTTCATTATGGAACTGAGCCCTTTACTTTCTCCCTGCTGATATCAGTGTAGGAGTGGATGGATAAACAGATAGAGGAGTAAATCATTAATTAAATGGCCCCTTTTCCCTCTCAAGCTGTACAAATACTTGGCTAATCACCCTCCAACTACTGGTTCCGATCTGATTACTGTCCCAAATCCATGCTGCACAGGATGGTTTTGTGACTTCCCCCCCCTTTGTATTTTTTCACATCACAGCAGTGGCAAAATGTGTCATCCTTTTCACAGGCTCTCTTACACTTTTATGCAGAACCCTACATTACCCTACCCATTATACAGGTCCTGCTTTTCTGTGTTCCACCAAGAAGGAATGGAGAACTGCAAAGTAGTGTCAATCAAAAATATGGAGGATCCTGTCAACATGGCTGAGCTTTGGTCCAGAAGTCTAATGAAACTTGTTGAAAGGCTGCAGCGCAGACAATCAACAAGCTTTAAGGCTGTGGGCACTTCCGGCCAGCGCAACACGTGACCGGGCCTGACAGTAAAAATAAATAATAGTAATAAAAAAAAAAACAATGTGTGGTCCCCTTCATTTTAAAAAAACAGCCGAGGGAAAACAGACAGCTGTAAGCTGTTATTTTTAGACTGGGAAGGGCCAATATACATGTATCTTCCCAGTTTATTAATAACAGCCTTAGCTGGTTATTAAAAATAGGGGGATCCTAAAAAAAAAAAGACGTGGGTCCCCTCTACTTTTTATAACCAGCTAAGGCAAAAACAGCTGTGGGCTGATAGTAATAGGCAGGGAAAGGCCATGGATATTGGCTCCCTCCTAGCCTAAAAATAGCCCTCAGCTGCCCCAGAAATGGCATATCCATTAGATACACCAATTCTGGTGCTCAGCCTCGGCTCTTCCTGCTTCCCCTGGTGCATTGGCAAGCGGGGTAATTGTTTTGGGGGTTGATATCAGCGGACATCAAGTCCATAGGTTAGTAATGGAGATGAGTCTGTCGGACGCCCCATTACTAACCCAGTAAAAAAAAGAAAAAAATACACACACACAGGAAAAAAACATTTTATTTGAATAAAGACTCCCCCACACATTACCTGGCTTACTCATTTATTAATTAAAAAAAAAATTATCTGCAGATCCAACTAGGTCCAACATTGTCCACCGATTTTCTCATGGCCGATCACGCATCTTATGGATGCGCCATTTCTGGGGTGGCTGAGGGCTGCTATTTTTAGGCTGGGAGGGGGCCAATATCCATGGGCCTTTCCAGACTATTAATATCAGCCCGTAGCTGTCTGTTTTGCCTAAGCTAGTTAGTAAAAATAGAGGTGACCCAACGTTATTTTTTTTAGGTTCCTCATATTTAATAACCAGTAAAGGCTATGCAGAAAAGCTGTGAGCTGTTATTAATATGGTGAGAACCTTTATAGATATTGGCCCGATCCAAGAATAATAACACCAGTTCATAGCTATCTGTTTTACCTTGTCTGGTTATTAAAAATAGGGGGGACCCGACGTCATTTTTTTCATTTATTAACAAGAACAATAAAATATACACCCAAGGGTAACCTTAGTTCCCATCCTCCAGGTGTTCCAAAAGCTGGAAACTCCAGTAACCTTAAAGTCTTTATTAAAGGCTACCATAAGGTTTTTGGGTCTCTCAGCTGCGGGAGACCAAGTGTCTGTGAACTCTGTTAATGTAACCTGAGATCACAACCACCGGGTCTCGCGGTATATCTAGTGCCGGACTGATGAGTGTCGGTGTCACGAACTGGGGTGTTTGGTTGCCCCCAGTTCCCTCTTAGGGATTTTATTATCCCACTGCTGCTTCCAATATGTGACGAATTATAGGGGGAGACCTATTTGTTTATCCCGCCTTCCAATTCCGGTTCGGAACTTGCAGCTCTCTGGCGTCCCCCTTACCCTCAGGTCAGACAGGGAACTGCATCTAGGATAAGTAGTCACCAGACGGGCCCGCCTGGATGTTTGCTGGCTATTAGGCACTCTGCAGTGAGGGCGATATCCTATTCCCTTCCCAGGCAGGATATACACTTATCAAACTCCATCCGTCACTGCCAGGGTCTCCCCAAAAGCCCAGAACACACTTTGCTACCACCAGCTACTGGTTTTAATTAATATAAGGTCAGGAGCCAACCCCAATCAGTAGCACTGGCTTAATTTGAGGACATGGGGGTACGATTAGAGCAAGGAGAACATAGCTAGTAAAGTTTTATATTTTACTCCAAAAAGAATAGGCAGTGTTTACAAAAGTATAAAAAGATGTTACAACATGAGACAAATTACAATATGTACAAAGCAATTATGAAATAAAAAGGATGAAAGATGAAAAGAAACTTACAGGGATCTGATATCATTCCATGGTAAGCCATGCGGCTAGGAAGAGGGGCATACGTCCCAATGCATCTGATCAGGATCTGGTAGTTCACTTCCCAGGCAAAGAGAGAGAGAGGGGCTTCGTAAATGGGCTACATAAACTTATACCTTGCTGTTCATGACATCACTGAGGGGGCGGAGCTATGGGAAATACTCCCCCTTTCACAAGGAATGAAAATTTACTAACACGTTATTAAGTTCATATCTCTGGCCAGGAACCTCGTAGAGCGATGACCAAATTATCATTTTCCTCAGCATGAGGTTGGCGTTCATTTAAATCCAAACACGAAATGGATACATGATCAGATTACGGAGAAATCCATTCCTCGGATTCTGATGGTTCTGGATCTTAGAGAATTCACTGGGTTATAGATCTATCGGTGTACATTCTGAATATGTAAGCTTCATACTTATAACACTACATGGGGTCATTATATTTGATCTTAAAGGAACACTGTACCAACACAAAGGGAAACACGGGTTTAAGAGCTGCAAGCAGGAGGGAGGAGGTATCACACACACATTTCTGAGGTAGGGAAGGAGGAAGCATAGATGATGAGAGCTACAGCCTGTATTATCAGCAGGGAGAAGGGGGCCGTGAGGGGGAGGGTCAAAGCTGCAGCATGTGTGATGATCTGGCAGGCACCAAGCAGATGTAGCAGAGTTCAGTGTGTTATGTTTTGGTAGCTGAAGAGAGCAGGCAAAAACGGCAATACACCAGAGAGGTTGGAATCTACTGGATTGCAGTACCCTGACTAACCACCACAACTAAAGGCAGCCGTGGAGCATTCCTACGTTGGTCCTAGACGCCTCGTCACAGCCTGAAAGGCTAACTACACCTAAAGATAGAAAGAGGAAAGCTATCTGCCCCGGAGCAGATCCCCAAAGAACATAGGAAGCCCCCAAACATGCAATGGCGGTTAGACAAGAGGAAACACAGACAGAAAATAGTTTGAGCAAACGCTGGGGCCCAATCTGCCTGGACAGAAAAGGATAAGAAGGATACTTACTGCAATCCAAAAAAAACCCTAAAAAAAGCCAACGCTACTAATTGCAAAAACACCTGAGATCACACGACCTCTACCACCTAAATTAGTTCTCTGGTGTAACAAAACTAAGCCGCAGCCACAGAAAAAACTGGAAAAGGCAAATGAACAAACAACAGTGGCTCCAGAGGAACCGAGAGGCGCCCAAGCCCCCCGAGGAGGGGAACCTGGCCAACCTCACAGAAATGCAGAGAAATATGCAAATGGAAAGCACAAAAACAAAAAACAGAAAAATATCTTATCTGAGAGCAGGAGAGAGGCAAGACTCAGCAAGCTTCCAAGTGAACCAGGAAACAATGTTGAGACAAGAACAATTGATCACCGGCAACCATGATGGGGGGAAACCTCCCTTATATCCAGCCAGTCCGTGATTCCTGATTGCCAATCCTCATTGAATGGTTCAGTACCGTTTGTAACCACCAGAGGGAGCTTCTGCTCAGAATTCATTTCTAAAACATTCATAACATCAGTGTGCATAATTGACAATAAGAGTTACGTCATATTTCCTGACAGTCGGACTCAAGGTCATTCATCAGCCTGGCACTGGCGATGCGCACTGTGAGAATCAGCTCCTATGAACTGAGTTAACCTTGCAGTAAGGTTACTGCAGTTCACAGGCCGGCTCACCCAGAGCTTACCTTAAGAACCGCCACCTGTGACCTGCGGTAACCTTAGTTACGTCACCGCTTGTAACTGCAGCCAGGTTTTCACGATACTTTCGGTTTGTTCTGGCGGTTGTGGTGATTGGTCATGTTCCTGATGTCACAGCTCATCACAGCGTTCGGATGTAGCAAAGTCATGGGTCGTCGTGCTACCTTCTTATTACGGATTAACGGTGGACAGGTGAAGATGACTTTTATTTTTATGTTATTAAATGGGTAAAAGTGGGTAATTGTCATGGAATGATTGATACAATTAAACGACCTTTCTGTGTGTGTGTGTGTGTGTATTTATTGCTTTGAACTAAGGGGTTAGTAATGGATGATGTCTGATAGACACCGCTCCATTACGAAACTCTGGGCTTACAAAGCTGAACTCAACCCCAAAAACAATTATCTCACTTATCAACGCACCAGGGAAATGGGGAAGAGCCTAGGCTAAGTGCCAAAATTGGCGCATCTAACGGATGCGCCTTTTCTGGGGCGGCTGTGGGTTAGTGTTATTAGTCTGGTAGGGGGCCAAAATCCATGGCCCCTTCCCAGCCTAATAAGATCAGCCTGCAGCTGATTAGCCTTTGCGGGTTATTAAAAATAGGGAGATACCACGTCATTGTTTTGGGGGTCTCCCCTTTTTAATAATCAGTAAAGGGGTACGGGTCCGGGGTCAAGTTCTGCTACCCAAACTTAACTTTTTTTCTCAAGCTCAGACGAACCTTCCAGATCCGAACTTCCATGGGTCTACTCATCCCTACTCTTAATGAATTTGACACATTTTACTCAGGAACTCCCTGTATGAAGACCGGTGTTCAAAGCGGCAGTCAACGTGTCGAGCCCTTTGTGTCAAGCTCTATCCCCCAGGTCCTGAATTGAGAATATTAGTTTTGCCTGGAGTCTTGGTGATGGCAATCTTCAAATAAAATGTGTTGAGCTAGTAATACGTTCCCAGTTTAATACATGTAAATGTTTATGTTTGACTCATCTATTTGCTGTACGCATTTACATGGCCTGGAGGAATCCTGCACAATTTTCTTACATTTAGCACTTGTTAGAAAAGAAAAAAAAAAACAACACATTACGGCTCATTTAACAGCTCGACAAAATTTACATGTCAAAGCAAACAGTGTAGGTGCGAGAGGTATAACACCATCGGATTACAGATGATGGCGATACAAAAGAAAGAAAAAGGACACAGACCTTTTACCACCAGCCGGGTCATAATCCTTACTGGTGGTCAGGGCAGGGGCATTCTGCTTACTTGGGATTGTCTTAGAGAATAAAAAGGGGCAAGAGAACCAGGTAAAGTAGAAATCTACTGTAATAGAAACGCCAGAAATCACTTTTTTTTTGAACATTACTTGTTATATGAAAATTAATGTTGAAGAGTCATGTGGGTGGTGTCCAGATCAGGAATCACACTGTTCTGGCTCCAACCCCAACCTCCTGGATTGAATAGCAGCTAGTAACCTCCACAGAACTCTTGTGCACATCCCTCATACTCTGGATGTCACCACTGGATGTCTCTAATGCTCTGTATATCACAAGAAGCCTCCACTGAACACTTGGGCATGTCCCTCATGGACTGTATGTCACATGCAGTCTCCACAGAAGTTTTGTGCATGTCCCTCATGCTCTGTACATCACCAAAAGCCTCCACTGAGCACTTGGGCATGTCCCTCCATTCACGGTGTTCACTAGGTAAGGTGGATCCTCTAAGCCCAATGTCCGGGGTGGGCAGACGGGCTACAGGCGTCTGAGCAGCAGACAGTTGAGTCACATACGACACAGATAGCAGACAAGAGACCATTAGCAGAGGCACTGAAGGCGGCAGGCAGACAGGTAACTGAGGAACTGGAAGATGCAGGCAGCCAGGAGATGTCCTGGAGACTGAAGACAGGTTGCAGAAGTACTAGAAGTCGCAGGCAGACAGGAGACAACCTGGAATTTGCAAACACATAACTGAGATACTGAAAGCCAGAGGTCGACAGAAGAAATCCTGAAGACTGTAGACAGGTTGCAGAGATCCTGAAGACTGCAGGCTGACAGGTAACTGAAGAATCAAAGCTGCAGACAGACAGGAGACATAATCAAGACCGCAGACAGGTTGCAGAGGTACTGAAATCTGCCGACAGCCCAGAGTTGGCAGAGAGACTGCAGACAAGAAGCAAAGTTACTAGGAGCCGCAGGAAGGCAGGAGATATCCTGGAATCTGTAGATGTAAACGTAGCTGCGGAACTGGAAGCCATAGGGAGACCGGAGATGTCCTGAAGACCATAGACATGTTGCAGAGATAATGAAGGCCGCAGGCAGACAGGTAACTGAGGGACTGGAAGATGAAGATAGCCAGGATACATACTCAAGACCGCAGACAGGTTGCTGTGCACAGACAAACTAAAAGTCTTAAAGTGTGTGTCTTGGTGGGCCTTATATAAGCCTAAGAAGCTCAACACATGGGAGCATAAACGAGCTTGCAAAGCCCGATGTGGAGCACAGGAAAGTGTAGAGGACCAGAATGTCGGGAGCAGAACTCAGAACAGCGACAGGTGTGCAACATCCTCAATGCTCTGTATGTCACCATTACCACAGAACACTTGGGCATGTCCCTCATGTACTGTACGTCACCATCAGCACCAACAGAACACTTGGGTATGTCCCTCATGCTCTGTACATCACAATCAGCCTCCACAAAACAATTGGGCATGTACCTCATGCTCTGTATGTTACCATCAGCATCCACAGAACACTTGGGCATGTCCCTCATGCTCTGTACGTCCCCATCAGCCTCCACAGAAGACTTGGGCATGTCCCTCATGCTCTGTACGTCACCATCAGCCTCCACAGAAGACTTGGGCAGTCCCTCATGCTCTGTAAATCACCAGTAGTCTTCACAGAAGACTTGGTCATGTCCCTCATGCTCTGTACGTCACCATCAGCCTCCACAGAAGACGTGGGCATGTCCCTCATGCTCTGTACATCACCAGCACCTCCACAGAAGACTTGGTCTTGTCCCTCATGCTCTGGATATCACCAGCAACCTCCACAGAACACATGTTCATGCGCCATTGACATTTTCACCCCAGGCATGCACAATGCAGGTGTACTCCACTCCTTTATATTTATGAACTTCTTTCTTCAGGACGCAGTGTAGATATTCACAGTAAAGGTTACTGGCCTAAGCCTGACCAAGTTATACATGTCGATGACACAAGTCCAAAATTTGCTGGACATTGCTAGATGGATGTTAATTCGGACAACAGCCACACTCTGTCCAGAGCCCTATTGTCCTGTCTCAAGCCCCACTCTTTAGGGTCTTGTTCCTTTTAGCACCCTGGCCCTTTACTCTGACGTTTCGAGTCATCTCTTCCTAGACCCCGCCCACCAGGATCTTATATTTACTGTTCTTAGACCCCACTGTATTTTTTTGTTTGTTTTAGACCCTTCCCTAAATTTGTTGGGGAAATCTGAGCTGCTTAGGACTGCGTTACTTCTGGTTCCGCTTCCTGCCTTGCACCAATCCTCTGAGGACAATCCACTGTATCCAGCATAGAGAGATCCTCCGTGGAGGAACAAGCCTCGGGCCTAGCTACTACGAAAGCCAACTACAGCTCTAATAAACGCCGCAATAGACAACTCCCTTCATCACTGCATCAGACATTTTTCCTGGGGAGAGGGGGCAGCTGCAGATAGCCAATTATTTCATCTGCAATAATCTGAAGCAATGCATGGCAGACATTCAGATGAATACCTGTCCATGATAAGGATCTGACTCGCCCAGATGTGAGCCGCTCCTACATTTCGTTGTGTGCCAGGCCATGCGTATAAGAATGTTTTGATACTGAGCAGATTTTGGACTGTTGCTGCATTTTTCACTCTCCTCCAGAGGAGCCATCAGTAAGTGAGACACATGCAGAGCGATGAGATATTAATCCCCTGAACAGAATTTGCAAACTGTGCTAATCTGCTATTCATTATTAATGGACTGGTCTATTATCAAGAAATTTTACGATCGCCTAAATTAATATTTTACTTCTTACAAGAGATGAGAAATATTATCATATTTTATAAGCTACAAAAAAAATCATCCGAAAATTATGAACAAAATGAGAAATAAGAGTCCAGTCCCTTATAGGTCACGGGTAATAGGAAGTTTTACAAGCTCGGACCTCCAGGCAGAGGACCACGGCACAGCAGTCATGCACCCCACTCATCATCCTCTACGCCATGAAGGACTTTACCAACTCCCCATACACATGCACACTCAGTGCTGCAGACAGTGATCTTTACAGCATCCTCCATACACATGTATGACCAGTTCTGCCTACAGCCATCTTTTCAGACTCCCCAATAAACATGCACACTCAGCACTGCAGCAGCCATCTTTTCCCACCTCCTACATGTACGCTCAGTTCTGTAGAGCCATCTTTTCCCACCTAATACATGTACGCTCAGTTCTGTAGAGCCATCTTTTCCACCTCCTACATGCACGCTCAGTTCTGTAGAGTCATCTTTTTCCACCTCCTACATGTACGCTCAGCTCTGCAGAGAGCCATCTTTTCCCACCTCCTACATGTACGCTCAGTTCTGCAGAGAGCCATCTTTTCCACCTCCTACATGCACGCTCAGTTCCGTAGAGCCATCTTTTCCCACCTCCTACATGCACGCTCAGCTCTGCAGAGAGCCATCTTTTCCCACCTCCTACATGTACGCTCAGTTCTGCAGAGAGCCATCTTTTCCACCTCCTACATGCACGCTCAGTTCTGTAGAGTCATCTTTTCCCACCTCCTACATGCACGCTCAGTTCTGCAGAGAGCCATCTTTTCCACTCCTACATGCACGCTCAGTTCCGTAGAGCCATCTTTTCCCACCTCCTACATGTACGCTCAGTTCTGCAGAGAGCCATCTTTTCCACCTCCTACATGCACGCTCAGTTCTGTAGAGTCATCTTTTCCACCTCCTACATGCACGCTCAGTTCTGCAGAGAGCCATCTTTTCACCTCCTACATGCACGCTCAGTTCCGTAGAGCCATCTTTTCCACCTCCTACATGCACGCTCAGTTCTGTAGAGTCATCTTTTTCCACCTCCTACATGCACGCTCAGTTCTGTAGAGCCATCTTTTCCCACCTCCTACATGTACGCTCAGTTCTGCAGAGAGCCATCTTTTCCACGTCCTACATGCACGCTCAGTTCTGTAGAGTCATCTTTTCCCACCTCCTACATGTACGCTCAGTTCTGCAGAGAGCCATCTTTTCCACCTCCTACATGCACGCTCAGTTCTGCAGAGAGCCATCTTTTCCACCTCCTACATGTACGCTCAGTTCTACAGAGAGCCATCTTTTCCACCTCCTACATGCACGCTCAGTTCTGTAGAGTCATCTTTTTCCAGCTCCTAATGTACGCTCAGTTCTGCTGACTGCCATCTTTTCCACCTCCTACATGCACGCTCAGTTCTGCAGAGAGCCATCTTTTCCACCTCCTACATGCACGCTCAGTTCTGTAGAGCCATCTTTTCCACCTCCTACATGTACGCTCAGTTCTGCTGACTGCCATCTTTTCCACCTCCTACATGCACGCTCAGTTCTGCAGAGAGCCATCTTTTCCACTCCTACATGCACGCTCAGTTCTGTAGAGCCATCTTTTCCACCTCCTACATGTACGCTCAGTTCTGCTGACTGCCATCTTTTCCACCTCCTACATGCACGCTCAGCTCTGCAGAGAGCCATCTTTTCCACCTCCTACATGCATACTCAGCTCTGCTGACAGTCATCATTTCTGACTCCCTCATATACACGCACTATCAGTTCTACGGCTCCGGCAGGCATTGTCTCCAGGTAGAAGCAAAGGATTCAACATCCAACTGGGGATCCTCATCATTCCTGACATCTGCTCTTGAGGAAAAGTTGAGTGGCCGCCATATACAGAGAGGGTCATGCTGGTCTTGGACTTCAGCTACAATCTGAAGTCCAAGGAGTCCCGCGTTTCGTCCATGAAGGGGTGCTCACGCGATAGATATAGGGTTTGCATTTTGAAGAAACAGCGCCATCTTGTCCATCAGTGGCATCTGTTATTGCAGCTCAAACACACGTTTATTGCTATGATTTGCAATACCAAACACATAATATGGTCAGAGTGGCGTTATATCTGGAAAAAAGCAGATTATGGAGTTGTAGTCATTGGCCAGAACCACTGTGATCACCTAATCGCCAAACACGGCCATCTCTGTAGAAGAGGCTGCCAATAAGAAAAAAAACTGAAATCACAAATACGTAGGGAGACAGCTGCAGAGCACAGCAGGACAGGCTGGAAGTTTAGGTTTCACATGACATCCTGGGACTTGTAGTTGCACAGAACTTTCCCGCCGCTACATTAGCTCCAGATCCAGGACATGAACCAGTCCGGAGGTCCATATGGAAAAATCTACATGGAGCACAGTACACGGCGTCAGCGCGGCCGCAGATCGCTAAACCATTTACTAGAACATCCGATTGTCGGCGAAATGGAAATTCAAATATTTTCCCAAAGCAACAAAGAAAAAGAATATCAGCAGAGAGCAAATACGCCGTCACCGGAGCCGCGCGTCCTGCCAGAGAAAATGGCTGTAATTTGGAGGTATATTCACGGCGTCATTGCACTAATCTGCTGATAACAGGTTTCCAAAGCAAAAGGACGGAATAATTCAGGAGACCGAGTTCTCGTACAAACATCACAGAGGAGAACAGTCTGTGACTGCGGCGGACAACCCGAGAGCAGGCGTGACTGCGAGAAAAAGGCAAAATAATGTGTGAGCGGTCTCCTATCTACACGGACGAGGGAAGGGATGGAGAGAAGGATGGAGAGAAGGATAGATGGATGGAGAGAAAAATAAAAAGAGGACAAAATAATAGATGGATGGATGGAGAGAACAAAAGAGAGGATAGATGGATGGAGAGAACAAAAGAAAGAGAGAAGGATAGATGGATGGATGGAGAGAAGGACAGAAAGAGAGAAGGATAGATGGATGGATGGAGAGAACAAACGAAAGAGAGAAGGATAAAAGGATAGATAGATGATGGATAGAAGGATAGAAAGGGAGAAGGATAAAAGGATAGATAGATAGATAGATAGATAGATAGATAGATAGATAGATGGAAAGATAGAGAGATCAAAAGAAAGAGAAGGATAAACGGATAGATAGATGGATAGAGAGAAGGATACAAAGAGAGAGGGAAAGGATAGTGATGAGGATAGAAGGATAAAAGGGAAGGATAAAGGAGAATAGTAATAGAGGGAAGATAGAGAGATCAAGAAGAGAAGGATAACGATAGATAAGATAGAGAGAAGGATACAAAGAGAGGTAAAAGGATAGATAGATGGATAGAGAAATAAAAGAGAAAGACAAAGATAGATGAGGGATAGAAAATGATAGAGAGAGGATAAAAGGATAGATAGATGGATGGATAGATAGAAGATAGATAATCGACAAATAGATAATAGAAAGATGATAGATAGATAGATAATAGATAGATAATAGATGGATGGATAGATAGATTAAATAGACAGACAATAGCTGATATAGATAGCTAGATAGATAATGATAATAGATAGATAATATACAGATAGATAGATAATAGATAACAATGATAGGTTTCTCGTTCCCTCTGTGACTGCCCCTGGAGATCCGGTGAGTATCCGGAGCGGAGGGTCCTCGCCGCTCGTCATCTCCAGTTCTCTCCGATATTTACGTTCCTGCCGGCTGGAGAATTGCACAGTAAAGTGACATATTTCTCTGCTGCCAAAAGACATTTCAATCTGAGAGAAGGAAGGATGACACGTCCGGGGACAATCACAATACATACAGGAGCAGGGGACACGTGTAAGAGCAAAGTGATCGGGTACCAGGGGGCCGACTGCTGGCACAGATGAAAACACATCCTGCCACAACACACCATATGTATGAGCTGACAACCCAGAGTGTCAGTGCCATTACCCTGTACCCCGAGTGTCACTGTCATTACCCTGTACCCCGAGTGTCAGCGTCATCATCCTGTACCCCGACTGTCAGTGTCATTATCCTGTATCCCGACTGTCAGTGTCATTATCCTGTATCCCAAGTGTCAGTGTCATTATCCTGTACCCCGAGTGTTAGCGTCATCATCCTGTACCCCGAGTGTCAGTGTCATTACCCTGTACCCCGAGTGTCAGTGTCGTTATCCTGTACCCAGAGTGTCAGTGTCATTATCCTGCACCCCGAGTGTCAGCGTTGTTATCCTGCACCCCGAGTGTCAGCGTTGTTATCCTGTACCCCGAGTGTCAGCGTCATTATCCTGTACCCCGAGTGTCAGCGTCATTATCCTGTATCCCGACTGTCAGTGTCATTATCCTGTATCCCGAGTGTCAGCGTCATTATCCTGTACCCCGAGTGTTAGCGTCATCATCCTGTACCCCGAGTGTCAGTGTCATTACCCTGTACCCCGAGTGTCAGTGTCGTTATCCTGTACCCAGAGTGTCAGTGTCATTATCCTGCACCCCGAGTGTCAGCGTTGTTATCCTGCACCCCGAGTGTCAGCGTTGTTATCCTGTACCCGAGTGTCAGCGTCATTATCCTGTACCCCGAGTGTCAGCGTCATTATCCTGTATCCCGACTGTCAGTGTCATTATCCTGTATCCCGAGTGTCAGTGTCATTATCCTGTACCCCGAGTGTTAGCGTCATCATCCTGTACCCCGAGTGTCAGTGTCATTACCCTGTACCCCGAGTGTCAGTGTCGTTATCCTGTACCCAGAGTGTCAGTGTCATTATCCTGCACCCCGAGTGTCAGCGTTGTTATCCTGCACCCCGAGTGTCAGCGTTGTTATCCTGTACCCCGAGTGTCAGCGTCATCATCCTGTACCCCGACTGTCAGTGTCATTATCCTGTATCCCGACTGTCAGTGTCATTATCCTGTATCCCGAGTGTCAGTGTCATTATCCTGTACCCTCAGTGTCAGTGTCATTATCCTGTACCCCGAGTGTCAGTGTCATTATCGTGTACCCCGAGTGTCAGTGCCATTATCCTGTACCCCGAGTGTCAGTGTCATTATTGTGTATCCCGAGTGTCAGTGCCATTATCCTGTACCCCGAGTGTCAGTGTCATTATCCTGTACCCCGAGTGTCAGTGTCATTATCCTGTACCCGAGTGTCAGTGTTATTATCCTGTACCCCGAGTGTCAGTGCCATTATCCTGTACCCCGAGTGTCAGTCCCAATTATCCTGTACCCCGAGTGTCAGTGCCATTATCCTGTACCCGAGTGTCAGTGTCATTATCCTGCACCCCAAGTGTCAGTGTCATTATCCTGCACCCCAAGTGTCAGTGCCATTATCCTGTACCCCGAGTGTCAGTGACATTATCCTGTACCCCGAGTGTCAGTGTCATTATCCTGCACCCCAAGTGTCAGTGTCATTATCCTGCACCCCAAGTGTCAGTGCCATTATCCTGTACCCCGAGTGTCAGTGCCATTATCCTGTACCCCGAGTGTCAGTGCCATTATCCTGTACCCCGAGTGTCAGTGTCATTATCCTGCACCCCAAGTGTCAGTGTCATTATCCTGTACCCCGAGTGTCAGTGCTATTATCTTGGCATCCTTCAGAGATCATTCTGGGTGGCATTATATATTATATTCAGGGGACACTATTATACAGAGAGAACAGTGTGTGACATCACTATTTTAATGTGTCACAATATGTGGCGCTCCTATTTTTGGAGCGAGCGTAGACACAAATACGTATATTCACAGTGTAGTAATCCGGGGTGACATTCTGGGCCGTGGGAAGTCACAAAAGTATGGAAAATGTCTAGGATATGATTTATATATTTGTTTCTTGTGCGGTGTGACACCGCTGACATCTTACTTGCGCTTTGTGCATTTGTGTCATTGTTCTGAGATATTCCAGGAATCCTCGTATAATTACGAGCCGCTCCGTAATAAAACATACCGCGAGTATAAAACCTAAAAGACTGGAACGTTTGCAATGTTGCAAACTGGTGACTTTGGAATAAAGCACAAATCCTAAGTATCGCACCCATGTCAGTGGTCCTCACAGGAGCTGCTCCCCGCACAGGGGCCCAGGCGGGCTCTGCTTATCTTGGTGGAGGAGAAGGATATGTTGTGATGACATTATTTGCAAAGCCCGGACGGAGCAGAGCACAATACCATGGCCGCAGCACAATTATAGGATATAATGGAAAGACAAACACCGCGGATCAGTTTATTAAAACCAAACAGGAGAAACTAATAACCCTGGAACACAACAAGCTCTGATCATCTCTGCGAGCAAGCAATATCCCAGAGCCATTGTGCCGGGAAGAGCTGCCAAGCCGTGGACAAAAAGCACATTCTGCGCCCGTAGAGGAGAAGTGACAACGCGTATTACTGTTCAAGTATTAATCACTGGATAAAGGACAATGGGAAGAAATTCATCTTGGAGGAAAGAAACATCAGCCGAGTCTCCACGGGACAAAATCTTACTCCTCCAGGACTTCCTCTTTCCCCTTCTACTGATTTAATTCTTGATGTCTTTTAAGATCCGCAAATCCATACTAGTATTCAACGATAACTTTCCATACAAACATGGAAGTCTACGGGCAACGTATTCTTCTAACTTAGGAGCTTTTTGTAGGAGTTACATGGCTCAAATGTAATCTGCAAGGGCTGTCCACTCAAAACCAACTCTATCCAACATCAAGACTGAAAGTGGAGGTGGTGGCTCCAATCATGATCCCAGGCAGAATGAGGATTGTCCACTCAAAGCCAACTCTATCCAACATAAAGACTGAAAGTGGAGGTGCTGGCTCCAATCATGATACTAGGCAGAATGAGGACTGTCCACTCAAAGCCAACTCTATCCAATATCAAGACTGAAAGTGGAGGTGGTGGCTCCAATCATGATCCCAGGCAGATTGAGGATTGTCCACTCAAAGCCAACTCTATCCAACATAAAGACTGAAAGTCGAGGTGGTGGCTCCTATCATAATCCCACATGATCCCACGCAGAATGAGGATTGTCCACTCAAAGCCAACTCTATCCAACATAAAGACTGAAAGTGGAGGTGGTGCCTCCAATCATGATCCCAGGCAGAATGAGGATTGTCCACTCAAAGCCAACTCTATCCAACATAAAGACTGAAAGTGGAGGTGGTGGCTCCAATCATGATCCCAGGCAGAATGAGAACTTTCCACTCAAAGCCAATGCTATCCAATATTAAGAATGAAAGTGGAGGTGTTGGCTCCAATCATGATCCAGGCAGATTGAGGACTGTCCACTCAAAACCAACTCTATCCAACATCAAAACTGAAAGGTTAATCCTAACCTACATCGTATGCACGCTCTGCCAAGGAAGAATGAAATAAACCTCTGTCAGTGGATTATCTCATGCAAGAACAAAATGATCAGGTGTGTTAAAATTTCTCATGTCCAATCCTTTGTTCCCCCAACATCGGTAATTTGAGGAAAGTCAGGACATGCCAATATCATGAGATGGTCATCCTGTTCTAAGGAATTAGGTCAACTTTCATCTCATTTCTATAGTCACCTTTAAATTAGATAAGTCAAGGTATACTAATAAGGGAAAGTAGACGATAATACGCTTTTAGGTGGCCATACTAAGAATGCCAGGCCTGTCCACATAGAAGTTTCCTTAATCCCAAGCCAAAAAATGCAATCTCACCCGAGCTGTTCGTCTACAATATATGGCCAGATTAAGGTAACAATCTGATTCTACTTATGTGACGGTAGTGAGAAAAACACTAATATTTAGCAATTCCTAAGGAATTTAAAGTGGTGGAAATGTGTCTGTGATGACATAAGGAACATTTTGGATAAAAAAAATATTTACAAAAAAACTATAGGGACAAAAAAAAGTGGGCAAAGGTAATTAACATACAAGAGTCTTAAAGTTTAAGGCAGGAATCACACATCCATGTGTCGTGATCCGTGTATGTACCCCGATGCACGGGCTGACCTGGCCGCGGGTCTCCTGATCTGAACTTGCCAGCCCTGCATATGGCTATGAAGCTGCTGAGCTTGACCCGCGGCCGGTCCATGCATCACTGACCCAGGGATGTGTGAATGCAGCTTAACTGTAATTTCACAAAACTTGATACAGACACGGCAGAGGTTTTGATCGGTCCAAGTGCTAAGACCCCTCTGATCACTAAAATGAGGATCAGAAGCGCCCAGCCGAACACTGCTGTCCGGCAAGACTTTGAAGAAAGGTTCAGTAAAAAGTCGAAGAAGTCCGCCTCCAGTCTTGGCACAGTGCAGCACTTGATCGGTGGGGGTCTCAGCATCTGGCCTCATACAGATCAAAACTTCTGACACTTTTCTTCTGATGTAAAAAGTTTAGATACACCTTGAGAATATGCATTAAACTTTATGGAAAATGCAAAAATAAGACTACAGAATCCAGTATACCGGCTGGGGAGCACAATGTAATACCGTAGTGTGTTCACGGTGCGTAGTGTAGGGTGTCTATTAACATAGAATGGGAACAAAGGCGCAGCACAAATTGTGCACACCTCGCAACTAACACAACAGGCTGCTGTCCGTCAAGGTGGCGACTGCTACATCTGTACAGGTACAACATGGTTCAACATTTTGTTTTTCCAGGGTCGAAGATTCGTTGCCAGATTAAGTGGTGGCTATCCATGCATGACACTGCTCCATGCCTGATGGGACATTTTAGTAACCAGTTCCAATGATCGGTAGGGGTCCCAGCGGTCCGTCCCCACAGATCCAAAACATAACGCCTATCCTTTGGATAGGTTGGTAGTGACCTTCTAAATTCTCTGGCCAAAGCAAAGTGGCAAGTTGGCATCATCCTGGCCCCGGATTGCAGCCCCACTAGCGTCCCTCTCGGAAGCCAACCTGGTTAAACAGTTAAACTAAGCTCCAACATAAAGCAGCTGTTTTTATACAGGCGGTAAGAGGAAGGCAGGACCGTTCGCTGGAGGAGTTTGGTTTTGCTAAATGAACGGAATTCCCTCGGCTTTGCACAGACGCATTATTTTTGATGAACTATGCGAGTATTTTCATAGAGCAGAGAGTACCATCCATCAGATGCCGAAATAGCACAAGGGTTATTACCTCTGAATAATATACGTGAAGTGCTGAGAAAATCCGAAGCCTCGCGCTGCGCTGAACGCGTTTCCTCACCCTCGGGAGAGCTCGGAAGACAAACACTGGTCTAATAATCCTACACTCCTCCTCCATTATTAAAACGGGTCCAGTTACTTATTATTTTTTTTTTATTAGTTACGGTCACAGAAGACAAAAGTTTCCCACGGGGAGAAAAACACATTCTGCATTCGAAACTACAAAACTTGGATGGTGGCAGAAAAAATGTTTAGGGATATTTGGAAAGTTCAGAATTGTCCAATGAATACAAGACAAGGTATGTGCGTGTATAAGGAGGTAAAGGTGGACCCCTGTTTGGGACCTCCCTACTTCTGCCCGAGTACAGGGCCATTACGAAGATCAATCTCACTAAGAGGGAGTCCACGTATTACACACCTGGCTTTCTTAGGACAACCCTATGTCATCTGAATTATTAGACATATTGATGTCATGGATTCATGGATGGTCCTTCCTCACTTGGAGGCCGACTATGGGCCAGAAACGCACACCAATATTCAGCCTAGGGAAGTCAAATCCTCAACAGTCTGGTGGCTTCTTCTTCTAAAAAAGGTCGGTTGTCTTCACGAGAGAAACACTAAACAAAGATAATGCAAAAAATTATCCCAAAATGTTCTCCCTTCTGTCATTTGACCCCCACACACCCATCTCCTCCCTAACCTGTGTCTGGCTGTAGGACAACCTGCTGCAGCAGGAGCCTCCCCCCTTCTGTTCTACCTATAGCAGAAAGAAAAGATCATCAAGCCATGTCCTCTTGTCTAGGTCCTGCTCTAGATGTACACAGATCTGGACTATAATGTTGGCCATATGTGGTCTGATTCTGATGTTTTGCTCGACTGGAAGTCTACTATCTGCAAAACACATCTCAGTGGTTGAATCGGATGCATTACATACATTACATGCAATACACATGGCAAAAAGGAGATTTCCCAATATTTCAATATTGAGTTGTGTGGATTAGTAAACAAGGTTCCAATTTAGTGTTATCCACTACTTTAAAAAGTAAATGAGCCCAGATAGTTGTAAGAAGTAAAAGAAGCTCTAGATACTCATCAACCAGACCTTCTCCACACTCCATAGTGTGTTCCCCACTGGTTTCTTGTCATCAAGATCCGCAGGGGACGTACTATGACTGCAGCAGCCAATCAGCGACCACAGATTAGCTGCCGCATCAAATTTCGCAATGAACAAGAAGAAAAGATGTATCGTTCTGTCTACATAAAATGTGAAGGCTGCAGCCTATGAGTGGCCACTGACCGGCTACGCACCTCCACTGGATCTTAATGCCAGGATACATGCAGGGGTCTCCTGCAATCACCAAGTGCAGAGGAGTGGTACCGGTTCAATAGGTGAATATAGGATATTTTTTTTTCTTACAAGCCCTCGAGAATAATAAGGGTAACTTTTGAAGGAGTGGAGAACCTCTTCACCCAACCAACTGTTTTGGACTGTCAACTTTTAGCCAAAATGGAGATCACCTCTCAATAAGGAGAACTGGTCATTTTTCAGGTCAACTGATCTAGCCCTGTATCTGAACACCCTGTTTGGTTTGACTCCCAAATGTGCATCCGGGGCACACGCCTGGCAGACCCCTCTACCTACACCCTTACAGAGGCACCTAAGTATGCAAGTGCATTGTGCTGCAGAGAGGCAACTAATGGGTTACAGACGTCAGTAGCTCCACACACAGAAGTAGCACAAAGTGTACAAAACACAATATAAGGATCATCAAGGAATAAAAGCATTTAGGGAGGGCCCTCTGAACCTTTCATGTAGCTCCACTATATCAATAGAGCGAGTGGGCTGCAAACCTACTACAGGCAGTAAGTGAAATACAAAACAAGCATTAACATCAAGTACAATGCGCCGCAGAATCCGCGCTGCCGCCTGTTGTACCAGTTCCTTTCTAAGAACTGTATGGAGCTCGCTTCATTTACCACCAGCTGAGGTTGCTGCGAGCTAAACCACCACGGGGGTGACGTAAGGCATCATAATGGGGCTTGTGTATCACATTCATCTTCAGCTTTAATCGTGCAGTTACACATAACAATCGATTGACGATTTGGAAATGGTGCGTGAGCTCTCCTGGTAAAGTGAGAAAAATGATCAGAAACTTGTGAAGCCGGTAACTACTGGGCATGCCAGGAGTGGAAAGTCCGCGCAGCAACCCACACCGAAGCCGGGGTATATCTACTAAAGCAGTGGGTTCACACGATGAATATTTGGCACAGATTTTTGTGCAACGTATCTGCAGCCAGTTCCATGTGTGTCACGTGTGCGTTTTTTGTTGAGGATTGGTGCAGATTTCACTTTTCAATTACAAAGAGTAAATTCCGTGCTGTATTCGCCCAAAAGAATTCACATCCTGCAGATTAAAGAAACTGAACAGCAGGTCAATTATTGCACAGCAAATATCCACAATGTGTACAGCACTACCCTGTGGATATTCCACATTAGCTGGTACTGTACTACCCTGTGGATATTCCACATTAGCTGGTACTGTATTACCCTGTGGATATTCCACATTAGCCGGTACTGTACTACCCTGTGGATATTCCACATTAGCCGGTACTGTACTACCCTGTGGATATTCCACATTAGCTGGTACTGTACTACCCTGTGGATATTCCACATTAGCTGGTACTGTACTACGCTGTGGATATTCCACATTAGCCGGTACTGTACTATCCTGTGGATATTCCACATTAGCCGGTACTGTACTACTCTGGGATATTCCACATTAGCCGGTACTGTACTACCCTGTGGATATTCCACATTAGCCGGTACTGTACTATCCTGTGGATATTCCACATTAGCCGGTACTGTACTACCTGGGATATTCCACATTAGCCGGTACTGTACTACTGCTGAGATATTCCACATTAGCCGGTACTGTACTACCTGGGATATTCCACATTAGCGGTACTGTACTACGCTGTGGATATTCCACATTAGCTGGTACTGTACTACGCTGGGATATTCCACATTAGCTGGTACTGTACTACCTGTGGATATTCCACATTAGCTGGTACTGTACTACGCTGTGGATATTCCACATTAGCGGTACTGTACTATCCTGTGGATATTCACATTAGCCGGTACTGTACTACCTGTGGATATTCCACATTAGCCGGTACTGTACTACGCTGTGGATATTCCACATTAGCCGGTACTGTACTATCCTGTGGATATTCACATTAGCCGGTACTGTACTACCCTGTGGATATTCCACATTAGCCGGTACTGTACTACGCTGTGGATATTCCACATTAGCCGGTACTGTACTATCCTGTGGATATTCCACATTAGCTGGTACTGTACTACCCTGTGGATATTCCACATTAGCGGTACTGTACTACCTGTGGATATTCCACATTAGCTGGTACTGTACTACCTGTGGATATTCCACATTAGCCGGTACTGTACTATCCTGTGGATATTCACATTAGCTGGTACTGTACTACCCTGTGGATATTCCACATTAGCTGGTACTGTACTACCCTGTGGATATTCCACATTAGCTGGTACTGTACTAACGCTGTGGATATTCCACATATAACCTGGTACTGTACTACGCTGTGGATATTCCACATTAGCCGGTACTGTACTATCCTGTGGATATTCCACATTAGCTGGTACTGTACTACCCTGTGGATATTCACATTAGCCGGTACTGTACTACCCTGTGGATATTCCACATTAGCTGGTACTGTACTACCCTGTGGATATTCCACATTAGCCGGTACTGTACTACCCTGTGGATATTCCACATTAGCCGGTACTGTACTACCCTGTGGATATTCCACATTAGCGGTACTGTTGTAACTACCCTGTGGATATTCCACATTAGCCGTACTGTACTACCTGTGGATATTCCACATTAGCCGGTACTGACTACCCTGTGGATATTCCACATTAGCCGGTACTGTACTACCCTGTGGATATTCCACATTAGCCGGTACTGTACTACGCTGTGGATATTCCACATTAGCCGGTACTGTACTACGCTGTGGATATTCCACATTAGCCGTACTGTACTACCTGTGGATATTCCACATTAGCCGGTACTGTACTACCTGTGGATATTCCACATTAGCCGGTGTACTGTATACTACGCTGTATGGATATTCCACATTAGCCGGTACTGTACTACGCTGTGGATATTCCACATTAGCCGGTACTGTACTACGCTGTGATATTCCACATTAGCGCTTACGTGTACTACGCTGAGGATATTCCACATTAGCCGGTACTGTACTACGCTGTGGATATTCCACATTAGCTGGTACTGTACTACGCTGTGGATATTCCACATTAGCCGGTACTGTACTACCTGTGGATATTCCACATTAGCCGGTACTGTACTACCCTGTGGATATTCCACATTAGCCGGTACTGTACTACGCTGTGGATATTCCACATTAGCCGGTACTGTACTACGCTGTGGATATTCCACATTAGCCGGTACTGTACTACCTGGGATATTCCACATTAGCCGGTACTGTACTACGCTGTGGATATTCCACATTAGCTGGTACTGTACTACGCTGTGGATATTCCACATTAGCTGGTACTGTACTACGCTGTGGATATTCACATTAGCCGGTACTGTACTACGCTGGGATATTCCACATTAGCCGGTACTGTACTACGCTGAGGATATTCCACATTAGCCGGTACTGTACTACGCTGTGGATATTCCACATTAGCCGGTACTGTACTACGCTGGGATATTCCACATTAGCCGGTACTGTACTACGCTGTGGATATTCACATTAGCCGGTACTGTACTACGCTGGGATATTCCACATTAGCCGGTACTGTACTACGCTGTGGATATTCCACATTAGCTGGTACTGTACTACGCTGTGGATATTCCACATTAGCCGGTACTGTACTACGCTGAGGATATTCCACATTAGCCGGTACTGTACTACGCTGGGATATTCCACATTAGCCTGGTACTGTACTACGCTGTGGATATTCCACATTAGCCGGTACTGTACTACGCTGGGATATTCCACATTAGCCGGTACTGTACTACGCTGGGATATTCCACATTAGCCGGTACTGTACTACGCTGGGATATTCCACATTAGCCGGTACTGTACTACGCTGGGATATTCCACATTAGCCGGTACTGTACTACGCTGTGGATATTCCACATTAGCTGGTACTGTACTACGCTGTGGATATTCCACATTAGCCGGTACTGTACTACGCTGCGGATATTCCACATTAGCCGGTACTGTACTACGCTGTGGATATTCCACATTAGCCGGTACTGTACTACGCTGGGATATTCCACATTAGCTGGTACTGTACTACGCTGGGATATTCCACATTAGCCGGTACTGTACTACGCTGTGGATATTCCACATTAGCTGGTACTGTACTACGCTGGGATATTCCACATTAGCCGGTACTGTACTACGCTGTGGATATTCCACATTAGCTGGTACTGTACTACGCTGTGGATATTCCACATTAGCCGGTACTGTACTACGCTGGGATATTCCACATTAGCCGGTACTGTACTACGCTGGGATATTCCACATTAGCCGGTACTGTACTACGCTGTGGATATTCCACATTAGCCGGTACTGTACTACGCTGAGGATATTCCACATTAGCCGGTACTGTACTACGCTGAGGATATTCCACATTAGCTGGTACTGTACTACGCTGCGGATATTCCACATTAGCGGTACTGTACTACGCTGAGGATATTCCACATTAGCCCGGTACTGGTAACCTGTGGATATTCCACATAGCAGGTATGTACATAGCTGGATATTCACATTAGCCGGTACTGTACTACTGCGGGATAACACATTAGCGTTACTTACTACGCTGTAGATATTCCACATAGGGATATTACTGTACTACCCTGTGGATATTCCACATTAGCGGTACTGTACTACGCTGGGATATTCCACATTAGCCGGTACTGTAACTACGCTGTGGATATTCCACATTAGCTGGTACTGTACTACCTGGAATTTCCACATTAGCTGGTACTGTACTACGCTGGGATATTCCACATTAGCCGGTACTGTACTACGCTGAGGATATTCCACATTAGCGGTACTGTACTACGCTGAGGATATTCCACATTAGCCGGTACTGTACTACGCTGTGGATATTCCACATTAGCGGTACTGTACTACGCTGAGGATATTCCACATTAGCCGGTACTGTACTACCTGTGGATATTCCACATTAGCTGGTACTGTACTACGCCTGGGATATTCCACATTAGCGGTACTGTACTACCTGTGGATATTCCACATTAGCTAGTACTGTACTACCTTAGGATATTCCACATTAGCCGTACTGTAACTACCCTGTGGATATTCCACATTAGCCTGGTACTGATACGACCTGTGATATTCCACATTAGCTGGTACTGTACTACGCTGTGGATATTCCACATTAGCCGTACTGTACTACGCTGGGATATTCCACATTAGCGTACTGTACTACGCTGAGGATATTCCACATTAGCCGGATCACTGTACACGCTGTGGATATTCCACATTAGCCGGTACTGTACTACGCTGGGATATTCCACATTAGCGGTACTGTACTAACTGTGGATATTCCACATTAGCTGGTACTGTACTACCTGGGATATTCCACATTAGCCGGTACTGTACTACGCTGAGGATATTCCACATTAGCTGGTACTGTACTACCCTGTGGATATTCCACATTAGCTGGTACTGTACTACCTGTGGATATTCCACATTAGCCGTACTGTACTACGCTGGGATATTCCACATTAGCGGTACTGTACTACCTGTGGATATTCCACATTAGCCGGTACTGTACTACCTGTGGATATTCCACATTAGCCGGTACTGTATACCTGTGGATATTCCACATTAGCTGGTACTGTACTACCCTGTGGATATTCCACATTAGCTGGTACTGTACTACCCTGTGGATATTCCACATTAGCGGTACTGTACTACCCTGTGGATATTCCACATTAGCTGGTACTGTACTACCTGGGATATTCCACATTAGCGTACTGTACTACTCGCTGGGATATTCCACATTAGCCGGTACTGTACTACCTGTAGGATATTCCACATTAGCCGGTACTGTACTACGCTGGGATATTCCACATTAGCCGTACTGTACTACGCTGGGATATTCCACATTAGCTCGGTACGTACTACCTGCGGATATTCACATTAGCCGGTACTGTACTATCCTGAGGATATTCCACATTAGCCGTACTGTACTACGCTGTGGATATTCACATTAGCCGGTACTGTACTACGCTGAGGATATTCCACATTAGCCGGTACTGTACTACGCTGTGGATATTCCACATTAGCTGGTACTGTACTACGCTGTGGATATTCCACATTAGCCGGTACTGTACTACGCTGAGGATATTCCACATTAGCGGTACTGTACTACGCTGTGGATATTCCACATTAGCCGTACTGTACTACGCTGGGATATTCCACATTAGCCGGTACTGTACTACGCTGAGGATATTCCACATTAGCCGGTACTGTACTACCTGGGATATTCCACATTAGCTCGGTACTGTACTACGCTGTGGATATTCCACATTAGCTGGTACTGTACTACGCTGGGATATTCCACATTAGCCGGTACTGTACTACGCTGTGGATATTCCACATTAGCCGGTACTGTACTACGCTGGGATATTCCACATTAGCCGGTACTGTACTACCTGAGGATATTCCACATTAGCCGGTACTGTACTACCTGTGGATATTCCACATTAGCTGGTACTGTACTACCTGGGATATTCCACATTAGCGGTACTGTACTACCTGTGGATATTCCACATTAGCTGTACTGTACTACGCTGTGGATATTCCACATTAGCCGGTACTGTACTACCTGTGGATATTCCACATTAGCGGTACTGTACTACCTGGGATATTCCACATTAGCGGTACTGTACTACGCTGGGATATTCCACATTAGCCGTACTGTATACGCTGGGATATTCCACATTGCCGGTACTGTACTACCTGTGGATATTCCACATTAGCCGTACTGTACTACGCTGGGATATTCCACATTAGCGGTACTGTACTACGCTGTGGATATTCCACATTAGCGGTACTGTACTACGCTGTGGATATTCCACATTAGCTGTACTGTACTACGCTGTGGATATTCCACATTAGCGGTACTGTACTACGCTGAGGATATTCCACATTAGCCGGTACTGTACTACCTGGGATATTCCACATTAGCGGTACTGTACTACGCTGGGATATTCCTACTATGTAGCTGGTATTACTTACGTCCTGCGGATATTCCACATTAGCGGTACTGTACTACGCTGTGGATATTCCACATTAGCTGGTACTGTACTACGCTGAGGATATTCCACATTAGCCGTACTGTACTACCTGTGGATATTCCACATTAGCGGTACTGTACTACCTGTGGATATTCCACATTAGCTGGTACTGTATACGCTGAGGATATTCCACATTAGCCGGTACTGTACTACCCTGTGGATATTCCACATTAGCCGGTACTGTACTACCTGGATATTCCACATTAGCGGTACTGTACTACTGAGGATATTCCACATAGCGGTACTGTACTACGCTGGGATATTCCACATTAGCCGGTACTGTACTACGCTGGGATATTCCACATTAGCCGTACTGTATACGCTGAGGATATTCCACATTAGCGGTACTGAACTACCTGCGGATATTCCACATTAGCTGGTACTGTACTAGCTGGGATATTCCACATTAGCCGTCTGTACTACCTGGGATATTCACATTAGCCGGTACTGTACTACGCTGTGGATATTCCACATTAGCCGGTACTGTACTACGCTGGGATATTCCACATTAGCTGGTACTGTACTACCTGTGGATATTCCACATTAGCTGGTACTGTACTACCTGTGGATATTCCATCATTAGCTGGATACTAGTATGATACGCTGGGATATTCCACATTAGCCGGTACTGTACTACGCTGGGATATTCCACATTAGCGGTACTGTACTACGCTGGGATATTCCACATTAGCTGGTACTGTACTACGCTGGGATATTCCACATTAGCCGGTACTGTACTACCTGTGGATATTCCACATTAGCGGTACTGTACTACGCTGAGGATATTCCACATTAGCCGGTACTGTACTACGCTGTGGATATTCCACATTAGCGGTACTGTACTACCTGTGGATATTCCACATTAGCTGTACTGTACTACCTGAGATATTCCACATTAGCCGGTACTGTATACCTGGGATATTCCACATTAGCCGGTACTGTACTACCCTGGATATTCCACATTAGCGGTACTGTACTAGCTGAGGATATTCCACATTAGCGGTACTGTACTACCTGGGATATTCCACATTAGCCGGTACTGTACTACGCTGGGATATTCCACATTAGCCGTACTGTATACGCTGAGGATATTCCACATTAGCTGGTACGAACTACCCTGGGATATTCCACATTAGCTGGTACTGTACTAGCTGAGGATATTCCACATTAGCCGGTCTGTACTACGCTGGGATATTCCACATTAGCGTACTGTATACGCTGTGGATATTCCACATTAGCCGGTACTGTACTACGCTGGGATATTCCACATTAGCGGTACTGATACCTGTGGATATTCCACATTAGCTGGTACTGTACTACCTGGATATTCCACATTAGCGTACTGTATACGCTGGGATATTCCACATTAGCGGACTGTATACCTGGGATATTCCACATTAGCTGGTACTGTACTACGCTGAGGATATTCCACATTAGCGGTACTGTACTACCTGTGGATATTCCACATTAGCCGGTACTGTACTAGCTGAGGATATTCCACATTAGCCGGTACTGTACTACCTGGATATCCACATTAGCGGTACTGTACTACCTGGGATATCCACATTACGTATATAGGATATCATTAGGTACTGTACACCTGTGGATATTCCACATTAGCCGGTACTGTATACCTGGGATATTCCACATTAGCGGTACTGTACTACCTGGGATATTCCACATTAGCTGGTACTGTACTACCTGTGGATATTCCACATTAGCCGGTACTGTATACGCTGGGATATTCCACATTAGCGGTACTGTATACCTGGATATTCCACATTAGCTGGTACTGTATACCTGTGGATATTCCACATTAGCGGTACTGTATACTGAGGATATTCCACATTAGCCGGTACTGTACTACCTGTGGATATTCACATTAGCCGTACTGTATACGCTGGGATATTCCACATTAGCTGGTACTGTATACCCTGGGATATTCCACATTAGCTGGTACTGACTACGTGGATATTCCACATTAGCCGTACTGATACGCTGGGATATTCCACATTAGCGGTACTGTACTACCTGGGATATTCCACATTAGCTGGTACTGTACTACGCTGAGGATATTCCACATTAGCGTACTGTACTACCCTGTGGATATTCCACATTAGCGGTACTGTCTAGCTGGATATTCCACATTAGCGGTACTGTACTACCTGGGATATTCCACATTAGCAGTACTGTACTACGCTGAGGATATTCCACATTAGCTCGTACTGTACTACCTGGATATTCCACATTAGCGGTACTGTACTACGCTGGGATATTCCACATTAGCGGTACTGTACTAGCTGGGATATTCCACATTAGCGGTACTGTACTACCTGGGATATTCCACATTAGCTGGTACTGTACTACCTGGATATTCCACATTAGCGGTACTGTATACGCTGGGATATTCCACATTAGCTGGACTGTATACCTGTGGATATTCCACATTAGCGGTACTGTACTACGCTGGGATATTCCACATTAGCCGTACTGTATACGCTGTGGATATTCCACATTAGCTGGTACTGTACTACCTGGGATATTCCACATTAGCTGGTACTGTACTACCTGTGGATATTCCACATTAGCGTACTGTATACGCTGAGGATATTCCACATTAGCGGACTGTAATACCTGTGGATATTCACATTAGCTGGTACTGTACTACGCTGGGAATTCCACATTGCGGTACTGTATACGCTGGATATTCCACATACACTGTATACCTGGGATATTCCCATTAGCTGTACTGTACTCCTGGGATATCCACATTAGCGTACTGTACTACTGGATATTCCACATTAGCCGTACTGTATACGCTGGATATTCCACATTAGCTGTACTGTACTACCTGGGATATTCCACATTAGCGGTACTGTATACCCTGGGATATTCCACATTAGCGGTACTGTATAGCTGGATATTCCACATAGCTGGTACTGTACTACCTGTGGATATTCCCATTAGCCGTACTGTATACGCTGGATATTCCACATTAGCGGTACTGTACTAGCTGGGATATTCCACATTAGCGGTACTGTACTACGCTGGGATATTCCACATTAGCGTACTGTACTACCTGGGATATTCCACATTAGCCGGTACTGTACTACCCTGGGATATTCCACATTAGCCGGTACTGTACTACCTGGGATATTCCACATTAGCGGTACTGTACTAGCTGGATATTCCACATTAGCGTACTGTACTACGCTGAGGATATTCCACATTAGCCGGTACTGTACTACGCTGGGATATTCCACATTAGCCGGTACTGTACTACGCTGTGGATATTCCACATTAGCCGGTACTGTACTAGCTGAGGATATTCCACATTAGCCGGTACTGTACTACGCTGAGGATATTCCACATTAGCCGACTGTACTACTGGTATACATAGCCGACGACCTGTGGATATTCCACATTAGCGGTACTGTACTAACCTGTGGATATTCCACATTAGCCGGTACTGTACTACGCTGTGGATATTCCACATTAGCCGGTACTGTACTACGCTGTGGATATTCCACATTAGCCGTACTGTACTACGCTGGGATATCCACATTAGCCGGTACTGTACTACGCTGCGGATATTCCACATTAGCCGGTACTGTACTACGCTGTGGATATTCCACATTAGCCGGTACTGTACTACCTGTGGATATTCCACATTAGCCGGTACTGTCTACGCTGAGGATATTCCACATTAGCGGTACTGTACTACCCTGCGGATATTCCACATTAGCGGTACTGTACTAACGCTGGGATATTCCACATTAGCGGTACTGTACTACCTGTGGATATTCCACATTAGCTGGTACTGTACTACGCTGGGATATTCCACATTAGCCGGTACTGTACTACGCTGGGATATTCCACATTAGCCGTACTGTACTACCCTGTGGATATTCCACATTAGCCGGTACTGTACTACGCTGTGGATATTCCACATTAGCCGTACTGTACTACCTGTGGATATTCCACATTAGCCGTACTGTACTACGCTGGGATATTCCACATTAGCCGGTACTGTACTACGCTGAGGATATTCCACATTAGCCGGTACTGTACTACGCTGTGGATATTCCACATTAGCCGGTACTGTACTACCCTGTGGATATTCCACATTAGCCGGTACTGTACTACGCTGAGGATATTCCACATTAGCTGGTACTGTACTACGCTGTGGATATTCCACATTAGCCGTACTGTACTACGCTGAGGATATTCCACATTAGCCGGTACTGTACTACGCTGCGGATATTCCACATTAGCCGGTACTGTACTAACCTGTGGATATTCCACATTAGCTGGTACTGTACTACGCTGTGGATATTCCACATTAGCCGGTACTGTACTACGCTGTGGATATTCCACATTAGCCGGTACTGTACTACGCTGTGGATATCCACATTAGCCGGTACTGTACTACGCTGCGGATATTCCACATTAGCCGGTACTGTACTACGCTGCGGATATTCCACATTAGCCGGTACTGTACTACGCTGAGGATATTCCACATTAGCCGGTACTGTACTACGCTGCAGATATTCCCCATTAGTTAAGTGTTGTTGTTTGGTGGGTCTTCAAGCTGACCATGGTACCTGTATAGCATCAGGAAAACTGTTGCCAGTCTTGATTTTCCTAGAAGTTGGTACAAGATTTTTTCCACCGTATAAGAACGCCTAGTCAGGGAAATAAAATTTGAGGCGACCACCCAGCCGCAGCCAATACCTCAGCTTTCTTGACCTGGCGTGATGGTCGCCCATCCAGATTCTTATCGTGAGAGATATTTCCCCTACTATGACTACTGCTAGGGACATGTAACCCTCAAATGAATAGCCACTGGAGCTTGGACAGATAATGTCTGTATTCTCAAAAATGTCATCAGTGGATTTCTCGATTTAACGGCGTTCGGTAGAGAATTTATAAAATACTTAGATGTTGGTCTTTTCTCCGACACTTCTCTATTTGGAGTCTCTTAAAGCTCCAGGGGTTTTAGAAGAGTGGAATGATATTGGTCTTGTTTCCAAGTCCATCTTGATTACTTCTCATCAGCCATGGTTCATCTTGCTCTCTTCCCCCAATCAGTTGGCCTTCCACCTCGATAGCTTTTCTACTGGCGTACAGGTGGAGAAGCATTACTCTCTTGTTGGTCGTAGATGATCATTTTGCAGTCTCTCCGGAGGCGGCCACCAAGGAACTTCCCGTCGTTCGCTGAGCTAGAGAATTTTCATTTCCATTAACTGTACGTGAGTAAGCGGATTCTAACCAGGCTCATCATCGACGTGCCAGAATCCATAGCGTCTATCATGCTCTCCACATGATGAAAGGCAATGGAGTTCCTGGAAGAACGAGACGGCAGATAAGACACTGCAGATACCCCCTTTATTCTTAACATAAACGAGGCAGTTCTCATTAAGTGAGAGTTCCCTTCGTTTGATAGCAATCTCGGGAGCTGCGCAGGGAAGGAAGGCACTCGTGAGCAATTTCTGACTTGGCGAGGCCGTGTGTCATGGAAAACTCTGATTTCAAGCAGCTCTCGCGGCTGCTGATAAAGGCATAAGCTGAAAAATTATAGATGAATCTCATGGTTTAAAAATAACATGGTGACATGAGAAGAAACAGCGGGGAAAAAGGAAGAGCAGAGCTTTTCTCCACTTATGAATCTTGGCACTTAACGGTTCATAGCGTGCGGAAAATGGACTGAAAAACCTAAACAGAATTCAATTATTTATGAGAATTTATTGGGCAGATTTGAGGGATTAACGAAAGCCGCTCCAAAAACGGTGAAAATTAACCATTGGTGTACGATGTGTCTGTAACGATCAAAGCCGACGGAAAATGTCAATCGAAAGGGAACTGATTAGTACCAGAAAGATAAAGAATACGCTCTACCATAATGAGACCCTTAAAGGGAACAAGTCATGTTGAACATGGTGTCTGATCCGCCGGCGGGCTGGAAAGGAGGTGAAACACCACATGTGATCACACAGCATTTCTTCTTAATTGTGCCAGAATCATAAACTGTTGTCTGAAGTATTGACTCCTTGTGTAGGACGAATATTTACCGCTAATATTATCTCTTACAGCTTATTTTCTGCTGTCTTTGCAAAATAGAATGCATGGCCACTGAACAATGAGGTTTGCTGATATTTTGATTACATACAGTTGTGCCTAAACACCAAAAACACACAATGAGTAAAAGCATTAAAATAGCAACAATACAATGCCCCTGACTCCGGAAAAAGTCCAGGTGGTGAAATACAGGTATTCATAAAATAAGAGAAAATCTAGACAAAAATAAATATAAATGATCACCACAAAAGCCAAACGAGACCGTCTCCGTACTGGAAGAAAATGGTAATTGTGCAAAAATGCGCAAAGCAGATATAGAAATATTTGGAGTTGAGAGTCCTCAGTGGTTGATACCTTTTAATGGCTAACTGAAAAGATGGTAACAAATTGCAAGCTTTTGAGACTATTCAGGTCTCTTCATCAGGCAAAGTTTGCCTGATGAAGAGACCTGAGTAGTCTCGAAAGCTTGCAATTTGTTACCATCTTTTCAGTTAGCCATTAAAAGGTATCAACCACTGAGGACTCTCAACTCCAAATATTTTTCTATCTACTGGCTAACACGGTACGAAGATACACATCTTTACTATATCAAAGCAGCTATAGAGATATACAAACGTCCAAGGTTGGTACAAACAACATATGTATTTGTACAAATAGGTTCTATATTGTGTGTCCCCAATGTGCATGTATGTATAGGGAGGGAAGTATCATGAGGTTCCCCAATTGATGGTAATTCCTGCATAGAAAAGCACAAAAGGGGGACATAAATGGAAGAACTGAGCTGTCATGAATGGGATAGATGAAATGAAACCCCAGCAGCTGCAAGAGAGATCAAGTAGAGATGCAAAAAAAAAAAAAAAAATATATATATATATATATATATATATATATATATGGAAACAAAGGTATTTTACCAGAAGGGACAGTCAGGTAATAATTCCAAAAGGTCAGCAGTTACCGTGGTAGGTAGTCAGTTCCGGGACTAGGGGTGTGTTTTAAGCCCAACGCGTATCGCTGCCACTGCGGCTTTGTCAGGGGAATTGTTTTGGACTTATTACCTGACTGTCTCTTATGGTGAAATAGGCTCAGGATTCCAGCGATGTATCACTTAATTTACTGGGTGCAGCGGTTGTGCCAGAATCACCGTTTTCTCTGCTTCATATCTAGCAGAGCTCGGAATGCTGAGCCCTGTGTAACTCCACCCATATCACTGAATGATGGCTTTCTGTGTACACTGTACATTGACAGGTGGCTGCTAATCAGTGGTGGAGGTGTGGTTGGACCAGGAGGCACCAGACTCCTAGTCTTGTCCTGTAGTGATAATCTCCTGCTGATAAATCAAAGATATTACAGAAACGACAAAGAACAGCGCAGTAAGTGATAAATTGCAGGAATCAGGGTCTCTGCCCCTACATCATGATGCTCTCTGATTACATAGCAAAAAACCTACTGACAGATTCCCTTTAAGTCTAGGAGTGGACTATTCCTACTTATTGAAAGAATCCCATGTCAAGAAGCCGATGACCCACGCTAAATGCCCAAGTGCTCAGCTGTAATACAGAAGATCTGGCAATAGGTGTTCAATTTTCCAGCAGAAAAAAAATGAAGTATTACACAGTATGCATTCACATTATCATGGTGCCTGTGTAAGGCAGAACAGGACAGGTCCTCCAGCGCAAAGACACTCTTTGTAACAGGCTCTTTACTCAGCATCCTTTTTCATTAACTTTCAAAGTCGTCAACCCTTTTAGTCTTTAAAAGAACTGCATGCATATGCAATAACACTATCACTGGCCATTATATACCTTGAATCCTGCATTTTTCACCAGTTTCCATCTCTGCAGGCTTCCTTTCCACTTTTCAGTTTTCTATGAGCTAGTGGGTAAAGACTAGCTACTACGAATTGTACAATATACAACACACAGACACAAGGAAATCCCGCTCTTTGATCTCTATGTAGCACATGTATAAAAAGCAGCAGTGGCAGCAGCACAGAGGTCATTCTACAGTAGTACTTAGCAATGTAACTGTGAATCCAGCTCTGGAAAAAGATAAAACACTTGGAAGGAGCAGCTTGACCTGTATCTCGGCCTCTCTGGTTCACGCTGTTCCTCTCCCCTACCCTCTCTATAGACTACGCTATTTAGCTGTAATCTGATCCCTCAGTGAGCTGACAGTCCGTTTTGTTTTGACCAAGATGGATTTTAGCTATTTTTCAGAGTGAAAGATAACTTTAGGAGTCAGATATTTTAGAAAGTTTCTTATATTCCCTTGAATTATTGATTTATGTAAAATTTGTGGCAACTTAAAAATGGTTCTTCTGCTCTGTCTCTGCCCTGACCAGGTAACACACGAGGTCTGCACACCTCCGGAACACTGACATATTATTATACCAAGTATATCGTGTGTCGCAACGTGAGGACCCCTACGTGGGTGTAGTGTAGCCGAAACACAAAATCAATGGTGGGAAACGCATCATGTTGGCTTGTGTGCGCTTGAAACAAAATGGCATACGTGTAAAAATGAGTCAATCATAAAAAACAACAACAAAAAAACAACCGATACAAAGAGCTTACAATCATAGCGGATTAGGCAGTAACGGGCCAGAGAAGTCATTGCTTCTTGCCATCTGTGCAAGTTCAGGGACAGCGGAGGTTTAATAGACGGCGGTTATTGGTTTTGCCATATACAAGGGAGGGGAGCATGCGCGCGCCGAGATACAGCACAAATATATGCTAAACATTATAAGCCTCTTACAATACCCTAGCCAAACGTATTAATCTTTCGGCACTGTATACTTCAGAGCCTGCCTCTCATGGATCATGGCTCGTTTTTAGAGCAAATTGTATAGGGAATCTCCCTAGAATTGGCTCCTAAATACATGGACGGAAGCAGAAACCGAGATCTTACAAGGGGCAGGACCGACTCGGTTTCTAGGTGATAGTGTTTTTGGCCATAGAGTTGAGACCAAGACTTGGAATGACTTGTATCGGTCGACATGGATCTTGACAGCTGTTTTAGGGCTTATAAAGTTCTGTTTGCCTTAAGGGAATGTCCGGCCCCTTAAAACTATGTCCAAAATTTTGTTCTGAGCTCCAAACCCCATGCATAGCCATGTGTAAATTCTGGCTGCCTGCTGCCACCACTAGAGGGAGCTTACTTAGCTAGTTTATGGGGAGTATACGGATAGACAAGTGGAAAAACATTCTGTCGGGAGGTTGGTTACGCCATATGTTTCTATATGTGACCACCTAGTGGTTTGGATGTGATTTTTAGCCTCTGGTGGATCTGGAAGCAAAACGAAATGGTAGAGCATGCATCTGGCCCTTTCCACTAAACGCTACGAGAATTATGAATCAGAGACCACATGGATGTGTGACCACCTCAATCATTTTTTCTGAAGAGTGGACAAAATGCCAAAAGAGAGGTCTTAGAGATGAACAGTGTATATACATCAAATATGACAGAGAGCAACCGAGAGAGAGGAAATATGAGAGCTTGAAAGAACAAATGCGAGGGAACAAGCACAAGAAAGCAAGCAAGAGAGAGCAAGAAAGAGGAAGAAAGAACAAGCAAGATAATGAGTGCAAGGAAGAATAAGGAAAAATGCCAGAAAAACAGCAAAAAAAAAAAAGCACGAGAGGGAATAAGGTTGAGAGAGCAAGGGAACAAGAAAGAAAGGGCTAGAGCAAGAAAGATATAGCGAAAGTAAGATATAGTGCAAGTAAGAGCATAAGAGAGAAATAGAGAGCAAGATAGAAAAAGGGAACAAGCAAGCGTAGAGTTGGTGAGAATTGATTTGCTTATCTCTTCCCATCAGCCATGATAGAGGTCTGTGGCTGCTAGATGGAGGGGGGAGAACCACCTCTTCTTTTGATTAGCCGGCCTGGTGTGACGTCATCGTAGCGGCATGATGCCCATGTGACGTCATCATAGCGGCATGATGATTGTGACGTTGTGCCAGGCCGGCTAATCAAAAGAAGAGCAGCGGAGGCCATCAGATAAAAGGCGTCACTCTCCTGTCTAGCGGCCACAAATAACTGTCATGGATGATGGGATAGGATATTAAATAGCAGCAACTCTAAGAGAGAGCAAGAAAGAGAGCAAAAAAAAAGCAAGAGAGAGCGAGCAGTAAAAAGACAGCACGAACAAGACATAGTGTATGCAAGAGAAGACTAGCTTGATACATAGAGGATGGTTGATGGAGGCCCCCAAAGTGATGGATGCCCTGGGGCACGAGCCCCCTGTAACCTCCCAATAAGTTGTCGTTGGCACTCATTACCCGTCTCAGAATGACTTGTCTCGTTACCCCAGAGACTCTCAGGATGACAGCTACAAGAGAGGGGAGGTGGCGCGACACCCACTCGCTTCCAGAAAGTGATACAACTGCCAACGAGCTGTGTGGTATAAATATAAGAGTCGTTTTGTGCACACGCCGGCGTCCTCCCCCGGGGTTTGCATTAATAGATGCTGTTTAAAATATTAGTTTATTGAACTTGTGCCTACTGAGCAGAAATGGAGCCTTGTAGCCGGGGGCTGTGACTTAAGTCTCGCAGAGCGGGCATGGGCTATGTGGGCCTGACAGATCTGTGCCTCTGGGTGATGGGACAGGGCCTCGGGGACGGCACAGCTTGCGCCTTTCATCACCTCCACTTTATAAGTCTTGTCTACAGAAAATAGGAAGAGAGAAGTAGAAAGAGGTTCTACTATATCAATCCTCCGTGATCGCCCTGAGGAGAACACAAGCACCCATCACGTCCTCCGCGCACAATCCGGGCTGACAGCCGCGGCTCAGGGAGTGGCGCAGCACTCACAATCACACATTTACTAACTTTCTTGTGTTTTCAAGACTTTTAAAGACAGGAAACAATGACAATAAACAAAGCCTGTAACCCCACATCCAACTCCACACAGAATTAGTGCCCCCAGTAAAACACTTTATTGCCATCCACTACGGTACTTCCCTTTTCATGGCTCCATATAATACAATGCCTCCCCAGGCACTATAATGCTCCAAAAAGTGCCCCCCACACGAAGTTTCCTACAATGCTACCAATATAGACGGCTTTCCTACACATATTATGATGTGCGCACATTGCCCCGCAGACATTATGAAGCCCCCCAGTGTCTCCCATAAAGTATGATGTCCTCACAGTGCCCTTCACACATTATGAAGTCTACACAGTGTCTCCCATAAAGTATGATGTCCTCACAGTACCCCCAAACACATTATGAAGCCCCCACAGTATCTCCCATAAAGTATGATTTCCCCACAGTGCTGTTCACACATTATGAAGGCTCCACAGTATCCCCCATAAAGTAGGATGTCCTCACTGTTCCCCCCACACATTATGAAGCTTCCACCGTGTCTCCAATAAAGTATGATGTCTCCTCAGTTCCCTTCACACAGTATGAAACCTCCACCATGTCTCCCATAAAGTATGATGCTCTCACAGTGTGGCTCACACAGTATGAAACGTCCATCGTGTCTCCCATAAAGTATGATGTCCCCACAGTCCCCTCACACATTATGAAGCCCCCATAGTATCTCCAATAAAGCATGATATCCCCTCAGTTTCCTTCACACAGTATGAAACGTCCACCGTGTCTCCCCGATAAAGTATGATGTCCCACAGTCCCATCACACATTATGAAGCTTCCACCGTGTCTCCAATAAAGTATGATGTCTCCTCAGTTCCCTACACACAGTATGAAACCTCCACCATGTCTCTCATAAAGTATGATGCTCTCACAGTGCTGCTTACACAATATGAAACGTCCACCATGTCTCCCATAAAGTATGATGTCCCCACAGTCCCATCACACATTATGAAGCTTCCACCGTGTCTCCAATAAAGTATGATGTCCCCACAGTCCCCTCACACATTATGAAGCCTCCGCAGTATCGCCCATAAAGTATGATGCTCTCACAGTCCTCTCACACATTATGAAGCTTCCACCGTGTCTCCAATAAAGTATGATGTCTCCTCAGTTCCCTACACACACACACACAGTATGAAACCTCCACCATGTCACTCATAAAGTATGATGCTCTCACAGTTCTGCTCACACAATATGAAACGTCCACCGTGTCTCCCATAAAGTATGATGTCCCCACAGTCCCCTCACACATTATGAAGCCTCCAAAGTATCTCCAATAAAGTATGATGCTCTCACAGTGCTGCTCACACATTATGAAACGTCCACCGTGTCTCCAATAAAGTATGATGTCTCCTCAGTTCCTTACACACACACACACACAGTATGAAACCTCCACCATGTCACTCATAAAGTATGATGCTCTCACAGTCCTCTCACACATTATGAAGCCTCCGCAGTATCGCCCATAAAGTATGATGCTCTCACAGTCCTCTCACACATTATGAAGCTTCCACCGTGTCTCCAATAAAGTATGATGTCTCCTCAGTTCCCTACACACACACACACAGTATGAAACCTCCACCATGTCACTCATAAAGTATGATGCTCTCACAGTTCTGCTCACACAATATGAAACTCCACCGTGTCTCCCATAAAGTATGATGTCCCCACAGTCCCCTCACACATTATGAAGCCCCCACAGTATCTCCAATAAAGTATGATGCTCTCACAGTGCTGCTCACACAGTATGAAGCGTCCACCGTGTCTCCCATAAAGTATGATGTCCCCACAGTCCCCTCACACATTATGAAGCCCCCACAGTATCTCCAATAAAGTATGATATCCCCTCAGTCCCCTCACCCATTATGAAGCCTCCTCAGTATCTCCCATACAGTAAGATGTCCCCACTAAACTTTACATGTAGCATTGTGCTCCCATTAGTGCTCCAAGATACAGACATACAGGCTAAAATGGTGGAACAGAGAGCTGACGGCTCCACCATTATATGTAAACATATTTTGTCACCTGAGGATGCAGACACAGATGAAATCGGGACATACCCCTGACCTCCCGGGACAGCGAGACATCTTGGGACTGTCGGGATGTATGCAGTATATGATTTCTCTGCACAGTTATTTTAGACTTTGCTTTCTTGTAACTTCGTTGTCATTTCTGTGCATATTTTGTTTGTATTCTGTGTTAATCCCTTATACACATCAATATAAAGTCATCAATATCAGATCGGTGGGGATCTGACACCTGTCACCGCCATCGATCAGCTGTTACTGGGTGTGGTGGCTGCCGGAGGTGCACACTGTGCAGAGCTGGAACAGTATAGCTAAAAACGACCACTATGCATTGTCCGAAGCTGTAGTGGCCACACAACTGGTGCCGGCTGTCAGACCCCAATCGGCCGGATATTAACGGCCAATCCGGAGATATTTTTTTCTTTTTTAGATATTTTGTAGCAGCCTGCAGATTTTTAATACTAAATTAATGACAATAGATGTTAATTCTCAGCGCCGGGACCAGTCATTCTCCACCTCACTGTGCATTCATCATTGCACTCGACGGGATTACATCCTTTATGTCGCTTGTTTTATTAATGCAAATAAATGTATGACCCGAAGGAAACACAAACTGTTCTGGAATCTATAAGATCCCACGGGGGGCGCCGCACAGATAACATTGTTTGTTAAGAATTTTCTTTTTATGGTACGAGAATATGTGGGCAATTTAGAGCAAAATCACAAGATGGATTCTTCGCATTGATATTTCCGCTCGGTTCTAGACGTCGCTGCTCAGGGAGTTGGGCAAAATTGATTTGGAGAAATTCAGATAGAAAGAACTAAAAAGTCTCAACCAGAAGAAAGTATATAAAAAAATATCATAAAAATAAATCCTATAAAAATTGCTAACAAAAAAATACTTAAAAATAAACTAATGTGCAAAATTAAAAGGGTAAAACTCTTGGGCTCCATTTCGAATTTTTTTTCCAAAATGAAGGACATCACGGCGCAGATGATATCTGTACTATATCATCCGACAGGGTGTCCTCTGGAGCCGCGATGCAGATATGAACAAGGTCTTAGTGAGGGGATGGCAATGGGGGAGCCATATTGGAAAATACTGTAGTAACTAACATCAAAAAGTATGGAGTCTAATGGTATACAATATTTTGAATAGAATTTTCTACGCCGGTCTTAGTACACAGTGTGCTGGAGTAAAATTGCCTCTGAATGAATAATATGTCCTTGCTTACTCCATCTGTGCGCTTGCAATAAGCAAGCATAGATTTGCACTGTAATTTCTACAAGATTCACAAATTTTAGTAATTCAGTTGGACAGAACATGTCCCGCCCCCTGAAGTTATTCCCCGCCCACTTTTAAGTGGTTAAAGATGTGTAAAAAATAAAAAAGTTTGACACTTTTGCAATTAATGTCCCAACCCTCCTCTGCCCGTGTTTGTTCCTTCTTGAAGGATGCCTCTTTATGAAATAGGGAAGCAGACGATGCTCTTCATAAGAATACGAAAAAATGTATGCAGATGTCTACCGGCCCGATGGAGGCCGAAAGGAGCAGATGAGGCCTCAAGTGATGACTAGTAAAATCTTCTCATGATGTTTCTTTCCATACGATATTAAAGGCCTAGCGACCAGGTCGCCCGCTAATTCCAACGTCTCAAAACGCCCATTTTAGAGCAGCAAAACCAAAAACGTGAGTATCGGTGGATTATAAAAGCAGCATTAGGGCGACATCGAATATTCATGGTGCCTAATCAGGAGATGAAGGAAGACATCGCACAGTACTAGGTACCACTGACACTAAAATGAGCGCGCCCAAAGAAAGGTCAGTAGCCCAAATCGATGACTGAAGGTTAAAGGGGGAGCATTTAATGGCTGAGCCTATATGCCAATATCTACATACAGCACTACCAGTCTTACCCCATTTCCTACCACTTGATAGTCCCATTTTGCACACCACCATTCTTTTTTTTTTTACATGGCTTGAGGGGATTTGTCGTAAAAGAGTCACTGCGTTCCAATTCAAGATGAGCAATTTGATTTATGACGCCCTTGTCCAGTGTCCATTCGTGGCTTTCATGGCCGCCGATCTTCATTTCAGCGCCTGCTCAACCAGGCCCTTACCAGACCCAGTGTCGACATGATGTCGCACAGGCTAGAAAGCAAAAGTGGCGCTGTCATGATCCAGGCCGGGTATTGAGTCCTGTCTTCCTCTTTCCTGGTCTGGTCATGTCAGGGGTTAACTTTTCTCTGCCTCGTTCTGGTTTCAGGACTGCTATTTCTCTCCACTGCTTCCTGTAGGCAGTGTCAGTTATATTTTCTGCCTACGGCGTGAGTAGCTGACTCTGGTGATATTCTGATTTGTCCTGCTGTGTTTAGCTGACTTTACCCGTGTCTGTTCCTTCCTCTCCTCTCACTCCCAACTCTGTGTCTCCCTTAGTGTTTGTATTTCTCGATATTCGACTCGGCATTGGCTCTGACCTGATTCTGTCTCTTGTTTCTGTTACTTCTGCTTCCGACCAGCTTTGACCTTCTAGTGCGGCTCTGACTCTGAAATTGGTACTCAGTTACTCTCTGGTACTGACCCGGCTTGTTTGACTATTCTGCTGCCACCTGGTGGTAGCCTCGCTGCAGTGCTGCTGGTCTGCTCTGTGCAGTATTGCAGACCTAACTCCACTCTGCTGCCATCTAGTGGAGTTCGCATTTACTTGCAGAGCTGCAGCGTGACAGGGGCCCAGCATGCCCCAGATGGCGATCTGGACGTTGGATGAGTCGAATTGTATTGTTCTTCTTGGGTTACGATACAACGACTGCAGCAGCGCTCGCCCGTTTTCCATGCGCCATTCAGAATCCAGAAGCCACCTCTACGACCTCTAACATTTTATGTCTAATACTGAAAGGTGTGGGAGTACAAAAATATTGAATTACAGGTACAAAAGCTGAGATAGAAAAAAAGTTATAGGGCTAAACTACAATAAAGCAGGCATCCGATGGACCACAGTGGTGCTCGTCTCGGCAGGACCTTTGAGGTCCATGACCAGAGAAGATATGGCACCGTTGCCACTGATGATCTGGGCACCCGGGACTGAAATCCCAACTGCTGCGAACATAAGGAAGAGAGCAGTCTAGTTTACTGATTGAGCACCATAAGGCAACGTTATTTCGAGAGTATTTGGAATGGAGCCATCCAATCTGAGACCCTACCCAACAGTGGATAAAACTCACTAAAAAGGTTAAACACAACATAAAACGATATACGGAAAAGAAAAACCAAAAGAAGTCAAAGGAATATAACAGGCAAAATTTTGGCCCTGGATTTCCCTTAGATATCTTCAAGTAGAAACCTGGGGAACAAAATCCCCAACAGCCCCTCGAGCTGCACAGAAAAAGCAGCCGGTTATCCGGGCGTCACTTATAACAATTTACCATTTTCCTCAATCTCCAGCGTGAAATCTTTACGTCTTACAAGAGTCCCTTAGTAATGCAATTATCATTTCTTTCCATGGCTCTATAATAACCCAATCCAGAGGTAATCTTACACAAAGCGAGAGGAGAGTGACCTCCGGACACCAATGAGGGATGGAAATAAATGTGGAAAGTGATAAGGGATCCTCCTGGATATAAAATACACTATATATTCTACAAAAACAGCAACATAAACCCCCATCCGCCCTCCAATGTGTATTTGGTTCATGTCGGAATTTAATAGTACCAAAAATGAAAAAAAAAAATCTTTCCCTCAAGGCTCACAATTCATTTAGCCTTCACCTCCAAGAGTCAAGAAAGTAAAGAAAAAGTGTCAGCTTTGTTTGCTTTTATTTCTAGAAAGAGTTTTACTGTAGGAGAAACTTTTCACCATTAGAGAAGAAACAAGACCAGTTACCAAGCTTGGCTGTCTATGAGAAACACAATGGACCTGCAGTGCAAGTGCGACTAATACTGCCCCTATGTACAAGAATATAACTGCTATAATACTGCCCCCTATGTACAAGAATATAACTACTATAATACTGCTCCTATGTACAAGAAAATAACTACTATAATACTGCCCCTATGTACAAGAATATAACTGCTATAATACTGCCCCTATGTACAAGAATATAACTACTATAATACTGCCCCTATGTACAGGAATATAACTACTATAATACTGCTCCTATATACAAGAATATAACTACTATAATACTGCTCCTATGTACAAGAATATAACTACTATAATACTGCCCCCTATGTACAAGAATATAACTACTATAATACTGCCCCTATGTACAGGAATATAACTACTATAATACTGCCCCCTATGTACAAGAATATAACTGCTATAATACTGCCCCTATGTACAAGAATATAACTGCTATAATACTGCCCCCTATGTACAAGAATATAACTGCTATAATACTGCCCCTATGTACAAGAATATAACTACTATAATACTGCCCCTATGTACAAGAATTAACTACTATAATACTGCCCCTATGTACAAGAATATAACTACTATAATACTGCCACTATGTACAGGAATATAACTACTATAATACTGCCCCTATGTACAAGAATATAACTGCTATAATACTGCCCCTATGTACAAGAATATAACTGCTATAATACTGACCCTATGTACAAGAATATAACAGCTATAATACTGCCCCTATGTACAAGAATATAACTACTATAATACTGCTCCTATATACAAGAATATAACTGCTATAATACTGACCCTATGTACAAGAATATAACAGCTATAATACTGACCCTATGTACAAGAATATAACTACTATAATACTGCTCCTATGTACAAGAATATAACTACTATAATACTGCTCCTATGTACAAGAATATAACAGCTATAATACTGCCCCTATGTATAACAATATAACTACTATAATACTGCCCCTATGTACAAGAATATAACTACTATAATACTACCCCTATGTACAAGAATATAACAGCTATAATACTGCCCCTATGTACAAGAATATAACTACTATAATACTGCCTCTATGTACAAGAATATAATTACTATAATACTGCTCCTATGTACAAGAATATAACAGCTATAATACTGCCCCTATGTACAAGAATATAACAGCTATAATACTGCTCCTATGTACAAGAATATAACAGCTATAACACTGCTCCTATGTACAAGAATATAACTACTATAATACTGCCCCTATTTACAAGAATATAATTACTATAATACTGCTCCTATGTACAAGAATATAACAGCTATAATACTGCCCCTATGTACAAGAATATAACTGCTATAATACTGCCCCTATTTACAAGAATATAATTACTATAATACTGCTCCTATGTACAAGAATATAACTACTATAATACTGCCCCTATTTACAAGAATATAATTACTATAATACTGCCCCTATGTACAAGAATATAACAGCTATAATACTGCTCCTATATACAAGAATATAACTACTATAATACTGCCTCCTAGCTGAGAGGTTGTGTGTTTGTAGCTCTCCTGATGTCTGGAGCAAGCCCAGGGAGGGGCCACCCTGGGCGGGGAAGCTCCCCAGGCAAGGCCCAGGCTTCCCGGCCTACACTGGGACAAGCCTCCCAGGCCTCTCCTAATGGGAATGTTAATCCCAGAGCCACTGTCAGAGCAGTGAATGCAGCGAGCCAAAGCTGCAGCAGTTCTGTGAAGGAGGAAAAAGCCGTCAGTAAAGTTTTGGGAGGAAAACCTTCTCCAAGTCCAGCAAAGAAGCAAGAAGGAAAAGTGTCGGTCAGTGAAGGGTTACAGCACAATGTGAAGTCAGGTAACTCCCCAGTCAGCAAGCAGCTCCTGCCAGGTGCACAGGTGAGATCAGCCCCAGCTGTGCAGATCACCTCTCCTGCTCCCAGGCAGAGACGGACGTCTTTGGAAAGACAAACCATCCAGGAGAACTTACAGCAGCATGGCAGTATGGCGCGGTCAGGACGCACACGGTCGCAGTCAGGTGGCAGCAGTAAAAGTGCTGTGGAGCCTGGAGCCATGAAACCAGCGGTGGTGAAAATTAAGGAGACGTCTGGGTTCAGGCAGCCGGGGACATCGCTGAATGCAGGATCCCAGGAGGAGACGCCACGTGCACCTGAGCTTCAGCTCGCAGAGGAGATCCCAGGACTGGTCAAGAAGTTCGGTGAGTTACAGCAGCAGAAAGACTCACTACAGATGCAGATAGACACTTGCTATAAGCTAAAGGCTATTAACCCCTTCACCCCCAAGGGTGGTTTGCACGTTAATGACCGGGCCAATTTTTACAATTCTGACCACTGTCTCTTTATGAGGTTATAACTCTGGAACGCTTCAACGGATCTTCGCGATTGTGAGACTGTTTTCTCGTGACATATTGTACTTCATGTTAGTGGTAAAATTTCTTCGATATAACTTGCGTTTATTTTTGAAAAAAACGCAAATATGGCGAAAATTTTAAAAATTTTGCAATTTTCAAACTTTGAATTTTTTTTCCCTTAAAACAGAGAAATATGTCACACAAAATAGTTAATAAATAACATTTCCCACATGTCTACTTTACATCAGCACAATTTTGGAACCAAAATTTTTCTTTGTTAGGAAATTAGAAGGGTTAAAAGTTGACCAGTGATTTCTCATTTTTACAACAAAATTTACAAAGCCATTTTTTTAGGGACCACCTCACATTTGAAGTCACTTTGACGGGTCTATATGGCAGAAAATACCCAAAAGTGACACCATTATAAAAACTGCACCCCTCAAGGTACTCAAAACTACATTCAATAAGTTTATTAACCCTTCAGGTGCTTCACAGGAGCTGAAGCAACGTGGATGGAAAAAATAATATTTAACTTTTTAGCCACAAAAATGATCTTTTACAAACTTTTTTTTATTTTCACAAGGGTAAAAGGAGAAAATGGACAGATAAAGTTGTTGTGCAATTTCTCCTGAGTACGCCAATACCCCATATGTGGGGGAAAACCACTGTTTGGGCACACGGCAGAGCTCGTAAGGGAAGGAGCGCCGTTTGACTTTTTCAAACTAAAATTGGCTGGAATTGAGATTGGACGCCATGTCGTGTTTGGAGAGCCCCTGATACGCCTAAACAGTGGAAACCCCCCACAAGTGACACCATTTTGGAAACTAGACCCCCTAAGGAACTTATCTAGATCTGTTGTGAGCACTTTGAACCCCAAAGTGTTTCACAAAAGTTTATAATGCCTGGGTGTGAAAAAAAAAAAAAACAATTTTCCACAAAAATGATTTTTTAGTCCCAAATTTTTGATTTTTCCCAAGGAAATTGGACCCCAAAACTTGTTGTCCAATTTGTCCTGAGTAGCTGATACCCCATATGTGGGGGGGGAAACTGTTTGGGCGCACGGCAGGGCTTGGAAAAGAAGCAGTAACGTTTTGGAATGCAAACATTGATGGGGGTCATGTTCCGTTTGTAGTGCCCCAGATGAGCCTAAACAGTGGAAACCCCCACAAGTGACCCCATTTTGGAAGCTAGACCCCCTAAGGAACTTATCTAGATCTTTGGTGAGCACTTTGAACCCCCAAGTGCTTCACACAAGTTTATAATGCCCGGGCATGAAAATAAAAAATCCTATTTTTTTCCCACAAAAATTATCTCTTAGTCACTAATTTTTTATTTTCCCATAGGTAACAGGAGAAATTGGACCACAAAATTTGTTGTCCAATTTGTCCTGAGTACGCTGATACCCCATATGTGGGGGGGAACCACTGTTTGGGCGCATGGCAGAGCTCGGAATGGAAGGAGCACTATTTGACTTTTTCCAACCAAAATTGGCTGGAATTGAGATTGGACGCCATGTTGCATTTGGAGAGCCCCTGATGTGCCTAAACAGTGGAAACCCCCCACAAGTGACCCCATTTGGGAAACTAGACCCCCTAAGGAACTTATCTAGATCTTTGGTGAGCAATTTGAACCCCCAAGTGCTTCACACAAGTTTATAACGTAGAGCCGTAAAATTAAAAAATAAAAAAATATCCACAAAATTGATCTTTTCACCCCAATTTTTATTTTCCCAAGGGAAACAAGACTCCAAAAGTTATTGTGCAATTTGTCCTGAGTGCGCTGATACCCCATATGTGGGGGTAAACCACTGTTTGGGTGCATGGCAGAGTTTGGAAGGGAAGGAGCGCCGTTTGACTTTTTCAACGCAGAATTGGCTGGATGCCATGTCGTGTTTGGAGAGCTCCTGATCTGCCTAAACAGTGGAAACCCCCCCACAAATGACACCATTTTGGAAACTAGACCCCTCAAGGAACTTATCTAGATGTGTGGTGAGCACTTTGAACCCCAAAGTGCTTCACAGAAGTTTATAACGTACAGCCGTAAAATAAAAAAATTCTTTTTTTTTTTTACAAAAATGATTTTTTAGCCCCCAATATTTTATTTTCACAAGGGTAACAGGAGAAATTGGACCCCAAAAGTTGTTGTCCAATTTGTCCTGAGTATGCTGATACCCAATATGTGGGAGTAAACTACTGTATGGGCGCACGTCGGGGCTCGGAAGGGAAGTAGTGACGTTTTGGATTGCAGACTTTGATGGAATGGTCTGGGGGAGTCATGTCGCATTTGGAGAGCCCCTGATGCGCCTAAACAGTGGAAACCCCCAAGTGACCCCATTTTGGAAAATAGACCCCACAAGGAACTTATCTAGATGTGTGGTGAGCACTTTGAACCCCGAAGTGCTTCACAGAAGTTTATAACGTACAGCCGTAAAAATAAAAAATCCTTTTTTTTTTTACAAAAATGATTTTTTCGCCCCCAATATTTTATTTTCACAAGGGTAACAGGAGAAATTGGACCCCAAAAGTTGTTGTCCAATTTGTCTTGAGTACGCTGATACCCAATATGTGGGAGTAAACTACTGTATGGGCGCACGTCGGGGCTCGGAAGGGAAGTAGTGACGTTTTGGATTGCAGACTTTGATGGAATGGTCTGGGGGAGTCATGTCGCATTTGGAGAGCCCCTGATGCGCCTAAACAGTGGAAACCCCCCACAAGTGACCCCATTTTGGAAAATAGACCCCACAAGGAACTTATCTAGATGTGTGGTGAGCACTTTGAACCCCGAAGTGCTTCACAGAAGTTTATAACGTACAGCCGTAAAAATAAAAAATCCTTTTTTTTTTTACAAAAATGATTTTTTCGCCCCCAATATTTTATTTTCACAAGGGTAACAGGAGAAATTGGACCCCAAAAGTTGTTGTCCAATTTGTCCTGAGTACGCTGATACCCAATATGTGGGAGAAAACTACTGTATGGGCACACGTCGGGGCTCGGAAGGGAAGTAGTGACGTTTTGGATTGCAGACTTTGATGGAATGGTCTGGGGGCGTCATGTCGCATTTGGAGAGCCCCTGATGCGCCTAAACAGTGGAAACCCCCCACAAGTGACCCCATTTTGGAAAATAGACCCCACAAGGAACTTATCTAGAAGTGTGGTGAGCGCTATGAAGCCCCAAGTACTTCACAGAAGTTTTATAACATACAGCCGTAAAAACAAAAAAATCATTTTTTTTTTTTTACAAAAATGATTTTGTCGCCCCCAGTTTTTTATTTTCCCAAGGGTAACAGGAGAAATAGGCCAAATTGCACAATAACTCTTGGGGTCCAGAGTATGCTGATACCCCATATGTGGGGTAAACTACTGTTTGGGCGCATGGCAGAGCTCAGAAGTGAAGGAGCACCATTTGACTTTTTCAACGCAGAATTGGCTGGAATTGAGATCAGACGCCATGTCACATTTCGAGAGCTCCTGATGTGCCTAAACAGCAGAAACCCCCCAATTCTAACTCCAACCCTAACCCCAAACACCAATAACCCTAGTCCCAACCCTAACCACAAACCTAACCCTAACACACCCATAACCCTAATCCCAACCCTAATCCTAACGTTAGCGCCAACCCTAACCCTAATACTAACGTTAGCGCCAACCCTAACCCTAACTTTAGCCGCAACCCTAACCCTAACGGGAAAATGGAAATAAATACATTTTTTTAATTTTATTATTTTTCCCTAACTAAGGGGGTGATAAAGGGGGTTTGATTTACTATTTATAGCGGGTTTTTGTGATTGGCAGCTGTCACGCTAAAAGACGCTTTTTATTGCAAAAAATAGTTTTTTGCATCACCACATTTTGAGAGCTATAATTTTTTACATATTTTGGCCCACAGAGTCATGTGAGGTCTTATTTTTTGCGGGACGAGTTGACGTTTTTATTTGTACCATTTTTGAGCACGTGACGTTTTTTGATCGCTTTTTATTTCGATTTTTGGGTGGTTAGAATGAACAAAAATCAGCAATTCATGAATTTCTTTTGGGGGAGGCGTTTATACCGTTCCGCGTGTGGTAAAATTGATAAAGCAGTTTTATTCTTCGGGTCAGTACGATTATGGCGATACCTCATTTATATCATTTTTTTAGGTTTTGGCGCTTTTATAGAATGAAAACAATTTTATATAAAAAATCATTATTTTTGCATCGCTTTATTCTGCGAGCTATAACTTTTTTATTTTTTCGCTCATGATGCTGTGTGACGGCTCGTTTTTTGCGGGACAAGATGACGTTTTCAGTGGTACCATGTTTATTTATATCGGTCTTTTTGATCGCGTGTTATTTCACTTTTTGTTCGGCGGTATGATGATAAAGCATTGATTTTTTGCTTCGTTTTTTTTTTTTTTTTTTAAGGGGGTTCACTAAAGGGGTTAACTAGTGGGACAGTTTTATAGGGGGGGTCATTACGGACGCGGCGATACCAAATATGTGTACTTTTATTGTTTTGTTTTTTTTATTTACAGGAAAAAATGAATTTATTGGGGAATATTTTTTTTTTATGATTTTTTTTTACACTTTTTATTTTTACTTTTTTTACTTTTTTACTTTGTCCCAGGGTGGGACATCACTGTATTTTAGCAGATCGCTGGTGTGACAGTGTGCACAGCACACTGTCACACCAGCGATCGCTCAGGCAGTGCTGCAGGCTTCCCAGCGCCTGCTCTCAGCAGGCACTGAGGAAGCCGCCTCCCTGCAGGACCCCGGCGCCATCTTGGATCCGGGGACCTGGAGGGAGGACGGACCCTCGGAACAGCGCGACACATCGCGCTGCTCTGAGGGTCTCAGGGGAGCGCGCAGGGAGCCCCCTGCCTGCGCGATCCTCCCCTGTGCCCCGGGTACACAGCGATCATGTTTGATCGCGGTGTGCCAAGGGTTAATGTGCCGGGAGCGGTCCGTGACCGCTCCTGACACACAGTCACGGGTGTAAGCTGTGATAATTAGCTGACACCCGGCGGCGATCAGCTGCGCTCCCCCCGGGAGCGCAGCTGATCGCCCATGACGTACTATTCCGTCCATGGGAATTAGGTCCAGGGTCACATGGACGGAATAGTACGTCTGATGGCAGAGAGGGGTTAATCCCGGGAGTCATGATTTTTATGATGAGACTCTGAACACACTGGGTGTATTGCTGGCAAAAGTGGTGAGGGACATGGACTGCGTCCTAGAGAGGATGGGGCACCTGGCGGAGACTTATAGGAACCAGGAACTGTTTAAGTCACAGAAGCAGAACTCTGCAGGTTCCAGGTCAGACATTGTCCCAGGTGGACCCCAGAAGCAGGTGCGGACAGTGCTGCAGCCTGCAAGTTTCTGCTTCCAAAAGGAGCAAATGCCGCACCAGCAGCAGCCTGTATTACAGACCCCAGCAGACGTACCACAAGTCTCAAAATGCCCAGCAAAACTGCCTGCAGCAGATCCAAAGCAGAAGCATGTAGTGCAGATTCCAGCAGAGGTACAACAAGTTACAGAATGCCCAGCACAACAGCCTGCAGCAGATTCCAAGCAGCAGCATGAAGGGCACATTCCAGTAGAGGTACAACAAGTCGCAGAATGCCCAGTACAGCCGCCTGCAGCAGATTCCAAGCAGCAGCATGGACATTTTCAGCACAGGGACTACAAGTCTCAGAATGCCATGCACCACAGTTGGGCAGTGGACATGTGCCGGTAGTTCCTGATGGTGCCCAGCAGGGCTCTGATGCTGGGGATAACCGCGCTGTATCTGAGGGGTCGGGGGTTTGGGGGAGCACAGTATCTTTGGTGGACGCTGCACAGTCTGATAGTGACATTGATGTTGATGATAACAATGTTCATGATGATGTCTGTGATTTCCCCCCTTTAATTCCGAGCACACAAGGTGTAGAAGCCCCCCTGCTGCAGACCCTCACCCCGTCAGTCAGCCTAGTGTGACCCCGCAGGTTCCCCCCAGTAATGCCTGGAGTCGTGGTGCTCCGTCCTTCACCTCTGGTGCCAATTATACCGGCCAGGCGTTTAAACGGAGAAACGTCGTGCGTTTCCGGCACAGAGGTGCCAAGGAGGATCTGCCAGATAGAAGGTTTGTGGTCAGGGAGCTCTTGTGTCGCCAGATGGGGTTTGCGCCAGTCAGCATCTTGGCGGTGATTAATCTTCCAGACAGGCAGGGCTATGACGTCAGCTTTAAGCTCATGAGTGACCTGGACAGGTTCTGGTCTAATTTCCCCAAGTTTAGAGACTCTGAGGGCTGGAGTAAGTTCAGCTTTATTCCTATCTCTAAGCCAGATACTGTTACGGTTAATCTCATCTTCTGGAATGAGTCTGTTCCCCCGCAGGACATTGTGGTGTGGCTCCGGAGGCATTGTGACCTGGTCTCTGACCTCACCAAAAGCAGAGACAATGATGGTATCTGGACGGGAGGGTGGAGGGTTTTGGTGAAACTGCGCCAGTGCGATAATATCACTGCCCACTTACCCAACTCCTTTATTGGGAGGGAGAGGGGTGTGTGTTTCTATCCTGGGCAGCCTCGTAAGTGCTTCAAATGTGGCAAGGCGGGTCACCTGGCGAATACGTGTACTGTGGTGAAGTGCAACCTGTGTGGGGAGGTCGGCCATGTGGCTGCAGACTGCCAGAACATCAGGTGCAACCTCTGTGGGAAGATCGGTCACCCTCACAGGGACTGTCCTGACGCCTGGCACAATATCTGTAAGGACTATCCTGATGAGGATTTGGTGGCAGGGGCAGAGATTCTGGAGGAGGCAGCTTTACTGTCAGGGGAAATACTGTCCAGACCGGAGGCCCACCAGGGGTCTACTCAGGTGACACCAGAGCAGCAGGGTTCAGAGGGTGCACAGGGAAGTATGGAGGTTGTATCTCAGGGGCAGCAGTCACAGGGAGGCATTACTTCAGTACTACCATCTGTGTCTCAGACTAAAAGGAAGAAAAAGGACAAGACCTCCCGTAAACCTGAGAAGGAGTATGACACTGGCCAAGGAGCCAGGAAGAAGGTCCAGAGTTCTGCAGGTGTAATGGACTTATCTAATAGGTTTGGTGTTCTGTCTGAGTCTGACGGTGATTTTGAGGATGACCTTAGAAGAATTGACGCAGAGTTTGATAGGGACGTAGAGGACTGTCCTCCGCCCAAGCGGAAGCCATTACCTGAGGGCTCTCGGGTAGAGTCTGAAATGGAGACCGGCGGTGACCAGAATAACTCCGACTCAGATCTGTGACGCTGTCAACCACATAATGTCCGACCCCAGATAGATAAAATCATTAGGAAATGTTAAGTTATGGAAGGATGTGTCACTGGGTTGAAATATGATGTTTTTTTTTTTTTTTTTTTCCAACCAGGTGTATGGACTCTTTAAGATAATTTTATATGTATAATCCGGATATGTAATGAATGTACAATCCAAGTGAATTTAGTTTTGTATTACTGGAGGAATGTCAGTATATTTGTATTTGTTTGGTTTTTACAATAAAAATTGCCCCCATATACAAGAATATAACTACTATAATACTGCCCCTATGTACAAGAATATAACTACTATAATACTGCTCCTATGTACAAGAATATAACTACTATAATACTGCCCCTATATACAAGACTATAACTACTATAATACTGCTCCTATATACAAGAATATAACTACTATAATACTGCCCCTATATACAAGAATATAACTACTATAATACTGCTCCTATGTACAAGACTATAACTACTATAATACTGCCCCTATGTACAAGAATATAACAGCTATAATACTGCTCCTATGTACAAGAATATAACTACTATAATACTGCTCCTATATACAAGAATATAACTACTATAATACTGCCCCTATATACAAGAATATAACTACTATAATACTGCTCCTATGTACAAGAATATAACTACTATAATACTGCCCCTATGTACAAGACTATAACTACTATAATACTGCACCTATGTACAAGAATATAACTACTATAATACTGCCCCTATGTACAAGAATATAACTACTATAATACTGCTCCTATGTACAAGAATATAACTACTATAATACTGCTCCTATGTACAAGAATATAACTATTATAATACTGCTCCTATGTACAAGAATATAACTACTATAATACTGCTCCTATGTACAAGAATATAACTACTATAATACTGCACCTATGTACAAGAATATAACAGCTATAATACTGCTCCTATATACAAGAATATAACTACTATAATACTGCTCCTATGTACAAGAATATAACTACTATAATACTGCCTCCTATGTACAAGAATATAACTACTATAATACTGCTCCTATGTACAAGAATATAACTACTATAATACTGCACCTATGTACAAGAATATAACTACTATAATACTGCCCCTATGTACAAGAATATAACTACTATAATACTGCTCCTATGTACAAGAATATAACTACTATAATACTGCTCCTATGTACAAGAATATAACTATTATAATACTGCTCCTATGTACAAGAATATAACTACTGTAATACTGCCCCTATGTAAAAGAATATAACTACTATAATACTGCTCCTATGTACAAGAATATAACTACTATAATACTGCTCCTATGTACAAGAATATAACTATTATAATACTGCTCCTATGTACAAGAATATAACTACTATAATACTGCTCCTATGTACAAGAATATACCTACTATAATACTGCCCCTATGTAGAAGAATATAACTACTGTAATACTGCCCCTATGTAAAAGAATATAACTACTGTGATACTGCCCCTATGTAAAAGAATATAACTACTATAATACTGCCCCTATGTAAAAGAATATAACTACTATAATACTGCTCCTATGTACAAGAATATAACTACTATAATACTGCTCCTATGTACAAGAATATAACTATTATAATACTGCCTAGTCTAATACTGCCCCTATGTACAAGATATAACTACTATAATACTGCCCCTATGTACAAGAATATAACTACTATAATACCGCCCCTATACACAAGAATATAGCTACTATAATACTGCCCCTATGTACAAGAATATAACTACTATAATACTGCCCTATGTACAAGAATACAGTATAACTACTATAACACTGCCCCTATGTACAAGAATATAACTACTAGAATACTGCCCCTATGTACAAGAATATAACTACTATAATACTACCCCTATGTACAAGAATATAACAGCTATAATACTGCCCCTATGTACAAGAATATAACTACTATAATACTGCCCCTATGTACAAGAATATAATTACTATAATACTGCTCCTATGTACAAGAATATAACAGCTATAATACTGCCCCTATGTACAAGAATATAACAGCTATAATACTGCCCCTATGTACAAGAATATAACAGCTATAATACTGCTCCTATGTACAAGAATATAACAGCTATAATACTGCTCCTATATACAAGAATATAACTACTATAATACTGCTCTTATGTACAAGAATATAACTACTATAATACTGCCTCCTATGTACAAGAATATAACTACTATAATACTGCTCCTATGTACAAGAATATAACTACTATAATACTGCCCCTATGTACAAGAATATAACTACTATAATACTGCTCCTATGTACAAGAATATAACTACTATAATACTGCTCCTATGTACAAGAATATAACTATTATAATACTGCCCCTATGTAAAAGAATATAACTACTATAATACTGCTCCTATGTACAAGAATATAACTACTATAATACTGCTCCTATGTACAAGAATATAACTATTATAATACTGCCCCTATGTACAAGAATATAACTACTGTAATACTGCCCCTATGTAAAAGAATATAACTACTGTAATACTGCCCCTTTGTAAAAGAATATAACTACTATAATACTGCCCCTATGTAAAAGAATATAACTACTATAATACTGCTCCTATGTACAAGAATATAACTATTATAATACTGCCCCTATGTACAAGAATATAACTACTGTAATACTGCCCCTATGTACAAGAATATAACTACTATAATACTGCCCCTATGTACAAGAATATAACTACTATAATACTACTCCCTATGTACAAGAATATGACAGCTATAATACTGCCCCTATGTACAAGAATATAACTACTATAATACTGCCCCTATGTACAAGAATATAATTACTATAATACTGCTCCTATGTACAAGAATATAACAGCTATAATACTGCCCCTATGTACAAGAATATAACAGCTATAATACTGCCCCTATGTACAAGAATATAACAGCTATAACACTGCTCCTATGTACAAGAATAGAACTACTATAATACTGCCCCTATGTACAAGAATATAACAGCTATAATACTGCCTGTTGTGAATGGGTTTGAGATGAGTTCTGAGCAGAGGCTCCCTCTGGTGGTTACAAGCGGTGCTAGTGAAGATTGTGAGGACTGGGAATCAGGTGTTACTGATTGGTCTTATATAAGGGAGTCATTTTCCCATCAGGGTTGCCGGTGATCAATTGTTCTGGTCTGAATCCTTCATTCCAGTTTCCCTTGTAGCCTGCTGTGTCGTGTCTGCATCTCCTGCTTACAGATAAGACTTTTGCTTCTTTTGTGTTTGTGCTATATTTTTGCATTTTGTACTGCACTTCTTTGGGGGCCTTCAGGGTCCCATCCGGGGGCTTGCCCTCTCAGTTTAGTTCAGCCACTGAGTTTTGTTCTTTTGCTTTTTCCAGTTTTTTCAGTGGCTGCTGTTTTTATTTTGTTACACCAGAGAACTAATTTAGGTGGTAGAGGTCGTGTGATCTCAGGTGATTTTGAAATTAGTAGAGTTGGTGCTTTTCAGGGTTTTCTGGGATTGCAGTAAGTACCCTTCCTATCCTTTTCTATTTAGATAGTTTGGGCCCCAGCGTTTGCTCATACTATTTTCTTTCTGTGTCAGTATTTCCTCTTGTCTAATCGCCATTACATGTTTGGGGGCTTTCTGTTATCTTTGGGGTTCTGCTCCGGGGCAGATAGCTTTCCTATTTCTATCTTTAGGTGTAGTTAGTTTCTCAGGCTGTGACGAGGCGTCTAGGACCAACGTAGGAACGCTCCACGGCTGCCTCTAGTTGTGGTGGTTAGTCAGGGTACTGCAATCTCATAGATTCCAACTGCTCTGGTGTATTGCCTTTTTTACCTGCACTCCTCATGCTACCGAAACATAACAACTGCCCCTATGTACAAGAATATAACAGCTATAATACTGCTCCTATGTACAAGAATATAACAGCTATAATACTGCTCCTATATACAAGAATATAACTACTATAATACTACTCATATGTACAAGAATATAACTACTATAATACTGCCTCCTATGTACAAGAATATAACTACTATAATACTGCCCCTATGTACAAGAATATAACTACTATAATACTGCTCCTATGTACAAGAATATAACTACTATAATACTGCTCCTATGTACAAGAATATAACTATTATAATACTGCTCCTATGTACAAGAATATAACAGCTATAATACTGCCCCTATGTATAACAATATAACTACTATAATATAACTACTATAACTACTATAACTACTATAATATAACTACTATAATACTGCCCCTATGTACAAGAATATAAATGGGAGATTTCAACTATCCAGACATTTGTTGGGAATCTCTCTCAGGCAAAACTAACAGGTCCAGGAAATTCTTATCCTCTCTTGCTGACAACTTTATCTTCCAAAAGGTAATGGAGAAAACAAGGGATCTGCTACCTTGAATCTAATCCTCATAAACAGGGAGGAAATGGTGGAGGATGTAAGAGTGGCTGGGACTCTAGGAGGTAGTGACCATGCTATTTTAGAATTTTGGATAACAAGGGGAGGAAGACCTGTGAAGACTCAGACGTCAAGGTTAGATTTCAGAAAGGCAGATTTTAAGGAACTCAGAAAGAGAATTGGAGGGATCCAATGGCTGGATATCCTTAAGGACAAAAATGTCCAGAAAGGATGGAAAATCTTGAAAAATGAGATTCTCAAAGCACAATCGTTAACAATTCCGAAAAGAGGGAAGAATGGGAAGCATTTAAGGAAACCAGGATGGATGAACATAGAACTTAAACACATGCTAAAAAGGAAGAAAGAAATGTTTATCAAATGGAAAGAGGGAGGCATATCTAAAGAAGAATATAATGCCGTCTGCAGAACCTGCAGGGCACAAATCAGATTATCTAAAGCTGACAATGAATTAAGGCTTGCAAGTGACGTCAAAAGCAACAAAAAAGGATTTTGGGGATACGTCAAAAGTAAAAGAAAAGTCAAAGATGCTATAGGATTTTTACAGGATGAAAATGATGAAATGGTAAGTCAGGATGTTGAGAAGGCTGAACTTTTAAATTCCTATTTTGCATCTGTTTTCTCTCAGAAAGGAAATGTAACATCAACTGATCTTCACTGTCCTATTAAAGGAATAGAAGAATCCAGGCTATCTATAAACAGAAAGACAGTGAGGAAACACTTAGCTAACATAAATGAATTCAAGTCTCCAGGTCCAGATGAATTACACCCCAGGGTACTGAATGAGATAGCAGAAGAAATTCTTGAACCACTGTCCATAATCTTTGAAAATTCTTGGAGAACAGGAGAAGTCCCAGAAGACTGGAGAAGAGCAAATGTTGTTCCTATCTTCAAAAAGGGGAAGAAGGTGGACCCAGGGAACTACAGGCCGGTGAGTATGACTTCTATACCAGGAAAGATCTTTGAACAAATTATTAAAGAACATGTATGCAAGTACCTGGATAAGAATGAAGTGATTAAACAGAGTCAGCATGGGTTTGTAACTAATAAGTCATGTCAGACTAACTTAATTTCCTTCTATGACAGAATCACTGACTGGGTGGATCAGGGAAATGCTGTAGATATAGTATATCTTGACTTCAGCAAAGCATTTGACAAAGTATCTCACACAATCCTTATTGAAAAAATGACTAAGTATGGAATGGACAAGGCAACTGTTAGGTGGATTCATAACTGGCTTAGTGATCGGACCCAAAGAGTGGTTGTAAATGGCTGCACATCCAGTTGGAAGAATGTCTCAAGTGGGGTACCACAAGGCTCTGTTTTGGGCCCTGTATTGTTCAACATCTTTATCAATGATTTAGATGAAGGAATTGAGGGTAAACTGATCAAATTTGCTGATGACACAAAGCTAGGAGGGGTAGCTAATACTAGAGAAGAGAGAGAGAGGATTCAAAAAGATAAATCAACTGGAGCAGTGGGCAGCAACTAACAGAATGGATTTTAACAGGGAAAAATGCAAAGTACTACATCTGGGCAATAAAAATGAAAAAAGCATATACAAAATGGGAGGAATAGGGCTAAGTAACAGCACATGTGAAAAAGACTTGGGTATACTAATTGATCACAGACTTAACATGAGTCAACAGTGTGATGCAGCAGCAAAAAAGGCAAATGCAATTCTAGGATGTATCAACAGAAGCATACAGTCTAGATCACGTGAGGTCATTATTGCCCTCTACTCCTCTTTGGTCAGACCTCATCTGGAATACTGTGTCCAGTTTTGGGCACCACATTTAAAAAAAGACATCAACAAACTGGAGCAAGTTCAGAGAAGAGCCACCAGAATGGTGACCGGTCTGCAAACCATGTCCTATGAGGAACGGTTGCAGGATTTGGGAATGTTTAGCTTGCAAAAAAGAAGACTGAGAGGAGACTTAATAGCTGTCTACAAATATCTCAAGGGCTGTCACATTGAAGGATCATCTTTATTCTCATTTGCACAAGAAAGACTAAACAATGATGACCCTTGTAATGGAGAGACTACATTAATTTAGAATATAATACTTTCTGTCTGTACAGATTAGGTACTAATACTGGCCCTATGTACAAGAATATAATATATACTGCTCCTATGTCAAGAATTTAAACACTATAATACTGTCCTGTACAGAATATTATAAATACTGCTTATGTACAAGATTAACACTATAAATGCCCATGACAAGAATATAACTACTTAATACTCCCATATGATTACAAGAATATAACTACTGTAATACTGCCCCTATGTAAAAGAATATAACTACTATAATACTGCCCTATGTAAAGAATATAACTACTATAATACTGCTCCTATGTACAAGAATATAACTACTATAATACTGCTCCTATGTACAAGAATATAACTATTATAATACTGCCCCTATGTACAAGAATATAACTACTGTAATACTGCCCCTATTGTACAAGAATATAACTACTATAATACTGCCCCTATGTACAAGAATATAACTACTATAATACCGCTCCTATGCTACAAGAATATAGCTATATAATACTGCCCCTATGTACAAGAATATAACTACTATAATACTGCCCCTATGTACAAGAATATAGTTAACTACTATAGACTGCCCCTATGTACAAGAATATAACTACTAGAATACTGCCCTATGTACAAGAATATAACTACTATAATACTGCTCCTATGTACAAGAATTTAACAACATAATACTGCCCCTATGTTAACAATATAACTACTATAATACTGCCCCTATGTACAAGAATATAATACTATAATACTGTCCCTATGTACAGGAATATAATCACTATAATACTGCCCTATGTACAAGAATATAACAGCTATAATACTGCCCCTATGTATAACAATATAACATACTATAATACTGCCCTATGTACAAGAATATAACTACTATAATACTACCCCTATGTACAAGAATATAACAGCTATAATACTGCCCTATGTACAAGAATATAACTACTATAATACTGCCCTATGTACAAGAATATAATTACTATAATACTGCTCCTATGTACAAGAATATAACAGCTATAATACTGCCCCTATGTACAAGAATATAACTAGCTATAATACTGCCCTATGTACAAGAATATAACACTATAATACTGCCCCTATGTACAAGAATATAACAGCTATAATACTGCTCCTATGTACAAGAATAAACTACTATAATACTGCCCCTATATACAAGAATATAACTACTATAATACTGCCCCTATGTACAAGAGTACAACTACTATAATACTGCTCCTATGTACAAGAATATAACTACTATAATACTGCCCCTATTACAAGAATATAACTACTATAATACTGCCTCCTAGCTGAGAGGTTGTGTGTTTGTAGCTCTCCTGATGTCTGGAGCAAGCCCAGGGAGGGGCCACCTGGGCGGGGAAGCTCCCCAGGCAAGCCCAGGCTTCCCGGCCTACACTGGGACAAGCCTCCCAGGCCTCTCCTAATGGGAATGTTAATCCCAGAGCCACTGTCAGAGCAGTGAATGCAGCGAGCCAAAGCTGCAGCAGTTCTGTGAAGGAGGAAAAAGCCGTCAGTAAAGTTTTGGGAGGAAAACCTTCTCCAAGTCCAGCAAAGAAGCAAGAAGGAAAAGTGTCGGTCAGCGATGGGTTACAGCACAATGTGAAGTCAGGTAACTCCCCAGTCAGCAAGCAGCTCCTGCCAGGTGCACAGGTGAGATCAGCCCAGCTGTGCAGATCACCTCTCCTGCTCCCAGGCAGAGACGGACATCTTTGGAAAGACAAACCATCCAGGAGAACTTACAGCAGCATGGCAGTATGGCGCGGTCAGGACGCACACGGTCACAGTCAGGTGGCAGCAGTAAAAGTGCTGTGGAGCCTGGAGCCATGAAACCAGCGGTGGTGAAAATTAAGGAGACGTCTGGGTTCAAGCAGCCGGGGACATCGCTGAATGCAGGATCCCAGGAGGAGACGCCACGTGCACCTGAGCTTCAGCTCGCAGAGGAGATCCCAGGACTGGTCAAGAAGTTCGGTGAGTTACAGCAGCAGAAAGACACACTACAGATGCAGATAGACACTTGCTATAAGCTAAAGGCTATTAATCCGGGAGTCATGATTTTTATGATGAGACTCTGAACACACTGGGTGTATTGCTGGCAAAAGTGGTGAGGGACATGGACTGCGTCCTAGAGAGGATGGGGCCCCTGGCGGAGACTTATAGGAACCAGGAACTGTTTAATTCACAGAAGCAGAACTCTGCAGGTTCCAGGTCAGACATTGTCCCAGGTGGACCCCAGAAGCAGGTGCGGCCAGTGCTGCAGCCTGCAAGTTTCTGCTTCCAAAAGGGGCAAATGCCGCACCAGCAGCAGCCTGTAGTACAGACCCCAGCAGACATACCACAAGTCTCAGAATGCCCAGCAAAACTGCCTGCAGCAGATCCAAAGCAGAAGCATGTATTTGTTTGGTTTTCACAATAAAAATTGCCCCTATATACAAGAATATAACTACTATAATACTGCCTCCTAGCTGAGAGGTTGTGTGTTTGTAGCTCTCCTGATGTCTGGAGCAAGCCCAGGGAGGGGCCACCCTGGGCGGGGAAGCTCCCAGGCAAGGCCCAGGCTTCCGGCCTACACTGGGACAAGCCTCCCAGGCCTCTCCTAATGGGAATGTTAATCCCAGAGCCACTGTCAGAGCAGTGAATGCAGCGAGCCAAAGCTGCAGCAGTTCTGTGAAGGAGGAAAAAGCCGTCAGTAAAGTTTTGGGAGGAAAACCTTCTCCAAGTCCAGCAAAGAAGCAAGAAGGAAAAGTGTCGGTCAGTGATGGGTTACAGCACAATGTGAAGTCAGGTAACTCCCAAGTCAGCAAGCAGCTCCAGCCAGGTGCACAGGTGAGATCAGCCCCAGCTGTGCAGATCACCTCTCCTGCTCCCAGGCAGAGACGGACGTCTTTGGAAAGACAAACCATCCAGGAGAACTTACAGCAGCATGGCAGTATGGCGCGGTCAGGACGCACACGGTCGCAGTCAGGTGGCAGCAGTAAAAGTGCTGTGAAGCCTGGAGCCATGAAACCAGCGGTGGTGAAAATTAAGGAGACGTCTGGGTTCAAGCAGCCGGGGACATCGCTGAATGCAGGATCCCAGGAGGAGACGCCACGTGCACCTGAGCTTCAGCTCGCAGAGGAGATCCCAGGACTGGTCAAGAAGTTCGGTGAGTTACAGCAGCAGAAAGACTCACTACAGATGCAGATAGACACTTGCTACAGCCTGCAAGTTTCTGCTTCCAAAAGGGGCAAATGCCGCACCAGCAGCAGCCTGTAGTACAGACCCCAGCAGATGTACCACAAGTCTCAAAATGCCAGTAAAACTGCCTGCAGCAGATCCAAAGCAGAAGCATGTAGTGCAGATTCCAGCAGAGGTACAACAAGTCACAGAATGCCCAGCACAACAGCCTGCAGCAGATTCCAAGCAGCAGCATGAAGGGCACATTCCAGTAGAGGTACAACAAGTCGCAGAATGCCCAGCACAGCCGCCTGCAGCAGATTCCAAGCAGCAGCATGGACATATTTCAGCAGAGGGACTACAAGTCTCAGAATGCCATGCACCACAGTTGGGCAGTGGACATGTGCCGGTAGTTCCTGATGGTGCCCAGCAGGGCTCTGATGCTGGGGATAACCGCGCTGTATCTGAGGGGTCGGGGGTTTGGGGGAGCACAGTATCTTTGCTGGACGCTGCGCAGTCTGATAGTGACATTGATGTTGATGATAACAATGTGCATGATGATGTCTGTGATTTCCCCCCTTTAATTCCGAGCACACAAGGTGTAGAAGCCCCCCTGCTGCAGACCCTCACCCCGTCAGTCAGCCTAGTGTGACCCCGCAGGTTCCCCCAGTAATGCCTGGAGTCGTGGCGCTCCGTCCTTCACCTCTGGTGCCAATTATACCGGCCAGGCGTTTAAACGGAGAAACGTCGTGCGTTTCCGGCACAGAGGTGCCAAGGAGGATCTGCCAGATAGAAGGTTTGTGGTCAGGGAGCTCTTGTGTCGCCAGATGGGGTTTGCGCCAGTCAGCATCTTGGCGGTGATTAATCTTCCAGACAGGCAGGGCTATGACGTCAGCTTTAAGCTCATGAGTGACCTGGACAGGTTTTGGTCTAATTTCCCCAAGTTTAGAGACTCTAAGGGCTGGAGTAAGTTCAGCTTTATTAATATCTCTAAGCCAGATACCGTTACGGTAAATCTCATCTTCTGGAATGAGTCTGTTCCCCCGCAGGACATTGTGGTGTGGCTCCGGAGGCATTGTGACCTGGTCTCTGACCTCACCAAAAGCAGAGACAATGATGGTATCTGGACGGGAGGGTGGAGGGTTTTGGTGAAACTGCGCCAATGCGATAATATCACTGCCCACTTACCCAACTCCTTTATTGGGAGGGAGAGGGGTGTGTGTTTCTATCCTGGGCAGCCTCGTAAGTGCTTCAAATGTAGCAAGGCGGGTCACCTGGCAAATACGTGTACTGTGGTGAAGTGCAACCTGTGTGGGGAGGTCGGCCATGTGGCTGCAGACTGCCAGAACATCAGGTGCAACCTCTGTGGGAAGATCGGTCACCCTCACAGGGACTGTCCTGACGCCTGGCACAATATCTGTAAGGACTATCCTGATGAGGATTTGGTGGCAGGGGCAGAGATTCTGGAGGAGGCAGCTTTACTGTCAGGGGAAATACTGGCCAGACCGGAGGTCCACCAGGGGTCTACTCAGGTGACACCAGAGCAGCAGGGTACAGAGGGTGACAGGGAAGTATGGAGGTTGTCCCTCAGGGGCAGCAGTCACAGGGAAGCATTACTTCAGTACTACCATCTGTGTCTCAGACTAAAAGGAAGAAAAAGGACAAGACCTCCCGTAAACCTGAGAAGGAGTATGACACTGACCAAGGAGCCAGGAAGAAGGTCCAGAGTTCTGCAGATGTAATGGACTTATCTAATAGGTTTGGTGTTCTGTCTGAGTCTGACGGTGATTTTGAGGATGACCTTAGAAGAATTGACGCAGAGTTTGATAGGGACGTAGAGGACTGTCCTCCGCCCAAGCGGAAGCCATTACCTGAGGGCTCTCGGGTAGAGTCTGAAATGGAGACCGGCGGTGACCAGAATAACTCCGACCCAGATCTGTGACGCTGTCAACCACATAATGTCCGAGCCCAGATAGATAAAATCATTAGGAAATGTTAAGTTATGGAAGGATGTGTCACTGGGTTGAAATATGATGGTTTTTTTTTTTTTTTTTTTTCCAACCAGGTGTATGGACTCTTTAAGATAATTTTATATGTATAATCCGGATATGTAATGAATGTACAATCCAAGTGAATTTATTTTTGTATTACTGGAGGAATGTCAGTATATTTGTATTTGTTTGGTTTTTACAATAAAAATTGCCCCTATGTACAAGAATATAACTACTATAATACTGCTCCTATGTACAAGAATATAACTACTATAATACTGCTCCTATGTACAAGAATATAACTACTATCAATACTGCCCCTATGTACGAGAATATATCTACTATAACACTGTCCCTATGTACAAGAATATAACTACTATAATACTGCCCCTATGTACAAGAATATAACTACTATAATACTGCCCCTATGTACGAGAATAAATACTACTATAAACTACTGTCCCTATGTACAAGAATATAACTACTATAATACTGCCCCTATGTACAAGAATATACTACATACTATAATTACTCAATGCCCCTATGTACAAGAATATACTACTATAATACTGCCCTATGTACAAGAATATAACTACTATAATACTGCCCCTATGTACAAGAATATAACTACTATAATACTGCCCCTATGTACAAGAATATAACTACTATAAACGCCCCTATGACAAGAATATACTACTATAATACTGCCCTATGTACAAGAATATAACTACTATAATACTGCCCCTATGTACAAATACAGTATAACTACTATAATACTGCCCCTATGTACAAGAATATAACTACTATAATACTGCCCTATGTACAAGAATATAACTACTATAATACTGCTCCCATGTACAAGAATATAACTACTATAATACTGCCCCTATGTACAAGAATATAACTACTATAATACTGCCCTATATACAAGAATATAACTACTATAATACTGCTCCTATGTACAAGAATATAACTACTGTAATACTGCCCCTATGTACAAGAATATAACTACTATAATACTGCTCCCTATGTACAAGTATATATAATATGCATACTATACTATATAATACTGCCTCCTATTACAAGAATATAACTACTATAATACTGCCCTATGTACAAGAATACTATTAACTCAAAAACTATAAATACTGCCCCTATGTACAAGAATATAAACTACTATAATACGCCCCTATGTACAAGAATATAGCTACTATAATACTGCCCCTATGTACAAGAATATAACTACTATAATACTGCCCCTATGTACAAGAATAGTATAACTACTATAACACTGCCCCTATGTACAAGAATATAACTACTATAATACTGCCCTATGTACAAGAATATAACTACTATAATACTGCCCTATATACAAGAATATAACTACTATAATACTGCTCCTATGTACAAGAATATAACTACTATAATACTGCCCCTATGTACAAGAATATAACTACTATAATACTGCCCCTATGTCACAAGAATATACTACTATAATACTGCCCTATGTACAAGAATATAACTACTATAATACTGCCCCTATGTACAAGAAGTATAACTACTATAATCACTGCCCCTATGTACAAGAATATAACTACTATAATACTGCCCTATGTACAAGAATATAACTACTATAATACTGCCCTATGTACAAGAATATAACTACTATAATACTGCCCCTATGTACAAGAATATAACTACTATAATACTGTCCCTATTACAAGAATATAACTACTATAATACTGCCCCTATTACAAGAATATAACTACTATAATACTGCTCCTATGTACAAGAATATAACTACTATAATACTGCCCCTATTACAAGAATATAACTACTATAATACTGCCCTATGTACAAGAATATAACTACTATAATACTGCCCTATGTACAAGAATATAACTACTATAATACTGCCCCTATGTACAAGAATATAACTACTATATACACTGCCCTATGTACAAGAATATAACTACTATAATACTGCCCCATTACAAGAATATAACTACTATAATACTGCCCTATGTACAAGAATACTAATCTACTATAACTATACTGCCCCTATGTACAAGAATATAACTACTATAATACTGCCCTATGTACAAGAATATAACTACTATAATACTGCTCCTATGTACAAGAATATAACTACTATAATACTGCCCCTATGTACAAGAATATAACTACTATAATACTGCTCCTATGTACAAGAATATAACTACTATAATACTGCTCCTATGTACAAGAATATAACTACTATAATACTGCCCCTATGTACGAGAATATATCTACTGTAACACTGCCCCTATGTACAAGAATATAACAGCTATAATACTGCCCCTATGTACAAGAATATAACAGCTATAATACTGCTCCTATATACAAGAATATAACTACTATAATACTGCTCCTATGTACAAGAATATAACTACTATAATACTGCCTCCTATGTACAAGAATATAACTACTATAATACTGCTCCTATGTACAAGAATATAACTACTATAATACTGCACCTATGTACAAGAATATAACTACTATAATACTGCTCCTATGTACAAGAATATAACTACTATAATACTGCTCCTATGTACAAGAATATAACTACTATAATACTGCTCCTATGTACAAGAATATAACTATTATAATACTGCCCCTATGTACAAGAATATAACTATTATAATACTGCCCCTATCTACAAGAATATAACTACTATAATACTGCCCCTATGTAAAAGAATATAACTATTATAATACTGCCCCTATCTACAAGAATATAACTACTATAATACTGCTCCTATGTACAAGAATATAACTATTATAATACTGCCCCTATCTACAAGAATATAACTACTATAATACTGCCCCTATGTAAAAGAATATAACTACTGTAATACTGCCCCTATGTAAAAGAATATAACTACTATAATACTGCCCCTATATACAAGAATGTAACTACTATAATACTGCCCCTATGTACGAGAATATAACTACTATAATACTGCTCCTATGTACAAGAATATAACTGCTATAATACTGCCCCTATGTAAAAGAATATAACTACTATAATACTGCCCCTATGTACAAGAATATAACTGCTATAATACTGCCCCTATGTAAAAGAATATAACTACTGTAATACTATGTGTGTAACTTCTCCTCTGATGGACATACCACACAGACACAGTGTTACATACACATAACCAAGCTATCTATTTACTGGAAGGAAAAAATAACGTACAGTTGTTTTCTCTTCACACACACAGTGACAATTCCTCATATCCAGCACATAGATAAGCAACAAATAACTTCTCCAGCTCTTCTCCCATGGCGGCGCAGCGGCAGATTCCACACAGTGAGGGTTTAACAAACAACTCCAGTCGCAGCACCATTTTCTTTCTACCACTGGGGTAATTTAACCTTACTCAGTCCATAGAAATCTGGAATTCGATCTTAGGAGACATTTTTGGATCATCAGACCATATTTTCTTTTCTGTCAGGTATAGGACATCGTTCTTACACCGCATAGATCTCTACCGGACTGTTCGAAGAATCCTTTCTTATGCTGATCACTGAAATTTCCTCCCCTGCAGGGACCTCCCACAATCATCTCTAGCCTAGCAGTGCCTCTACAGGAGAAATGGGGTATTACAGTATACATTTATTTTAACCCTTCCTGCCACAGACAAAAAAAATCAAAGTGCAGTGAAATGGAGAGAAAAAAAATGCTAGTCCACCATTGTTTGGGAGTTTTATTTTACTGCATTCATTGTACAGTAAAAAATGACCTGGTCATATGATTCTCCAGGTCAGTACAATTATGGAAAACCCAAATTTGTATAGTTTACAAAGTGTGCGCAAATCGAGTCCACCGGCCAGGAAAATAACCTTTGGCCTTCGGACAGGTGCCCTGAGAATCACCTTTTACCTCCCAGCATCTGTAGCTTTTCTTTTGATTAGTCGGCAACATCATCTTTTTGGCATGACACACATGTAGCTTTGGATCAGCCCCACTAATCAAAAGAAAAGCAGAGATTGCCAGATCATGTCCGGCACCCAGAGATCACTGACATGGTGTCACGGGTTTACTGCGAGAAAGAGGAGCCATAAGATCACAGTTTCTGATTTCTCCTACTCTCGCACTGATTAGAAGCATATTAAATGAAGATCTCCTGGAAGCTTTCCTGCATTAAGGTTCTCAGCTGTTCACTGTTAGCCACTCCCATCTCCTATATAATGTGGGCCCTGGCTAGCACTCATTGTCAGAGCTAGCTAAAAGTGGAGTCAAATTTTTATATGTAAAAAGTTTTTTTTAACCCCGCTTAATTTTTTTAGAACCTGAATCTGCAATAATTTGATAAATGGCATTTTAAGGGTTCAAACAGCAGCGATTGGGGCAGGCTCATTAACGGCAGGTGCTGGCTGTGTAACACAGCCGGCGTTCATTGTGTGCGGAGCAGTCTCAGCTCCTGAGCCCGCTCTCACATGAACCATTCTTGTACAGCACGATCTCTGCAAGTTTTCTCTTCGACCATTTGTGGTTGAAATAAAAATATATTTAATTTTTTTTCTTTAAGTAAAGAAAAAAAAAAGTTATGCAAACAATCTCATTAAATGCCGGCAGGCTTAATAACCAGGCAACAATCTACGAGGCTTTTCTTGTGTTATTTTAATGATTTGCTTTGCGACCCGCGTCCAGGTCGGCTTTAAAGAGCATTTGATCTATTCTGTAGCTCAGGCAATTGAGATAATAACCTGCTGCTCTAATATTTTCCTTTTCTTCTTTGAAGGATATTACTGAAATACTCTACAGAATAATTACAGGGAGCCATGAAAACAATATCGGTGCCGGTCATGAGGACGGTGGAATAATACTGACTCACAAGGGCTTTCTAATATGCGTCTTATTCAGATCATGTTACGCGGCCAATTAACAGGACGGAGGCTTTCCTGGGCTCGGGGGCCTAACGAGGGTCGATAATGGATTCCACTCAACCGTCTATGACGTGAGACATTCATACGGCCTCAGAAGTGGTTTGTTTCGGCGCTGTCATATCTATGGTCATGTACGGCGCTGTGAAGGGCTCAACTGGGAAACGGAGGGAAATGTATTTTGGGTTTATCCATTGATCCATCCGATACATTAAAGTGGTGGATGTCGCCCTATTTAATGGGTCCAGGGAGGTGCATAAAAGTAGAATAAATAACGTTACTCGCCTCTAGGACCGATACCGTTCCTCTGTAGTCATCGCTACTTCCCCGACCCATCTGCTGAGATCAACACATGGCGGGGTGACGAGTAGAGTTCAGCGAATTTTGCAAAATTCGGCTCGGATTACGACCGCCAGGGAGATATTTAGTTTTGGAAAATTTTCGAACGTCATTGGAGTCAATGGGACTAGAGTTGGGTGAATATGTTCAGAACCGATCGTCAAACATAAATTCAGTACGAATAGGGTACAAAAATAGCACGAATATGGCAAATTTTGATTCGCCGAATCGTTTCTGAACATATTCACTCAACTCTAGACATGAGCACTGAGAGCTTGAGGAAGGCGCGTTTCAATGCTCCTTTCGCTTGGTGTTGGTGCTGTGTGACGGGCATTGTTGCTATGGTTCTTGCTGTCGAGCAGTGAGGTCTGGGGTCATGGGGACTCGCTCGCTCTGTTGGACCTTTGTCGTTGCGGTGGTGGTTAGCGCACGACGCAGCACCATTAACGCGTATAAGTTTGGACCCACTTAGAGGTTCTCTGTGACGTGGCAGTGGGCTTCACACAGTCTGATCAGAATGTTAAACTAAGAACCTCAATTTCAGTTATATATTTTTGCCTAGCGGCATTAGATCAATGTATGATTTTTTGGAGGTCCGGTTCATGCTCTTTTTTTAGTGTATTGCAAATATTATTATTATACAGTCGAAGCACAACATAAGATTTATTTTTTGTATCTTTTTTATCTGTCCCTCTTTGTATCCACCTTCATCGGTTCTATTTTTATCTGCTAAAACTACATTTCCCAGCAGCACTTGCTTCTCAGTGCTCCCCCTTCCTCTCCTGTGAACTTCTGATTGGCCAAACCACTCCTCCACAACAGAGCTTGTGGACCCCGATGTACCCCGACGCGCGTTTCGTGTTCAAAGTCTGCCGCTTCCTCAAGACGAGACCGTTACATAAAAGGGTAATTATTAACGCTTTTGATTACCCCTTTATATATGTTTCAGCACTAAGTGCAATGTGCCTGATGGACATCAGGCAATCACTTGATTGAGGATTTTTTGCAGTATATCCAATTTTTCTGGCATGTATACCCATGATTGGGAAACATATGGTTGATTGTTCACAATGTTTTTTACTCCTGCAATGTAATTGGTACATCCCGGCTTGTATTCATTGGTCAGTTCAATACCTATGGATTTAGTCACATTGTATTTATTGTTAGAACCCATATATTTATTCTAATGATACGGTATTTAAAATATAAACTGAATTTTTTGTGACGTCTTTTGTCAATAAATACCATTTTGTCATTATTACAGCAATATTTGACTCATTGCTTCTTGATATTATTGTTATTTTTGAGTCACCAAATTTAATGGGCATGCTATTGGTTTATTAATTTAGAGCTTAAAATAAATAGGCACTGCAGAGCTGAGCTGTGTTTGATGTCTGAAGCAGAAAGATCAGCAATGTGAAACTTCAAATGCTGCTCTGTTGATGCATATGGCAGAAGATTATCTTCTGCCATATGCATCACTAAAGGGTAATTAGCAGTTTCACATCACTATTCTGGCAACACCAAACATTAAACACAGCTCAGCTCTGTTTGGACTGTTGATCTCTGCTGGAAACCAGCAGTGCAATGATATAAAATCACATAGGCAGGCATACTGATGCAGATGGCAGAAGATAAAATAGACTAAGCATACATATAGTGCACAGGAGCATAGCGGTCCAAGGTGGAGGCAGAGCATAGCTATGCTGGCAGGAAGCTGAGAGATTGTACTGAGCATGATCAACAATATGCACTAAAACTTACAGCAGAACAGTCCCCATGGGAACCGGAGGGTCAATAGAACCTGGAGGGTCATCCTTAGGAGAGTGATATGTGCAAAAAAGGGCAGAATTAAAAAGGTGCTCTATTGGTACAAATGAACAAATATACAGTATGTGTACATTTTTATAATGCCATGTTGTAATTTTGGGAATAACTCTTAAAATTGGACTGTATCAAATATGCAAAAAAGCCAATATCTCCATTCCAAAAGCTGAGGAAGCATGGCGCATTTTTTCTAGCGTTCAGATGACTTTCACACTTAAAGATTTCTGACATATCTTAAAGGGGTCGTCTCAAGGTTGGAAGTTATTTTCTATCCATGTGGGTCTGACTGATGGAAACCTCACCAATCCCAAGAACTGAGGTTCTGAAGAGCCCCATGTAAATGGAGTGGTGGTCGATCATGTGCACATCTGCCTCATTCTTAATGTGACACCAGCGAAAACAAAGCGAACATAGAGCGCTGTATTCGGTTGCTTTTCGGCTCTCCCAACTGAAATGAATGGAGGAGCAGCGCGCGTGGTCAACCACCGCTCCATTCACAGATCCCCGGTTCTTGGGATTGTTGGAGGTCTTAGTGAGGAGATCCACAGCGGTTGAGAAGTCATTCCCTGTCCTATGGACAGGGGATAACTTCCAAACTTGTGACAACTCCTCTAAAGGAAACTATTAGACTATTAACGCGTAATGTTACCAAGTATGGAAGCAGCCCGGGTTTATTTTCCTAAATTTCAGCCCTAAATCCTCGAAGGGGTCATAGCACATTGACCTTTACAGACCCCAGTGCGCTCACCTGCTCTAGAAAAAGTCAGTAGTTACTTAGAGGAAAACTTGAAGGACTTTTTGGGACATTGTTAAGCAAACGTCTTAAGTATCTGACATCAAATACCAGAGTTCCGCCAAATGTCACTAGGACGTAATCCTATCGGGAGACCGGCTTAAGTCCCTACAGAATAGGCTAGACTCAAGCCGGCAAGGTAACAATACCAGCACTCCTAAAATAACCCCCGGTGTCATTTTATGACTACAGACGTCAGCAATAGCTCACTTACTGCTTTAAAAGGTATTAAACTTTCTTTTTTTTCTCATAAAGCCGCTCGCTAGTAGAAAATCATTAAAGTTGATTGGAGGAGGAAGGAGAAAGGCTGCGTCACTGCAAAGTGATCCTAAAAACAGTGCAGGCAACGTATGAATGATATCAGAGATTAAACGGCGGCTCCAAGAAGCTGTGAAGTTGTAGCGACAGAGAGCTGACGTCTGCATACAGTAAGGTCACAAGGAGCTTTGAAAGTGAAAAATATAAATTAGGAGCCGGCGGAATTGAGAGCAGCATTAAAAATAGGAGGAAAAACAAAAAAGATCGCATTTCTAAAACTTATCAGAAGAAATGTCCTAACTCATCACCAGGGATAGAGCAGATAAGTAAAAATGACGGACCCATAGATTTGCCTAAATTACAGTTTTTCATACTGCCTCGAGTTTCTGAGCACATATACCTGGAATTATGGAATTTGGACAGTTTTCGAAGATGGGTACCACTTAAGATAAGCTGATCACAGGGCAGTTCACTGCTAAGAACTCAGCAATTAGCTGTAAGGTAACATGTAAAGTGTTCGATTCCCACACAGTGCCTCCGCAGGTCAAATAAAGTATTGCATAATTGTCCGGTCCTCCTGCAGAACAGACGCTCTTTGCACTTGTGTTTTGAGTAAAAGATAAAGATGCTGAAATGAAGACCCCATAATTAATTTAGGATATGTACTAAAAGGGAGCCCAAAAACTTATTTCTGTAAAACCGATCACCAAGTTACAGGAACCAGGCAATATTAGATGTATTACGTAGCACTAAGTAGAGCGGGAACAAGAGTTTGTTGTGTTATGATAAAAAAAACATTGCTTGCAAACTTGATAATAAAAAAAACAACACAGAAAAACACATAGAAAAGTGACTTTAATAAAGGTGCGTGTGGATAGTCCAATGAGAAGCAAACCAAAAAATGGCAGAGAACACTGAAAACTCCAAAAATGAAACAATTTAAAAAATTAAATCGGGATCTAAATGTCCACCAAGGATTTTGCAAAATTTTTCCAGAATTGCTGTCAATGCAAAAGAGGTCTCTCTTCTCCACCTCCATGCAATCAGCTGTTATAAAGGGGGAAGTTAAGCATGGTAAGTCATTGCTAGGATTACTTGGGGCTCATTCAAATAAATGAACGATATCATTCACGGCAACATCAAGTCCGCCAGTATATGAAGTTTCTGTGCCTTGATCTCCACTTTACAGCAAAGAGAGGAAGATCAAAAGGGGGTCCTCGCCATGGTGTCCATATGCCCGGATAGTGGCAATGCTTGCATGTGTCGTAGCCACCAAGAGCATTGACGCCAAGATAAATATGTGTCACTATTACCATTAATAAATGTGTAGACTGCTCAACTCTAAGCTCGTGAGATCAGCTCAGCCTTCTGAGTTCATTCTGTAGCCATTGACCCTGAGCTAACGTTCACCAATCAATGACAGGTGAAGGCTACATGGGGTATTCCCAGTACGTACTGGTTCATAGAACCTGTCATAAAAGATCCAAGAACAGTAAACTGGCCAAAGGTTCGTGGTTGTCCAAGGCTCATTAATCCACAAAGGCTAGCCTGCCTAGTTTGATGAGGAGCTACCACAGCACAAACTCCTGATAAATGTTGGCTGTGATACAAAAATATCAAAAACACATAGGGGCCGAAGCATGAAATTATTTACAAATTGGCATAAAACACTTCGAAAAGTCGAAAGAGCGTGCAAGACTTTTGTAAGTTTTGTATTTTTATTGCAGTTCTGGGTGAAGCTGCGGTGGGATGAGACATGGCATTGACCAGCAGTCCAATTCATTACCAGATGTGGGGTACGTTACGGCAGAAACCTTACTAGAATCCATGAAAGGAGGAAGATTTCTGGTGGTGCAAATGGAAGCACACGCCACTTGTAAGATGTGCCTGACCCATTAAGTGGCATGAACCTCTTAATCAGGCTCGTCTTACCGTTGAACGCCCCTCCATTAGGACAATAATGTACAACGCCAGTCTTAATGATTCGGGACCATAGACATTTGGAGCCTGCTGTGTCTATGGGGCAGTACACAGCTTGTTTAGAGAGCTCATTCTGACCCATGTTCACCATCGAAAGTTCAGGAATCTGAGCACCAGAACACTGTTGTAAAAATCAAATACAACCCCTTGTGGCAGTGAATATTCCAAATATTGGCAGTGCCTCTCTCGAAAAGATAACGGTTGTTCCAGAATGGATTGAGGAACATTAAAAAAACAGTTTAAGTTTTAGGCGTCGATTTACCAAAGCTTTTTCGCCTTTCAAGTCTCAACATTTTTGCTCGAGTTGCGCAAAAATGTTGTGCCTTTTGTCGACTACTCTTCTAATTTATTAAGTGCTGTAATGTTCCTTATTCCAGAAATCTTACCCTAGTCACTTACTGGAGTAAGATTTGTGGTGCAGCGCTTCTTAATGAGTCAGGAGTGTCTGATTCCACCCTTCAAGACTTGCAAGAAAATAGCTGGTTTTGATGATTCCGGCTTTAGGTCTCCAAATTCCCCAGATTTTAATCCAATCAATCATCTGTGGGATGTGGTGAAAAAACAAGTCAATCTATGGAGGTCACACGTCAAAACTGACATGACTCTTGAATGTTCTGTTGTTAATGACTTGATACCACATAAGACAAAACATCTTCAAGGGCTTTGTGGAGTCCATGCCCTAACAGTAAGAGCTGTCTGTTGGCATGAGGAAGACCTAACATATTATTAGGCAGTTTCCATGTTCTCCAACAAACAACCCAACTATGTTGCTCAAGTGGACAAAACGGGCAATGACGCAAACAAGACTTAAAGAAAGAGGAGCAAACTGAAGGAAAGGGCTAAGGTCCAGCAAGGTCTTCTTGAGGCTCCTCTACATGAACATACTCCACATATCTAAATACAGCTGAGCATTTTGACAGATATTAGATCTTTTTCTACTTTACGAACCTTTACACGACAAATCATCTGTGCAGAATAATATCAGGTTAGTTGCACAAAGTCTGGAGATGCCAATTATGGAGCAGAAACATGTGTGGGTTGAGCTGCTATCGATCAGCGGTATAATGAGCAGTGATTGCCATTTCATATTGGAAGTGCTCGAGAGATGAAAACTAAACACAGGCTGTCTTATCTGACGAGTGGGTTTCATCTATTCAAATGTCAGGAGCCGCTCTGGATACAGACTACACATCCTGGGCTTTATTGTTAAATTATATCACAAGATCAACTCAAACCCCTGTTGTTAGAAGAGTAAATTAAGGGCTCATTATACTCTAATTAGTTTGATTTTCCTTGAAATTAACTGACAGGAAAGGATATACTAAAAATGGTCATCGTTGACCAAAGCAATAAGCTTTTGGCCAAGTGTTCCTTTGGTAGGTCAATATACTTGTTATCCTATATCAATCTTTTTGGAGAGGTCCACCATGAATTCTTCAGAAAATATGGATATGTTTTGGATGTGTTTTGTTGTCTACCACCATTATACAAACTACTCTATTTCCTTTTGTTATACTCGGGCAATTTAGGGCTGGAATAGATCTGTTGGTCTTTTTCTCATGAGCCTGTTGCAATCTGTAAGTGAAGAGTTGATTGCTTATATTTCCAATCGCCTTATGTATTGCGAGGAGTTCGCCAAGGACTAAGGATCATTGAACCAATGGAGGTAGAGCGGAGTCCACGGCTCTATGGGATGCAGACTTTATCCAGCACAAAGCACCGGTTACATCGATCGTATTCTTGTGTTTTATTAGAGGTTTGCTTGCTTGTCAGTTTAAGGAGCATAAATCTCTCCTGGAAAGTGGTTAGCCTCAGGAATCAAGGTTTCAATTCGGTGACATTAAGCAGAGGAAGACGTTCGGTCTGGATCATCTATATACATAAGGCCAGACACGAGATTGGTAAACAGGTAAATCAATCATTCCACTACTCTCGTTTATGACTTAGGAGCCTCCATTAAGTCACTGTTCTCTCAGTCGCAATGGGGATAGTAGATCGAGTGGAACAGTCACCACAAGGGATCTCACAAGCAGTCCCAGGTGAGGGGCTCAGCCTCAGGAAAACACCTCCACCAATGCAAATTTAGCTTTGGGGGAGGGGTGCTTCCCGAGGACTGTGCTCAATTCCGGGGAGGTGGATTGGGGTATTTATGACACTGATGAGGGATTGGGGGGTTGCTGCTGGTGAAGCTGGATACACGTGCTACGGTCATGGTATTAGTCGTCTGGAGAAGCAAAAGCTGTGACGGCAGAGTATACAGGCATAAGATACAAAAGCTGTGGGCCAACCAAAAGTTGGGAGACAGTGGATACCATCCGGTACGGGGGCAGTGGAACTACCGGTTCCGGGTTGAAATCTTGTGGATTGGAGGCATCTCATTGTGGCCCTTTACCCGGAGTTGCTGTAAGACCGTAGATGGAAGAAATAAAACTAAATGCATCGTTAACCTGCCTAGGTGATTAATACAATCCACAACCTCAGTTCACATATATGTTCACGGGTTTTTCATGGGTTTTACTTTGATCAAACATTAATTTATCACTGTGCTTTTACAGAGCCGATACATACTTATTATGGAGCTGATACATACTTATTACGGCCCCTCCTGTGATTGTTTTGCTGTAATGTCAGAACAACCAACCGAATGGTCCAGTGGCAGTAAGAAGAGGCCATTTTAAGTCCGCTGATTACTATTGGAGGCTTTCAAGATAGCATTATGTTGGGTTTTTCAAGAGAAGTATATTCTCTTCAATTGATTTGGCTAGACTCCTCTTTCTTCACCCTTAATCCTCAGAAGGAGATATAAGCATTCCATTTGGGACTAATAAGCCACAGAGAGCTGACGAAACTGCTGTGTAGTCAGAAACATAGCCACGGGAAAGCAGGACGTACAGTTCACGAGACCTTCAGTCGGCCAGTATTTGTTAACATAATGAGAAAATAAGGCTGTAAGGAAATTATGGGAATCCACTGTTGAGCTTGGAGGTTTACTATGTAAGGAAAAAGGTTCCCCTCTTGGTGTTTCCCTTCTTACTAATTTCTTACAAATTTTGTAGTCCCCCTTTAAGCTTTGTAACTCCCTCTGGTTAAGCTTATTGATTTCTCCACAAAATGTTGTGGTTGCCCTACGTTTCTCATCTCAAAATTACTGGATCCCCTTTGTTAGGGTTGGTGGTTTTTTTTTTATTAACGAGAAGGAATCACCATTATTAAGGAAGAAAGCATGAAGGCTTAGTGAATTCTCCATCAATATTGGCGGTTCATTCTTGCTACCATTTGTTGTTACCTGGCTACCTTTATAAATATAGTGGTTCTCTACTATTAAGTTTGGAGATTTCCTTTCGTAAACATGGTATTTCAATCTACAAATTTAGTGATGTCCCCTTGTGGCTTGATGGTCTCATCTATAAACTTGGTGGCTCTTTAAATTACTTTAAGTTTAGGGTTTTCCTCCTATAAGGCTTGGTGGTTTCCTTTAAAAAAGACCCCTTTTACTAATTTTGATGGTTTCTCGTGAACTTAGTGGATCATTACCTTCTAATTAGGCTTGGTGGTTTCTCATGTACTTGGTGGTTCCCCTGGTTAGGATTTGTTGCTTCTTGTGTACTTTGTGGTTCTCATAAGGCTTGGTGGGTTTTCATGTACTTGGTGGTTCTCGTTAGGATTGATGGTTTTTCATGTACTTAGCCGTTCCTCTCATTAGGATTGGTGGTTTCTTGTGTACTTGGTGGTTCTCATTAGGCTTGGTGGGTTTTCATGTACTTGGTGGTTCCTCTCGTTAGGCTTGGTGGGTTTTCATGTACTTGGTGGTTCCTCTCGTTAGGATAGATGGTTTTTCATGTACTTGGTGGTTCCTCTCGTTAGGATTGGTGGTTTCTTGTGTACTTGGAGGTTCCTTTCATCAGGATTGGTTGTTTCTCATACACTTGTTGGTGCCCCTTTTATTAGTGTTTTAATGTGTACTTGGTGGTTCCCCACTTATTAGGCTAGGTGGTTCAATTCATAAATTTGGTGGTTCCCTCCTTGAGTTTAGTAGATTCCTCTTATTTGGCTTCATGGTTCCCTCTATAAGCTAAGTGGCTACCCCCTTATTACTTTGGTGCATTTGGTGGTTCATTCCTTAAACTTAGTGGTTTCCATTTTATTAGACATCGTAGTTTCCTCTTTTAACTTATGGATTCGCTTCTCATTAGGCTTGGTGAATTACCACTTAATGGGCTAATCCTCTATGTCTGCGCTTTACGATGGAACATACCAGTAGATCCTCCCCCAGCATATTAAATTAATAATGTCGATCATATGTAAACAGTGATTTTGAGGGAAAAAAAAAGTCAAAAGAAGTGCTCGACGTGATGTTTTATGCTCTCCATGGATCCATAGATAGCAATATCATCGCATAACCTGTCATTTTATGTAAAGATGAAGCAGACAAAATACAATTTGTTGGTCCCCTAAGTAAACATCCCACCAGGTAATTTCTGCTGCATCTCGACACTTGGTTACACGGCAAATTCAATACACAACACAAATCATTAAGTGCTGAGGGGGATGAGAACGTTCTTTGATCAAACAAGGAGATGGGAAAGGAGACAAATAGATGAAGAGTATTAGCAGAGAACTCAAAAGTGATGCTGAGTCTGACAAGTTACTGTATGATTGGAAACGGTAGAGGCGCATTTATACATCTAGTTACTGAACAGTCAATCTCGGCTCCGAGAGCATAATGTAATGTTCTCCGACAGATCTGGAGAACGTTTAATTGTATCACTTATCAGGAACCGAGCGATGTACTCCTCTCTATCTCTACCAATGTGTTCTTAATACAGATAGGTGCAAGCAGTGGGGAAGGTGAACAGGGGAGGAGAAATGAGTTACCTATAAAAAGGGTTTTCGAGATAATGTTTTCTTATTGTACTACAACGGCAGTCAATAATTACATTACCGAAAATGTTCAATTCTGTGCTCAGATTAAAAGAAGTTGATTGGAATGTAACTTTTCTTCTGAAATGTCACATTGAAGAATTCTATAAGTGCTTTTAATTCGTGCTTCTATTGATATTTACATGGGAGTGGGTATTCTGTGTTCTGCACGCATTGTCATTCAGGTGACAATGGAGAAGATGTGAAGCCGCACGGTAAAGCTACAAAGTGTCCTGGGTCTCAGAATTATCTGTAAGTCACAACTTAATGGGGGTCAGCTCTTGACCCTAACAGTCTGTGTCCCCCAGTCTTCCCGTGTGCCACTCCATTAAGTAACAGAATTCAATGCTCAATTTTTGGTTTCGAAACCTACAATTCCTTATACGAAGCTCAAACAGGGACCAGTAGGTTTCCATTTCCTACAAAGGCATCAGAGCAGCAATCGCAGACCGAAAACATGAAAAGAGAATGTCACACGTAAAGGGAATGTTGACATTGGTGTCATCTCTCAAATCATCATTTTCTCTAAAAATAAAGAATCACGAATCATAGAATGTTAGAGTTGGAAGTGAACTCCTGGGTCATCATGTCCAACCCCCTGCTAAATGCAGGAGTCACTACACCATCTCACACAGATGTCCATCCAGCCTCTGTTTGAAGACTTCCATTGAAGGAGAACTCACCATAGAATCATAGAATGTTAGAGTTGGAAGGGAACTCCTGGGTCATCATGTCCAACCCCCTGCTCAATGCAGGAGTCACTAAACCATCTCGGACAGATGTCTATCCAGCCTCTGTTTGAAGACTTCCATTGAAGGAGAACTTGTCACCTCTCGTGGCAGCCTGTTCCACTCATTGATCACTCTCACTGTCAAAACGTAGTCTATTCTGGACAACCCCTTTAAGCCACCCTTACACGTTGTCCAGTAAACCCTCTCCAGTGCTAGTACTCTGGACACAGCCATCCACCGGCAACATGCCACAAAAATTTCATGACCCTTGGATTTTATGAGCTCTTTCACCATCAGTCTGACCTTCAAAAAAAAATAAGGTCTATTAGGTTCCTGCTATTTGATGGTGGTGATACCAATATTTTGATTACCGTCTCGGCTGTTGCCTGCCCTGACCCTTGCCAGTCTACCGCACACGACCACTGTACACTTCTCATATCAGTCGCAGCTCTTGTTAATGGAGACTATTTCAAAACAGTGAGGTGGATATTTGTTGTAAGAAAAGTCCACCAAGTTCGTGACCAAGTCAAAAAGAGTTAAAAGTCTTGGGCCCCGATTTATCAAAGCTTTAACGCAATTAAAATGACATAAAAAGTTTTGAAAAGTCTCAACATTCTTGCATAACTCGGAGGGCCTTTTGGCGACTGGGGTGTGAAAATCGCTGGTCTTGATGAATCCGGCCTTATGTCTCCAAATTCCCCAGATCTTAATCTGCACAATCATCTGTGGGATGTGGTGAAAAAACAAGTTCATCTATGGAGGTCTCACCTCACAATTTACAGGACTCTTGAAGGATCTGCTGTTAATTTCTTGATGTCACATTAGACAATACACCTTCAAAGGTTTTGTGGACTCCATGCCCTAACAGTCAGAGCTGTTCATTGCATAAGGAAGACCTTACATATTCGGCAGTTTCCATGTTCTCCAACAAACAACCCAACTAAGTTGCGCAAGTGGATAAAATGGCAATGATGAAAATTTCCCAGCATTATAAAAACTCAGCCTCCTCTAACATTGTGCCAAAACCAGCAGCCATGGGTTCTTCTAAGCAGCTGCCCAGCACTCTGAAAATGGTGGAGGTCCACAAAGCAGGAGAAGGCTATAAGAAGGCAGCAAAGCGTTTTCAAGTTGCCCTTTCCTCAGTTCGAAATGTAATTAAGAAATGGCAGTGCTTGCAAGACGACCCGGGAATCTCACAGAACTGGAAGAATATTCCAAGGAAGAATGGATGAAAATCCCTCAAACAAGAAATGAAAGACTCTTGGCTGGCTACAAAAAGTGTTTACAAGCCGTGATACTTGCAAAAGGGGGTGATACTAAGTGCTAACCATACAGGGTGCCCAAACTTTAACATAGACCCATTTTCGGTTTATATATATATGTTTTTACATAAAATACAAAACAAATGCGTCATCTGTAGTTTTAGGCCTTTCAGAGATCATTTCATCTTCAACTTTCTTAACAGTAATTTTGGCCAGGGGTGCCCAAACGTTTACATGCCACTGTAGCGTAAAATTTTGGAGCAAGTGACATGGCCTCCTTGATGGGATAGTACACCCAACAGAAAAATGGAAAAGGGACAGGCTTCTTCTTCAGAAAGCTGCCCCCGGTCACATCAGCCTATCCTCCTACCGGCACAGGTTTGTACTGTTGAGGTTTTTTAGTTTTGCGTTGACGGTGACATTTGCAGATTTCTTGTCCAGGTCACAGAATTGGTAAGTGGTGTAATGACAGACAGCGTTGTGTCGTATTCCCAGCGTTGTATTGCTGTATTATTTGGAGGGAGAGGAGGCTTCTGCTTCCTTCAACACCTATTAATTGAATCCACGCTGTGAAAATCTAAACGTTTATCGATTTCGCGTGCACAATTCAGCACAAGGTAATTGCATTATTGCAACAATCTTTTTTATTAATTGCCCTAAACATGTTGGAAGCGGCAGATTGCAGTCAGATGGAGCTCCGGAGTAATATGTGGGCAGGCGATGATTACACTTATGTATTGGCTCCTACCGTACAGTGGAGAGTCTACGCGCCAGTGACTCCACAAACTGGGCAAGAGCAGCACCAAGACGTCTACTCTCCAGAGCCGCTTCCCCCGAGTGACAGGAGACATTCTTAGGGTATGAACACAGTTTTTATGAGGAGTTTTGGAGCAGAAACTCTCTAAATCCTCTTCAAAAACCAAGAGTTTCCGCTGAGTTTTTGTTCAAAAACCTTTTAGAAAACCAAGTCTTCTTCAAAAATGGAAAAGTCCTAAAAAACTGCGAGATTCTGCTACAATAATTCAGCCAAAAGACTCCATGTGCACAAAGCCACTGAGCGGAAACTCTCCACATCCTTCTCAAAAACTTGGAGTTTCTGTTCCAAAAACTCAACAAAAGGACACAAATAGTGATGAGCGAACGTCCTCGGATAAGGCGTTATCTGAGCATGCTCGGGTGCTTTCAGAGTGTCTTCGGCGTGCTGGAAAAAGATGTTTGAGTCCCTGCGCCAGCATGTCTCGCGGCTGCTCATGCAGGGACTGTTTGTCAGGGAATCACTGCATGGGTTGTGGCTGTCGATCAGCCGTGAGACATGGAGCCGCGGGGACTCAAACACAGTTTTCGAGTGCGCTGAAGACACTCAGTTAGTACCCGATCACGCTCAGATAACTTGTGGTTTCGCCTTGAGAAAGAGAACAGTTAGGTCTCGAAACGCGCGCCGTTAGCCAAATAAATTGCCATCACCGGTCTCCAGGGTGGAGTCTCTGCAAACATGTCAGTGGATGAAGATTTCTGGTCCGGAGAGCCACCACCCAGTTACACCAGCCTAAGGTTAAGGTTATACCCCAAGATCCGCTGAGATTTCCACCAATCACCAGCAGTCGGGCAGGTTGACTAAAAGCCCCGATTTTGGTGAGCGTGACCATGTAACGTTCATGAGCACTGCTGCACTTCGGGGACTTCTGATCATCCTGCCTTGGACCACACAAGACTCTGTGACTCCCGAAGATGTGAAGGTTTCTCACCGCTCTGAAGATTTCTTTCTGTTTTTTTTTTTTAATATCTAGAAATTCACTTACACATTAATATGTATTTCCGGTCTCCGCTACGAGCGTCCATGTTGGCGTAGATGGCGAGAGATAAGAAATCGAGTGTGACACAGTTTTTCAGGGAGAACCATTAGGATGTGAACTTCAAGCAGTGATTATACACTTGTAAGAATACGATCGGGCTTTCATGGAAGTGGAACGTTCAAGAAGAGCGGAAGAACTATTTCATGGGGCTTTCTGTACCGGCGCCGTCGTGCTACATTCAGATAAGAGCGGCGGTTCAGTGCTGACAGAAGAGCGGCCATTACATAAAAGACCCCGGTATGAGAAAGCTTGAAGGGATCACAGCAAGTCCTCCAACTCTCATTTAAGGCCTCTTACGTTTCAATTAGTTCTCTAACTAAAGCGCCAATAACATAAAAAAAACGTAAGTCTTCTTTTCCGCAATATTCCACCATTACAACCCTCAGTACAGGGCAGTACTGTATATATCGCTCATACTGGGCGTAGGAGATAACCTTTCACAGTGTGTTACATTTATAAAAATTAAGAAAAGATCCCTTTAATAGAAAGTGTATTTACCCTTTTTTGATTGATGCACATGTCTGCATAATATCTCCAGGAACTGTCCTGATTTCTATGCTCTACAGATTAAGAGTGTATGGCAATCAACATTTTTCCAGCACTATAGGTGCAGGAACTGCCCCGATTACCATGCTCTACAAATAGCCGTACAATCTTAATAAACCCTTTTCCAGCACTAAAGGTGCAGGAACTGCCCCGATTACCATGCTCTACAAATAGCCGTACAATCTTAATAAACCCTTTTCCAGCAAGATAGGTGCAGGAACTGTTCCGATTTCCATGCTCTTCAGATTGCCATACTCTTAATAAACCTTTTTCCAGCACTATAGGTGCAGGAACTGCCCTGATTACCATGCTCTACAAATAGCCGTACAGTCTTAATCAACATTCTCCCAGCACTATAGGTGCAGAAACTGTCCCGATTTCCATGCTCTTCAGATTGCCTTAAACTCTTAATAAACCTTTTTCCAGCACTATAGGTGCAGGAACTGCCCGGATTACCATGCTCTACAAATAGACGTACAGTCTTAATCAACATTCTCCCAGCACTATAGGTGCAGGAACTGTCCCGATTTCCATGCTCTTCAGATTGCCTTAAACTCTTAATAAACCTTTTTCCAGCACTATAGGTGCAGGAACTGCCCTGATTACCATGCTCTACAAATAGCCGTACACTCTTAATCAACATTTTCCCAGCACTACAGGTGCAGGAACTGCCTTTCCCCTAACATCCCACCATGCATTGTACCTGCCATTGTCCAATAATTTCCCAAAGTGAAAGCTCACCTCTCGGTTATGACTGTATGCAGTTTTAGAGCAGAGACAAACAGACGTTCCTCCATTTAATGTCAAAAGACAAAGCTCCGCCCCCTACTTCCTATAAATCGGCGAAGACCCGCCCTCCTCTTCCTGTCAACAGGCGATGCTGCTAGCACTCTCCTGTGCAAGATAAGCCAATAGGTGCTCCTCAAAATTGACAAAATTACATACTAAAGAGTAGTTGATGTGATTGAGATGGTGCAACATCAGTTCCCGAGTTATACAAGCTCCTGCTCATAAACAAAATCTGTTGGCTTTTCAGATGTGACGGTGTTGTGAGCATGCTCTATGACATGTGCAGAGGTCACTGCGCAGAGAGCGGGAACTATCCGATGATTAATTTCAGTGGTCTAATCATGTGTCAGGAAACAGGACATGACAAAACAAAGGAATAAAATAACACAATGACTTCATGACTGTAGTGTGTTGTGGGTATGCTCTGTGATATGTGCAAATCTCACCGTGTGATGACAAGAAATAGAAATCTTCCCTACTGCTTTTATCAGGGCTGTGATCCTGTGTGATCTCTGTTGTCAGGCTCCAGGACATAAAAGAACAGTGTAAGAACAAACACATTAACCTCTACGATGGGCGAGTTGTGGGCATGCTGTATGACATGTGCAGAGGTCACTGAGGAATGAGGTTGAGGTTGAACGGTCTCCATCACTTCTAATGTAACCTGTTGTCACCTGGACAGAAGCAAAAGCTCAGGATAAAACACATTGACCTCTATGATGTGGACGTATTGTGGGCATGCTGTATGACATGTGCAGAGACCTCTGTGCAATGAGAAAAAAGAACCCCCCATGACTTACTGTATGTTATGTTTCTGGTTTCATATCACCTATTTTTGGAATCTTGACCTCTGATGATAGCGACGACTGATGAACCTGCTCTTCGTGTACACAGCGCAAGCTGAAAAGTGATACACGGTGTGAGATTATTGTAAGTGCTCAGTATATAGAGGAATAATGTGAATATTTCAGGATAGATATTTCTTTATATTGATAGTGACATGAGAAGAGGAACGTCATGTCAGCACAATCACGCGTTCTCCCCAACAGTGGCACTCAGGACCTGCCATCCTGTCCGGAGGGGCCGCACATGACCACTAACATTACATTTGAGTCACTGGTGGAAATCTCTCAGTACAGCTGAAGTAATTAATATTGCATTCCTGTTACTCTGTCTGAAACTGCACCCGACACACAGAAGGCCGCTCCAAGAGCTGCATGCGAGAACGTGAGCTCTATAATGATGGCAGGCCGCTTCTCCCAGAGCAAACGTGCGCTTGGCAGGGTCTCCTCGCACGCACACGACGCTGCCGGGTTATTTACCATGATGGAGTTTAAATGAGCTTGAAAATCTATTAGTCGCAGCGAGCAGTAACTCCGGCTAGTTATGGAAAAAAGGAGAAAAGCGTCCAGCGGTCGGACAAATCGAATTTAGTGCGGAAGTCAGTAATATGGAAATTATGCCGGCCCCAATAAAGCAGAGAGCAGTGAGCGTTCAGTGGCAGGAAAATCATGGGAGGACTGTAAAAAATCACAGAACGACTGGTGCTGCCTACCATTCTACCTCCTGTATTACACTCCAGAGCTGCACTCACTATACTGCTGGTGCAGTCACTGTGTACATACATTACATTACTGATCCTGAGTTACATCCTGTATTATACTCCAGAGCTGCACTCACTATTCTGCTGGTGCAGTCACTGTGTACATACATTACATTACTGATCCTGAGTTACATCCTGTATTATACTCCAGAGCTGCACTCACTATTCTGCTGGTGCAGTCACTGTGTACATACATTATATTACTGATCCTGAGTTACATCCTGTATTATACCCCAGAGCTGCACTCACTATTCTGCTGGTGCAGTCACTGTGTACATACATTACATTACTGATCCTGAGTTACATCCTGTATTATACCCCAGAGCTGCACTCACTATTCTGCTGGTGCAGTCACTGGGTACATACATTACATTACTGATCCTGTACTGATCCTGAATTATACTCCAGAGCTGCACTCACTATTCTGCTGGTGCAGTCACTGTGTATATACATTACATTACTGATCCTGTGTTACATCCTGTATTATACCTCAGAGCTGCACTCACTATTCTGCTGGTACAGTCACTGTGTACATACATTACTGATCCTGAGTTACATCCTGTATTATACTCCATAGCTGCACTCACTATTCTGCTGGTGCAGTCACTGTGTACATACATTACATTACTGATCCTGAGTTACATCCTGTATTATACTCCAGAACTGCACTCACTATTCTGCTGGTGCAGTCACTGTGTACATACATTACATTACTGATCCTGAGTTACATCCTGTATTATACTCCAGAGCTGCACTCACTATTCTGCTGGTGCAGTCACTGTGTACATACATTACTGATCCTGAGTGACATCCTGTATTATACTCCAGAGCTGCACTCACTATTCTGCTGGTGCAGTCACTGTATACATACATTACATTACTGATCCTGAGTTACATCCTGTATTATACCCCAGAGCTGCACTCACTATTCTGCTGGTGCAGTCACTGTGTACATACATTACTGATCCTGAGTGACATCCTGTATTATACTCCAGAGCTGCACTCACTATTCTGCTGGTGCAGTCACTGTATACATACATTACATTACTGATCCTGTACTGATCCTGAATTATACTCCAGAGCTGCACTCACTATTCTGCTGGTGCAGTCACTGTGTACATACATTACTGATCCTGAGTTACATCCTGTATTATACTCCATAGCTGCACTCACTATTCTGCTGGTGCAGTCACTGTGTACATACATTACATTACTGATCCTGAGTTACATCCTGTATTATACCACAGAGCTGCACTCACTATTCTGCTGGTGCAGTCACTGTGTACATACATTACATTACTGATCCTTAGTTACATCCTGTATTATACCCCAGAGCTGCACTCACTATTCTGCTGGTGCAGTCACTGTGTACATACATTACATTACTGATCCTGATTTACATCCGGTATTATACCCCAGAGCTGCACTCACTATTCTGCTGATGGAGTCACTGTATACATATATTACATTACTGATCCTGAGTTACATCCTGTATTATACTCCAGAGCTGCACTCACTATTCTGCTGGTGCAGTCACTGTGTACATACATTACATTACTGATCCTAAGTTACATCCTGTATTATACTCCAGAGCTGCACTCACTATTCTGCTGATGGAGTCACTGTGTACATACATTACATTACTGATCCTGAGTTACATCCTGTATTATACCCCAGAGCTGCACTCACTATTCTGCTGGTGCAGTCACTGTGTACATACATTACATTACTGATCCTGAGTTACATCCTGTATTATACCCCAGAGCTGCACTCACTATTCTGCTGGTGCAGTCACTGTGTACATATATTACATTACTGATCCTGAGTTACATCCTGTATTATACTCCAGAGCTGCACTCACTATTCTGCTGGTGCAGTCACTGTGTACATACATTACATTACTGATCCTGAGTTACATCCTGTATTATACTCCAGAGCTGCACTCACTATTCTGCTGGTGCAGTCACTGTGTACATACATTACATTACTGTTCCTGAGTTACATCCTGTAGCTCTTTTTATTATAAAAAATATAAACAATACATACCATAATACATTTCTAACTGTACATAAATGAACATTGCTAAGATAAATAACAGAAACAAAAGAAACCAGCTTCAAAACAAAATTAAACCAAAAAGTCCAGAGTCCTTAGTCCTTTCTCTCCTTCAGAACTATTGCAGCTCCAAAGGACCCCCAGCAGGGACATTATCATTAAACAAAATTAAATATAAGACATAAAAGAAACATGCACACACACTCACACTGACACACAATCACGCACCTCCCCAAAAAAAAAGAAAAAAGGCCTCACCTGGCCATACATACAACACAACCTATATATAAACGCTACTATATACACTACTATATACACTAAGATATGGAAATTTTTTTTTTTTTTTTTTTTTTTTTTTTTAAATTTTTTTTCTTTTTTTTTCCCCCACCACACCACAGGTCCATGAGTTTATGCCCTTTTCACAGCAAACTTGATGGGTCCATGAAAGTTTATGCCCTTAGAAAATTTTTCGGGTCCATGGCAGGTTCCATGCCCTCCCCCCACACAAACACCCCCACCCAACCTAAACTATACCCCCCCAAACATATAACTATTTACACTTATATACAAAACATTACATTAACAGACCTACCACACAAAACACTACATTACATTACTTTACCCACATTACATTACATTAACCACACTTTGCTTAAACCACAACATTATAAACATTTACACTGTACACTGACCACATAACTTGCAAGGCCCAAGTTCAGCGCCTGCAAGCCCAATATCCATTATTTCCTGAATTTACAAAACAAAAAGCTAAATGTGCCACACACCAGCCCACCACCGGGAAACTGGAGTCCTAAGAGGCCCCGTCCCTAACCACCAACACACGCACCCTGTCCCTCACCAACTAAATCTGCCCCTAAAAGAAAAGAAACTGACCCTAACTATCCCTACCTGCCCCTACCTATCCCTACTCTACCTAGCTTATCAAAACTAACTATCTAGCTATCCCTAAACTGGCCCTCCCTGTCCCTATCTGACCCTACTTTTCTCTCCCTCAACACCCACACCACCTTATCTTACCCTACCAACAATCTCACACAGACCAGCTCTCCCTAAGGCACGTTAAAGGAGAAACCCCTCCAAAGCCAAGAGGCCCTCCTCGCGCCCAGCCTCTCGAACTCCAAAGAGCGCACCTTCCCCAGGTCACCCAAGATGTTTCTAAGCACCTCATCCTGGGGGAGGACTTTCCGCTGCGTGGAAACTAAACACCGTGCACTCCAAGTGTGGAACCTAATGACTACACTAACCAGGAATAAAGTGCTCCGTTCTCGGCCACCCAGGGATCTGAATGCCCCATAAGCCCACTCCGGATAAGAAAGGGACGCCAGCCTAGGCCAGCCTATGGAAGCACCCACCCTGTTGTAGACCCCTGTATTAAAGGGACACCGAAGGAGGAAATGCTCCATGCTTTCCAACATGTCGCCACACTCCTCACGGGGACAACCCCGATCATCGGAGCTCCTGCACTTCAGGTTGTCCCTTACATACAGCCTCCCATGGAAGCAGCGCCAGGCCAAGTCCCAAAACTTCAAGGGGATCCGCTTGGAATTTAATAACCCAAGCCCAACCTCCAGATCCCGGCCTGGGCAATCCTTGAGCACCAGGGGCTTCTGGAAATGGGTCAACAGAACCCTGCTGTCAAGGAATTTCCTCGACATGGTCCTGATTTCCCACATTCCCAGACCCCACCGGCGGATCACCTTCAGAACCGGGGTAGCATAAGCCGGGAGATGTCCGTGCGGTGTGCGCAGGTCCTTCACCTGCCCTCCTGTCTCCCATTCCTGGAAGAAAGGCCGAAACCAACCCCTGCAGGAGAATACCCACGGAGGAGCCCTCTCTAAATAGAGGTTGGCAACATTGATCTTAAGAAAGGTGTTTATCAGAAACACCACCGGGTTGACCATACCCAACCCACCTAGTCTCCTCGTGCGGTACGTGACCTCTCTCTTAATTAGGTTAAGCCTGTTCCCCCATAACAGCTGGAAGAAAAGGCTATAGACCCGTGTCCAGAGAGGCTCTGGCAAGACGCAGACACTGCCCAGGTATATTAACAAGGAAGCAGAAAGCCTTTGGCCAAGTTGACCCTTTCCCTCAGGGTTAAAGACCAACCCTTCCACTGGTCCACCTTTTGGGCGGCGATCTTAAGTCTGCCCTCCCAATTTTGCTGGGGGTAGTCCCCGGGCCAAATTCGATGCCTAGGATTTTGGCGGAGGTCTGGGGCCCTGGAAGGGTGTCCGGGAGATCAAAACTAGGATCTCCCCCTCCCAGCCAGAGACTTTCGCACTTTTCCCGGTTGATCATGGACCCGGACGCCTCCGAGTAGCGTTCGACCTCAGACATGACCCAATCCGCCTCCTCTCTCGAGGACACAAAGAGGGAGACGTCGTCAGCGTACGCTACCACCCTCAGAGTGGCCCCCGGTTCCGCCCGGTCCATCCCGACTCCCACCAACGGTCCACGATCTACCCTCCTCAAGAAGGGATCGATCGCGAACACGTATAAAAGTGGGCTCAGAGGACAACCCTGGCGGACCCCGGAACTCACCTCAAAAGGGTGACCAACCCAACCGTTCACGAGTGGAAAAGTCTCAGCCCCCTGGTATAAGGTCTCTAACCAATTTACAAACCTCCCAGGCAGACCGTACCTCAAAAGGACAGACCAGAGGTACTCGTGATTCACCCGGTCAAAGGCCTTTGCTTGATCTAAGGACAGCAAGTACCCCTTCCAGTGACCCGCCCTGCCCTGCTCCACTGCCTCTCGGACACCGAGCACAGCACTAAAAGTACTGCGGCCTGGAACAGAGCAGTGCTGAGCCCCCGAAAGGAGCTGGGGTGCAAACTTCACCAGCCGATTAAACAGCACCTTTGCCAGAACCTTCCGGTCCACATTGAGAAGCGCTATGGGACGCCAGTTCTCAATACGGGACGAGTCCTTACCCTTTGATAGGATAATCAGGGCTGACCTCCTCATTGAGCTGGGAAGAGCACCCGAGGAAAGGCACTCATTAAACACCTCAGTCAAGAGGGGGACCAAGGAGTCCCTAAAGGCCTTGTAAAACTCGGATGTTAAGCCATCCGGACCTGGCGATTTTTTGGGCCGAAGCCCATCAATGGCCAGTCTCACTTCCTCTTCCCTGATTGCCTCTACCAAAACATCAAGAGAGGGGTCATCTCCTGGCTCAGGAATGGTCTCAGCCAGGAAAGCCGACATCCCGTCTCGATCCAGATCCCTCTTTTCCAAGAGGTGCGAGTAGAAGGATCTGACCACCTCCAGGATCCCTGATTTGGATCGGTTCAGGGAACCCGTACTGTCGATCAGTCCTGTCACCATCTTACAATTCACTGACATCTTACAGTTTCTGTAAGGGTCGGGCGAGCGGTACCTCCCGAAATCCCTCTCAAAAACCAAAGATGTGTGCCTATCATACTGACACCTCTTGAGCAAAGACTTCACCCTGGAGATCTCCTCACGGTCACCCCCAGTCGAGACGAGCTGCTCGAGTTTCCTCCTCAAAGCCTGATACAAGCGGTGCCTGTTCAGACTCCTGAGGCTCGAGAGCTGACGGAAGAACCCCGCCACCCTCTCTTTGAAGATCTCCCACCACTCAGACTTACTGCTACAGAGATCCAAAAGCGGTACCTGGCTCTGAAGAAATTCCTCAAAGGACTGTCTCACTTCCGCTTCTTCCAACAGGGATGAATTCAGCTTCCACAGCCCTCTTCCCATTCCGGGGCGTCTCTGTAACATTCAGAGAAAAGAAAATTAAACAGTGATCGGAGAATTCCACCTCAACGGCGGACACTGCAGAAAAGATGGCATCCTCCTTCAAAAAAAACCTATCTATCCTAGACCTACAGCTACCTCTATGAAAGGTGAAACCCCCGTGACCTGGGGTGTGCCGGATGTGGACATCCACCAGGCGAGCTTCGCTAGCTATACTATTTAATGCTGTACTATCGTAAGCCAGGTGGCCTCCGGGGCCCCCCCTATCACGGATCTCGTAATGGTGTTAAAATCCCCACCGAAGACCACCTGCCGGCTCGTAAAAAGAAAGGGCTTGATCTTCATGAAGAGACATTTGCGGTCCCACTTGGATTGTGGACCATAGATGTTTATGAGCCGAAGCTCCTGTCCCCTCATGAAAACGTCTAAGACCAGGCACCTCCCCATTTCTATCTCAATAACCCGTCGGCATTCCACCTCCGCGGTCTTAAAAAGGACCGCCACCCCGCTATACGGCTCGGCCGCAAGAGACCAGTATGAGGGCCCACACCTCCACTCCCTCCTGGCTTTATGGATGGCCCCCATGTCTGTTAGTCGGGTCTCTTGCAAAAACAAAATTTCAGCCTCAAATCGGGTGAAAAAATCAAAGGCCGCAAATCTGGCCGCATCTGACTTAATACTGGCGACATTAATGGACGCCAGAGTCAACGGGGTGAGTTCCGCCATCATGGGTGATTGGGTTAGATGGCCTTCTTCTTCCCCACCCCGTCTTTCCCATCTTTCCCCTCCGAAGAGGGGTCTGATCCCTTCCGTTTTAGGGAAGACGAGGTATCCATCCCCATGGTCTCCTTGCCTCCGGGCTCCAGGTCTGTCCCCCCCCCAGAGGAAACAGCGTCCCCTGGGGGACAGACTCCGCCATCCCCTGAAAGCCCCCCAGATGGCGCCCCCGGCCCCTCGCCCCCGACCTCCGTCCCAGCAGGGTCGTCGAGGGCTTGGTACCGGTTGGAGAGGGCGATCAGAGGGGAGCCGGTGAGCCCCTCCGTTGGCATACTTACGGTCGGGGGAGGAGGTTTGGAAGGCTTAACCACCTTCTTCTTCCTCCTTCCGGTACGCTTTTTATCACCCTTCTCTACTGTAGGCTGATCCGTGACCTCCTCATCCACACTTTCATACTGGGAGGAGTTGTCGGAGTCAGCCAGGTTTTCCTCCCTCTCCAACCTCCTGATCTCCTCGCATACCTCTTCCTCCCCCGGGGCCTCAGAGACACCGGCCACCGGCCTAGAGGGGAGGGCAGGCATCACCCCAGTTGCCTGAGGCTCTCCCCGCCCCTCACCCCCGTGGCGATTTTCCTGTCTCCTCTGGTAAGAGGGACCTCTATTGGCCTTGTCCTTCCTCACTGGCCCCTTAGCCCCTCTCCCGCCACCACCACCTGCCACAGCAGAGGTCGCGCCGCCAGGGGTTGCCCCCTCACGGTCTCCCCCCACCGGGCCTGCAGCGGCATTGGTAAAGGAGCGAGGGCAGCGGCTATACGGGTGACCTAGGTCACCACACAGGTGGCACCGAATGTCCTTGCAAGATGCGGCGAGATGACCTACCCCACCACACAAGGCACATTTCTGCACCTTGCAGCTTGCGCTGAAGTGGCGGGGATCACCGCACTTGTGGCAGACCTTCGGCTGCCCCTGGTAGAAGACCAGGATCCTGTCCCTCCCTAGGAACGCCGAGGAAGGGATGTGGGTGACGGTACCCCCTGAGACCTTCAACTTCATCATGAAGGTCCAGCCCCCCGACCAGATACCGAACTCGTCCCGATTTTTTTTGGGGACGTCCGTGACTTCCCCATAACGGGAAAGCCACGTCATGATGTCAACGCCGGAGAGTGACTCGTTACAAGTCACCACGGTCACTCTCTTAACGGCATTTTGGCGAGACAACGCCTGTACGGCGAAGTCTCGCCATCCGGCTCCCCCTTCACCAGCTCGTAATTAGACCAGAAGAGCTCTAGCCCCTCCGGCCGAACGAAACTGATGTCGAAGAATAGGGTGGCCGAGGGATGGATCAGGGCAAAGATGTCCGTCGCCCTGAAGCCCATCTTCAGGAGGAGCTCCACCACCCTACTCCTGGGTGGGCAAGCTTCACCGCCCCTCCAGCGAAGACGGACCACATTCCTCCTGGCCGGCCCTTGCCCGGCTGTCGGGAGGGACCAAATGGTTTCCCCCTCCCTTCTATCTTGGAAGGCGGCCAGGCCATGTCTCTCCAACCAGAAAGACAAGTCCACCTCTCTTCCCTCTACATTGACCGACCGCTCTCCTTTTTTAAGGGCCTCCAGAAAACGGCGGTGCAAAACGCCGTCCCCAGAGTCCGGAGGCAAGGAGACCCCCCGAGAATCCCCCGGAGCCCCAGCCACAACCCCCGCAAAAGAACGGGGTCTCACTGCTGGGGGGCCAGATGGGCCAGCCCCTCCCTCACCACCATGCTCCCACTTACACCAACACTCACTACTTCCGCATTCACTCCCACATCCACATCCACGTCACTCATGTCACTCACCTCACTCATACCATTCACCTCAGCCAATTCATCAGAATTTTCAATATTATTTTCCTTGCTGTTTCGTTTTTTACCTGCTGGGGGCCCTGGCTGATTGGTGCTCTGCCCCGTATTGTTTTTGCCCAGGAGTACTGCCGCCCCTTTACGAGCCGCAGAACAAAGCCCACCTAGTAAGCTCTGCCTGGGCTCAGGAGCAGCAGCACTTCCTGAGCTCTCTGGCTCCATTTTTTTTTTTTCTGTTGTTACATTTGGGGCAGGGACAGGCTCTGCCTCTGCACCCTGCCCCCCACTGGAAACCTGTGCTGGCTTCTCTTGGGGCACCGGAGCCCCTGCACCACCAGATGGAGGTAAGCGGGCCGAGGACCCCGGCAACCCCTTGCCAGCTCTCTCGGGCATTGTTTTGGGTGGGACAGAAGGCAGCGGGCCCGTCGAGGCCACGCCCCCCCCGCTGGTCACGGCAATGGCGGGTAGAGCGAAAGCCCGAAAGGCCACGCTCCCCCCGCCAGCCGTGAGCACAGCGAGCGGAGCTGCGGCCGCCGAGGCCACGCCCCCACCGCCAGCCGCAGTCATAGCGGGTGAGGCAGCAGCCCGCAAGGCTACGCCCCCCCCGCCAGACGCGACAATAGCGGGTGGGACAGCGGCTGAGGAGGACACGCCCCCCTCACAGGCCACCACCGCCTTCTTGTACCCACCACTCGCTTTTGGCAAGGTCGGCCACTCCCCCTCGGCGCCCAGCGGCGGCGGGGCCCCCGGCGCGGACCCCTTATTGGATCGACGCGCAGAGGACCCCGACCCTGCCGCGGACACCGCCAGGGGAGCGACCAACAGCTTGCACTTTTTAACTTGCTGCCTTACGGCAGACTCCGCGCCCTTTCTTGGTCTCTGGACCCCCAAAAATGATCCAGTCTGAGCGGATCCGCGTGTGGGGGGCCCAGAGACCCCAGCTCTCGCCGCCGGAGATGCGGCCCTGGCTGTACCGACTCCAGGTGCCGGGCCAGCCCCCGCTGCCACAGAGGACTGGGCCCGAGCACCACCACCATCAACAACACCGGCACCGACACTCTCCATATCGCTGCCTGAGTCCGAGCTGCCACCACCAGGCATGGCACCCAGACCCGGGCAGACTTTTCTCTCCCCGCTCCCTTGCTGCGGACCCACCACAGGGCCCGAGCCGGGGTGGGTAGCGGGTTCCACACAACGGGACAGGGGGGCCCCAGGAAGGGGAGCATAGACGAATTTGTCTATGGTGGTGACTCTGGCTTTTTTTTTCCTTTTCTTCCCCTTCCCGGTTGCCCCATCCTCGCAGATCTCATCCCCAAACAACAGCTCGCCAAACCGTGCTGGGGACTCGATCTGCCGCACTTGTTGCAGGATGAGGCAGCCCCCCTCACTGCTGATACCACTCCCGCCATCCTCCCCCTCGCTCCCACTTTCCTCCGAATTACTGGAGTCCGGTGGGAGGGCCACTTGCTCGGGGGCTATCCCGCTGCATGATACCTGGGCGTTTACACTCACCAGGTCTTCAGGTGGGACTGGCGCAGATACCTCACAGCCGCCATTTTCCTCCTTCTCCTCCTCCACCTGGCTGGGGCCTCCTGACCCCCCAGGAGACCCACCGGTCAGGGCCCTGAACCGGTCGTCGTTTTTGAGCTTCTCCTCGAAAGGGCCGCTCCCAGCCAGGATCTCTGCTCTCCGGTTTTCCAGATCTGTAATTGACCCCTTCAGCCTCTGCACCGTGGCGGTGACCTCTGCTCTCCTTGAGGCAGGGAGCTTGTTCTTCGCCATGATGCGTGCTCCCTTCAACTCCTCCCGGAGTCTCCTTAGCTGTTTGGCGGCCTCCTCGTATTCGCAGAGGTGCGCGTGGATGCGGGAGCCATAGGTGGTGACAGGCTCCCCCGCTGCCTTGGAGCCCCAGATGTTGGGGGGCTCCACCACCGCACCTCCGCTGGCCGCCTCTCCTCCTCCTCCGGAAGTAGGAACCGCCACGGTCCCAGCCTCGGGGGTCTTGGTTCCTGGGGTCTTGCGGCCCCCCGAGGGCTTTTTCCTCGCCATCTCCCCTGGGACCGGCTAGATGGTATGGCCTCCTGCTGGTATGTGAGGCCTCCCACCCCCAGCCGCCTTGCTGGAGGGTGGGAGCCGGCGCACGGTCCCAGGGATAAGTGTCTCTCTGTGGGAAGGCAGGCAGGTGGACCAGGGAAAAAAAAAATCCTTCCTTTGCAGAGATCTTTCCAAGCAGCTGCAGACACCGAGCACACGTCAAGCTCCGCCCCTTCCTGTGTGAGACTCCAGAGCTGCACTCACTATTCTGCTGGTGCAGTCACTGTGTACATAATTACATTACTGATCCTGAGTTACATCCTGTATTATACTCCAGAGCTGCACTCACTATTCTGCTGGTGCAGTCACTGTGTACATACATTACATTACTGATCCTGAGTTACATCCTGTATTATACCCAGAGCTGCACTCACTATTCTGCTGGTGCAGTCACTGTGTACATAATTACATTACTGATCCTGAGTTACATCCTGTATTATACTCCAGAGCTGCACTCACTATTCTGCTGGTGCAGTCACTGTGTACATACATTACATTACTGATCCTGAGTTACATCCTGTATTATACTCCAGAGCTGCACTCACTATTCTGCTGGTGCAGTCACTGTGTACATACATTACATTACTGTCCTGAGTTACATCCTGTATTATACTCCAGAGCTGCACTCACTATTCTGCTGGTGCAGTCACTGTGTACATACATTACATTACTGATCCTGAGTTACATCCTGTATTATACTCCAGAGCTGCACTCACTATTCTGCTGGTGCAGTCACTGTGTACATACATTACATTACTGATCCTGAGTTACATCCTGTATTATACTCCAGAGCTGCACTCACTATTCTGCTGGTGCAGTCACTGTGTACATACATTACATTACTGATCCTGAGTTACATCCTGTATTATACCCAGAGCTGCACTCACTATTCTGCTGGTGCAGTCACTGTGTACATACATTACATTACTGATCCTGAGTTACATCCTGTATTATACTCCAGAGCTGCACTCACTATTCTGCTGGTGCAGTCACTGTGTACATACATTACATTACTGATCCTGAGTTACATCCTGTATTATACTCCAGAGCTGCACTCACTATTCTGCTGGTGCAGTCACTGTGTACATACATTACATTACTGATCCTGAGTTACATCCTGTATTATACTCCAGAGCTGCACTCACTATTCTGCTGGTGCAGTCACTGTGTACATACATATACATTACTGATCCTGAGTTACATCCTGTATTATACTCCAGAGCTGCACTCACTATTCTGCTGGTGCAGTCACTGTGTACATACATTACATTACTGATCCTGAGTTACATCCTGTATTATACTCCAGAGCTGCACTCACTATTCTGCTGGTGCAGTCACTGTGTACATACATTACATTACTGATCCTGAGTTACATCCTGTATATACTCCAGAGCTGCACTCACTATTCTGCTGGTGCAGTCACTGTGTACATACATTACATTACTGATCCTGAGTTACATCCTGTATTATACTCCAGAGCTGCACTCACTATTCTGCTGGTGCAGTCACTGTGTACATACATTACATTACTGATCCTGAGTTACATCCTGTATTATACCCAGAGCTGCACTCACTATTCTGCTGGTGCAGTCACTGTGTACATACATTACATTACTGATCCTGAGTTACATCCTGTATTATACTCCAGAGCTGCACTCACTATTCTGCTGGTGCAGTCACTGTGTACATACATTACATTACTGATCCTGAGTTACATCCTGTATTATACTCCAGAGCTGCACTCACTATTCTGCTGGTGCAGTCACTGTGTACATACATTACATTACTGATCCTGAGTTACATCCTGTATTATACTCCAGAGCTGCACTCACTATTCTGCTGGTGCAGTCACTGTGTACATACATTACATTACTGATCCTGAGTTACATCCTGTATTATACTCCAGAGCTGCACTCACTATTCTGCTGGTGCAGTCACTGTGTACATACATTACATTACTGATCCTGAGTTACATCCTGTATTATACTCCAGAGCTGCACTCACTATTCTGCTGGTGCAGTCACTGTGTACATACATTACATTACTGATCCTGAGTTACATCCTGTATTATACTCCAGAGCTGCACTCACTATTCTGCTGGTGCAGTCACTGTGTACAACATTACATTACTGATCCTGAGTTACATCCTGTATTATACTCCAGAGCTGCACTCACTATTCTGCTGGTGCAGTCACTGTGTACATACATTACATTACTGATCCTGAGTTACATCCTGTATTATACTCCAGAGCTGCACTCCTATTCTGCTGGTGCAGTCACTGTGTACATACATTACATTACTGATCCTGAGTTACATCCTGTATTATACCCAGAGCTGCACTCACTATTCTGCTGTGCAGTCACTGTGTACATACATTACATTACTGATCCTGAGTTACATCCTGTATTATACTCCAGAGCTGCACTCACTATTCTGCTGGTGCAGTCACTGTGTACATACATTACATTACTGATCCTGAGTTACATCCTGTATTATACTCCAGAGCTGCACTCACTATTCTGCTGGTGCAGTCACTGTGTACATACATTACATTACTGATCCTGAGTTACATCCTGTATTATACCTGTATTATACTCCAGAGCTGCACTCACTATTCTGCTGGTGCAGTCACTGTGTACATACATTACATTACTGATCCTGAGTTACATCCTGTATTATACTCCAGAGCTGCACTCACTATTCTGCTGGTGCAGTCACTGTGTACATACATTACATTACTGATCCTGAGTTACATCCTGTATTATACTCCAGAGCTGCACTCACTATTCTGCTGGTGCAGTCACTGTGTACATACATTACATTACTGATCCTGAGTTACATCCTGTATTATACTCCAGAGCTGCACTCACTATTCTGCTGGTGCAGTCACTGTGTACATACATTACATTACTGATCCTGAGTTACATCCTGTATTATACCCAGAGCTGCACTCACTATTCTGCTGTGGAGTCACTGTGTACATACATTACATTACTGATCCTGAGTTACATCCCGTATTATACTCCAGAGCTGCACTCACTATTCTGCTGGTGCAGTCACTGTGTACATACATTACATTACTGATCCTGAGTTACATCCTGTATTATACTCCAGAGCTGCACTCACTATTCTGCTGGTGCAGTCACTGTGTACATACATTACATTACTGATCCTGAGTTACATCCTGTATTATACTCCAGAGCTGCACTCACTATTCTGCTGGTGCAGTCACTGTGTACATACATTACATTACTGATCCTGAGTTACATCCTGTATTATACTCCAGAGCTGCACTCACTATTCTGCTGGTGCAGTCACTGTGTACATACATTACATACTGATATCCTGAGTTACATCCTGTATTATACCCAGAGCTGCACTCACTATTCTGCTGGTGCAGTCACTGTGTACATACATTACATTACTGATCCTGAGTTACATCCTGTATTATACTCCAGAGCTGCACTCACTATTCTGCTGGTGCAGTCACTGTGTACATACATTACATTACTGATCCTGAGTTACATCCTGTATTATACTCCAGAGCTGCACTCACTATTCTGCTGGTGCAGTCACTGTGTACATACATTACATTACTGATCCTGAGTTACATCCTGTATTATACTCCAGAGCTGCACTCACTATTCTGCTGGTGCAGTCACTGTGTACATACATTACATTACTGATCCTGAGTTACATCCTGTATTATACTCCAGAGCTGCACTCACTATTCTGCTGGTGCAGTCACTGTGTACATACATTACATTACTGATCCTGAGTTACATCCTGTATTATACTCCAGAGCTGCACTCACTATTCTGCTGGTGAGTCACTGTGTACATACATTACATTACTGATCCTGAGTTACATCCTGTATTAACTCAGAGCTGCACTCCTATCTGCTGTGCAGTCACTGTGTACATACATTACATTACTGATCCTGAGTACATCCGTATTATACTCCAACTGCACTCACTATTCTGCTGGTGCAGTCACTGTGTACATACATACATTACTGATCTAGTTACATCTGTATATACTCAAGCTGCACATATTAGCTGTGCAGTCACTGTGACAACATTACATTACTGACTGATACATCCTTATTATACCCAGAGCTGCACTCTCTATTCTGCTGGTGCAGTCACTGTGTACATACATTACATTACTGATCCTGAGTTACATGCTGTATTATACTCCAGAGCTGCACTCATTATTCTGCTGGTGCAGTCACTGTGTACTGTATAACCCCAGGCAGACACTTGATTGGCAGCTTCCTGCATACACTGTACATTGTCCGTGAGTTGCCCATCAGTGGTGGGGGCGGGTTACACAGATTAGCTGGACTTGCCTTCATGTGAGATCTTAGTTGAAAAAACTTGGCGCTCACGGAGTGATAAAGTGAAAAAAAATCAGAACTGGTCCAGTTGTTGAAGTTCTATTTCCCAATGGGGTAGTCCTGTAGTATAGTGATGCTTCTATATCTGCCGGGACGCCATAAGAGGAAGAAGCCCAATGTGAGCCAGCACTTGGGTAGTTAGCGATCTGCGTCCCTGGAGAAAGGCGCCGTCCACAACAACGATACTGCTGTATGTATAATAATAGGAACTTTTTTTCACTTTATCAGTCTGTGAGTGCCAAGTTTTTTCAACTATATATGCTACGGGCTGAACACCCTACTTGTGCTGTGACTATTATATATGCATTTGAGACCTTGTCAGGCAGTGATCATCTCCTGCTGATAAAACACTGATTGTAATTAAACTACAACACAGCCTAATTAGTGACACATCGCTGGAATCAGGCTTTCTTGCTCTATTATTATTTTGCTCTGGGATTAAATTTCAAAAACTTGTTGGCAAACTCCTTTGAAATCAGTCCTGTATGACAGGCGCTTATTCAGAAGGTCAGGGGGGCGTACGGTGCCACTGTGCTCTGGCCAATAGACCAGGACCCCTGTTTTGACCTATATATATAGACTGAGCTTACAATAATCGCAGAAAATCTGGTTTATTATTCTGTTCCCCTCTGCTCATCGGCGCCGTAGTTCCGAAGTTTGAGTTATAAAAAAAATGCGAAATAAAAAAAAAATCCTTTTGATAATAACATATAAAAGAAATCCAAGTCGTTAATTAGACAAAGAACATCTGTTATTTCTGGAGGATCGGAGTCACGTGCGGCAACATCTGATAGACTTAACTACATCTGACCACCGGGTCCAGGAGGATAAAAGGGGCTCAAGATAATTAGCTCCGCCATCTCCCTATAAATAAAGTTTGATTAGCGCATTCGAACTTCGGCACCAGGGCCCAATGCTCAGATCAAAAGAACGTTCTCGGGGCCTCTGAAATCCGTCACACAACAAGCGAGATCCATCTTCAAGGATCCATAGTATTATTTAAGTAAATTTCCCCGAGATTAGACCTGGATACACGGTCGGCTGAGTCATCACAGTCTTGGTTTTTCCGATCCTTGAGAAAATGATAAAACAGATGGTTTTAAGGATCGGTAACGAAGCTGAGAAGGTCTACAACGTGGTCTACCTGGGAGAAGATACATGGGGACGCGGAGGGAGAAAGAAATCAAATGAAAGGACAAAACAAGGAGTCCCAGGCAATGCTCCTTGGGGAAAGATATGCAAATCAGCTCTCCTCCTGGGTGGGTGCTAACCCTCGAGTGATGCCGGTTAGAGGCATCTATCCTCTAAGTCAGGCCACATCTTGCCGTTTGGCTGTGCTTCTCCGGTCTGGAGATAGGGAAAGCCAAATAGAGGGAAATCAATGCTGCAGATTCTGTGGCACAGAGTAGACGTGTAGAGAAGCAGTTCGGTGCAAACAGTACATTGCATGTGGTGAACCACGCGGCAGAAGCGCTCCTCAAAACAGTCCCACGCGGCAGGAGCGCTCCTCAAACCCAGCCCCACGCGGCAGGAGTGCTCCTCAAAACAGCCCTGCGGGGAAAAAGTGCTCCTTAAACCCAGCCCCGCGCGGCAGGAGCGCTCCTCAAACCCAGCCCAACGCGGCAGGAGCGCTCTTCAAAACAGTCTCGCACGGCAGGAGCGCTCCTCAAACCCAGTCCCGTGCAACAGGAGTGCTCCTCAAAACAGCCCCGCGCGGCAAAAGTGCTCCTCAAACCCATCCCCGCCCGGCAGGAGCGCTCCTCAAACCCAGCCCCGCGCACATGAATATGCATTGATCTAAACCAGGGTTCCCCAACTCCAGTCCTTAAGGCCCACCAACAGGTCATGTTTTCAGGATTTTCTTTGTATTGCACAGGTGATGCAATTATCACCAGGGCAATACTAAGGAAATCCTGAAAACATGACCTGTTGGTGGGCCTTGAGGACTGGAGTTGGGGAACCCGGAACTAAACCATCCATTGTAGCTCTGGCAGTGTGTTTAGGGTCGTTGTTCTGTTGGAAGGTGAACTTACTCCCGAATCTCAAGTATTTTACAACCTCCAACAGGTTCTCTTCCAGGATTACCCTGTATTAAGCTGAAGAAAAGTCTCCCCACAGCATAATGCCATCACCACCATGTTTGATGGTGGGGAAGGTGTTTTCAGTGTAATGTGCAGTTAGTTTTCCGCAATGCATAGGATTTTGCATTGAGCTCAAAAAGTTCTCCTTTGGTCTCATCTGACAAGAGCACCTTCTTCCACATGCTTGCTGTGTCCTCTATGTGGCATGAGGAGGAAGGTGCTCTGAACAGATGAGACCAAAGTAGAACTTTTTAGAATATAAAATGTTATGTTTTGCAGCAAACTAACACTGTACGATACCCTCAAAACACCTTTCCCACCATGCAAATACACGTGCACACTGGCGCTGACCCAATGTGTACTGCTAAAAGCTGCTTGCAGCTGGGCAGGTTCTGTGTGTAGCCCTGCCTGAGAAAAACTATTTGTGCAAGTATCAAAAAGAAGGGGGGCTGCCGCGCTATTAGTATGTAGACTCCTGTAGTGAACACCAGGAACCCGTCGCCAAAGGGTTAAAATATCCCCTGCAGTAAGAGTGGTTGTGCAGGTTGAAGTGGCACTTACTTTGGCGTGCCCGAAGATATTGGCTTTCCGATGGTCCTGGTGAAGATGGAGAAATTGGAGTCAATGAGAAGATGGGGACCAACCTCCCAGGTGACCAGTTCCCCATGCGTTCGTGTCTGCAAAGTATGGTGGTGAGCTCCGGCCGGTGGTGTCGCCGTGCAGTAGTGTGGTGAGCGAGGGGGGCCAATTTCCTGACGCGTTTCTCAGGGTCACCATTATGTTTGAAGGTGGGGTAGGTGTTTTCAGGGTAATGTGCAGTGTTAGTTTTCCGCAATGCATAGGATTTTGCATTGAGTTCAAAAAGTTCTACTTTGGTCTCATCTGATCAGACCACCTTCTTTCACATGCTTGCTGTGTCCTCTACATGGCATGAGGAGGAAGGTGCTCTGAACAGATGAGACCAAAGTAGAACTTTTTAGGATAAATACAAAATGTTATGTTTTTGCAGCAAACTAACCCTGCACAATACCCTGAAAACACCTTTCCCACCATCAAACATGGTGGTTCCAGAATCATGTTGTGGGGAGGCTTTTCTTCAGCAGGGAAGCTGGTCAGAGTTGATGGGAAGATGGATGGACCTAAATATAGGGCAGTTTGTGGGTCCAACGTAAAAATATGTGGAAAAGTTCAGAGGTATGAATACTTTTTTTTAAGGCACTGTACATAATCATAACCCCTTAAAGGGGTTGTCCACCTTTAGGATACAAGTCTGCAGTCTTTCTATATGACTGCAGACTCATCTGATATCAAATTGGTGGTGATGTGACGACACCTCCAGGGATCAGTTTTGTTACCAACTGTCATGGCTGCCAGAGATAAAGCCACTGCACTCCAGGGCCAACCTGTTCCGTCTCTGTACACATGCGACCACCGTGGGACCTCCAGACAGCAGATGGGTGAGATGGCCGGGGGTCAGACCACCATGATGGAATAATGAGGACTTCTCCCTAAAAATGCCTGGAAAACTTTAATATGCAAATTGCCTCTTCAAACAAAGAGGACTTGTACTCTATAGCGCCACCTATTGGAAGTAGCGATCCTACAAGTCACAATCAACCCTTTAACGAGTCTTGTAATATGACTTAGGATAAAAGCCAAATCAGAATCTCCATTTGCAGACACGGTGTTTCGGACTGTTGGTCCTCATCAGTGCAAAGTAGGAGAGATCTGATTTGGCTAGATGAGAGGTTCTGGACTGGGGTCTAGGGGGTAAGGTTTCTCCTTGTGGAGAGTGACATACCAGCTCTGGCGTGTCGAGGTAAGGAGGCTTATTCGCCGTGCAATGCTCCTCTGGGAAATTTTAATATGCAAATTGCCTCTTCAAACAAAGAGGACTTATTTCCTATTATTTCCAGTGCCCTGATCAGTGGGTCACTAGTCCAGTCTTGTGTTGACATGTGACACTGCTCAATTTTTGCTTCCAACTTTGAGGCAAAAGTTTGGGGGGGCTGTCTCAACACAGCTGAGCTCCATAAAGACCTGGAGTGATGAATTTGGTGAAGGAAACCAAGCGGCGGCATAAAGTCCTGACTTTAACCCCATACATAATCTACGAGAGAGATCTTCAGTGGCCGAGTACAAACATCGGCTGAATTGGCACAAAATTCCCACGTGTGAACTGAAAACCCTTCCCAGAAGATCGGAGATTGGTGTAGGCACAGAAAAGGTACAACTCTATACAAACACCCAAACTTTGGAATGGTATAGGAGTGGTGGCCTTTGGTCCAGGTAGTGCACATTGTATTTCTGGGGATGGACTACCCACGTAGAAGACCCCTTAGTCTACCACATGGGGGAATCAGTCAGGAATGATTCTATTAGTGCAGTATTGGTTGGAGCACACACAAGGGAGCCGCGCTGCGCTAATCCTTTAATTGTCCAGCCGCTCTTACAGTTATCGATTAACAAATGAGATTCGCTTTGCATTTAATGAATGAGCTGAAGCGCTGAGCTGATCTTTATTACACTTCTGTGGAGCGGTGCGATGTATGGTAATCATGGGCTGGAGTAAATAAAATACAAGAAAAATCAAGAAACGATTCAGCTCGAAAAGCAACGCAATAAAAATTATCGACCATATGAATGTGTAAGGAGGAGCACCCACGCGAGAGCGGGACTTATATCTGCAGAGTAAGCACCAGGGTGTTTGGCAGTGAGGGTCTTGAACACTACGGCAAAGTCAAACGACGTATGCAAATTGTAAAAGGAGCAGGCGTAGACGCTAACTTATCCTCAAACCGATTGGCTTCCAACGTTATGAACATCCAGTTAACTCAGCAAAGGCTAATATTTCTCAACGCTAACCCTTCAACGCATCATGTATGGAGGATTTCCTTACTATAGGGGATGGCTGTGTATCCTACTATAGGGGATGGCTGTGTATCCTCATTATTTTAAGAAGTTTCCAGGTATGGTCGTCCTTCATACAAATATTATTAAGTGCTCCTGTAGACACTTTTTCCTCACCAGCCACTCTTCTGGCCTCAGATCTAACCAGCGAGGGAACACTCAACGTAGAGCAGCAAACTACCAACACCCAGAGATCATATTGCCAAGAAGAACATGGTCTTAAAGGTCCCCCCTCCCACTTACGATCCAAGGTCATTATTTATCATGAAGGCTAAGGGATCAACGGCTAAGGGATCCAATCATGGCCGTTACGTTAAGGTGTCAGCTGTATGTTAAAGTTGACGAGAGAAAACACTGTTTTTTTGCGCTTTTACAGACTCTCAATGCAGCCAATCAGCTGCTGCTGATGGACTACTACAACCATTAGGTGATACTGCCCGCCAAAAGAGCAAGCCAGAAGCCCTGTGAGGGATGAAACAGTTCGGTGAGTACTTTGAAGCACCCAGGCGTTATTAAAAAAGTTTTTAAGTAGTGCACAACATCCTTAATAGTGCTAATGCAGACAACAACATTTAGGCTACAAAAGTCCATAAAACAAAGCCATAAAAATCCTACATACTCCATAGCCCAATGTTAATGAAGAGCAGAATTTCTCGGATAGGGTTGGATGGTGCATGTTATCATTTATGGGGGCAGTCTATGGTTGAGGAATATCTATGGGGTCAATAAGTGGCTTAAATGAAGCACGGACTAAGTAAAATGTTCATTGGATGTAGGGGCTTGTTTTGGAGATACATACTTTCAGTGGAGGACATATTATTTGTGCAACTTGTGCAGCCACACAGGGGCCCAAGAGGTAAGGTGGCCACGACTACCTCCAAAGCAGCTTCTGTTATAGACAGAGCTAAATGACTTCAAAGGACCGTGGTGTTAGAACCCTCTTGTTAGGTTTTGTTTCACTTTGCTGGTCACATGACCTTTTTACCCTATTTAGTCTGGTTCCGCCCTTCTGGCCTTGCTGGACTTCATTGTAGCACATTTCGTGGAGCCAAAGGTACGTTTGCCTGATTTATTTTTTGGTGAACAACAAGATTTTTTTTCTTTTAAAAATGCTTGCTTGTTGTATTTCTGTTTGAGACCCAGATCCTCTGGTGATGAATCACAGCGCATAATGTCACTTTTGCGCAAAGAACCTCAGGACTGGGCCTTTTCTCTGCAGCCTAGTGATCCATGCTTTAGATCAGTGGATAGTTTTTTTTCTGCTTTGGGGTTATTGTATGACGATCCGGATCGTGTTTCATCAGCTGAGACAGAATTGAGACGTTTGAGACAGGGATCAGGTAATGTGGAGAAATATTGTACTCACTTCAGAAGGTGGTCCACACAGGTGGGCTGGAACGATTCAGCTTTGAAAAGTTTTTTCTTGCAGGGTTAAGTGAAAGGGTTAAAGATTTGCTGATTGCTTATCCTATACCTGGTAACTTGCAAGAGGCTATGCAATTAGCCATACGGGTGGATAGGAGACTGCGTGCAAGGGTTAATGAGAGTAAATCTGCCTTGTCAGCTCCAAGTTTGGAGAAGGAATGTACTGACATTGCAGAGCCGATGGAAATTGGAGCAATGGCACCTCACTCTCGGGAAAAAGAACGCAGATTTGCTAAGGGCTTGTGTTTCTATTGTGGTAAATCTGAGCATTTCATTAAGAACTGTGCGCTTCGTATGAATAAAGAGAAAAAAAAATGAGGTCAGTGTCGCCCGCATAGCTTGTTTAAACAATAAAGGTGTCTTTCTTTCTGCTACCACTGCTGGTGAGGAGGAATTAATGGAGTTTTGGGTATTTGTGGATTGTGGTTCAACTCTCAATGTGATTGATGGGAAATTTTTGGAAAAACTAAAATTAAAACCCAAACTTCTGTCTTCCCCTATTAATGTGGTGTCTGTGGATGGTTCTCACTTGAAAAATGTTACTCACCATATCTGTGAATTTCCTCTTACTATTAATGGTGTTCATCAAGAGAATTTGGATTTGGTGGTTTTGAACAATTTGCCCTCACCGGTGATTTTGGGGTTACCCTGGTTAAAATTGCACAATCCGGTACTGGATTGGTCTACCAATGAAATTAAGTCCTGGAGCTCTCAGTGTTATGACAAGTGTTGTAACGGGCATATTGCTGCTGTAGTTAAGGGGAGTTACCTGTACCTATTCAGGATTTTTGGAAAGTTTTTTCTGATAAAGAATCGCAGGTATTGCCTCCTCATAGAGATTATGATTGTGCAATTGAATTTGTCCCTGGAGCGACTCTTCCTAAAAGTCGTTTATTTAATTTGACTATTCCTGAGAGAAAGGCTTTGGAGGAATACATACAGACAAGCTTGGCCGCCGGTCACATTAGGCCTTCCAAGTCTCCTGTGGCGGTTGGATTTTTTTTTGTTAAAAAAAAGGACGGCGGTTTACGGCCTTGTCTAGACTTTCGTGAGATTAATAAGATTACTGTACGCAATCCTTACCCACTGCCATTGATTCCTGATTTGTTTAACCAGTTAGTGGGGGCCAAGTGGTTCTCGAAAATTGATCTTCGAGGGGCATACAATTTGTTGCGCATGAAGGAGGGGGATGAATGGAAGACTGCGTTTAACCCTTAACGACCGCCGATACGCCTTTTAACGGCGGTCATTAAGGGTACTTAAACCACAGCGCCGTTAATTAACGGCGCTGTGGAAAAAGTGAATAGCGCCCCCCAGAGGCGCATTTTCTCCGGGGTCTCGGCTACCGGGGGTAGCCGAGACCCCAGAGAACATGAATCGGGTCGGTTTTTACCGACACCGATGTTGCGATCGCCGTTATTAACCCTATAACGGCGACCGCAACAACAAAAAAAAAAATCTGATGTGCCATTTAATTTCTCTGTCCCCTGATGTCATCGGACATCAGGGGACAGAGAAAAAGGGTCCCCAGGACCCCCATGTAGCCCCCGATCCAGTCCATGTGGCCCCCGGGCCCTCCGTTGACCCCCGGTGCCGGCGCTGTTAAGAAAATGGCGGGCGCATGCTCAGTGCGCCCGCCGCTATGTGCCGCTGTGCTGGTGTGGGGATGGGCAAATATTCTCTGGGGTCTCGGCTACCGGGGGTAGCCGAGACCCCAGAGAACATGATCCGGGTCGGTATTCACCGATCCCGGTGTTGCGATCGCGGCTATGCAAGCATAGCCGCGATCGCAAAAAAAAAAAAAAAAATGATGGTCCCCCGGTCGCCCCCCCGTATACTTACCGGTGTCCTCCGTCCTCCCGCAGGCCCCAGGATCCCGGCGTCTTCTTCCTGCAAAAAAAAAAATGGCGGGCGCATGCGCAGTGCGCCCGCCGATCTGCTTGGCGGCAGATTCAAAAAAAGTTTCATTCATTCTCCAGAAAGTGCATTTTGATCACTGTGATAAACTATCACAGTGATCAAAATAAAATAAAACAGTACATAACCCCCCCATTTATCACCCCTTTAGTTAGGGACATATAATAAAAAATAGAAATTATATTTATTTTCATTTTTCTGTTAGGGTTAGGGTTATAATTAAGGTTAGGGTTATAATTAGGGTTAGGGTTATAATTAGGGTTAGGGTTAAGCTGGGTTCATACTGCGTTATATGGCAGTCCGTTAGACGGACTGCGCTACACCGCGGTATAACGCGGTGTAACGCAGTCCGTTAACGCTGCCATTCACCCCCATTTGAGGGCGCATCGCGACGCATGCCGTAAAGCGGCATGCGTTTGCGACGTGCCATCATTCAGTGACGGAGCCTCGGACGCGGGCTGCAGCGTCTGGGCTCCGTCACCGCTAGCGCAGATGAATCATCTGCTGATTCCTCTGCGCTAGCGGGTATAGCATAACGTGATTGCGTTATGCTATACCGTTACCAGCCCGTCAACGCTATGTGTTGAACGGGCTGGTAAAACGCAAAATGAACCCAGCCTTAGGGTTAGGGTTATAATTAGGGTTAGGGTTACAATTAGGGTTAGGGTTACAATTAGAGTTAGGGTTATAATTAAGGTTAGGGTTACAATTAGGGTTGGAATTAGGGTTGGGATTTAGGTTACGATTACGGTTGGGATTAGGGTTAGGGGTGTGTTGGGATTAGGGTTGGAGCTAGAATTGAGGGATTTCCACTATTTAGGCACATCAGGGGGTCTCCAAATACGACGTGGCGTTCAAAAAGTCAAATGGCGCTCCCTCCCTTCCGAGCCCTGCCGTGCGCCCAAACAGTGGTTTACCCCAACATATGGGGTATCAGCGTACTCAGGACAAATTGCACACCAATTTTGGGGTTCTAATTTCTCCGGTTACCCTTGGGAAAATAAAAAATAGCTGGCTAAAAAAAATCATTTTTGAGAAAAAAAAAGATTTTTCATTTTCACGGCTCTGCGTTTATAAATTTCTGTGAAGCACTTGGGGGTTCAAAGTGCTCACCACACATCTAGATAAGCTCCTTAAGGGGTCTAGTTTCCAAAATGGGGTCACTTGTGGGGGGTTTCCACTGTTTAGACACATCAGGGGGTCTCCAAACACGACGTGGCTTTCAAAAAGTCAAATGGCGCTCCCTCCCTTCCGAGCCCTGCCGTGCGCCCAAACAGTGGTTTACCCCAACATATGGGGTATCAGCATACTCAGGACAAATTGCACACCAATTTTGGGGTTCTAATTTCTCCGGTTACCCTTGGGAAAATAAAAATAGCTGGCTAAAAAAATCATTTTTGAGAAAAAAAATGATTTTTCATTTTCACGGCTCTGCGTTTATAAATTTCTGTGAAGCATTTGGGGGTTCAAAGTGCTCACCACACATCTAGATAAGCTCCTTAAGGGTCTAGTTTCCAAAATGGGGTCACTTGTGGGGGGTTTCCACTGTTTAGACCCATCAGGGGGTCTCCAAACACGACGTGGCTTTCAAAAAGTCAAATGGCGCTCCCTCCCTTCCGAGCCCTGCCGTGCGCCCAAACAGTGGTTTACCCCAACATATGGGGTATCAGCGTACTCAGGACAAATTGCACACCAATTTTGGGGTTCTAATTTCTCCAGTTACCCTTGGGAAAATAAAAAATAGCTGGCTAAAAAATCATTTTTGAGAAAAAAAAATTATTTTTCATTTTCACGGCTCTGCGTTTATAAATTTCTGTGAAGCACTTGGGGGTTCAAAGTGCTCACCACACATCTAGATAAGCTCCTTGGGGGGTCTAGTTTCCAAAATGGTGTCACTTGCAGGGGGTTTCTACTGTTTAGGTACATCAAGGGCTCTGCAAACATAACATGACGCCTGCAGAACATTCCATCAAAGTCTGCATTACAAAATGGCGCTCCTTCCCTTCCAAGCACTCCCATGCGCCCAAACAGTGGTTTCACCCCACATATGGGGTATCAGCGTACACAGGAAAAATTGCACAACAACTTTTTGGGTCCAATTTCTCCTGTTACCCTTGGGAAAATAAAAAAAATAGCGGGCTAAAGAATAATTTTTGAGGAAAAAAATGATTTTTTATTTTCACGGCTCTACGTTTATTAATTTCTGTGAAGCACCTGGGGGTTCAAAGTGCTCACCACACATCTAGATAAGTTCCTTAAGGGGTCTAGTTTCCAAAATGGTGTGATTTGTGGGGGGTTTCGACTGTTTAGGCGTATCAGGGGCTCTCCAAACGCGACATGGCGTCCAATTTCAATTCCAGCCAATTTTGGTGTAATGTATGTAGTACAGTTCATATAGCGTCTTGTGCTTGGGTGCGATGAAAACACAGGAGTCACAGGTTTGATATAGAAAAGTCCTGTATTACTTCATACAAGTTGGCAGAAATAGTCACACAGTTTGCAGACACAGAAACAGGAGACACAGCAGGCCAGAGTAATCCAAGCTCAGCAATCACTCTCCAATACAGATTCAGGATCTTCTTCTCTGTTACCGTAAGTCCATGCAAACGTGGGTCTTTCAAAGAGCAGGGTTCAGAGTCCACAAGTGCTTCAGAGTTCCTCAGTAGGAATAGCTGGAGTACAAGGTCCAAGGCTTACAGGAGTCAAGTCACAGGTTCACTGCAGGCTAGATTCTGAAGCACTGATTGCTCAGCTGTGGCTGCTTAAGAAGCAAAGGAGAGAATCAGGGCGGGAACATGCAAGCTGGAAACTCCATTTTGACTGAGGGCAAGATAGCTGCAGCAAGACAGAAAGTAAAATGGCTGACGAACAAACTGAGTTTCAGGAACATGTACACAGAACCTTACATTTGGTTTGAAAAAGTCAAACGGCGCTCCTTCCCTTCCAAGCCCTGCCGTGCGCCCAAACAGTGGTCCCACCCCACATATGGGGTATCAGCGTACTCAGGACAAATTGGACAACAACTTTTGTGGTCTAATTTCTCCTGTTACCCTTGGAAAAATAAAAAATTGGGGACTAAACGATCAGGTTTGTGGAAAAAATATGACTTTTTATTTTCATGCCCGGGAGTTATAAACTTCTGTGAAGCACTTGGGGGTTCAAAGTGCTCACCACACATCTATATAAGTTCCTTAGGGGTTCTAGTTTCCAAAATGGTGTCACTTGTGGGGGGTTTCCACTGTTTAGACACATTAGGGCCTCTACAAACGCGACATGGCGTCCAGCCAATTCTGAGTTGAAAAAGTCAAACGGCGCTCCTTCCCTTCCAAGCTCTGCCATGCACCCAAACAGTGGTTTACCCCCACATATGGGGTATCAGCATGCTCAGGACAAATTGCACAAAAACTTTTGGGGTCTTGTTACCCTTGGAAAAATAAAAATTGGGGTGAAAAGATCGTTTTTGTGGAAAAAATATGATTTTTTATTTTCACGGCTCTATGTTATAAACTTCTGTGAAGCACTTGGAGGTTGAAAGTGCTCACCACAGATCTAGATAAGTTCCTTAGGGGGTCTAATTTCCAAAATGGGGTCACTTGTGGGGGGTTTCCACTGTTTAGACACTTCAGGGCCTCTACAAACACGACATGACGTCCAGCCAATTCTGCGCTGAAAAAGTCAAACGGCGCTCCTTCCCTTCCAAGCTCTGCCATGCACCCAAACAGTGGTTTACCCCCACATATGGGGTATCAGCATGCTCAGGACAAATTGCACAAAAACTTTTGGGGTCTTGTTACCCTTGGAAATATAAAAATTGGGGTGAAAAGATTGTTTTTGTGGAAAAAATATGATTTTTTATTTTCACTGTTTTATGTTATTAACTTCTGTGAAGCACTTGGAGGTTCAAAGTGCTCACCACACATCTAGATAAGTTCCTTAGGGGGTCTAGTTTCCAAAATGGGGTCACTTGTGATGGGTTTCCACTGTTTAGACACATCAGGGCCTCTACAAACGCGACATGGCGTCCAGCCAATTCTGCGTTGAAAAAGTCAAATGTCGCTCCTTCCCTTGCGACCTCTGCCGTGCGCCCAAAAAGTGGTTTACCCCCACATATGGGTATCGGCTTATTCAGGAGAAATTGCACAACAAATTTTGTGGTTCATTTTTTCTTTTAACACTTGTGAAAATAAAAAAAATAGGTTCCGAAGTAAAGTTTTTGCAAAAAAAGTTAAATGTTAATTTTTTCCTTCCACATTGCTTCAGTTCCTGTGAAGCACGTAAAGGGTTAATAAACTTTTTGAATGTGGTTTTGAGCACCTTGAGGGGTGCAGTTTTTAGAATGGTGTCACTTTTGGGAATTCTTTATCATATAGACCCCTCAAAGTGACTTCAAATGTGATGTGGTCCCTAAAAACAAAATGGTGTTGTAAAAATGAGAAATCGCTGGTCAACTTTTAACCCTTATAACTTTGTAAAAAAAAAAAATTTTGGTCCCAAAATTGTGCTGATGTAAAGTAGACATGTGGGCAATGTTATTTATTAAGAAATTTGTGTGACATATCTCTCTGATTTAAGGGCATAAAAATTTAAAGTTTGAAAATTGTTACATTTTCAAAATTTTCGCCATATTTCCGTTTTTTTCATAAATAAACACAAGTCATATCAAAGAAATTTTACCAGTAACGTGAAGTACAATATGTCATGAAAAAACAATCTCAGAATCAGCGGGATTCGTTAAAGCGTTCCAGAGTTATAACCTCATAAAGTGACAGTGGTCAGAATTGTAAAAATTGGCCCGGTCATTAAGCTGCAAAATGGCTCTGTCACTAAGGGGTTAACACTCCACTGGGTCATTTTGAGAATCTGGTCATGCCTTTTGGGCTTTCCAGTGCTCCGGCATTTTTTCAGAATCTTATTAATGACATCCTTAGACCTTTGATCGGCAGAAGTGTGGTTGTGTATTTGGATGACATTTTGATTTATTCACCGGATTTTCAGTCTCATTGGAGGAGTGTGCGTGAAGTATTACAGTTACTGAGTGATAATTCACTTTTTGCCAAACTAGATAAATGTGAGTTCGCTGTACAGAGACTTAGTTTTTTGGGCTACATTGTCTCCAGTGAAGGTTTTGAGATGGACCCTGTGAAAGTGCAAGCTGTGCAGGAATGGCCTAGACCTATTGGTGTGAAATCAATACAGAGGTTTTTGGGCTTCGCCAATTATTATAGAAAATTCATAACAGATTTTTCTGTGATTGCCAAACCTCTGACCGATCTCACCAGGAAAGGTGCTGATGCGGTTCAGTGGACTACTGAGGCCATTGAGGCTTTTGTGTTGCTAAAGGAGAGGTTCAGCTCTGCTCCCATCCTTACGCAGCCTGATGTGACTAAACCATTTTTGGTTGAGGTCGATGCTTCTTCTGTGGGGGTCGGCGCGGTGTTGTCTCAGGAAAAGACGGATGGAGTACATCCCTGTGCTTTTTTTTCAAAGAAATTTTCTGAGTCTGAACTAAATTATGATATCGGTAATCGGGAATTGTTGGCAATTAAACTCGCATTTAAACACTGGCGTCATTTTTTGGAGGGAGCGGAATTTCCCGTTCAAGTCTTCACCGATCATAAAAATCTGATCTACCTTGATGCTGCCAAACGCTTGAATGCCCGTCAGGCTAGGTGGGCACTGTTTTTCTCACGCTTTAATTTTACCGTTACTTACATCCCAGGTACAAAAAATGTTAAAGCTGATGCTTTGTCTCGCAGCTTTTCTCCCATGGTGGGTACTGAGGAGGAGGAGGAAAACATCTTGCAAGAGGGGGTTGTTATTGCGGTTTTGGACTCCGTGTTGGAAGATGAGATTCTTAAAGCACAGGAGAATGCCCCATCTAACACGCCGCATGGGAGGTTGTTTGTGCCTGGTACCCTGAGGAGAGATTTGTTTGATGAATGTCATGACTCTCGGTTGGCAGGTCATCCTGGAATCTCTGAGACCAAGAGACTTGTGGGTCGCAGTTTTTGGTGGCCTGGATGGCAGAAGGAAGTCATTAAGTGGGTGCGTCAATGCACTGTGTGTGCTAGATCTAAGTCTTCTCATACTCCTGCTGCAGGGTTGCTTTGCCCTCTGGAGGTCCCTAGTGCACCTTGGACACATTTGGCTATGGACTTTATTACTGACCTTCCCCCCTCTGAGGGTTTCACTGTCATCTGGGTGGTCGTGGACCGTTTTAGCAAGATGTGTCACTTGGTTCCTTTCATCAAACTGCCCTGCGCTAAGACTCTCGCTAAGGCCTTTGTCAAGGAAATAGTCAGACTACATGGTGTTCCTACTGACATTGTTTCCGATAGGGGACCTCAGTTTGTGGCTCGTTTTTGGCGCGCTTTTTGTGACAGGTTGGGAGTTCATTTGTCGTTTTCATCCGGATATCATCCGGAGTCTAATGGCCAGACAGAAAGGAAAAACCAGGATGTTGAGCAGTTCTTGCGTTGTTTTGTGACTGATAATCAAGAGGGGTGGTCTGAGTTTCTGCCACTTGCCGAGTTTGCTCTTAACAACCATACATCCGCTTCTGCTGGTTGTTCGCCTTTTTTTTGTTGTACTGGGAGACATCCGTCGTTTGGGTCATTTTCCAAGTTGGGATCGGCTGTACCTGAAGAGGAGAATTTTTCTGGTCTTTTGGAGAGAGTTTGGACTGATGTGCGTGGTAATCTTCAGGAGGCTAACAAAAGATCCAAAGTGTATTTTGATAGAAAACGACAAGAGGTTTTGTTTGCTATTGGTGACATGGTTTGGTTGTCCTCTAAGAATCTGCGCTTGAGGATTCCGTCTAAGAAATTGGGTCCCAAGTTTGTAGGGCCCTTTAAGGTGCTTCAGGTTATTAACCAATCTGCTGTTAAGTTGGAGCTTCCCACCTCCTGGAAGATTAATCCGGTGTTTCATGTTTCTCTCTTGAAAAAAGCTGAGGTCTCAGATGGAGACGTCTCGGCCACTGTTCCCCTGGTGGTGGAGGACGGGCAATATGAGATTTCCCGCATCCTAAATTCTAGACGGTATAGAGGGAGTTTACAGTACCTCGTCGCTTGGAAGGGTTATGGACCCGAGGATAACTCATGGGTGAGGGCGGATGATGTTTCTGCGTCTAGACTTGTCAGAGCGTTTCACAAGAGGTTTCCGGATAAGCCTAAGTCCTAGGGGATCCGGAGGATCCTCTTAGAAGGGAGGGTACTGTTAGAACCCTCTTATTAGGTTTTGTTTCACTTTGCTGGTCACATGACCTTTTTACCCTATTTAGTCTGGTTCCGCCCTTCTGGCCTTGCTGGACTTCATTGTATTATCTACTCTTAAGCTAGCCGGGTGCTTAGGTGCCTTACTGTTGTGAATGGGTTTGAGATGAGTTCTGAGCAGAGGCTCCCTCTGGTGGTTACAAGCGGTACTAGTGAGGATTGTGAGGACTGGGAATCAGGTGTTACTGATTGGTCTTATATAAGGGAGTCATTTTCCCATCAGGGTTGCCGGTGATCAATTGTTCTGGTCTGAATCCTTCTTTCCAGTTTCCCTTGTAGCCTGCTGTGTCGTGTCTGCATCTCCTGCTATCAGATAAGACAATTTCTTATTTTGTGTTTTTGCTATATTTTTGCATTTTGTCCTGCACTTCTGTGGGGGCCTTCAGGGTCCCCTCCGGGGGCTTTTGCCCTCTCAATTTAGTCCAGCCACTGTGTTTTGTACTTTTGCTTTTTCCAGTTTTTTTCAGTGGCTGCTGTTTTGTTTTTGTTACACCAGAGAACTTATTTAGGTGGTAGAGGTCGTGTGATCTCAGGTGATTTTGAAATTAGTAGAGTTGGTGTTTTTTCAGGGTTTCCTGAGATTGCAGTAAGTACCCTTCCTGTCCTTTTCTATTTAGATAGTTTGGGCCCCTGCGTTTGCTCATACTATTTTCTTTCTGTGTCAGTATTTCCTCTTGTCTAACCGCCATTACATGTTTGGGGGCTTTCTATTATCTTTGGGGTTCTGCTCCGGGGCAGATAGCTTTCCTATTTCTATCTTTAGGTGAAGTTAGTTTCTCAGGCTGTGACGAGGCGTCTAGGACCAACGTAGGAACGCTCCACGGCTGCCTCTAGTTGCGGTGGTTAGTCAGGGTACTGCAATCTCATAGATTCCAACTGCTCTGGTGTATTTCCTTTTTTACCTGCACTCCTCAGCTACCGTAACATAACAGTATCACCGGCCATAAAAATTGTATGGTACTCACAGAAGGGAAAAAATATTTTGAAGGAAGAAAAGTTGTCAGAGATATTTTTCTGTTTGTTGCATTTTTTTTTTTTTTTTCCCTCTATCTCTGGGTGCTGGGGAGGATCTTTTCTCCCAATGGAGTTTGCACAGTTGTCTGGCCGTGTGGATCAGCTTGCCACTGAGGTTCAGAGTATTGCTACCTATCTTGCTAGGTTGCCTGTTGTGGAACCTAGGATCCCCATGCCAGATTTGTTTTTAGGGGATCGAGCTAAGTTTCAGAATTTCAAAAATAATTGTAAATTGTTTCTTGCCTTAAAATCTAAGTCCTCAGGAAACGCAGCGCAGCAGGTTCAAATTATCATCTCTCTCCTGCGCGGCGATCCTCAGGATTGGGCTTTTTCCCTGATACCTGGGGATCCTGTTTTGAGTGATGTTGATGCATTTTTTCAGGCTTTGGGGTTATTGTACGATGAGCCTAATGTCACTGATCAAGCTGAAAAAGCCTTGTTGGCATTAAATCAGGGGCTTGATGACGCTGAGTTATACTGTCAGAGATTCCGTAGGTGGGCAGTCCTGACCAAATGGAATGACGACGCTTTGGCGGCCCTTTTCCGGAAGGGTCTGTCGGATAATGTAAAGGATGTTATGGTGGGATTCCCTGTCCCTTCTGGTCTCAATGATTCTATGTCATTAGCGATTCAAATTGACAGACGTTTGCGTGAGCGGAGAAGTATGCGTGGAGTGGTGTTGCCTTGTGAGCCAGCTGCTGAGCCCATGCAGTGTGATGGAGTGGTGTCTGGGGCACAGCGTCATGAGTTTCGAAAGCGCAATGGGTTATGTTTCTACTGTGGTGATGCCTCTCATGCTATTTCAGTCTGCCCTAAGCGGGGAAGACATTTTGCACGCTCAGTTGTCTTGGGTAGTGTTCAGACTAAGTTTTTATTAACTGTCACTCTGATATGCTCTCTGTCCTCATTTTCTGCTCAGGCTTTCGTTGATTCTGGAGCAGCTATTAACCTGATGGATTATGATTTTGCTAAACGTTGTGGGTTTCCCTTGATACCCCTACAGAAGTCTATTCCTTTACTGGGGATCGATTCTACCCCTTTGGCTGAGAATAAACCCCAGTTTTCTACTCAGGTGATAATGAGGGTTGAACCTGATCACCAGGAGTGCTGCAAATTTTTGGTTCTATATAATCTGCATGACATTATAGTGCTGGGTTTCCCTTGGTTACAGTCTCATAATCCTGTTTTGGATTGGAAATCTGTGTCTGTAACCAGTTGGGGCTGCCAATGTGTTAATACCAACACTCCTGTTTTTTCTGCCTCCCCCCAGGCTGAGGATGTTCCTGACTTTTTGTTTGATTTTTCTGATGTGTTTAGCGAAAGTAAATCTGCATCCTTACCTCCCCATAGGAGCTATGACTGCGCTATTGAATTAGTGCCAGGTAGTAAATTCCCTAAAGGTCGCCTTTTTAACTTGTCTGTACCTGAACATGACGCTATGCGGTCTTATATCAAGGAATCATTGGAGAAGGGTCATATCAGACCATCCTCTTCACCCTTAGGTGCCGGTTTTTTCTTTGTGGCCAAAAAAGATGGTTCATTAAGGCCGTGTATTGATTATCGTCTCTTGAACAATATTACTGTGAAATATCAATACCCGTTACCCTTGATTTCTGACCTGTTTTCCAGGGTGAAAAACGCTACTTGGTTTACCAAGCTTGACCTCAGGGGGGCGTATAACCTTATTCGCATTAAGCACGGGGATGAATGGAAGACGGCATTTAACACCCCTGAAGGGCATTTTGAGTACCTTGTGATGCCCTTTGGGCTCACTAATGCTCCTTCCGTCTTCCAGTCCTTCATGAATGACATTTTCAGGGATTTTGTGGACAAGTTTCTGATTGTTTATTTGGATGATATCTTGATTTTTTCTAATGACTGGGACTCTCAAGTGAAACATGTTCGAACTGTATTCCAGATTTTGAGAGAGAATGCTCTGTATGTGAAGGGATCAAAGTGTCTTTTTGGCGTACAGAAGATCTCATTTCTGGGATTCATTTTGTCCCCATCTGTTATTGAAATGGACCCGGTCAAGGTTCAGGCCATCTGTGATTGGGTCCAACCTACTTCATTAAAGGCTCTTCAGAGATTTTTGGGTTTTGCCAATTTTTATCGTAAATTTATTGGTAATTTCTCGGTTATTGTTAAACCATTAACTAATTTGACCAGAAAGGGTTCTGATGTGGTGAATTGGCCTCCTGAGGCAGTCTCTGCGTTTCAGGAACTTAAGCAGAGATTCACTTCTGCTCCTGTTCTACGGCAGCCTGATGTTTCTCTGCCATTTCAGGTGGAGGTTGATGCCTCTGAAATTGGGGCAGGTGCCGTTTTGTCCCAAAAAGATCCAGAGACCTCTAAAAGTAACCCTTGTGCCTTTTTCTCTCGAAAATTTTCTCCTACTGAACGTAATTATGACGTGGGTAATCGGGAGTTATTGGCCATGAAGTGGGCTTTTGAAGAGTGGAGACATTGGCTGGAGGGAGCCAAACATCAGGTGGTGGTCCTTACGGACCATAAGAATCTGGTCTATCTGGAATCTGCCAAGCGACTCAATCCTAGACAGGCCAGGTGGGCCTTGTTTTTCACACGTTTTAATTTTGTGGTTTCCTTTCTTCCTGGCACTAAGAATGTTAAGGCGGATGCCCTCTCGAGGAGTTTCCTTGCGGACTCTCCTGAGCTATCTGATCCCTCTGTTATTTTGAAGGAGGGTGTAGTTCTTTCCGCCATCTCGCCCAATTTGAGACTTGCTCTGGAGGGGTGTCAGGAGGATAGGCCCGAGCACTGCCCTGTTGGAAAATTGTTTGTCCCGGACCAATGGAAAAAGAGTGTGATGTCTGAGATTCATTGTTCCGCATTGGCTGGGCATCCCGGAATTTTTGGTACCAGAGACTTGGTTAGTCGGTCCTTTTGGTGGCCTACCTTGTCTCGCGATGTCAGGGAATTTGTGCAGTCCTGCGGGACTTGCTCTCGCTCCAAGCCTTGCTCTCACTCTAGTGGTTTGTTGATGCCATTGCCTGTGCCCAAGAGACCATGGACCCATATCTCTATGGATTTCATTTCCGATCTTCCTGTTTCTCAGAGAATGACCACCATCTGGGTAATTTGTGATAGGTTTTCCAAAATGATACATCTTGTGCCATTACCTAAGTTGCCTTCCTCCTCTGAATTGGTGCCGTTGTTCCTTCAGCACGTGGTTCGTTTACACGGCATTCCTGAGAACATTGTGTCTGACAGAGGAGTCCAGTTTGTTTCCAGATTTTGGAGGACTTTTTGTTCTAAACTGGGTGTTCAATTGTCTTTCTCCTCGGCATTTCATCCTCAGACCAATGGTCAAACTGAGAGAACAAACCAGACATTGGAGACTTATCTAAGATGCTTTGTGTCTGCTGATCAGGATGACTGGGTCTCTTTTTTGCCTTTGGCTGAGTTTGCTCTTAATAATAGGGCTCGCTCTGCCACTTTGATGTCTCCGTTTTTCTGTAATTCTGGGTTTCACCCTCGATTTTCTTCAGGACAGACGGAGGCTTCTGTCTGTCCAGGTGTTGACTCTGTTGTTGAGCGTATGCAGCAGATTTGGGACCAGGTAGTGGAGAGGTTGTCCCTCTCTCAGGAGAAGGCCCAGCGGTTTGCTAACCGGCATAGGACTGATGGTCCTCGGTTTAAAGTGGGGGACTTGGTCTGGTTGTCCTCAAAGAATATTCCTATGAGAGTAGCATCTCCTAAATTTAAGCCTAGGTTCATTGGACCTTATAAGATCATGGAGATTATTAATCCTGTTTCTTTTCGTTTGCTTCTTCCAGGGACATTTAAGATCCATAACGTGTTCCACAAGTCCTTGTTGAAGAGGTTTGTTGAGTCAGTGGTTCCTGCTGCTGTGCCTCCTGACCCAGTTTTGGTTGAGGGCAATCTGGAGTATGTGGTTGAGAAAATATTGGATTCTCGTTTTTCTAGACGAAGACTCCAGTATTTGGTTAAATGGAGAGGTTATGGTCAGGAAGACAATTCTTGGGTGTTTGCTTCGGACATCCATGCTAGGAGACTTATCCGTGCGTATCATAGAACTCATCCTGACCGACCTGGTTGCTCAAATGAGGGTTCGGTGACCCCTCCTCAAGGGGGGGGTACTGTTGTGAATGGTTTGAGATGAGTTCTGAGCAGAGGCTCCCTCTGGTGGTTACAAGCGGTACTAGTGAGGATTGTGAGGACTGGGAATCAGGTGTTACTGATTGGTCTTATAAGGGAGTCATTTTCCCATCAGGGTTGCCGGTGATCAATTGTTCTGCTCTGAATCCTTCTTTCCAGTTTCCCTTGTAGCCTGCTGTGTCGTGTCTGCATCTCCTGCTATCAGATAAGACAATTTCTTATTTTGTGTTTTTGCTATATTTTTGCATTTTGTCCTGCACTTCTGTGGGGGCCTTCAGGGTCCCCTCCGGGGGCTTTTGCCCTCTCAGTTTAGTCCAGCCACTGTGTTTTGTACTTTTGCTTTTTCCAGTTTTTTTTCAGTGGCTGCTGTTTTGTTTTTGTTACACCAGAGAACTAATTTAGGTGGTAGAGGTCGTGTGATCTCAGGTGATTTTGAAATTAGTAGAGTTGGTGTTTTTTCAGGGTTTTCTGAGATTGCAGTAAGTACCCTTCCTATCCTTTTCTATTTAGATAGTTTGGGCCCCAGCGTTTGCTCATACTATTTTCTTTCTGTGTCAGTATTTCCTCTTGTCTAACCGCCATTACATGTTTGGGGGCTTTCTATTATCTTTGGGGTTCTGCTCCGGGGCAGATAGCTTTCCTATTTCTATCTTTAGGTGTAGTTAGTTTCTCAGGCTGTGACGAGGCGTCTAGGACCAACGTAGGAACGCTCCACGGCTGCCTCTAGTTGCGGTGGTTAGTCAGGGTACTGCAATCTCATAGATTCCAACTGCTCTGGTGTATTTCCTTTTTTACCTGCACTCCTCAGCTACCGTAACATAACACCTTACTCTGTCAGTTTTGCTAGATCTTAGTATCTCTTAGTATTTGTTTTCTGTTTTATTTTCCCTGCTACACTTTCTGTTAGGAGGTGTCCACCTTTTCACCCAGTCCCTAGATCTTGTAGGGATTCCTCCCTCGCAACTATAGGTCTTCGTTCAGACTAGCTGAGGACTTTAGCGGGTCTGGTCGCAGGATCAGGTTCCCCGTTACATCGTAGGGATCCAGCTCAGTCCTATTGTAGGGACAGAATTCCCACCTTTCCTTAGTGCTTGTAGCAGATCATAATACGTGGCCCTTCTCTGCCCGTTTATGCCACTAGTTTGCCTTATCTGTCCATAGAACCATCGTATCTTGTCCTACTACTGGTTATGGAGACTTTCAGTCCATAACTACGACCAATGCCGTGATTGTAGTGCTAACACTTAAAAGCAGGGCTGCCACCAGGAATTTCAGGGCCCCACACTAGCAGAATTTTCAGGCCCCCTGAGACATCACTAAGGCTCAATCCCATCTCTGCCTTCACCCCTACAATCTTCCACAGTCCCTTGGAAAAACTCCACTGCTGCAGTGACCAGTCCTCGCCAATCACACATTAACAGTTCCCATCTAACACCATATCCCATACATAGCCAGCAGCTTTTGTTTTGGCCAAAAGATTTTTTAAGCCGCCACCAAGACAAAGTAGATTCTTTTGGCCGGGTCCTTCTCTACTCTAACCTATCAAAAATGTCTTAATATATCCAATACTCTCTTTAGGTATATTTTTTTAATTTATTTTTCTTTAATGGAATGTGTCACATACATTTTTTAAAATTACCAATAATACCATATACAAGAGACAAATGCCGCTACACCATGGCCAGACCACATATTATCTCCACATAGTGACCAAATAATACCATATCTCTGTACACAGTATACAGGTAATAAAGGAATCATCAGTGATATTATACACAGGAGCTCTGTATAAAGTGTCAGTGTACAGGTAAAACAGTAATCACTAGTGACATAATACACAGGAGCTCAGTATATAGCGTACATATTATATAGTGATCATCAGTGACATTGTAGACAGGAGCTCTGTATATAATGTCAGTGCACAGGTAATACAGTGATCAGTGACATTGTACACAGGAGCTCTGTATATAGAGTCAATGTACAGGTAATACAGTGATCACCAGTGACATTATACACAGGAGCTCTGTATATAGTGTATAATGTGCAGGTAATACAGGGATCACTGGTGATATTATACAGAGGAGCTCTGTATATAGTGTCAGTGTACAAGTAATACAGTGATCACCAGTGACATTATACACAGGAGCTCTGTATATAGCATACATTTTATACAGTGATCATCAGTGACATTGTACACAGGAGCTCTGTATATAGTGTATAATGTACAGGTAATACAGGGATCACTGGTGATATTATACAGAGGAGTTCTGTATATAGTGTCAGTGTACAGGTAAAACAGTGATCACTGGTGACATTATACACAGGAGCTCTGTATATAGTGTCAGTTTACAGGTAATACAGTGATCACCAGTGACATTATACACAGGAGCTCTGTATATAGTGTCAGTGTACAGGTAATACAGTGATCACTGGTGACATTATACACAGGAGCTCTGTATATAGTGTCAGTGTACAGGTAATACAGTGATCACCGGTGACATTATACACAGGAGCTCTGTATATAGTGTCAGTGTACAGGTAATACAGTGATCATCAGTGACATTATACACAGGAGCTCTGTATATAGTGTCAGTGTACAGGTAATACAGTGATCACCGGTGACATTATACACAGGAGCTCTGTATATAGAGTCAGTGTACAGGTAATACAGTGATCACTAGTGACATTGCACACAGGAGCTCTGTATATAGTATCAGTGTACAGGTAATACAGTGATCACTGGTGATATTATACAGAGGAGCTCTGTATATAGTGTCAGTGTACAGGTAATACAGGGATCATCAGTGACATTATACACAGGAGCTTTGTATATAGTGTCAGTGTACAGGTTATACAGTGATCGTGAGTGACATACAGAGGAGCTCTGTATATAGTGTCAGTGTACAGTTAATACAGTGATCACGAGTGACATTATACACAAAAGCTCTGTATATAGTGTCGGTGAACAGGTACATACATTGTAGTGCAGACAGCAGAAAGTCGGCCACCGTCGACAGTAAATGGTCACCGTCAAGAGTAAATGGTCACCGTCGTTTCAGTAACCATTATAAAAATTAATAATTGAACGAATATAAGAAATGTTGTAACATAAATGATCAGAGAAACTAGCAGCTTTCTCCACTTCTAAGGAGAAACTAGGAGCAGGTTGGGGAGTGAAAATAAAGTAAGGAGTGGAGATCGCAGCCTGAAACATAGTGCAACTTTTTTTATGCTGTTCTGTCACTAGTTTTCATAATACATGCTGCATACATCAGGAATAGATCTCTCATACCTGATGACGCTGGTGGACGTTGTTTGAAATTCCATGTCAAAAGGTCTGTACAATCCATTTTGAAAGTTTAAACTCAATTTCTGCCCACCTACTTTGACCGTCAGTTGCCGAGTGTCCCTCCTCCGTGCTTAATATCTAACCACCTAAGGCTTGTTCATACTCATTTGCATTTGCCACGTTTTGTTTTTTTTTTTTGTGCAAGAAGCACAGCATTTTACAGTACCAGCAAAGTGAATAACATTTCAGAAATCCTGTGCTTATTTTTTCACTGAAGATTTGAACCTTCAAAAGTTATTTTTCAAATCTGCAGCATGTCAATTATTTGTGTTTTTTAAGCGCTTTTCACCTTTTCAAATAAATGGGGAGAATCACTAGTGAAAATGCATCAAAAAAGCCTGCTTTATGCAGCATTTTTCCTGCTTCAAATACTCAATGTGTGCACATACCCTTAGCATGACTGACCGCTCCTCAGTGTCCCACCTCCCTGTTACTTCTGAGTTCAGCTAAAGAGTAAGAGCTCAAAAATCAAAGGATATTCAGTGTTTGCCAAACCAACCTGACTGAAATCTGCAGCTTGTACTAAGCATTGTGGGATCTCAGCAACAGCAGAGAAGAGGGACAGTGAGGAGCTGACCATGAAGCTAGGCGAGTAGAGATTCAGTAGCAGGAGGGAAGATGGACATTAAAGAGATGTTTAGTATGCTGGATGTTTAGAAGTAATAAGGGAAACTAAGGAGCTGTCAATCAGGCCAGGTAGCTGGGTATTTAGAAGCAGCAGCAGGGAGGAGGGACACTGATGAACTGTGAATCAGCCCATGTGGGTGAGGATTCAGCATCAGTAGACAGGAGGGACACTGAGGGGCTGTGAATCAGCATAGGTGGGTGAGGATTCAGCAGCAGTAGAGAGGAGGGACACTGAGGGGCTGTGAATCAGGCTAGGTGGGCTGAGATTCAGCTGCCGTAGTGAAGAAGGACACGGAGGAGCTGTGAATCAGCCTAGGTGGGTGAGGATTCAGAAGCAGTAGAGAGGAGGGACATTGAGGGGCTGAAATTCTGCAGCAGTAGGAAGAAGGGACACTGAAGAACTGTGAATCAACCTAGGTGGGTGCTGATTCAGCAGCAGTAGGAAGGAGGGACACTGAGGGGCTGTGAATCAGCATAGGTGGGTGAGGATTCAGCAGCAGTAGAGAGGAGGGACACTGAGGGGCTGTGAATCAGCCTAGATGGGCTGAGATTCAGCTGCAGTAGGAAGAAGGAACACTGAGGAGCTGTGAATCAGCTTCGGTGGGTGAGGATTCAGAAGCAGTAGGAAAGAGGGACACTCAGGGGCTCTGAATCAGCCTAGGTGGGTGAGGATTCAGCAGCAATAGGGAGGACGGACATTGAGGGCTGAGATTCAGCAGCAGTAGGAAGGAGGGACACTCAGGGGCTCTGAATCAGCCTAGGTGGGTGAGGATTCAGCAGCAGTAGGGAGGACGGACATTGAGGGGCTGAAATTCTGCAGCAGTAGGAAGAAGGGACACTGAAGAACTGTGAATCAACCTAGGTGGGTGCTGATTCAGCAGCAGTAGGAAGGAGGGACACTGAGGGGCTGTGAATCAACCTAGGTGGGTGCTGATTCAGCAGCAGTAGGAAGGAGGGACACTGAGGGGCTGTGAATCAGCCTAGATGGGCTGAGATTCAGCTGCAGTAGGAAGAAGGAACACTGAGGAGCTGTGAATCAGCTTCGGTGGGTGAGGATTCAAAAGCAGTAGGAAAGAGGGACACTCAGGGGCTCTGAATCAGCCTAGGTGGGTGAGGATTCAGCAGCAATAGGGAGGACGGACATTGAGGGGCTGAGATTCAGCAGCAGTAGGAAGGAGGGACACTGAAGAACTGTGAATCAACCTAGGTGGGTGAGGATTCAGCAGCAGTAGGAAAGAGGGACACTAAGGAGTTGTGAATCAGATTAGGTGAGTGAGGACTCTGTAGCAGTAGGAAGGAGGGACACTGAGGAGTTGTGAATCAGCTTAGGTGAGTGAGGATTCTGCAGCAGCAGGGATATGAGAAACTGAGGAGCTGTCAATCAGGGTAAATGGTCATAGACTGAGTTTAAACTTTCAAAAAGGATTACAGCAATTCTGAGATGAGCTTTCAAACTCAGCCTCCTCAGCTCTGAGAACTCTATTTTCTTTATGGAAGCAGTTTGCATTGTGAAAACTGGTAACAGATCCAATTTAACTCAATGTAACAAATAACATATGCAACACTGATTTTTCCTAAGTTTACGGTGTCTGTTGCCTTCAAAAATTAGTTTGGTAAGTAGAGCCACGTTACCTGTACACAAGAATCTGCATTCTGGGTAGCAGCCGCTGTTCTTGCTCTCCTACAAGGCTCTAAATAAATAATACACCATGTACATCACACGAGACACATCACAAAGTCCTCAAGATGCCCATGTTTGATCCAAAAACTTCACTTGTGTGATTGAAGAAATTTTGCCAGTACTTGGTGTAGGTGTTCTTTTTGTCTATTGTTTTTTTCTTTCTTTTTTTTTTTATTTGCCAAGTGCAAAGGAAACAGAAAGTCAACATAAAAATAGCAGGCAGTTTTGATATAATTTTCAAAGACATCTATCAAATACTAGAACGTCAAACAAGAAGGATGTGGACTGGAAAAAGGAGTCCCAATGGAGACCATACTGGGAGTTAGGGATTGTTTTGGTATAAAAGTCCTTCCAAGTCCTCGGGAGAATCGTTACTTTGATCTCTAGATGTGGAATTCCAGTTGTGCTTGAGGCCAGAACAATCTATCATAGGTGTTTTTTTATGTTCCTTTTCTACAAAGGTCCAAATATTACACAAAAAAAAAATAAGAATAAAAAACCTGAAAAATTGCTTGCAAGAAAAGGCCTCTAGTCAAGGAGATGATTTTGGAAAGATACCAGAGAAGGTTTGCTTAATGATTGGGTGGTTCGGACAACAAAGTGTAAAATAAAGAAAAATCCAGTCAATCCTAAAAAGACTCCATCCCCTTAATTGGGTCACAGGTAGACAGGTTGCTGAGTAGATGGGCTCTCCCTTGTCCAATGTAATAACTGTACTAAGTCAATCAGATTTCCCATCTTTTCGCTTCCATCATTTCTCCTACTAATTGTCTCTGGGAAACATTTCTCCTTTAAAGAGAGCATTAAATTGGTGTAGGGAGACTAATAGGCCAATGCATATATTTTTCCCAGGAAGCACGGCCTGGCCTACATGTCACCTGACACAACCTCAGCACTCTTCTCAGCACTCTTCTCAAGGAGAAACTTTACTTTTGGATCATCCGCAAAGGCTTCCCACCTGGCCAACCAGTTTTTTACTTTGCACTGGCGGCACATCAGGCAGCTGAACTCTTCAGAAGGCCAATATGGACTTCTAGGATTGCTCCCGTCAACACTTCTTCACTGAAGAGGCAATTTACATCCCATTGACTTTTGTAGCTCTTCTACAAAAAGCCCTCCTCAGTGCCTCACCATCATATGTCTTCAGTTTCCACCAACTTACAACTTTCATCGCTTCCTTAGCTTCTCTTATCTGCAGGACTTCTACTGTGCTGCACCCGCAGTGTGGGACTCGTTCCTTCGGTCATGATGCTAAAATTCCTGCTGAAACAGTGCCTGTTTTTTTCTTCAACCCCTTCCCACCAGTCATATCTCCCTTTGTATTTTGCTGGTTTGTTTTGTTGTTGCTTTGTTTGCTTGCTTGTTTTTTTTGTTTTGCTGGTTTGCTTTGTTGTTGATTTGTTTGCTTGCTTGTTTTTTGTTTTGCTGGTTTGCTTTGTTGTTGATTTGTTTGCTTGCTTGTTTTTTTGCTTTGCTGGTTTGTTTTGTTGTTGCTTTGCTTGCTTGCTTGTTTTTTTGCTTTGCTGGTTTGCTTTGTTGTTGATTTGTTTGCTTGCTTGTTTTTTTGCTTTGTTGGTTTGCTTTGTTGTTGATTTGTTTGCTTGCTTGTTTTTTTGCTTTGCTGGTTTGTTTTGTTGTTGCTTTGCTTGCTTGCTTGTTTTTTTGCTGGTTTGTTTTGTTGTTGCTTTGTTTGCTTGCTTGTTTTTTTGCTTTGCTGGTATGTTTTGTTGCTGCTTTGTTTGCTTTTTGCATTGTTTTGTCTTTTTATACACTTACAGACAAATACATTGGGGAGAAATTCAAGTTCTAAATCCAACAATTTAAAATACCATGTTCTGAAAAATTGGAAAAAAAAATTATCTGTAGGATGGAAGGGTAAAAATATAGGGAAAAACCAGAGATGACTATTACTCTGTCCCAGCGTCGACCACTGTAAGATGAGTTACGGAAACAGTCGAAAGTGCGTGATCCACGCTCTGCTGGTCACATACCTTTACTCCACTCTGGTCTTACTTTACCCACAATGCATCACCTTGCACTTTATATCTGAGTGGGGTGAGATTGTGACGGTTTCACGCGGTGCCGTCCTTACGAGTTAGAGATGGAAGCTTTGATTCACCCGAATTGTAGTTAAAAGAGTCATTGATTTTCCCAATGCAACACACTGGCAGCCGATACGAGAGGCAGATCGATAAAAATAAAATATGGAATAATCTCTTTTACTGCATGCATATAAATCAGCAGCAAAGACAAAAATAAAACGCTGGTTAGAAAAAAAAATATACGGTTTCAAAAAACACAAACATATGAAAAATTCATGCTGAATTTCCTATTAAAACTAACATTGGGGGTTGAGAGTAGGCAGCACATACGATCTTATTATTAGATGAGATGCATAATTCATGATCCGGGTTAGGACGGAGTTTACATTCTGAATCTGTTTACATATTATTTGTGTCCAGAAATATTTCCCCCGTAGCTCCCCTGCCGGCTCCAAATAAGCGGATACTAATCATTGGACTATTATAATAAAAACAGCAAGTAAACACAAATATACAGGTGCCCCCGAGTCACGTCTACGCCTGGCTGCCGAAAACGTGACCAAAACTTTTAGATATGGAGACGGGCAGCAGGCAGACCTCGAGATATACAGGTGCTTCCCACAAAATTAGAATATCATCAAAAAGTTAAGGTATTTCAGTTCTTCAATACTAAAAGTGAAACTCACATATTCTATAGAGTCATTACACACAGAGTGATCTATTTCACGTGTTTATTTCTGTTAATGTTGATGATTATGGCTTACAGCCAATGAAAACCCAAAGGTCATTATCTCAGTAAATTAGAATAATTAACAATAAACACCTGTAAAGGCTCCTAAGTGTTTATTAGTCTGTTTCACTAGCTCCACAATCATGGGGAAGACTGCTGACCTGACAGATGTCCAGAAGGCGTCAGTGACACACTCCACAAGGAGGGTAAGAAACAAAAGGTCATTGCTAAAGAAGCCGGCTGTTCACAGAGTGCTGTATCCAAGCAGATTAATGGAAAGTGGAGTGGAAGGAAAAAGTTTGGTTGAAAAATGTGCAAAAGCAACTGGGATAACCGCAGCCTTGAAAGGATTGTTAAGAAAAGACCATTCACAAGGAATGAGACACTTGTAGCCCATGTCCTGGATACGTCTGTGTGTGGTGGCTCTTGAAGCAATGACTCCAGCAGCGTCCACTCCTTGTGAATCTCCCCACATTTTTGAATGGCCTTTTCTTAACAATCCTTTCAAGGCTGCGGTTATCCCTGTTGCTTATGCACCTTTTTCTACCACACTTTTTCTTTCCACTCTACTTCCCATTAATATGCTTGGATACAGCACTCTGTGAACAGCCGGCTTCTTTAGCAATGACCTTTTGTGGCTTACCCTCCTTGTGGAGTGTGTCAGTGACTGCCTTCTGGACATCTGTCAGGTCAGCAGTCTTCCCCATGATTGTGGAGCTACTGAAACAGACTAAGGGACATTTTTAAACACTTAAGAAGCCTTTGCAGATGATTTTTTGTGAATTATTCTAATTTACTGAGATAATGACTTTTGGGTTTTCATTGGCTGTAAGCCATAATCATCAACATTAACAGAAATAAACACGTGAAATAGATCACTCTGTGTGTAATGATGGCTCTATATAAATATAAGAGTTTCACTTTTTGTATTGAAGAACTGAAATAAATTCACTTTCTAATATTGTGAGAAGCACCTGTATATGTGGCATGGATGGTTCCTTACAAACACAAGTCCCTCAATTTTTGCACTCCTGAAATTAATTTTCTTTCCCAGGATACCATGAGAGATTAAAAATAATAACCAAAATGAAACTCACCCTCCCTAAGGGACCATAAAATAACAATTACCTGATCAATCCACTGCCGGACTGGAGTGACCAGTGATTGGCTGCAGTGGTGATGTGGGTATACAGCAAGTGACTGCTGCAGGAAAATAGATACCAGAGGAGAGAACTGGAGTGACTGTCTTGGAGAAACAGAGGATTCACTGAGATAAGAAATGGTTATTTAGTGGCGCGTGATCGCCAAGTTTTTTTAATCCTGGAAAACCTTTTAAAGAAAACAGGGAGCAAGAATAAGGAAAGACAGGAAAAAAAGGGAAAGTAAAAAGGAGGAGGAGTAAGATAAAAGAGGGAGGCGGAGAGAGAATGAAGATAAGAAGGGAGGACGCAGGAAGGGCGGGAAAGGAAAGAAATGAGTAAGGAAAGGGTGATTAGAAGGTGGTGGAAAGGAGGAAATCAGGAAGGGGAACAAGGGGAAGAAGCAGAAATGGAGGAATGATTTAGTCATGAGTAGGCATGAGCAGACTCGTGGAAGCTTGGGTTCTGGTACCCGTCCAGAACCTTAGTCCAAAGTTTGGTTCGGGTATCAGGACTTGAACCAGAACCCGAACCTCACTGAAAACAATGGAGATCTGAACTTTGGATCTGGAAAAAAATCTTCTCCCTCTATCTGTAAGGACTTCCCCCGGAACTCTGAACTTTGCAACCAACTTTTGGGAGAAGTCTGTATTCGAGTCTAGTGCCGGAATATCCAGTATGAATCCTGAACTTTTAAGCTTGGGTTCACTCATCTCTAGTCATGAATAATCCAAAATCTGGGAGAAGGATGGCAGGAAAAAAAGGAGGAAAGAGGGGAGGGTGGCAGGGGAGGAATGCCAGGTAAGGAGAGAGGGTAGGAAGGCAGGAAAACAAGAGATAGAGAAAAGATAGAAAATAGCAAGAAAGGGAAGATAGTTTAAATTGAGGGCCAAAAGGAGGGAGCAAGAAAAAAAGATATGGAAGAAATAAATAATGTAGAGCCATTAATATTTAGAAGTTTGATAGGAAAGAATGGCAGAAAAAAGAGAGACGGTGGGAGGGGAAAGAAGGAAGGGGAGAAAGGACAGAAAGGGGAGAAAGGACAAAAGGGGAGAAAGGAAGAAAGGACGGAAGGGGAGAAAGGAAGGGATGGGATTACGTCATTAAATGACTGAGGTCCCTGCATAGAAGCAATCTTTGCTGAAGGAACAGGGCTGTATTTTTCCATGCAGGGTATGGCGGAACTCCACTGGGGAACAAAAATCAGAGGAGCAGGTAAACCAGCTCCGCAGCCCTTTTATTTGGAGAATCAGAGGGTTCTCCAGCAGTTTGACCATAACTAATTGAGAAGCGATGGAATATCTTTCCGAATCACCATCACTTCCTTTAGATGGAACAATCCTTAATACGGCTATGGGGCGCCAGTGATTCCGTTTCATGGAGTATGTGCTAAGTTAACCGACAAGGCTAAAGCCAGCTGGTACAAGTCGAAGCCGACGTCATTCTTGAACTCGCTCCGGAAATATTGTATGTGTTGAAGAAAGTGGTTCACGCGCTTCATAAATATGGCACTGGAATAAAAGCAAGGATAAATCTGCCCCTATGTATCAGACCTGCCCAAAGTGCCCCTTTATGTGAACAATGTATGCGGTGAACGGGAACCTTTAATGACTTCTCATACTTAGTAGAGAAATGACAGAGGGCATTCCGGAATGTTCAGACTCCATGTAGACATTTCCCCATGAGTTACCGCACCCAGGACCCCAGACACTCATCACTCCCCATGTCATGATTACGGTATTACTACAGCAGAAGTGGGGTCTGAGGAAGTGAAACAGCAAAAGGGTGACTTAAAGGGATATTCTGGGATCACCAAAGATTTGGCTAACAGCAGTAGATGCCCTATAGCCATTGCGTTCCTGATTAGTCCACTGCAACGCTGCAACCAGTGACTGGCTGCAGTGGTCAGCAAGAAATTGCTGTAGAGACAAACAGAAACTAGAGGAAAGCTCTTGAGTGACAGTACTCGGTTTGCTCCTCTTGGACACAACGTGAGGCTGATGTACCGCAAAAGTCACATGGCGCTTCCCTGTTGGAACACGAAGCCAGAGGATCAGAGGGGCCACAATGGTGGTCAGCCCTTCTAAGGAAAAGAGTAAGGAAATTAAGGAACTTTTGAAGAAAAATAGCAGCGGCAGGAAGCATGGCCATCAAAGAAAAAGGAATTGTGTGAAGAAATAATTTAGAGGCAATAATATTCAGAAGTTAAGAAGAAGAAGAACTGCAGGAAGGAAGGAAAGAAGGGAAGGTGACTAGGAAAGGAAGAATGGTAAGGAGGAAAAGAAGAAAAAGTACGGATTATGGAAAGAGGAAGAAAGTGGGTAAGGCATGGAAGAAAGGAAGGAAGGAGGGAGAGAAGAAAATAAAGGAGCATGCAAGGGAAGAAAGTTTTGAGGAAGGGTAGAAAAGAAGAACTACAGGGAGCAAAAAAGTTTAGACGGGGAGAGAGAAGAAAGGTTGCAGGCAACAGAGGGAGAGGGGAAGGAAAAACTAGAAGAGGGTGAATGGAAGGAGAGGAGGGAGGAAAGAAGGGGACGATGGAGCAAGGTTGACAAGGGATGAAGGAAGAATGGATGTAAGGAAAAAAGGAACAAGGAAGAGGAGGAAGTAGGAAAGGAAAACAAGAAAGATGGAGGGAGGGTGCCGAAGGACAGAAGAAATTAGGAAAGGAGTGAAGAGAGTAGGGAGGGGGAAATGAGATAGGGAGAGAAGGTAGAAAAGAGAGTAAGAAGGAAAAAGGGTGGGAAAGAGGGAGATAATTATAGAGGATGCCGAGGGAAGGGATGAAGGTACGTACAGAGGGAGGAAAGGAAGGATTGTGGGAGGGAAGGAAGTTGGTGAGAAGAAGAGTGCAGGTATTCGTCTCCATTATTATTACAGCTGATCTGGAGATCTATCCATTGTGCTGCTGTTCTCCACAATACTAAGCACATGTCATTGCAGCGAGTCCTCTCCGCTGAGGCAGCGTTATCTCACGGCTTTCAGCCGTTTATTTTTTGCAGTTTCTTCTATTTTGATTGAAAGAAACAACAATAGAAGATGCAATATGACAGAAAGCAAAGAAAACAACAGGAACATGAGATATTTCAGGAAATACAGTAAGCAGCGTTCAAGGAGCGGAAGACGAGCACGGCAGTCCTACATCCACGAGGAGAAGGTGTACTGCCGAAAACTGGCACACCCAGGGTTAAACGCGGCGCTCTGTGCTCCTGATTACTGGGGCAGCAAATTGCTCTGAGTAGGAAATTAAAAGCAGCGTCTTTAATCCACATAATACAAGCCAATCCCCTCTCTGACACAATTAATTTGCTTAAAATATTCCATCTGCCCTATGCTTATTAAATAAAAAATTCATTAATAAATAAAAAAAAATCTGTGATGAATAGAAGAAGGTAATTGATGGGTGAAGGCGGCCGGCGTGGAGCTCTGCGTGGAGACTGAACACTGCCATGTTTCAGGCTTATGACGTCAGCGCTCCCATAGGTGCTTCCAGGTCGCGGGCATTACATATTAATGCAGCCTGATATTATTATTATAATTTATTTATAAATCGCAAACATTTTCTGCAGCAACAAAATTGGCTAATTAAACAAAATGACAAAACAGGAAACGCTGAGTTACCGGCGGAATCACAGGGGCGGCCATCAGCGACAGGGTCGTTCTAAATGGAGGCCTCAACAGAAGCAGAAAACGGACCTCGGAGCAGCATCCAGATGACGAACCCAACACTAATCTTGCATTTATTTTTATTTTTAGCAGCATCGAAACACCCAAAGTGATAATGATGGTTTTAAAATGGCTCAGATCTATATGATGCTACCTTGTGCACCCTAAAAAAAGCGCCTTCCACCAAAATTCATTAAAAGCGTGCTTATAGTTCCAGGAGACTTTGCAGAATAAGCATATGTGAGAAATAACATTGTTGACCATTATGTGACTTGCATCCAGCACTTTTCACTAGTTTTCCCATCTGATCACTCTAATTTTCAGTTGCCTCTGAGCTAGTGGGTGTAGACTAGCTGCTATGATGTTTCCTATACACTGCACACACAGACACGAGGGATTTTGGCGCTCATATCTCTATGTAGCACATGTAACAAGCGGCAGAGCTGCATGGAGGCTATTATACAGCAATACTAAGCAGTGTAGCTGTGAATCTAGCTCTGTGGTCAGACAAAACACTCACTAGAAAGCAGCAGCACTGTCTGTTTGCCAGTGCCTCTGATACAACACTTACTAGCAGGGCTGTGGAGTCAGAGTCGTGGAGTCGGAGCCCATTTTGGTGGAGTCGGTGTCGTGGAAATTGAAGAGTTGGAGGTTTGGCTTACCAACTCCACAGCCCTGGTATGAGGGAGTCGGAGTTTTGGCTTATTGACTCCACAGCCCTGCTTACTAGAAAGCTACAGCACCTGTATGTGTGTGTCTGTACCACTCATTTTACTTTTCCCTCCCCCTTCTCTAATTCCTCCTATAGACAGCACTGTAATCTGATCCCTCTGTGAGCTGGGAGTATTTTGTTTTTTTCCTTCTTTTTCTCAAATTCCTCCCCTTTAATAAAAAGCTGTAATCTGATCCTTCAATGAGCTGGTAGTGCTTTGTTTTTCCCTCCTTATCACCCTTCCCCTCTAATAGACAGCTGTAATCTGATCCTTCAGTGAGCTGGTAGTACTTTGTTTTTCCCTCCTTTACCCCCTTCCCCTCCAATAGACAGCTGTAATCTGATCCTTCAGTGAGCTGGTAGTGCTTTGTTTTTCCCTCCTCCTTATCACCCTTCCCCTCCAATAGACAGCTGTAATCTGATCCTTCAGTGAGCTGGTAGTGCTTTGTTTTTCCCTCCTCCTTATCACCCTTCCCCTCTAATAGACAGCTGTAATCTGATCCTTCAGTGAGCTGGTAGTAATTTGTTTTTCCCTCCTTCTTCTCGCCCTCCACCTACAAAAGACAACAACTGTAATCTGATACCTTACTGAACATGTAATACAGTTAGTCTTGAGCAATATTGATTTTAGCAGCATTTTAAACTGAAAGATAAGTTCAGAAAGTTGGGGAGGAAGAAGTGGCTCATAAGTGGAGAAATAATCATATTTCTCTGATAAGATAAATTAAAAGTTTTCTTATAGTCGCATGTACTATTGATTTATGTAAAGGAAATTTTTTTTTTTTACATGAGTATAACCATTTGAAATTCAACTCTTAAACTACGGAGCAATTTAAGGTTATGTTCGCAGAGTTATTCAAGTGAATTTTGGAACAAATTTCACTCCAAAATCCTCGTTCCTTAAGCAAGCTTCCTATTAATTGGACAATGCACTTATAGTGTACGTAAAGTGATTTTTTTCCACATTTCCATGTAAAGAAAAATAAAAGCACAATGTGAATTCTTGAGGCATATTCTGCATGGAAACTACATCTAATGCACATTGAAATCCAGTGGAAACAATGAAACATGTCCCATAAGCATAAAAATGCCTAAAAACAAAACCACCTAAAAAAGGAATAGTCAGATCTTTATACCAGAACAATCCATGTCAAAAACGTGAGGGTACGTGAACATAGTAAAAAAACAATGCATGTTAACACTAACAGGAAGGGCCAACAAGCCCAGAGTAATTGTCGCAACACGTGTCCTCACAAAAATGGACGATGTTGGAAAAGAAGTCCTCGTGATTCCAAATGTGACCATGTTGTGACCATGATGTTCTTTCCCACATGATTTTGACTTGGGTTCTCAGAGTGCCCACCTAGGAGAAGTAGACCTATTTCATTCCAAACTTCATGGCTAAGTGACAAGGTTCCACGTAAGTCATCCGCTTTGGTTGACCGGAGATCTTCCCCACTCCGTGTTATCTATGCAGCGATATCTCCATTTAAGTGGCGTCATCGGTGAGTCTTTAGCTGCGGACACTGATGGCAAGTGATGAATTTCTATTTTTACCTGTTTAATTTTCTAGAGTGACACTACAAGACGTGAAGCATCTCCACCCTACGACGGATGGAAGAGATGACTCATCTTCTCAATGCTATAGGAAGAGAGAGGGTTGTGCGTGGAATTCGATATGAGCTCTTCATCACCCTTCCCCTTTGGGGCATATGTTGTGTAATGAAGGAGACATGTACTTAATGTGTGTGACTAATGCATGATGTACCTAATAAACTGTTCACATGTCTACGAGGCCCTCGTAGCGGTGGTGGCCCAGCAGGGAGAGAGAACATTAAGTCATCTGATATGCATATATTTTTCCCAGTTATGGTAATCAGATCCTACTAAGTGAGCCCCCACCTGCGAGACCTTTCCAGACATTTAGGCACATCTTCTTAAACATCTTTCTCAAACTTAACACTGAGTCACCGACTTTTCCTAACACCACCAAAAAAGAAACTACACGTATGATTAGAGTTGGAACCTTTCTATCAAAATTATGTTAAATTAGGATACTGGTAAAATGGTCTAAAATAAGTCAAAGCAGTCGTCTCATGAAGACATTTAGGCATATATTAAGATGCTTTATAAGTTCTTAAATCTCTTTCTCAAATTTAACACTGAGCTTTTCCTAATACATTAACTGTAAAATTACATGTATATGTCACGCACAGCGTGGGAAGACTAAGTGCAACACGAAGGGATGAGGGGAAGGAAGCCAAAACGCTAGGGAATGCCGGAGTGGAGATCCCTAGGCACATCGAAAAGAACCCTGCTTCCTCTACCATCCCTATATTGGTTCCACACCAATCGCCGAGCAGGAACCTAAGCCCTGTATCTCCCTAGAGCTAGGCCCTGAATAGGGAAAGGGCATGAGCACTAGTCTGTCCCCACTGTACACTAAAGACAAGAAGGAAGACAAACAAGAGGGGAGAAACTTGACTTGAGCAGACTCCAGAGAGGTAACACCAAACGGCCACCAAAACACCAGAGAGGAAGTAAGCAGACTGCTATAGCTCCAAGCCTTCACAAGGGAAATGTGAATATCACCAGCAGCTCCTTGAAGTAGACTGGGAGTCTATAAACACCCATGGTCCAGGTATGTCCATTAGAGCTGGAGGAGGTTGCCACTGGGTCCAAAAGTCAGTAGGATAAATAAGGCATCTGCAAAGTCAAACGCAGAGACCTTCTGCAGCCAGATGCAGAGTGAATGTCTGTTGCATCTCACACACCCGTTACAGTATGTTTAGAGAGTTGGAACCTTTCGACATTGAAATTCGACTAAATAAGGATATCGGTAAGATGACCTAAAAGAAGACAAAGCTGTCGTCTCGTGAAGAAATTTGGCCTGATTTTAAGACATTTGGTCACTTCTTCTTAAATCTCTTTCTCAAGCTTAACACTGAGTTTTTCTTAATAGATTAAATGCAAAACTACACTTATGTTTAGAGAGTTGGAACTTTTCCCCAAAGAGATGTCGCTAAATTGGATACCAATAAAACGACCTAAAAAGACAAAGGAGTTGTCTCGTGAAGGCAACTGATGTTCATATACCATGTTAAGGCATGAAGACACCAAAGAGGGGATCCTCTTCTGTTAGCCAGAATGGAGTTGCTCCAGCTTGGGTGGAGATGAGCCATCCTTACATAATATTTCATCCATAGCCACCATGTAATGCTTGATGGAAAATACCAATCTGGTCATGGCTTTCCTCAGCAAATTCAGCTGTTTGCCTCGAATATCAGTAGTGGGATCCACGCAGCATTCTGAGACACACTGTGATGAAACAAACTATTAAAAGAAGTTATTTGAAATATAAATGCGCTAAGCCACTAATACCTGAGCAATGCAGGCCATTTAGATCCAAATGATCAGTTGACTGAAGGCGACTTGGCACCTTGGTTTTCTAGGCTCTGTGTCACATTTTCTCTCATCATTGCACATAGTTCTGCTCAAAACTGAAGGATGGGGTGGAATGAGATGTAGTACTGGCACACCTAATGTAGGGTGCTGTACTGGGGTCACAATAAAGGGGATCCTTTAATCAGTTACGTGACATTTGTACTGGGATCCCACTAGTCAGATATTATAAGCCATGACTATTCGACGCTCTCTCTTAGAAAAAAGGTTTTCTAGAGTTGATCTGAAAAAAATTGCATGGCCTGGGATCAGTTGATATACTGTATATGACTTGATCTATTGCCTCGGAAGGTCTTCCTAAAAGTAGAACTTGGTGCTCTTCAAGATAGAAGGTAAATTGGGATATAGCTAGAAAATTTACAGATAGGAGTCATGTGTGATTGAGAAATACTACAGGGGCAGACTAAATTATCAACGGGCGCTCGAATTGGGACTAATGATGTCAATAACACTGTGCAAGCAAGCAGTACCATGGACCTCTTCAGACTGGGGCCGTGATACCTGCCTATCCAGACCATCAGGTCCTGCCCAATTTATTGGACCACTTTCTATTGGGATGGAACTCGGTCTCAAACTGCAAATTTTCACCAATAAATCAGGCAATGATGTATTTTTCTCACGAGAGTACCATTACTTCATTTTCTGTGTATATTGGCAAAATTATGCCCAAAAAATAAATTTAGATCAATAAAAGCTGGAGCCGTGAGCAAACATTCTGCTCCCCAAGAGCCAGGAAACTCTCCTCTGAGCTAATGAGCGATTTAATTGATATCTGAGCACCATTCACAGTTGCGCTTTACTGTATTTGGGCCTCATTAGGTTGTGATGAGAAATCAATATCTGCATAAAGTGAGAAGTCCGGGACTGTTTGAGAAGAGTGAGCTTCAATGATTAACTCCTAATGCGGAGGATTATCGTCTTTGAGAGCAATTTTCTTACATGATCGGGGGGAAAACTAACTTTTTTGACCCAAGACCCAGTAGAATAATCAGCACCGAAGATCTTGCTCCAACCAAGAAACGAGAATTTTTACCAAAATGTTCGTTGTTTCCCTCCATTGAGCCACAGTGTCTCTTGTTCTCAAACAGTAGAAAATGTAGGTGTCAAATGCCAAATTTGTGAGGTTCCAGGGAGGATGACAAATAAGATTTACCCCCTCTAGAACAAAAAAAGGAATAAAGTACCATAAGAACAAAAGGTGGGATACCAAACTCTAGGACCGTTCATGTGTCCCAGCTCAGAAACCCCACGATACCTTGTAAAACCTGGAGAGTCTAAAATATTATGTTTTGAGGTTTTTCAAAAATTGTGCGCAGGTGGAATTTTTCATTTGCTGGAGGTTGGAAAAAAAAGGTCTCGTGAATGTTTGCATTGGATAGGGAGGGGGTACAATTAATTTTCTGATACTTTTTCATCAATGATGACGATCCAAAGGACAAATGAACATTTTATTTTTCCTTTGCTTCTGATAACTACGTAGAATTTTTGAGATTTCATCTGGTGGGATATTTATGGAAGCAGCAGCTTGATCGGCCTGGCACGGTATCGGTATCTATCATCTGTATGTAAGTCAGTAACTGGTCATTAACCGTATCCGTCCTTGCAGACCATTGAAAGGCATCAGCCGCACGCTTGAGAGGACGCCATGACACATAAGGCACATTGGCTTTTTTTTAGGAACTGTGTTATTTTGGGACGCAGCGCAGCAGAGCTGTTGGCGAGGAACAGAAAATGCCTGGGAGAGACACAGGCGAGATGAAAGGCTGATGCAGTCACTCAGAAAATCGCACGTTGAACTCAGCAGCAGCGATGATCAGGAAATTATTTCCAGCTGCACACGGAAAGAAAAGGGTTATATCCACACAGAGTGGAAAGATCCCACCGCCGTGTGTTAGGGAGAGTTCTACCTTCGGGGATTAATGTAAATCATAAACATAGATAAAAAATTGGAAAGGACTGTGCAGCCATTCACTAGCCCCAGCCGTGACCCCCCCAAAGCCAATGATAGGCACTGCTTATCCTTAAAGTCTGTCCACCATTAGTAATCTTTTTCCTCTACAAAACCAAAGACACAACTGACTCAACCCAGTTACCAAGCAAGGCTCAGACAGGAATGTACAGGGAAACCTTTCCCATCCAAACTCGTTTGGTCGTTCCTAAATCCAGGACCCAAAATCCGGTCCACTAAAAATCTCTCTCAGTAATTTACTTTAAGGCCGGGGTCAGACACAACTACAAAAAATCGGACCATTTTAGTCGGTCGATTATCGGAACAAAATCAAAACATCACACATCCTTCTGGCATCCGATTTTCCTTCAAAGATGCGATTTAATCGCATGTGTGTGTACCTTGTAACATCCGATTTTCATCCGACTTGCGAGAATTTCTCGCAGGCTTGCAAAACTGACATATAATGGATCCAAAAGAATAGTATTTCAATCACAAAAGAAAGAATAGATATATACACATAGAACACATATATATATACATGTCATTGTGACATGTGTATATATACATATATTTATAGTTCATACACTTCTACATACTGTAATAGCCGCTAATTCAATTGCCGGCTTTTGTGAAATCACAGAAGCCGACATGAAATGATACATTGTTTAGACACAGTTAACCATGTAATTTCCTGTATTTTGATATATGGTTTGAACTTACAATTACATAAGTGTATGTGTGCCAAATTTCAGACATGTAGGGGTTAATTAAAGGTGTAAATTCGTTGAAAAAAAATGCGTGGGCTCCCGCTGTATTTTCTCCACCAGACAGACAAAGCAAGCGAGTGGGGGCAGATAATAATAGCCTAGGGAGGGTACATTTTTTTGTGCCCCCCCTGGCTACTAACATCTGCCCCCAGACACCCCAGAAAGGGCAAATCTATAATTAGATTTGCCCTTTCTGGCACTTTGCACGTCTATTCCAATTGCCCTGTAGCGGTGGCGAATGGGTTAATAAGGGGTTACAGCCACCTTGCAATTGAAAGGTGACTGTAAGCCAGGTTAATAATTGAGAGCTGTCAATTAGACAACTATCAATTATTAATCCTATTGTATGAAAGAAAAAAAACACACACACTTTAATAAAAAAGAAGTTTAATGAAATAATCACACAGTTTTTGACCATATTTTATTTTCCTGCTAAAACCATTTCCTGTAATAAAAAAAAAATAAAAAAGCAAAATTATTCTTACCAATCCGATGTACAGTCAGGTCCACGGTGTAATCCATCAGAAAGGGTTAACAGGTACAGCTCGCAAGAGATAATGCTGTCCGAGCTATAACCTCCTGAATGAATAACTAAAGGTACTGCACACTAAACAATCCCGCAGCGATCACAATAACGACGCATACTAATGCGATCGCTAGCGGATTGTTTCTATATCGCTAAGTGCGGCCACATTAGCGATATAGTTAACGACGCTATCGCCGTTAGCGATCTCTTAATGACTTAGCGTACAAAAGTACCGCTAAATCGCTAAGAAAAGTGCCACACTACGATTATACTTACCCAGCGGAGCGCGACGAGAAATAGGGTCCGAACGATCCAGCGACGAGCGAGATACAGCAGAAGCTCGTCGTGGCAGCTGCCGCACTGAACAACATCGCTAACGGACGCTAATAGTGACGTTTTAGCGATACCATTAGCGATATGTTCAGTGAGGCATACCCTTTACCTCCCAGTGAAAGGAGAGGAAGAGATGAATGATGGACTTAATTGATTATTGCCACTTTCACTTCAGTGACCTGACCTAAGGTGAAAGTGGGATACAATTAATTAAGCTTCATTCATTAATCACATCCTCTCCTGTCGGCAGGAGATAAGCTCATTCATTCAGGAGCTATCAGCTGAGCACGCAGGATTACTTGCGCTGCTTAGCTGATTGCTAGTTAACCCTTTGTGAAGGATTACATCGTGGGACGTGACAGATCGCCAGATATTTAAGAATAATGTTGTTTTATTATTTTATATTTATTTTAGGAGATCAAGGGCTTCGCACGGAATTAAGAGTAAAATAAAAGATGGTCAAAAAAATGTGTTTTTATTTCATTAAAATTATTTATTCTTAAAGTGTGTTTTTTTATTTACTTCAATAGGATTAATAATTGATAGTTGTCTAATTGACAGCTCTCAATTATTAACCTGGCTTACAGTCACCTTTCAATTGCAAGGTGGCTGTAACCCCTTATTAACCCATTCGCCACCGCTACAGGGCAATGGGAATAGACGGGCAAAGTGCCAGAAAGGGCAAATCTAATTAGAGATTTGCCCTTTCTGGGGTGTCTGGGGACAGATGTTAGTAGCCAGGGGGGGCACAAAAAAAATGTACCCTCCCTAGGCTATTATTATCTGCCCCCACTCGCTTGCTTTGTCTGTCTTGTGGAGAAAATACAGCGGGAGCCCACGCATTTTTTTTCAACGAATTTACACCTTTAATTAACCCCTACATGTCTGAAATTTGGCACACATACACTTCTGTAATTGTAAGTTCAAATCATATATCAAAATACAGGAAATGACATGGTTAACTGTGTGGAAACAATGTATCATTTCATGTCGGCTTCTGTGATTTCACAAAAGCCGGCAATTGAATTAGCGGCTATTACAGTATGTAGAAGTGTAAGAACTATAAATATATATATATGTATGTGTCACAATGACATATATATATATATATATATATATATATATGTATTCTATGTGTGTATATCTATTCTTTCTATTCTTTATTAAAGCTGTCAGTGTGCTTTTACAGTATAGGCAGGGATGAATTGCCGGCTTTTCTAAAGGATACTGATGCGATTTAATCGCAAGTCACACGTGCGGTCCGTTTGTAATCCGATTTTTCATCGCTCCCATAGACTTGCATTGGCGATAGTCGACCCACAATCGGTGACAATCGCAGCATGCTGCGATTGCACACGGACGTTTAAAACGGACCACAAAAAATCTGATACTGGGAGCTGCTCCATAGATTAACATAGGGCAGACTGCAATGCGATATTTCATCGTATTGCAGTCGTCCGATTCTGTCGCCAGTGTGACCCCGGCCTAACAGGAGCACTCTTTCCGGGGACCTACATCACAAGCACGAGCCACTTCAGTGACACAGACCTTCTATCCAGGACCTCGCCTCCTGTTTCCCTAAGCCCGATTTAAAAAAACGCCACAACAACTCGTTTTATGAATGTGGCTAAATTAAAAAAAAAAAAAAAAAAAGAAAAGCAGAGAAATGTTAAATCTGGTAATCCAGTTTATAGAATATTATATTCCGTAGATAACCTTCCGTTTTAATTGTTTTCATTAGTTCCTGATGGCACCATGTGATTTTACTAACTCCAAAAACAAGTTTCAGGAGCGGGAGAGTGTTAACAATGTATTATCTACCTATTTTGACCCTTTTCCATCAAGAAAATTAGTTACAAAAACTTTCTTTTTCTCAATGTTGAAAAATAGATTTGATGAACCAGGTGAAATCAGATTTGAAAATATAAGGAAGCTGGACGAACCAGGGCTGGGGAGTCGGTGTCCATTTTGGTGAAGTCGGAGTCGGTATAAAATGGACCGACTCCTAAAATATCTAATAAATTGGGTTCAGTAGTTCAATGCAGGATGTGCTGTAAATGTTTTCATAAGATTTTTGCAAAGTTATTAAATGTCCTGCAAATGTCTGTTGTGTTCCTGATCTCAGGATCTCGGCTTGTAGTGGAGATGAATCTGTGCTGTACTTTATGTACAACCTCAGTAGTGACCGATGCTGTGGAGTCGTGAAGTTGGGAGTCAGGAAAACTGAGTAAGACGTTTGGCTTACAAACTCTACAGCCCTGGGACAAACGCCTACATTTAATGTTTCCCTCTTTTGAGCCACGTTATCTCCTGTTCACAAACCTTACAAAGGTTGGGCAGCAAATTTCATATTTGGGAGGTCCTACGGAAGCTTAAAGTTCTAATAGGAAAAAATTGGAAGGGGCCAAAAGCTTAAAAAAGAAAGTCTAGGTCTATTAATTCATGTGAGCACCGAAGTCGGTTCTGAAAACTGAACAGTTCCCTAAAATTGATCATCCTGGAATATTCTAATATTTTTCATTATTTTTAATATTCTTATATTATAGGTCACATGAGACTATTGTTTATTTAGACTAAAATCATAAGTTTTGGGGTATTTTGATTAAATTACGTACACGTGAAATTTTTTGTTTTTGACCTTTTGAAAAAAAAAATACTGCAGTTGAATTTTTTGGGAGGTTGGAGGGATTTGCAATTACTCTTCTAATGCTCCTTCATCACTAATAATGATAGTCTATAAAAGATGTAAACTGATCGGCACTCCTCCTCCAGTGTGGGCCTCTATACACTGACAGATTTGGCATCCCTGTTATCGGTGTGTCCACCTCAAGGACATGCAAAGCCTGTCCCTCTATTCCATGCAGTCTCACGACACTCCGGTGATGAGATTACTAAACAAATGTCCCTTTTAGCCGTGCTAACAGGGTTAATCAATCGGTGTCAGCAGTGAAGCCTGGAGGTGGGTGCACTTACTTTTTCTTTACAGTAATGGGTTTTTATCTGCAAACAATTGTTTTGATTTGATATTGATTTCAAACAAGAGAGACTGTGAAACGCTAAGTGTCAAAAACACTATGTATAAAAGTACTGTCTCGAAGGGTCCAAGAAGTAGAAGATTCATGAGCTAGAATGATATATTTTCTCTGCCTTATTCGGGAAATGAGTTGCCCAACCGGACCTTTTCTACTTGCACCATACTCGTTTGCGGTGTGTCAATTGGAAGGTATCAAAATTTGTCTTCAACGACTCTTAGGTTGGACATTGCTTCAGCCAATCATTTGGCCGACAGCCATCTCAGCCTTCTCTCTGATACACAGGAGGGCTCGTTCGGCCAAGCGCTTCCGTGTTCTCTGTGGAAAAGCTGTGCTGACATGTGGGCCGGCAGCTCAAAGAGAACAATGCGATCGGCAGTCCAAAATTGGACGGACATGCCTTATCGACATCTCTCCAGATCATAAGTCGCCCGGTGCCACCATACACATTTGACTGTTGATGGGATTAAGGTGGTCAGACATATTAGATAGAAGTAGACCAACTTTTGAAAAAACATTTGCCTAGTAAAAGTTTGTTTCGAGGATTCAGCCATACAAATTTCGGTTGATGTTGGCCGATACAGTTGGCCATGTAAGATAGACTACATTGGACGAGTAAAGAGCATAGAAAGACAAGAGGTCTATCTTACAACTAAAGATCTTCCATTGGTGAATTTCGAATGTGGCCTACTTATGTCCATCATAAGTTGCCTAAAATGGGCGTTCATTAAATTTCACTCGGCAAATTTTCATTAACGTTAGCGTGATGTGTATAAGCCACGGAGACATTGGGGGGGGATAAAAATTAATGATAACAGCTGTCAAAAACCTTTTAAGACCCCTGCTCTGTTCTTGCAAGATCTAACCAACAAGAGTGTCGGTCAATTGGTTGCATCAAAGGACGAAGAAATGTGACGGATAATGTATCACCACTTCCCCCATAGCAATACATAACAGCAATGACAAGCGCAGCTATTTTCAGAAACTCTTTGCCCTTACTTTGCCTCTAGAAAAAAAAAAAGGCAAGTTGCCTGAATCAATGGGGAAGAGGAGGAGGTTTTCCTGGGGAGGGAGCCAGCAGGCACTTCTACTAATTAGCCTTTGTTGTGCCATCAGATTGAGAGTTAACAGCTCTGGACAATGATAATTATTACAATGAGGAGGGAGGATGGGGGGGTACGTAACACTAAAAATAGAATTTTATGGTTCAATAACTAAAGGGCTCTTTGGGGCAATTTCAGCAAAAAGTGGAAAAATTGCTGTGTGAGATCCAGAGAGCACTAAGGGCGGAATGAGCCTTTCGTCTTGATGTCAGTCAACATATTGGCAAAGTTCACATCAAGTCCTCAGGATAGAAGAAGGTTTTACATTTTAAGTATCGAATCTGCAAAAACAAATAATGGGTTCAAAAACCTTCACAACCTTAAATTAAAGGTTTTTTTTTCCAGTTTTCACAGAACAGTATTGATGGATAGTGCTGGTAAAGACAAACATTTTTGCAATTTACTGTTTATTAAAATTTTTGGTCGTTCATGAGATATTAACACTTTTCTTGTGTTTACAGCTCGTTGTCTAGGTAACCGACCACCGCTGCTAGACGGCAGAACATTCACCGTGCTTCCAAGCTCCATCCTATTAAACTTGCAAGCGTTTCTTAGACGCAGACCTGGATCGCTGGAGCATGATGTTACCTCCTAATCCTGGCCGGCTTCAATGTAGTGCGTACTAGACTAAACCAGACTGCAGCGGGTTCGGTCTCCTAGGCAGTGCGGTGTAAACAAAAGAAAATTGCTACATCTCAAGAACGGCTGCAAATTTTAACAAAAAGTAAATTGCAAAACTGCTTGTTTTTACACGTGCTATCCGGCTATACCCTTCGAAGAAAATGGGATTAAAGTGCCAATAACTTTCTTAGGGCAATTTTATAGGAATTCATACTCAGGTAAGCAAAGACAAGATGTCGGTCAACAGAACAGGTTACATATGACTGCGGGCAATCCGGGAACGTGGAGGTGACCTCGACGGTCAAAGAAAAGTAATCGGCCCTTTGATCTTTGGCAAAATTTCTGCACGCCCGGGATATATAACAAGCAGGCAATACATATTAGGCATGTTACAGATAAATCCTCTGATGATGGGAGCTGGTAGCGGGAGTCACGCAGACCTGTCAGGATTATGTAAAACACTCGATTCATTTTGATATGAAAATCAGAGCATTTTTCTCTTTCTTCCTAGATCTCACTCGCTCTTCCCCACTGTATTCAGCCCACTTGGAACCGAGCGCTGACACTGATTATGAAGTCAGAGAAGTCCGCGCGTCAACCTGCGAGTGTCAATTACCATAATGCGGTGTGTGATCTGGGATCAGAATCTCCCCGGGATTGTGTCCTTAACACGAACAAAGTGATTGCACTCAAAAAGTTAAACACGAAGAGGAAAAAAAAAAGTTTTCTCCTGACATCCGGAAATAAAGACCATCACAAGATCAGAGCAAAGACAAAGCTCTATCAACAGCTCACACCAAACCGGGCGACTCAGCGGGGACCGACAAACGCCCAGGGACAGAAACCGGTCCTCCAAAATGTGATACAAAGAACAAGAAATATTAGGGGAATTAATCTCAACTACTAAAGGGATCATCGCATGTTTATGACATTTCTGATATGCGCCGTACATTCACACTATAATTTACACCTGTGGTGCTCTTGGTATAATTTTTATGTATTTATTTATGTAATAAAAATTTATAATTTTTCAAGAAAACTCTTTGGTTACTTCTTTTTTTCTTTTTATATTTTGGATATGATTTGAGGGGGAGTAGCAATTGTATTATATAACTTTCACCAGCAATTGATCAGGACAAGAGAAGCGCCACAATACCGGCCACTCACATCACTTCCTGCTGTGGCTAAACGCGACTCCCAATATTCCTGCTCTGCCCTCACCGTACCCCAAAGCGCAATCAGCACGCAATAATGGTAATTATTGGAGATCCCCAATATAACTGCTTCTACTGCACCAAATAAGAGAATATTCTGTAAGGAGCAGAGAGCTCAAAGTATAACTAGTATTTTGTGCACATCTTGTGCAGTATTATAGTAGTTATATTCTTGTACATAGGGGCAGTATTATAGTAGTTATATTCTTGTACATAGGAGCAGTATTATAGTATTTATATTCTTGTACATAGGAGCAGTATTATAGTAGTTATATTCTTGTACATAGGAGCAGTATTATAGTAGTTATATTCTTGTACATAGGGGCAGTATTATAGTAGTTATATTCTTGTACATGGGAGCAGTATTATAGTAGTTATATTCTTGTATATAGGGGCAGTATTATAGTAGTTATATTCTTGTACATAGGAGCAGTATTATAGTAGTTATATTCTTGTACATAGGGGCAGTATTATAGTAGTTATATTCCTGTACATAGGAGCAGTATTATAGTACTTATATTCTTGTACATAGGAGCAGTATTATAGTAGTTATATTCTTGTACATAGGGGCAGTATTATAGTAGTTATATTCTTGTACATAGGAGCAGTATTATAGTAGTTATATTCTTGTACATAGGAGCAGTATTATAGTAGTTATATTCTTGTACATAGGGGCAGTATTATAGTAGTTATATTCTTGTACATGGGAGCAGTATTATAGTAGTTATATTCTTGTATATAGGGGCAGTATTATAGTAGTTATATTCTTGTACATAGGAGCAGTATTATAGTAGTTATATTCCTGTACATAGGAGCAGTATTATAGTAGTTATATTCTTGTACATAGGAGCAGTATTATAGTAGTTATATTCTTGTACATAGGAGCAGTATTATAGTAGTTATATTCTTGTACATAGGAGCAGTATTATAGTAGTTATATTCTTGTACATAGGAGCAGTATTATAGTAGTTATATTCTTGTACATAGGGGGCAGTATTATAGTAGTTATATTCTTGTACATAGGGGGCAGTATTATAGTAGTTATATTCTTGTACATAGGAGCAGTATTATAGTAGTTATATTCTTGTACATAGGAGCAGTATTATAGTAGTTATATTCTTGTATATAGGGGCAGTATTATAGTAGTTATATTCTTGTACATAGGGGCAGTATTATAGTAGTTATATTCTTGTACATAGGGGCAGTATTATAGTAGTTATATTCTTGTACATAGGGCAGTATTATAGTAGTTATATTCTTGTACATAGGGGCAGCATTATAGTAGTTATATTCTTGTACATATAGGTAGTATTATAGTAGTTATATTCTTGTGCATAGGGGCAGTATTATAGTAGTTATATTCTTGTACATAGGAGCAGTATTATAGTAGTTATATTCTTGTACATAGGGGCAGCATTATAGTAGTTATATTCTTGTACATAGGAGCAGTATTATAGTAGTTATATTCTTGTACATAGGAGCAGTATTATAGTAGTTATATTTTTGAACATAGGGGCAGTATTATAGTAGTTATATTCTTGTACATAGGGAGCAGTATTATAGTAGTTATATTCTTGTACATAGGAGCAGTATTATAGTAGTTATATTCCTGTACATAGGAGCAGTATTATAGTAGTTAATTCTTGTACATAGGGCAGTATTATAGTAGTTATATTCTTGTACATAGGGGCAGTATTATAGTAGTTATATTCTTGTACATAGGGGAAGTATTATAGTAGTTATATTCTTGTATATAGGAGGCAGTATTATAGTAGTTATATTATTGTACATAGGGGCAGTATTATAGTAGTTATATTCCTGTACATAGGGGCAGTATTATAGTAGTTATATTCTTGTACATAGGGGAAGTATTATAGTAGTTATATTCTTGTATATAGGGGGCAGTATTATAGTAGTTATATTATTGTACATAGGGGCAGTATTATAGTAGTTATATTCCTGTACATAGGGGCAGTATTATAGTAGTTATATTCTTGCACATAGGGCAGTATTATAGTAGTTATAGTCTTGTACATAGGGGCAGTATTATAGTAGTTATATTCTTGTACATAGGGGCAGTATTATAGTAGTTATATTCTTGTACATAGGGGCAGTATTATAGCAGTTATATTCTTGTACATAGGGGCAGTATTATAGTAGTTATATTCTTGTACATAGGAGCAGTATAATAGTAGTTATATTCTTGTACATAGGAGCAGTATTATAGTAGTTATATTCTTGTACATAGGAGCAGTATTATAGTAGTTATATTCTTGTACATAGGAGCAGTATTATAGTAGTTATATTCTTGTACATAGGAGCAGTATTATAGTAGTTATATTCTTGTACATAGGGGCAGTATTATAGTAGTTATATTCTTGTATATAGGAGCAGTATTATAGTAGTTATATTCTTGTATATAGGGCAGTATTATAGTAGTTATATTCTTGTATATAGGGGCAGTATTATAGTAGTTATATTCTTGTACATAGGGGCAGTATTATAGTAGTTATATTCTTGTACATATAGGTAGTATACTGTCTTTCAGAGCATGTTTTGGGCTTATAATACTATAACATCTAGGCAGTCACAAATGACCTATTCATTATTCCAGATTGATATAGCAACGCCTGCAGTTTGTGTTTGCAGTCACGTAATGTCACCGGCCAGGAGGATATATGGTGTGAAGCTGCGCTCTATATTCCACTGACTCCATTGGATAAGACTCAGCTACAACACAATGGCGCACATGATTCTATTTTAAATCTAATGCCTGACAGGACTTTGACTAAATCTCCCCATGTGTCACTTTGCCCTCGTTGTGGTGACACGGCCCGAGGTGATCAGGACCTCGCCAACTTTCAAAGGCAAACATGACGCAAATTCCCATTGCCAGCGATACCGCAGGCGAGGTCACGTGAGGTGGAGATCACTCCCCACCCAGTACAATGTTAAATCCAGCAGCTTGTAAAGTGTCATTATAAGAGAGCAGCAAACTCCCCGAGCGTAAAACTGCCCATGACAAAGTCCAGGAATTGTGCGGCGTCAGCGGCAATGCGCTTAGATAGCTTGGATACGTTAATCAAGAGATTCATAAAATAAAATCTTACTTTCCAGCAAACTAGCATCATTTATCATGATGTGGAGTAAACGACGCCGGATAGAATAACGCCATCTTATTGGTTTGTTCACTGCTGGTCACGTCTGGATATCTGAAGCCGGAAGGAAAGGTAAGGAGGGAAACATCTAAATGAAAAAAACAGAGATCGTTCCGGCACTCGCTGCAAATGCCATAGAGAAACACAGGATTTAGTGACATTCCTTTCAATCCAACAGTACAAAGATGTTTTAGCAGTGTTTCGCGTTTCGGACTTTTATCTCCAGGTTCGAAACGCGCAACTCTCCAGTGAAACATGTTTTCATGACTATGTATTAATAGATATTAACATTTTTTCAATAAAAAAGTGTTTTTATTGATGGATACGTCAATGAGTGCTGGAACAAGGCTGCTTTTTTTCACTTAAAGGGGACTTGTCACCAGGATTAAAGTGGCCGAGTTCTGTTCCCATTTTTTTCCAGCTGGTTCCCTGAGTAATCCACTTTTTTCTTTTTTTAAAACGGCTATACGGTTCCAGAGATATGAGCCTTTTTATTTAATACTAGTTTTATGTTTCTTTTTATAAGGGGGCGTGTCTGTCTGGATTCTCTGGAGGCGTGTCTGTGGGCAGCTCCGCATAATTACCCTGTGTGCCCCGCCCCTTGGAACAGAATGTAAAAAGTAGCACTAATTAAAAAGGGCCGTATCTCTGGAACCGTACAGCGGATCTAAAGAAGAAAAAAAGCAGAGTACTCCAGGGAGCAGCGGCAATAAAATGAGAGCAAAAATTTCCTATTTTTCACCTAATGACAGGACCCCTTTAAATGTTCTACAGGTCTAACTCCATGTCTTTCTGCTGTGCACTTATTAATTGGATGTTATGAAACATCTTGTTTTGATCTACTTTTTCATTTCTGACAATGGATATATCTGTGTCTGAAGATGGTCAAACATGGCAATTGGTCGATCCGCAGTCAAGTGGAGGCCCCAATGAGGAAGACGAGCCGCAGTCAGGTGGAGGCCCCAATGAGGAAGACGAGGCGCAGTCAGGCGGAGGCCCCAATGAGGAAGACGAGGCACAGTCAGGCGGAGGCCCCAATGAGGAAGACGAAGCGCAGTCAGATTGAGGCCCCAATGAGGAAGATGATCCGCAGTCAGATTGAGGCCCCAATGAGGAAGATGAGTCGCAGTCAAGTGGAGGCCCCAATAAGGAAGACGAGCTGCAGTCAGATTGAGGCCCCAATGAGGAAGACGAGCCGCAGTCAGATTGAGGCCCCAATGAGGAAGACGAGCCACAGTCAAGTGGAGGCCCCAATGAGAAAGACGAGCCGCAATCAAGTGGAGGCCTCAATGAGGAAGACAAGTCGCAGTCAGGTGGAGAGCCCGATGAGGATGACAAGCATGCAGATGAACTTCCCTGAGACGGTTTCTGACAGCTTGTACAGAAACTCTAGTTATGCAAATCGATTGTTGAAGCAGCTGTCTGATGGCTGGTCTCAGACCATCTTGTAGGTGAAGACGCTGGATGTTGAGGTCCCGAGCTGGGGTGGTTACACATGGTCTGAGGTTGTGAGGCCAGTTGGATGTACTGCCAAATTCTCTGAAATGCCTTTGGAGACGGATAGATAAATAAATAAAACCGCGCGCTATACCCAAAAACACTAGACAATATAAATAAAATGAAAAAATATTGAATGCAAAATACTGGACTCACTGTAGTTGCTGAGTTTACAGAAGAAAAAAATTCAAAGATAATGTTCTTTCCCAAATTCATGTGGTGATGATGGAAAAAGTATATATTAAAATGTGCACGAGATCTAAATAAATAAAGGATATATAAATGTAAATAATGAACTGAGAATATGAATGATTATATAGCCAAGTACATGAATGCGGTTAAGCTGGTACTTACAAAAATATAAAGATGTTGTATTAAATTGGTGACCAAATACCAGATGGTACTGAGATAGATATATTCTAACTATACTCTAATATAGTACTCACTGTGTGTAATATGTCTGGATGTAGTGACAGGCGAAGCAGATCTGTGACGTCACTACATCGATCCGCCCCTCATCGTCGCTACCTCAGGCGCTGCTTCCGGCCGGAGCACGCCGAGTGTGTGTCGACTTTTTCTCCTAAACCACGCTTCTTCGTAGTGAGTATTACGGTGAGCTATATACTCACCTATCCATCTGTTAAGCGGTATTTCCCGCAGCCCATCCAGACATATTACACACAGTGAGTACTATATTAGAGTAAATGTACAAAGCTTTTTTTTTTAGTGATCTTTTGGGCAGACATTACCACTTTTGCTCATTGCAGCAAATCTGGAAGCTACGGTAATATTGCTAATTGCAACTCAATTCTATTCAATGCTCACCGACACTCAGCATTTTCGGCTCCTCTTACGGACATACTACATCATTTATGTGTATTGTAAGTATAGCAATCACATGTAAATTTTTTATGTGCAATATTTATATCAATATTTATTTACTATTATTCAATAACCCTTTCTAGTAAAAGGATTTGAGCAGAAGCTCACCGTGAACCCATTTTGGATCTAGAATATATCTATCTCAGTACCATCTGGTATTTGGTCACCAATTTAATACAACATCTTTATATTTTTGTAAGTACCAGCTTAACCGCATTCATGTACTTGGCTATATAATCATGTATATTCTCAGTCCATTATTTACATTTATATATCCTTTATTTATTTAGATCTCGTGCACATTTTAATATATACTTTTTCCATCATCACCACATGAATTTGGGAAAGAACATTATCTTTGAATTTTTTTCTTCTGTAAACTCAGCAACTACAGTGAGTCCAGCATTTTGCATTCAATATTTTTTCATTTTATTTATATTGTCTAGTGTTTTTGGGTATAGCGCGTGGTTTTATTTATTTATCTATTCATTATTCAGCGGGATTTTTTGGTGGGTCAGCACAGAGCCCACCTTGTAACCACCTGCAGCTTCCCAGGTACCAGTGCAATTAATACACCACTTAGCTGTTCATATTCATCTTGTATTTTGTATAGCGCCAGTGTTTATAGAGTATTTTGCCTTTGGAGACGGCTTATGTCTGGTGGACATTCCTGCAGTCAGCACGCCAACTGCATGCTCCCTCAGACCGTGCGACATCTGTAGCATTGTGCGGTGTGATAAAACTGCACATTGTAGAGTGGCCTTTTATCGTGGCAGCCTAAGGCACCTGTGCAATAATCATGTATCTGATCAATATCTGGATATGCTGCACTGCGAGGTGGATGGATTATCCAGGCAGATGAGAAGATCTCACTAACAGAGATTTAGGCAAATTTGTCAACGACAATTGAGAAAAAAAAGGCCTTTTGTGTCCATAGAAAAAGTCTTAGATCTTTGAGTTCAGCTCATGAAAAATAGGAGCAAAAACAAAATGTATATGAAGGGTCAATATCCAGGAGTTGAACATCTGGAGAGGGGGGGGGCAGCTCAATGTCCGTTGTCCACATCTCAGCAGTAATTGACAAATCCCAATAACCTGTTAATGATCGCTCAGCACTATTGGTTTTCTGTAAATATTCATAGAGTATACCGCGGCTTCATCCATGCGCTGACAGTGGCAGAATGGTCAAGCAAAGGTCAAATCTGAATCCAATTTTGCAGGTTATGTACGAGGTTTGCACTACAAGAAGCTACAGGAAGATACTGATTGTGACAACGAACATTCCCACGGTCAGGCGGTGCCCAGAGAAGACCACGGTGCCCAGGAGAAGACCATGGTGACCAGAGAAGACCACGGTGACTAGAGAAGACCACAGTGCCCAGAGAAGACCACAGTGCCCAGGTGAAGACCACGGTGCTCAGAGAAGACCACGGTGCACAGGAGAAGACTACAGTGTCCAGGAGAAGACCACGGTGCCCAGGAGAAGACCAGGTGCCCAGGAGAAGACCACAGTGCCCAGGAGAAGACCACAGTGCCCAGGAGAAGAATACGGTGACCAGAGAAGACCACGGTGCCCAGGAGAAGACCATAGTGCCCAGAGAGAAAGGTGACCAGAGAAGACCAGTGACCAGAGAAGACCATGTGCCCAGGAGAAGACCACGTGCCCAGGAGAAGACCACAGTGCCCAGGAGAAGACCACGTGCCCAGGAGAAGACCACAGTGCCCCAGAGAAGACCACAGTGACCAAGTAAAGAAGACCAGTGTGCCCAGGAGAAGACCACTGTGCCCAGGAGAAGACCACGGTGCTCAGGAGAAGACCACGGTGCTCAGGAGAAGACCACAGTGCTCAGGAGAAGACCACAGTGCCCAGAGAAGACCACAGTGCCCAGAGAATACCACGGTGACCAGAGAAGACCACGGTGACCAGGAGACGACCACGGTGCCCAGGAGAAGACCACGGTGACCAGAAAAGACCACGGTGACCAGAGAAGACCACAGTGACCAGGAGAAGACCACGGTGTCCAGGAGAAGACCACGGTGCCCAGAGAAGACCACGGTGACCAGAGAAGACTACCGTGACCAGGAGAAGACCACGGTTCCCAGAGAAGACCACGGTGCCCACAGGAAACAGGTTTAGATATGAGTTGGAAGAAGCTCCTTAATTGGAGAGGGTCTCGTTCTTGTCGGGGTCATAACACCCATGCCCAGTACAATCCTTCAACCAGCACTTGCTCCTATCTTCATGAACTTCCAAAAGTATCATTGGTGGATGGGTGACAATCATCATAAACTCGGTTACGCATAGGTTGCCAAAAAATCACAACTTGTACTTTTCACAACTTTTCAAGGTCACGTTTGTATAGAATAATGCCTTCAACTTAAAATGAGCAGCAGTACTTGAATGGGTTGTCCATCTTTGAGGATTTTTTTTTGGGGGGGGGGCTTAAATTAATTTTAGCAATTGGGTGCTATCAAAGATTTCGCACTGTTTGGCTTTGGCAGGTTCTTCATTTTTCTGCAAACTCAACTTGTGATCATAAATCAGCTTCGGGAAGCTTAGATAAAGACTGATAAGAAAATCACAAACTCTCCTGTCAAACCTCTGGAATTAAGTCACTGACAGATTCTCAGTTAACTCCTTCTGCAGCCAGAAATAGACAGTGGAACGCAGAGGCTTATAGTAGGCAAAAGATGCGAAGTTGAAAGAGCAAAATCTATTGCAACAAACTTGACAGGTCTGAAGTTTTAATCGATGAAGACGATACCCACAATAATTGATAAAATGGAGGAGCAGGTGAGTTCGGCAATGTCCCTGCTCTCTTTTGAAACTGTAAACTGACTCAATAGAAAGTAAATCTGTGCAATAGAAAGTAAATCTGTGCAATAGAAAGTAAATCTGTGCGTCAACAGTCTCCGAGAACATCAGCGATCAACTTGAGCCCTTCCACTCCTTGGTTAGAGATCTTGGTGGGTCACTAAACACCCGGACTCCACTGGTCAAATTATCAGACTAGTCAAAAGTGTGCAGAAATAAGGCACATTTTAACTAAAAACTAAACATAAGCTGTTTCTAAACAATTAATGTTCACCCTCAGCCTTCCGGACTGTGATTAAAAATGGCGGCTTCTGCTAAAAATGACAAAACAACGTCTCGCTGAACGAATAGAGAACTAAATGTTGGGTTATTTAGTGAGTGAACAGCGGATCGAGTCGAGCACAGGAGTCAGCGGAGCGTGAAAGAACCGATTGTACAAAGCGCTCCTTACATTTCCAGTAGCGATAAAGGAAGAAAAAAAAAAACCCTGGTTAAAAAGGAAAAAAAAAAAAAAAAGATGAAATACAAAAAGCTACGCGAAGCTCACACCAAGAATGTCAGGAGACGTAAATGATGTAAAATACGACTTTCGGCAGCCTAATGACCGAGTTTTTCAATTCCTTCCATTTCTTTACACACGTTCTTGAAAGACGGTGGAGAGAAGACGGAGAAAAAATAATGTTATAGTAAAAAAATGTGCTTTTAGCCTAAAAGCTTTTTACCATTCACAACTTTATGACCAGCACAAACTACATAGAAAAGGGGAGCCGCCGTTGTCTCCTGACGTCACGGTATCAGACAGTTTTGAAGTTAAAAAAGTAACAGAAAATGTTAAGTAACATTAAAAAGGTAAATATAAAAATGAAAAATTCTGAAAACAGTCAATTATTTACCCAAATGTAATAAGTATAACCTAAAACGGACTTCACTTAAAACACTAAAAGCCGCGAGATGTCGAGTGTTCCGGGAAAAGAAAAATTCTTACAATTTTGCGCAACTTTTAGTGTTTTAACACCACTTTTTGAGTGAGCGGAACGGTTTATGGCCCATCACACCTGACTAATTCATTGTAAGACCAGCGTGCGGGTCAGGGGTCCCTGGAGGCAGGACACAACACTGGTGGGAAGAAACCCTCAAAGTAGGCCATGTTCACACGTTGTGTTTTGCATCATTTTTTTCACGCAAGAAAAACCTGCTGTCTTGGCAGAAAAGAAGCTACTTAGAAAAAGCCGGATTTCCTGCACTTTTGCTCCTTCTTCTATGTGTCGTTTATCTGTTTATTCGCCAAAAATTAGCAAAAACGCAAGGTTGTGTACTTTGCAAAAAAACAAAAACATTTTTTTAAAGGAATATGGAACTTTTTGCTTTAAAAAGGTGCAAAAAAGGTAAAAATAAATAAAAGCGCATTTTGAGTTTGTGCAACCACACGTACACCATTTCGAAAAAGTTTGGTGCCAAAAATATCAAAGAAGACCACAAGACAAAAAAAAGCAAAGTAAAAAAGGAAAGAAAAACCTGCAAATGATGAACCTTGGAGTTCAGAAAACAGCTCGGCAAACTTGTGCCGCCACCTTTCCATTCATGATGACAAGTTGTGCCGCACCCTTGAGATTGATTTTTATCAGACTGGATATGTTATAGATGCCCAAAATTGGACAACCGCTTTCTGTCTCTGCTCCTCCGCTTCCACCATTACCTTCTGACATTGAAAATGTGATCTCCAGACGAGGAAAAAAAAAGATTTTCCAGAGATAGTGCCACCCTTGCCTGCAGGAACCATCTGGTATTGCATCACCCTTTTTTCCCAGTTCTAGATTTCAAGTCAGTTCTTAAATCTTTACGATGATTTATTTTTATTAAATCCAGTGTCAGATCATTATTTGGTGTCTCTACGACACATTTCTTCCCCCCACTCCTTCGATACCGCTCTTAGGCTACAGTCAAAGCAAATGAAATGCCAGTGTGCGCCACGAGTCACACGCTGTCACAGTGTCACATACTATCCTCGGGGACAATCTCATCCACGCTACAATAACGCCAGCTAAAAATAGCAAGACGTTGAAAAGCACAAAGATTACACTGGACCAGTGCGTCCCCTTCCTCTCGGCGCATCTCCCTCTTCCCGGCGTGTCCCCATCCTCCCACCGTGTCCCCCCTCCTCCCGGCACGTAACCCTACTCCAGGTGCACCCCTCCTCCTGCCGCGTACCCCTCCTCCCTGCACGTACCCCTCCTCCCAGCATATCCCCCTCCTCCAAGTACACGTCCCCATCCTCCCAGCATGCACACCTCCTATCAGAATGTCCACATCCTCTTGGTTCATCCCGCTCCTTCCAGCACGTCCCCCTCCACCCTGCGCATTCCCTTCCTCCTGAAACATCCGCCTCCTCCAGACGTGCCACCTCCTCCCAGGACACGTCCCCATCCTCCCAGCGCGCACACCTCCTATACACCTATCATAGAAAAATGACCATAAGGGAGCAATTAAAAAAAAAATATTTTAGTGCCACTTTATGCCAGCATAAAGTAAAATAAAAGGAAAAATCATGAGGAGTAAGGCAGTCGCTCCACAAAAATAAGCAGTAACAGGTCTCAATAGCTTATACAGTGGGGTCCCTTGTATGAGACCCCTCACAATTGGCGACAGCAGAGAGTTGCTGGCAAAGACCATCTTGCCCCGTCCCTGTATTTCTTTGACATTCTGTCAATTTGAATAGCAACCAGACTGCACTTACAGTACCTTTCCCAAGCAATACCAAACTAGACAGTAGCCCCACCCCTGAGGATTCAAAGCAGTAAATCTCTTATAGAAAAATTACCATAATAGAAAGAGGGGACGCAATTAAAAAAGTTTTAGTGCCACTTCATGGCAGCATAAAGTTAAAAAACTGAAAAATCATGAGGAGTAAGGAAATCGCTCCACAAAAATAAACCGATCCATTTGTCTCAATAGCTTATATAGTGGGTTCCCTTGTATGAGACACCTCTCAATTAGCCATAGCAGAGAGTTATTGGCAAAGATCATGCATCTATTTGACTTTTTGTCAAATCGAAAAGCAACCAGACTGCATTTACCTTTTCCTAGTGATACCAAACTACACAGTAGCCCCACCCCCCGAGGATCCAAAACAGTAGATCTTATAAAAAATTACCATAATAGAAAGAGGGGGCCGAAATAAAAAGGAAAAAAAAAGGATTTAGTGCCTTTACCATTCCCAGGGATACCGAACTAAGAATTTAATGACACTTTTGCCAAAAAAAGGAAAAATCATGAGACATAAGACTGTCACCCCACAAAAATAACCTGTCCATATGTCTCAATAGGTTATATAGTGGGTTCTCCTGTATGAGACCCCTTTGACAAGTATCAGGGGAGAACAAACTGCAAATTTGTGGAATAATTTAAGCATCATCCCCGGATTTCGACTGAGGATGTAAGTAGGGTTTTGGGGCCACTGTGTAGAATACCGTCCTAATAAATCCCTGGCACCATGAGGGGCCTAACAATCTTTATGTAACTGGAAAAACATGGACACCGTCTTCCAACAACAGCAACACTCTTCAGGTTGATACGGATATTGCAGTTCAACCTAGTTTACTGTAATACCAGCCACAACCTGAGGACAAACGTGGCACTGTTACGGGAAGCAGGCGACTATGTTTAATCTTGTGTAACCTCTAGAACAGGCGGAGAATATCTTATGATCATACAGCTAGAAGAGCTGGCGGAGTCATTTCTGCTAATGTCAGGTCCCAGGGATTTGGAAATTTTGGAGGAGCGTTGCGCTCATGACTAATGACACTACCTGGCTTCCAGACGGACTTTTTTTTTTTCCAGCGCATTAAATTGATTATAAATATTAGATGGTGCTCAAACTCCAGAAATATAGCACAGGGCAGGTTTTCATTGCTTTACAGCCCAAAATGTATTTTGTATCAGTGCACATCACTTAAACAGTAAAAGTGTCGCCTCCGGGGGCTGCGGAGTCGGCACTCTGACGCCTGGGAGAGCGCGCCATCGCTGCCAGTAGTTAACTCTGACGTACATTGCTGCCTCAGATAAAAAACTGTCGGGTCTTAGATCACAGGTAATGTAGGATGAAACGCGCTGTTATTTATTCATTCAGAGCCGCAGCGCAATTCTGCCTCCTGCCAAAAGTGTCATTTACCAAAGAAGTAATAGATTTCTGTGCAATTACATTAGCAGAGCGGGGGAAGAGGGCAAGGCGCAGAACAGCAAAACTTGAAAGCCGCAGATCTGGTTAAGGCTGTGTGACCTGGAGCCCAGCCAACAGATCAGATGGCGCTAGATGTAAATTAGAAACGTCATTAAGGGGGTGGTGGATGAGGTCCCGGTCTATAAGACTGAGATCACACTCATAACACGTAATAAATCGGGGTTTTGGGAACCTGGAAGCTCCAATGATTGCATAAGACCCATTGATTTATCGCTGCAAGACCACCACATCTTCAAATAGCCATGCTTAAATAAATGTTTTAAAATAAACCTAACGGTTTTTGTATGCAGCTCTCATGCAGCCCTTTGGGTTGCAGGTAGATATTGCTGCTGCTCTATGGTTTCAAACTTGACTTGATTTATATTTTCCTGAGCACTAAAGAGATGTTTTGTTCAAAGCAGATCGGGGCTATTTTCCATTGTTGCACAGTCTCCTAAAAATCTGGCGTAGCCATGTTGGCATGGAAGAGGGAGACAAGTAACATGGGAACAAAAGCTACAACAGTGAAAGACGGGAGGGAGGATTGAGCAGCTTCAAGCAACACAGAGTGTTGAAACACCCAATCAGCTGTGAACCATCAGCTTCACAAGCTCTGAACACCCACCGACCTTGAAACCATCAGCGTCACAAGCCCTGAACACCCACCGACCTCGGAACCATCAGCGTCACAAGCTCTGCGCTCTATACTGTACAATTCACAAGCTCTGAACACCCACCGACCTCGGAACCATCAGCGTCACAAGCTCTGTGCTCTAAACTGTACAATTCACAAGCACTGAAAACCCACCAACCTCGGAACTATCAACGTCACAAGCACTGAACACCCACCGACCTCGGAACCATCAGCGTCACAAGCTCTGAACACCTACTGACCTCGGAACCATCAGCGTCACAAGCTCTGAACACCTACTGACCTCGGAACCATCAGCGTCACAAGCTCTGAGCTCTGAACTGCACAATTCACAACCATTGAACACCCACTGAGCTCTGAACTGTACAATTCACAACCACTGAACACCCACTGAGCTCTGAACTGCACAATTCACAACCACTGAACACCCACTGAACTCTGAACTGTACAATTCACAACCACTGAACACCCACTGAGCTCTGAACTGTACAATTCACAACCATTGAAACCCACTGAACTCTGAACTGTACAATTAACAACCACTGAAAACCCACTGAGCTCTGAACTGTACAATTAACAACCACTGAACACCCACTGAGCTCTGAACTGTACAATTCACAACCATTGAACACCCACCGACCTCGGAACCATCAGCGTCACAAGCTCTGAGCTCTAAACTGTACAATTCACAACCACTGAAAACCCATTGAGTTCTGAACTGTACAATTCACAATCACTGAACACCCACTGAGCTCTGAACTGTACAATTCACAACCACTGAACACCCACTGAGCTCTGAACTGTACAATTCACAACCACTGAAAACCCACTGAGCTCTGAACTGTACAATTCACAACCACTGAACACCCACTGAGCTCTGAACTGTACAATTCACAACCACTGAAAACCCACTGAGCTCTGAACTGTACAATTCACAACCACTGAACACCCACTGAGCTCTGAACTGTACAATTCACAACCACTGAAAACCCACTGAGCTCTGAACTGTACAATTAACAACCACTGAACACCCACTGAGCTCTGAACTGTACAATTCACAACCATTGAACACCCACCGACCTCGGAATCATCTGTTTTGACCCGCACCACAATTGTGGTTTACCAGAGCAATGGGGTACTCAGAGCCGAGCCCATGGAAGTCTATGGGGTTGTCACAGGTAGCGGTGGCTCGTTCTGTGGCCCTGGCGGTCAGGCGTATGTTGGGGGGGCATATTTACAGGGGATAGGTATATATACAGTTCGTGACGCCACCTGTAGTTCTCTGATCACTAAGACCAGCGCTGCTGTAGATCTCTGAGGGGATGGTGAGGCAGCTAGATGTCGGGTCCCCTACAGGTGGGACGGGTCCCTCAAAGTCTATGGAATTTGTGATGTCGGGTGCAGGTAAATAAATCAGTCTCACACCATCCAGCGTCTTTCCATACCTTTTACTTGTCAGATGATAAGGCAGGTCCCAGGGAGGCTGGTCGGGTGGAGGATGTGCTTTGAGATAACAGCTGAACAGGTTATGGGCCTCCTTAACTTTCCAAAATGAGTTCAACCAGCATAAAGCGTAGTTCACTCCAGAATCTCCAGCTTCTCCAAGCTGTACTGCCCGGTCAGTTTTGTGGTCGGAGCCTTCCTTTGAGAGAGCTGAGTTCCTACTCTTGTCCTGCAGAGACTCAAGGTTCTCACTCTCCCTGACCCCAGTTACGTACCGACACTCCAAGGGCTGCTTTCTATAACCTAAGGTCCAGTAAGCCTCTGGTTTTTCTATCACTATGCCTGGAGCAATAGTGACGCTTCGGTCCCCAGTGACCGGTGACAATGTGCAGGATAATCCAATCCTAAGGCACTTCTGATTTCCTTCCACTGCGCCTTTCGCCCTGTCCGCGCTTGTAGCATAAGCACTCCACACTTCCAAAGGCTATACAGGTTAGCCCCTTCTTGCTTCTTTCCAGAGCTTGCTAACAGGTGCTCAGTAATCTTCTAGTTCAGGAGCACGTCGCTGAACTCCACTGTCCTTAGGACAGGAGACTGAAGGTCCTGATGCTCACTCCTCTCTCTTCCTGCACAGACTTGACACTGTCTGCTCTGTCCGAAGACAGGAAATGAACTCCTCTGAGTCCAGACTAGACTCCTCTGTCCGAAGACAGGAAACTGACTCACTGGCGGGCTGCATCTCACTAGCCTATATAACCTATGGGTGTGTCTAAGTGTGTGTTGGAGTGAATGTTTATTGAGCATTAAACTATTACCTCTCCGCACATCCTCCAGGGTACTGCGTGTGCCTTCACACCAGGGCTACACATTCCCCCATGGTAAAATACAGCACTCCCGGGCTGTGAAATACAAGAAGACATTTTGTTTTTGCATTAACCCATAAACATTAACTCTTCCCATCCGGGAGGTAAGGATTTCTTAAACGTTGCATTAAAACATTAGATATAGAAAAATACAAAATACTAAATAGACATTTTCATATAAATAAATGACAATATTCTTGCGAAGGACCCGCACCAAACCTTCAACGTGGGTCCTGGGTGGGCTGCAGGACATCTGAATGCAGACCTCACTCAGTGCCACACCACACGGGTTTTATATTCAGAGGTAGTTGAGGTGGTTTCATGTAAAACCAATATTATGCACCTTAGTGCAACTATTTACAGGATACAGTTTTTGGGCTGGCTCAGTCCTCAGCCACGCAGTCCATTATAAGACACAATAAGAGACATATATATATACATACTTTTTACTCTGGTACCCAGCCGGGCGTTCTACTCATTATAGAAAACATAGATACTTTTGGCAATAAAGTGCAAATCTGGCAAAAATTCTCAAACTTTCTACAACGTTACATGCGGTAGACCCCTGTCTGGATCCTACCGGTCTTTACTTTTTAATTACTTCAACTACGTTTTCCACCCCGGGGGCTGGAACAATACGATGATCCTTAGATCCCATGACCAACAAGTCGTGACCTGCTATCAGAGTTTGGGTCGCTACAGTCCTCGTGCGAACCACTAGGGGCGCGCCGGGCGCTTCCGCTTTATGAGACGCTGTCTGCGTCACTGTAATAGCCACTTTCTCTCGCGATGCAGAAATAGTCGCCGTGCGCGACGTCGTGTAGACTGCTGATTGCGATGTGGAATGGGTCGCAGGTTGCGATGTAGTAGGAGGACAAGGTAGTGAAGAGTACGCAGGGGTCGCTTCCAACTGTGATATACTCTCCTGGGGCGATGCCGGGGCACGGCCTGATGCAGCGGTAGATTGTGACTGGGATGCGCTGGCAATGGTGACGTTACCTGCGTCAGGGACGGGGTCACAGACGATTGTGACATTAAGGGCATACCATCCCTTCATACCCCAGTGCCGTGTATATGTTACTATGTCCCCATTAATTAGGTCCCTCCCGGGATGGCCGATGGGCAGGTGGGATTCTACGTCCCTGCGACTGACAAAGACCCCTGGGTAGAGGCCCGGTTCTCTGATGAAGCCCCAGCCCTTCCGGAGCTGGAACTCTGTCACACACCCCTGCCGCCGCGGTTCCCTTAGAGTACCTTTCTCCCGGCGGACACTTTCCTTGTCCGCGATCAGCTGCTTGTACTGCCGCTGCCGGTTCCGCTGCGCTTCCCGCTCTTCCTCCTGCCGGCGTCGCTGTTCCTCTTCGCGACGCTGCCACTCACGTTCCCACTGGGCGGCGTAGGCGACGTCATCCAGGCGCGCCATCTCATCCCAGTTGACGTCTGGTAATGAGGGACAGGACCCCTCCGGTGTCCCTGCCGGGGATCGATCATCTGCTGCGGCCTCCTGGCCGGGCGGGCGTTCCGGAACTGGCGGTACCTCCTCAACCTCCTTCGCTTCCACCGCTTCCTCGGTAGGTTCAGGGTCGGTCTCCTCGGTAGGTTCAGGGTCGGTCCTTTTGGGGGTAGCCTCCGGTTGCTCCTTAGCCTTGGGCAGCAGAAGTTTCGGTAACTCAAATCGTGGGGGGTCGTCGAGGGGAGAGAACACCGCGTCCCACAGCCGCCGCTGCATCAGGGTACGCCGGCGTCTCTCGATCTCCTCCTTGCCAGGTTGTTGCAAAACCATCTTCTTCAATCTGGCATTTTCCTCTTTAATCTCCAGCAATGCTTGCTGCAGGTGCAGGACCACGGATGGTTCCGGTTCTGGTGGCAGTTTGGCTGGGGAACGGGGCCTGCCTTCCTCCGCTTCCCTGCTCGGCTGCACACGTCCTGCTTCCATGATGTTCCAGAACACTCTCTCATCTTCTTCCAGAACAGTCCCGTCTCTTCCGTGGAGGCGGGGTTTGCGTCTCCTCCTCTTCGCAGGGAAGGTGAAGAGGAGGCGGACCTCCTTTGCTGTAGGGCAGGATCGCATATTGTAATAGCACTTTGAGAGGGCAGGCATTTTCTTCGCACCACAGGGGGGCACACGCCCACGAATCCACGCCCACCTTCTTCTCCAGCGCCTGAGGGCGCGAATTTGGCGGCAAAATGGCGGATTTTAGCGCCAAAAATAGCAAACAGTCCTTTTTCACAAAAACACCTCCACAGGCACACAGGGCTCGCAATTTTGCGAGTTTCGCATCCTGTTCGTGACGCCAAGTTGTTTTGACCCGCACCACAATTGTGGTTTACCAGAGCAATGGGGTACTCAGAGCCGAGCCCATGGAAGTCTATGGGGTTGTCACAGGTAGCGGTGGCTCGGTCTGTGGCCCTGGCGGTCAGGCGTATGTTGGGGGGCATATTTACAGGGGATAGGTATATATACAGTTCGTGACGCCACCTGTAGTTCTCTGATCACTAAGACCAGCGCTGCTGTAGATCTCTGAGGGGATGGTGAGGCAGCTAGATGTCGGGTCCCCTACAGGTGGGACGGGTCCCTCAAAGTCTATGGAATTTGTGATGTCGGGTGCAGGTAAATAAATCAGTCTCACACCATCCAGCGTCTTTCCATACCTTTTACTTGTCAGATGATAAGGCAGGTCCCAGGGAGGCTGGTCGGGTGGAGGATGTGCTTTGAGATAACAGCTGAACAGGTTATGGGCCTCCTTAACTTTCCAAAATGAGTTCAACCAGCATAAAGCGTAGTTCACTCCAGAATCTCCAGCTTCTCCAAGCTGTACTGCCCGGTCAGTTTTGTGGTCGGAGCCTTCCTTTGAGAGAGCTGAGTTCCTACTCTTGTCCTGCAGAGACTCAAGGTTCTCACTCTCCCTGACCCCAGTTACGTACCGACACTCCAAGGGCTGCTTTCTGTAACCTAAGGTCCAGTAAGCCTCTGGTTTTTCTATCACTATGCCTGGAGCAATAGTGACGCTTCGGTCCCCAGTGACCGGTGACAATGTGCAGGATAATCCAATCCTAAGGCACTTCTGATTTCCTTCCACTGCGCCTTTCGCCCTGTCCGCGCTTGTAGCATAAGCACTCCACACTTCCAAAGGCTATACAGGTTAGCCCCTTCTTGCTTCTTTCCAGAGCTTGCTAACAGGTGCTCAGTAATCTTCTAGTTCAGGAGCACGTCGCTGAACTCCACTGTCCTTAGGACAGGAGACTGAAGGTCCTGATGCTCACTCCTCTCTCTTCCTGCACAGACTTGACACTGTCTGCTCTGTCCGAAGACAGGAAATGAACTCCTCTGAGTCCAGACTAGACTCCTCTGTCCGAAGACAGGAAACTGACTCACTGGCGGGCTGCATCTCACTAGCCTATATAACCTATGGGTGTGTCTAAGTGTGTGTTGGAGTGAATGTTTATTGAGCATTAAACTATTACCTCTCCGCACATCCTCCAGGGTACTGCGTGTGCCTTCACACCAGGGCTACACACATCAGCTTCACAAGCTCTGAGCTCTAAACTGGTACAATTCACAACCACTGAAAACCCATTGAGTTCTGAACTGTACAATTCACAATCACTGAACACCCACTGAGCTCTGAACTGTACAATTCACAACCACTGAACACCCACTGAGCTCTGAACTGTACAATTCACAACCACTGAAAACCCACTGAGCTCTGAACTGTACAATTCACAACCACTGAACACCCACTGAGCTCTGAACTGTACAATTCACAACCACTGAAAACCCACTGAGCTCTAAACTGTACAATTCACAACCACTGAACACCCACTGAGCTCTGAACTGTACAATTCACAACCACTGAAAACCCACTGAGCTCTGAACTGTACAATTAACAACCACTGAACACCCACTGAGCTCTGAACTGTACAATTCACAACCATTGAACACCCACCGACCTCGGAATCATCAGCTTCACAAGCTCTGAACTCTAAACTGTACAATTCACAACCACTGAACACCCACCGACCTCGGAATCATCAGCTTCACAAGCTCTGAGCTCTGAACTGTACAATTCACAACCACTGAACACCCACCGACCTCGGAATCATCAGCATCACAAGCTCTGAGCTCTAAACTGTGCAATTCACAACCACTGAAAACCCACTGAGCTCTGAACTGTACAATTCACAACCACTGAACACCCACTGAGATCTGAACCATCAGCTTCACAAGCACTGAACACTCACTGGACTCTGAACAATCAGCTTCACAAGCACTGACCACCAACCAACCTCGGAATCATCAGCGTCACAAGCTCTGAGCTCTAAACTGTACAATTTACAACCACTGAACACCCACTGAGCTCCGAACTGTACAATTCACAACCTCTGAACACCCACTGAGCTCTGAACCATCAGTATCACAAGCACTGAACACAGACTGAGCTATGAACCATCAGCGTTATAAGCCCTGAACACCCACCGACCTCGGAACCATCAGGGTCACAACCACTGAACACCCACTGAGCTCTGAACCATCAGCTTCACATGCACTGAACACCTACTGAGCTCTGAACTGTACAATTCACAACCACTGAACACCCACTGAGATCTGAACCATCAGCTTCACAAGCACTGAATACCCACTGAGCTCTGAACAATCAGCTTCAAAAGCACTGACCACCCACCAACTTCGGAACCATCAGGGTCACAACCACTGAACACCCACTGAGCTCTGAACCATCAGCTTCACATGCACTGAACACCTACTGAGCTCTGAACTGTACAATTCACAACCACTAAACACCCACTGAGATCTGAACCATCAGCTTCACAAGCACTGAACACCCACTGAGCTCTGAACAATCAGCTTCACAAGCACTGACCACCCACCAACCTCAGAACCATCAGCGTCACAAGCTCTGAACACCTACTGACCTCGGAACCATCAGCGTCAAAAGCTCTGAACACCCACTGAGATGTGAACTGTACAATTCACAACCACTGAACACCCACTGAGTTCTGAACCATCAGCTTCACAAGCACTGAACACCCACCAACCTCAGAACTATCAGCGTCACAGGTTCTGAACACGCAGAGCTCTGAACTGTACAATTCACAAGCACTGAACAGCAACTGAGTTCTGAACCATCAGCGTCACAAGCACTGAACACCCACTGAGCTCGGAACCTGCAGATTAACCACTGAACACCCACTGACCTCGGAAACATCAGGGTCACAAGCTCTTTAACAGCCACTGAGCTCTAAACATGCAGCTCCATAAGATGACTTATTGGGAAGTTCTTTTGCTGACTACAGTTTGATGGATCTCCAAACCACCTCATTCTCTTCACAAGGAGCTGAGTGATAAAATGTTATCTGCCAGTTGTTGATTACTGAAGACAGGTATAATGGAGTTCCATAGAACTTGTAAATATCTATATACAGAGAATTCCTCCCTGGGGCAGCTGCACGCAGCCACTACTTTCTCATGGAACTCTATGCTTTGCATGAGGCAAATTGACCTTTAGACTCTGAGAAGACCCTAAACACCCTTGATGGATTTTTGCCAACGAGACACTGACTAGGGAGGCCATTCATTCCACCGCCAGTAGATAACTTCCTACTTAAGGCCAATAACAGAAACCATTACAACAGGTATGAATTTATCTGCTACAGAAAAGAACAGCATGACATTATTACGGCTTATTAAAAGGGTGATGGAGAGGACCATTTTAATGAGACAGTTTAATTTACATCCACAGCCAGAGCTGTCCGGCTAAATATAACTTGCTGTAATTCACCATTGCAATTTAATTGATGGCTCCTATCCGCAGACACTGTTTGCTTGGCGTACGACTCCCACTCTGCCCTCGTCTCGGGTGTGACATTGCTCAATCTGCATATGTTTACTTATTTTCTGTAAATCAGATTTTATTTTGCTTCCATTTTAATCAGCATCATTTCCTCTTGCTCTTTTCATTTTACTGAATTCTATTAAGCCGTGCATCTGCTGTGCGAGAGCAGCGGTCCGACCCCGGGCAAGGCCACCGGCACGGTTCTGGGAGCAGTGGGTAAACCCTACCTACAGGCGTGTGCCCGGCTCTCGTCCTGGGCTCATCATTCACATGAGAGGCATGCATGGAAAACATATGGTCTCCATTAGCGTCGCTGAAAATGCTGCCTGTAATGTGAATGGAGGATTTGTGATAATATTCCAAATCTGCAGCCAGGGGAGCAATGATGAGGACTAGAGCCGCAAGGGAAGAAAATGCTAAATCACATAATTCATTATGAGCCAAAGCCCAATAATAAAACCAGGTGAAACATAAAAGCTCAAAATACGGAATTTAACATACAAAACTTCAAAAATCAGAAATGACTGCTCCGATATATCATTCCAGCCATATTACCTAGGGAAGTAGAACTTGTACGTGTTATTTGGTGGGGTCCTTACATTGAATCTCATCTTTGTCATTCAGTATTTTTATTCCTAATTATTCACTTTTTTTGCTCTTCATTCTGCCTGCACTATAGGTGCTGGAACCTCTTTTCTTTCACTTCACAGCATGTACTGCTCCAGCCATTATCCAATAGCTCATCTGCCATGATCTGTATGTTAACCTCTCTGAAGCCTGTATGCAATTTGACAGGAGAGAAAACTAGAAAGGCACTTCCCCCCACTTCCTGTAGAGAGATGTAGATCCACCCCATTTCCTGCAGATAAAGACCCGCCCCCACTTCCTAGAGATAAAGACCCGCCCCCACTTCCTGTAGGTAAAGACCCGCCCCCACTTCCTGGAGATAAAGACCCGCCCCCACTTCCTGTAGGTAAAGACCCACCCCCACTTCCTGGAGATAAAGACCGCCCCCACTTCCTGGAAATAAAGACCCGCCCCACTTCCTAGAGATAAAGACCTGCTCCCACTTCCTGGAGATAAAGACACGCCCACACTTCCTGTAGGTAAGGACCCATCCCAACTTCCTGGAGATAAATACCCGCCCCCATTTCCTGGATATAGCCCCCACTTCCTGTAGAGAGATGTAGATCCACCCCCATTTACTGGATATAAAGACTCGCAACCACTTCCTGTAGAAAGACCCGCCCCCACTTCCAGAAGATAAAGACCTGACCCCACTTCCTGTAGATAAAGACCCGCCCCCACTTCCTGGAGATAAATACCTGCCTTCACTTCCTGGAGATAAAGACCCGCCCCCACTTCCTGGAGATAAAGACCCGCCCCCACTTCCTGTAGGTAAAGACCTCACCCCCACTTCCTGGAGATAAATACCCGCCCCCATTTCCTGGAGAAGACCCGCCCCCACTTCCTGTAGGTAAAGACCTCGCCCCAATTCCTGCAGGTAAAGAACCCACCCTCACTTCCTGTAAAAAGATAAACATCTGCCACTACTTCTTGTAGAGACTAAGACTGGAGCCACTTTTGGTAGAGATTAAAAAAAAATGACCAGTTCTCCAATTTCCAAACTTATTGTAGAGATACAAAGACCTACCCCAACTATAATTCCTGTAGAAAGACAAACATCGGTTCCTACATTTTATAGACAGGCCTCACTTCCTGTAGAGATAAAAAAAATGACTTGCCCCAACTTTTGGACTTCCTGTAGGGATACAGAAACCTTCAAAAGACAAAAAAACCTGACTGGCACATCCAGACTAATGTGAACTAGATGCAAACCAAGGGGAGCTACCCCCATGTAAAACATACAAGAAAAGGCTGCACTCTATCATACTAAAGCATGACAACATAGAATACATTAAATTTTGAATAGCAATATGGCTTTGGAGTATAAGGAAAAATTTGAGACGCTTAGTATAAACATTTGGCCAAATATTAAAAGTCCACCAACCATCGTCAAGGTGGTCTCAATTCTGGTGAGTCCCTGACCTAATGTGAACATACCTCTATTAGGCTGATATCTGAATTTCTGGGTGAAAGTGGCACCTCTGTCAGTAATGCCTGCATTCATGGGTAAGTAAGTAGGTACCTGCTGTAATTAAAATCACCACCTGGTGGGGGCGGAGTGCTCGGTCAGTAAGCTAACATTCAAAAGACAAAAAAACCTGACTGGCACATCCAGACTAATGTGAACTAGGTGCAAACCAAGGGGAGCTACCCCCATGTAAAACATACAAGAAAAGGCTGCACTCTATCATACTAAAGCATGACAACGTAGAACACATTAAATTTTGAATAGCAATATCGCTTTGGAATATAAGGAAAAATTTGAGACGCTTAGTATAAACATTTGGCCAAATATTAAAAGCCCACCAACCATTGTCAAGGTGATCTCAATTCTGGTGAGTCCCTGACCTAATGTGAACATACCTCTATTAGGCTGATATCTGAATTTCAGGGTGAAAGTTTTGAATGTTAGCTTGCTGACCGAGCACTCCGCCCCCACCAGGTGGTGATTTTAATTACAGCAGGTCCCTACTTACTTACCCATGAATGCAGGCATTACTGACAGAGGTGCCACTTTCACCCAGAAATTCAGATATCAGCCTAATAGAGGTATGTTCACATTAGGTCAGGGACTCACCAGAATTGAGACCACCTTGACGATGGTTGGTGGGCTTTTAATATTTGGCCAAATGTTTATACTAAGCGTCTCAAATTTTTCCTTATACTCCAAAGCCATATTGCTATTCAAAATTTCATGTATTCTATGTTGTCATACTTTAGTATGATAGAGTGCAGCCTTTTCTTGTATGTTTTACACGGGGGTAGCTCCCCTTGGTTTGCACCTAGTTCACATTAGTCTGGATGTGCCAGTCAGGTTTTTTTGTCTTTTGAATGTTAGCTTACTGACCGAGCACTCCGCCCCCACCAGGTGGTGATTTTAATTACAGCAGGTCCCTACTTACTTACCCATGAATGCAGGCATTACTGACAGAGGTGCCACTTTCACCCAGAAATTCAGATATCAGCCTAATAGAGGTATGTTCACATTAGGTCAGGGACTCACCAGAATTGAGACCACCTTGACGATGGTTGGTGGGCTTTTAATATTTGGCCAAATGTTTATACTAAGCGTCTCAAATTTTTCCTTATACTCCAAAGCCATATTGCTATTCAAAATTTCATGTATTCTATGTTGTCATGCTTAAGTATGATAGAGTGCAGCCTTTTCTTGTATGGGATACAGAAACCTGACGCCACTTCTTATCTGGACAAAAACCCATCTCTACTTCCTGTTGAAATATAAAGACCCACCCCACTTCCTTTAAATAGACAAAGACCCACTCCCAGTTCCTGTAGAGCTACAGCAATCCATCCCCACTTCTTGTAGAGAAACAAATATCTGCCTCCACTTCCTGTAGAGAGATATAGAACCATCCCCACTTCCTGTAGACAGATATATAAAAACTCACCCCAGCTTCCTGTAGCAAAAAAACCCAACCCCCACTTACTATAGCAAGACAAAGACCAATGCCCACTTCTTTTAGAAACAAAGATTCGCCTCCACCTCCTGCAGAAACTCAAGAACCACCTCCACTTCTTGTAGAGACAAAGACCTGTCCTGCTTCCAGTAGAAACAAAGGCACACCCCCACTTCCTGTAGAGCTACAAAGATCCACCCCACTTCCTGTAGAGCTACAAAGATCCACCCCCACTTCCTGTAGAGCTAAAGATCCACCCCCACTTCCTGTAGAGCTAAAGATCCACACCCACTTCCTGTAGAGCTACAAAGATCCACCCCCACTTCCTGTAGAGCTACAAAGATCCACCCCCACTTCCTGTAAAGCTACAAAGATCTACCCCACTTCCTGTAGAGACAAATATCCATCCCCACTTCCTGTAGAAAGACAAAGACCCACCCCAACTTCCTGTAGAGCTACAAAGATCCACCCCCACTTCCTGTAGAGCTACAAAGATCCACCCCCACTTCCTGTAGAGGCAAAGACCAGCCCCCACTTGCTGTAGAGCTACAAAGATCCACCCCCACTTCCTGCAGAGAAGCACAGATCCGCCTTCACTTCCTGTATAGAGACAGTCCCACCCTCCCTTCCTGTAAAGAAACAAAGATCTACCACATGAACCTGCAGGTCCGGCAACTAGAACAACAGACAAGGAGCTATTTTGCTGAGAGAAACCCATTTCACATGAAGCAGCCTCTGTGGGGTACATGTAGTATTATCTGGCAAATAGAGTTGGGCATATCTCCGTCCTCAGAACTGGAGCTCTGCGAATCTGTTACCTTCAGGGATCCCTGGCGTGGCTTTAACCTATCAGGGCTGCCATGAATTTGTGTGGGCGTCACGCCTCAAGGATGACGTTGTACCAGATCGGCTGACCTAAAGCTGTGCCAAGGATCCTGGGAGATAAGGAGATTCACAGAGCTCCAGCACAGCAGTGAGAGACTACTGGATTTGCCGATGGACCAGAATCCAATGAATTGATCTGCCCATCTGTTATGGCAACCATCAAAAGGACATCCTTGTAATACATGGACTGCTTGAGTCTGCCAGAACAGGAATCCCTCATTCATAGCAGCTCTTAGTTCTCGTTCATATAGGGAGGTTCTGAGTGGGTTCTCCTCCTGTGTAATAACCAAATAATAGTTATATTTCCCCAGTCGTGGCCACTACTGGTTAAAAGAATGGTGAATAGGATCCACCTACAGCAATAACAACCAATAGCCGAGAGTTTCTGAAGTTGGATCTGAGGAGACCAGCTACCCATCATGGCAGATTCAATGAATTGGAAAGTTTTCAAAATGAGACAACCCTTTAATAAAGCGAAGTTATAGGCCCTCATGGTTGCCTTTCACCCTCTTCACCTTCTCATCCGGAACATTGCCTGCAGGTTCTAACACATGAAACAAGTAAGTAGTTTGGATTCTTTTGAAAACTTCTGAAAAGTAAAAATCTCATTCCCTGGAGTTCAGAATAACTAGAACTCAGCGTTACTTATGAACAAGTAATAAGCTAAGTAACAATGAAAAAAAGAATAGTTGAAAAAAAAATATCAAAAGGGAATGCAGAGCGGAAGAGATGAGTGGGATGGACGGCTTTGTAGTCTCCAGCATGAGAACAATTATCAATATCGTAAAAAATATGATATTGTGCATATGGACACCATAAATGTAGGTCTGCTCTCGGAGACCTCTATTTATCAGTCAGGATGGAGAGACGCTCGGGTGTCATACGAATGGCCAGTCATCTCACTGGCCAAAGTGTCATACTACATTTCTCCACCAGTGGCCGCTACAGGAGAAATGTTCAGCGAGCAGCGGCTTCAACAGGCAAAATCGGCAGTGCCAATAGCCAAACCCACTGCAGTCTCAGAGCATCGACCACTGATGGGACAAGCTTTCCAGGACTCTCCAGTCCTTGCTTTGGCCATTACTATTTGCATTTTTAATTAATTCTATTGCCATGTTGATAAAAATGATGGCAGCTGGGGATGTGATGGGATTTAGGATGTGAATGTTGACATCTAACTCCTATAACTAATTTTAAAGGGTTATTGCCTTTTTAAAGACCTTTTGGACCCCAAAGATCCAGAGGATAAAGTGCTGTAGTATTGGTGAATTAAGCAGTGATGTAAAAAGTTAGCAGGGTCGCAATGCTGAAATAGCACTGCGGCCCCCTGTTCTCAAGATCTGGACCCTCACCAATCATAAAATGATGGCATATCCTAGTATTATTCCATCAGCTTACAAGATGGGAATAGACTTTCAATGGCATAGTCCTGCTGCTATCAAGTTAGAGTCATAGCTAGTGTTTCTAAGCTTAAAGGGGTAGCACCCGACACCGTAATGATCTGTACATCAGTAGGGGTCCAGTATCAGACGCCCCCAATGATCTGTATATAAGCAGGGGTCCAGCATCAGACATCCCCAATGATCTGTATATCAGTAGGGGTCCAGCATCAGACGCCCTCAATGATCTGCATATCAGTAGGGGTCCAGCATCAGACACCCCCAATGATCTGTATATCAGCAGGGGTCCAGCATCCGGCACCCCCAATGATCTGTATATCAGTAGGGGTCCAGCAGACGCCCCCAATGATCTGTATATCAGCAGGGGTCCAGCATCAGACGCCCCCAATGATCTGTATATCAGCAGGGGTCCAGCATCAGACACCCCAATGATCTGTATATCAGTAGGGGTCCAGCATCAGACACCCCCAATGATCTGTATATCAGTAGGGGTCCAGCATCAGACATCCCCAATGATCATATACAACACGGCAAAGGAGCACTGAAACCCATACTATTAAAATATATATTTTTATTAAACAACAATATCATATCCATCAAATATATATCAACATTGATACAATTCAATATAGCAAATTACAGCAATTATGAAGGTCAAAAACAGATAATGAGATCTGACTTTGTTCAAAAATTCAATCACTGGACCGGGATATTAAAGGCTCACAACAAGTAATACCGTATCATTCTATGTCTTAATGCTTGTCGCATCCCAAATAAATAGTCTTACCCGGATATATCCAGAACAAAAGTCAGATCATGCAACCCCGACGCGCGTTTCGCGTGGGCTTTCTCAAGGGGCTGTGCCAATGATCCCCAATGATCAGTATATCAGTAGGGGTCCAGCACCCGACACCGTAATGATCTGTAAATCAGTAGGGTCCAGCATCAGACGCCCCCAATGATCTGTATATCAGTAGGGGTCCAGCATCCAAGACCATCCACCAATGATCTGCCTATTATCAGTAGGGGTCCAGCATCAGACCCCCAATGATCTGTATATCAGCAGGGGTCCAGCATCCGGCACCCAATGATCTGTATATCAGTAGGGGTCCAGCATCAGACGCCCCCAATGATCTGTATATCAGTAGGGGTCCAGCATCAGACGCCCCAATGATCTGTATATCAGTAGGGGTCCAGCATCAGACGCCCCCAATGATCTGTATATCAGTAGGGGTCCAGCATCAGACGCCCCCAATGATCTGTATATCAGTAGGGGTCCAGCATCAGACGCCCCCAATGATCTGTATATCAGTAGGGGTCCAGCATGTGACACCCCAATGATCTGTATATATCAGGATGGGTTCAGCAGCATCCGACACCCCAATGATCTGTATATCAGTAGGGGTCCAGCATTGGCACCCCCAATGATCTGTATATTCAGTAGGGTTCAGCAGCATCGACACCCCCAATGATCTGTATATCAGTAGGGTCAGCATCCGACACCCCCAATGATCTGTATATCAGGGATGGGTTCAGCATCAGACACCCCCAATGATCTGTATATCAGTAGGGGTCCAGCATCAGACACCCCCAATGATCTGTATATATCAGGATGGGTTCAGCAGCATCGACACCCCCAATGATCCGTATATCAGTAGGTGATTCAGCACCGACACCCCCAATGATCTGTATATCAGTAGGGGTCCAGCATCAGACACCCCCAATGATCTGTATATCAGTAGGGGTCCAGCATCAGACACCCCCAATATCTGTATATCAGTAGGGGTCCAGCATCAGACACCCCCAATAATCTGTATATCAGTAGGGGTCCAGCATCGACACCACCAATATCTGTATATCAGTAGGGGTCCAGCATCAGACACCCCCAATGATCTGTATATCAGTAGGGGTCCAGCATCGACACCCCAATGATCTGTATATCAGTAGGGGTCCAGCATCAGACGCCCCCAATGATCTGTATATCAGTAGGGGTCCAGCATCAGACGCCCCCAATGATCTGTATATCAGTAGGGGTCCAGCATCTAGACCCCCCAATGATCTGTATATCAGTAGGGGTCCAGCATCGACCCCCCAATGATCTGTATATCAGTAGGGGTCCAGCATTGGACACCCCCAATGATCTGTATATATCAGGATGGGTTCAGCAGCATCCGACACCCCCAATGATCTGTATATCAGTAGGGGTCCAGCATGTGGCACCCCCAATGATCTGTATATATCAGGATGGTTCAGCAGCATCCGACACCCCAATGATCCGTATATCAGTAGGTGTTCAGCACCCGACACCCCCAATGATCTGTATATCAGTAGGTGTTCAGCATCAGACACCCCAATGATCTGTATATCAGTAGGGGTCCAGCATCAGACACCCCAATATCTGTATATATCAGGATGGGTTCAGCAGCATCCGACACCCCCAATGATCCGTATATCAGTAGGTTTCAGCACCCGACACCCCCAATGATCTGTATATCAGTAGGGGTCCAGCATCAGACACCCCCAATGATCTGTATATCAGTAGGGGTCCAGCATCAGACACCCCCAATATCTGTATATCAGTAGGGGTCCAGCATCAGACACCCCAATATCTGTATATCAGTAGGGGTCCAGCATCAGACACCCCCAATGATCTGTATATCAGTAGGGGTCCAGCATCCGACACCCCCAATGATTTTGTATATCAGTAGGGGTCCAGCATGTGACACCCCCAATGATCTGTATATCATCAGGTGGTTCAGCACATCCGACACCCCCAATGATCTGTATATCAGTAGGTGTTCAGCACCCGACACCCCCAATGATCTGTATATCAGTAGGTGTTCAGCATCAGACCCCCCAATGATCTGTATATCAGTAGGGGTCCAGCATCAGACACCCCCAATGATCTGTATATCAGTAGGTGTTCAGCACCGACACCCCCAATGATCTGTATATCAGTAGGGGTCCAGCATCAGACACCCCCAATGATCTGTATATCAGTAGGGGTCCAGCATCAGACACCCCCAATGATCTGTATATTCAGAAGGTGTTCAGCACCGACACCCCAATGATCTGTATATTAGTAGGGGTCCAGCATCAGACACCCCAATGATCTGTATATCAGCAGGGGTTCAGCATCCGGCACCCCCAATGATCTGTATATCAGTAGGGGTCCAGCATCAGACACCCCCAATGATCTGTATATCAGTAGGGGTCCAGCTTCCGACACCCCCAATGATTTGTATATCAGTAGGGGTCCAGCATCAGACCCCGAGTCTGGGCCCCACAATGATCTGTATATCAGTAGGGGTCCAGCATCAGACGCCCCCAACGATCTGTATATCAGTAGGGGTCCAGCATGGACACCCCCAATGACTGTATATATCAGGATGGGTTCAGCAGTATCCGACACCCCCAATGATCCGTATATCAGTAGGTGTTCAGCACCCGACACCCCAATGATCTGTATATCAGTAGGTGTTCAGCATCAGACACCCCCAATGATCTGTATATCAGTAGGTGTCAGGCACGACACCCCCAATGATCCGTATATCAGTAGGTGTTCAGCATCAGACACCCCCAATGATCTGTATATCAGTAGGGCTCCAGCATCAGACATCCCCAATGATCTGTATATCAGTAGGTGTTCAGCATCAGACACCCCAATGATCTGTATATCAGATGGGTCACAGCATCAGACACCCCCAATGATCGTATATCAGTAGTGTTCAGCACTCAACACCCCCAATGATTTGTATATCAGTAGGGGTCCAGCATCAGACACCCCCAATGATCTGTATATCAGTAGGGGTCCACCATCAGACACCCCCAATGATCTGTATATCAGTAGGGGTCCACATCAGACACCCCCAATGATCTGTATATTAGTAGGGTCCAGCATCGACACCCCAATGATCCGTATATCAGTAGGTGTCAGCACCCACACCCCCAATGATTTGTATATCAGTAGGGGTCCAGTATCAGACCCAAGATCTGTCGTAGGGGTCGCACGACCCCCCAATGATCTGTATATCAGTAGGTGTTCAGCATCAGACACCCCCAATGATCTGTATATCAGTAGGGGTCCATCGAACCAATGATCGTAATCAGTAGGTGTTCAGCATCAGACACCCCCAATGATCTGTATATCAGTAGGGGTTCCAGCATCAGACACCCCCAATGATCTGTATATCAGTAGGGGTCCAGCATCAGACACCCCAATGATCTGTATATCAGTAGGGGTTCCAGCATCGACACCCCCAATGATCTGTATATCAGTAGGGTCCAGCATCAGCACCCCCAATGATCTGTATATCAGTAGGGGTCCAGCATCAGACACCCCCAATGATCTGTATATCAGAGGTGTTCAGCACCGACACCCCCAATGATCTGTATATCAGTAGGGGTCCAGCATCAGACACCCCCAATGATCTGTATATCAGAGGGGTCCAGCATCCGACACCCCCAATGATCTGTATATCAGTAGGGGTCCAGCATCAGACACCCCAATGATCTGTATATCAGTAGGGGTCCAGCTTCGACACCCCCAATGATCTGTAATCAGTAGGGGTCCAGCATCAGACGCCCCCAATGATCTGTATATCAGTAGGGGTCCAGCAACGATGCACCCCAATGATCTGTATATCAGTAGGGGTCCAGCATCAGACGCCCCAATGATCTGTATATCAGTAGGGGTCCAGCATCAGACACCCCCAATGATCTATATATCAGTAGGGTTCCAGCATCCGACACCCCCAATGATCTGTATATCAGTAGGGGTCCAGCATCAACACCCCAATGATCGTATATCAGTAGGGGTTCCAGCATCCGACACCCCCAATGATCTGTATATCAGTAGGGGTCCAGCATCTGACACCCCCAATGATCTGTATATATCAGGTGGGTTCGCAGCATCCGACACCCCAATGATCCGTATATCAGTAGGGGTTCAGCATCCGACACCCCCAATGATCTGTATATCAGTAGGGGTCCAGCATCAGACACCCCAATGATCTGTATATCAGTAGGGGTCCAGCATCGACACCCCCAATGATCTGTATATCAGTAGGGTCCAGCATCGACACCCCCAATGATCTGTATATCAGTAGGGGTCCAGCATCAGACACCCCCAATGATCTGTATATCAGTAGGGGTCCAGCATCCGACACCCCAATGATCTGTATATCAGTAGGGGTCCAGCATCTGACACCCCCAATGATCTGTATCATATCCAGCATGGTTCTGATATCCGTGGGTCCAGCATCACACCCCAATGATCTGTATATCAGTAGGTGTTCAGCACCCGACACCCCCAATGATCTGTATATCAGTAGGGGTCCAGCATCAGACACCCCAATGATCTGTATATCAGTAGGGGTCCAGCATCAGACACCCCCAATGATCTGTATATCAGTAGGTGTTCAGCACCCGACACCCCAATGATCTGTATATCAGTAGGGGTCCAGCATCAGACACCCCCAATGATCTGTATATCAGTAGGGGTCCAGCATCAGACACCCCCAATGATCTGTATATCAGAGGTGTTCAGCACCCGACACCCCCAATGATCTGTATATTCAGTAGGGGTCCAGCATCAGACACCCCAATGATCTGTATATCAGAGGGGTTCAGCATCCGACACCCCCAATGATCTGTATATCAGTAGGGGTCCAGCATCAGACCCCCAATGATCTGTATATCAGTAGGGGTCCAGCATCGACACCCCCAATGATCTGTATATCAGTGGGTTCAGCAGATCCGACACCCCCAATGATCGTATATCAGTAGGGGTCCAGCATCGACACCCCAATGATCTGTATATCAGAAGGGTTCCAGCATCCGACACCCCCAATGATCTGTATATTTAGTAGGGGTCCAGCATCAGACACCCCCAATGATCTGTATATCAGAGGGGTTCAGCATCAGACCCCCCAATGATCTGTATATCAGTAGGGGTCCAGCATCAGACCCCCCAAGATCTGTATATCAGTAGGGGTCCAGCATGTACACCCCCAATGATCTGTATATATCAGGATGGGTTCAGCAGCATCCGACACCCCAATGATCTGTATATCAGTAGGGGTCCAGCATTCCGACACCCCCAATGATTGTATATCAGTAGGGGTCCAGCATCAGACGCCCCCAATGATCTGTATATCAGTAGGGGTCCAGCAACAGATCCCCCCAATGATCTGTATATCAGTAGGGGTCCAGCATCACGACCCCCCAATGATCTGTATATCAGTAGGGGTTCCAGCATCAGACACCCCCAATGATCTGTATATCAGTATGGGTTCCAGCATCCGACACCCCCAATGATCCGTATATCAGTAGGGTCCAGCATCCACACCCACCAATGATCCGTATATCAGTAGGGGTTCAGCATCCGACACCCCAATGATCTGTATATCAGTAGGGGTCCAGCATTGACACCCCAATGATCTGTATATATCAGATGGGTTCAGCAGCATCCGACACCCCCAATGATCGTATATCAGTAGGTGTTCAGCACCCGACACCCCCAATGATCTGTATATCAGTAGGGGTCCAGCATCAGACACCCCAATGATCTGTATATCAGTAGGGGTCCAGCATCAGACACCCCCAATAGATCTGTATATCAGTAGGGGTCCAGCATCAGACACCCCCAATAATCTGTATATCAGTAGGGGTCCAGCATCAGACACCCCAATGATCTGTATATCAGTAGGGGTCCAGCATCCGAACCCCCAATGATCTGTATATCAGTAGGGGTCCAGCATTGACCCCCCAATGATCTGTATATATCAGATGGGTCAGCAGCATCCGACACCCCCAATGATCTGTATATCAGTAGGTGTTCAGCACCGACACCCCCAATGATCTGTATATCAGTAGGGGTCCAGCATCAGACGTCCCCAATGATCTGTATATCAGTAGGGGTCCAGCATCAGACACCCCCAATGATCTGTATATCAGTAGGTGTTCAGCAACAGATGCCCCCAATGATCTGTATATCAGTAGGGGTCCAGCATCAGACGCCCCCAATGATCTGTATATCAGTAGGGGTCCAGCATCAGACACCCCCAATGATCTATATATATCAGGATGGGTTCAGCAGCATCCGACACCCCCAATGATCCGTATATCAGTAGGGGTCCAGCATCCAACACCACCAATGATCCGTATATCAGTAGGGGTTCAGCATCCGACACCCCCAATGATCTGTATATCAGTAGGGGTCCAGCATCTGACACCCCAATGATCTGTATATATCAGGATGGGTTCAGCAGCATCCGACACCCCCAATGATCCGTATATCCGTAGGTGTTCAGCACCCGACACCCGCAATGATCTGTATATCAGTAGGGGTCCAGCATCAGACGCCCCCAATGATCTGTATATCAGTAGGTGTTCAGCACCCGACACCCTCAATGATCCGTATATCAGTAGGTGTTCAGCATCAGACACCCCCAATGATCTGTATATCAGTAGGTGTTCAGCATCAGACACCCCCAATGATCTGTATATCAGTAGGGGTCCAGCATCAGACACCCCAATGATCCGTATATCAGTAGGGGTCCAGCATCAGACGCCCCCAATGATCGTATATCAGTAGGGGTCCAGCATCCGACACCCCCAATGATCTGTATATATCAGGATGGGTTCAGCAGCATCCGACACCCCAATGATCCGTATATCAGTAGGGGTCCAGCATCCAACACCACCAATGATCCGTATATCAGTAGGGGTTCAGCATCCGACACCCCAATGATCCGTATATCAGTAGGGGTCCAGCATCCGACACCCCCAATGATCCGTATATCAGTAGGGGTCCAGCATCGGACACCCCCAATGATCTGTATATCAGTAGTGGTCCAGCATCAGACACCCCAATGATCTGTATATCAGTAGGTGTTCAGCATCAGATACCCCCAATGATCTGTATATCAGTAGGGGTCCAGCACCCGACACCCCCAATGATCCGTATATCAGGATGGATTCAGCATCACACTCCCAATGCTCAACTCCTACCAGGTACCGCGCCTGCTGAATGGACACAGTGAGCAAAGCCAGAACACCCCAGCTCTGTCCATTGTGTAGTGGCTGCTTTCAGGTACTATTCACTTCATTGGGAGCTGCCCCAGAATGGCAGCTGGCAGGAGCTGTGACATTCTGGCTCCATACAATGTGCACTGGTGGCGGCAGCGGGTCGGGGTAACATCTTGTATCCTATGTGATGGTGGCCAATATCATAGACGTAGACAACTCCACTAACCTTGTTGGGAGCAAAACCCGTCGCCCTTGGTCTCTATGTACAACAGACAGGGCACGTTGGCTTCTTACCACCTCCCCATCACCCGGGGCACATAACACGCCAGCCCCTTCCCTAGCAATCCCTTAATAGCCGACAGACTGGTTACCAGGAAAACACGAACAGTATGGGGTTGTCAGAAAACCTGTCCAATCCATCTGGGGAAAAATAGGGGCTGAGACGAGATACAAAGACTTGGAAGGACATTGACGTGGCCCTTATTGCCAAATTTATCAATATAACGATAAGGTTGAGTAAACCTGTGCAACAAGAATTCAGTTGGAAAATATCAGTCGACAGGAGCAGGTAGCACCGGCGCGCCATCAGAGACATCTACAAATGTCTATATGGAGGTCTACTTAGAACTCCAGACGAAGTGGTGCTACTTTCAGACGCCTCATTACCCCTCGGTATTGATAGCTGCTTTGCTGCGTGTGGAGTTAAAAATCCATTAACAAATTATTTAGTTACAGGAATAAAAGTTGCAGTGAAAAAAAAATGTTAATTTGTGCTGAATATAAAGTGTATCATTAGGGTCAAATGTTTTGTGTCGCAGTAGGATGCCACAAAGATGTTCCGAGCAGAGAGATGGCTCTTCTGGCTGTGACTTCCCGCTCCAGGTAAGTAGGTCAATGCATAGCCTCATCGCCTATACCGGCTGCCGTAACTCATCACTGCAGACGAGAGCTTGTGTTATTTTCTGCTGGAACGTCATGAAACGTCAACAAGGACCGAACCAAGAAGATCCAGTGTGTGAAGACACGACATGGCCGGTCTGAGACACAAGTAGGTCTTGAGAGGAAATCTGTCTTTGGAGAACAACCCCTTTACGATATGCAATTGACACCTGATAAGTATGAGCTTCACAAGTGCGTCCCTCACCTATTTACATAGACTTCAATGGATGAGTAGCCACACTTGCATCCACTGGGAAAAGCCTGAGCAAATCGTGTTTGAATTTTTCCTTTAAAGTGGCATTCCGATTGAGAATACTCGGGTTCCGTAGGTCACCACAAGGGCGGAGGTTCTACATCCTTTGTATGAAAGTCATGGTGGTTGAGGACACATTCTACCGCTCCACTGTCTATGGGACTGATGGAGGTTATAGAGCGCAGCACTTGGCTGTAGATACTCTAAAAGCTTTCCCTATCCACAAAAAGTACCAAAAAGCAACATATCTCCATCAACACTCCCAACTTCTGGTAGGGTTGGAGTCCTATAAAATAAAGATGGGGCTAATGCTTATTTCGGGATCCTGGCTGGAAAGATTCTTGCCCTTTGTCATGATCAGTTACAGCTTTTAATATGTGGATGAAAGATATAATGGAAGGCGCCGCGTGAGGCGTGGATTCATGATTTATGCTTAGAACGTAGATCAGACCACAGTCAATATTTGGACTTCTCGCCAATTTGTCTCCCGCTCACTGTCTAAATGTCTGTAATTCGAGGGAGACGTCTTCGGATTTTACGGTTTTAGATGGAAAAGGATAAAAAAAAAAAAGAAATACAAAAACTCAGCAGATGATTTGTCAAGGCAGAAACAATTACCTGAATTCCCGGCTGGGGAGGATTCTGCATTCTCGCTTATTACTGCAGTCACTTTCATTTATCAGTTTAATTATCTTGGGTAGAAATTAGACATAGTCGTGTGTTCCTTAAATTTAATGGGTAGGGGCAAATATATTGCAAAATTGGAAGTATGATTTGAATGAGTCATTAACTCTTTATTAAATTATCGCCCGTACGACGTGCCATAATCTATCACGATTAAGGATATTGTCCAAATACGGCCGATCAAAACATCCAGCGGTGATGCACTGGTAGACTTGTATTAGTGCATAGTCAACCAGTCATTGACCACCATGTGACACTGTGCTTCCCCTGCAGCAGCATCATCCACTCAGAAAAATCCACTCATATCACAATCAACTCTTTTAATCTGAGAGCCAGTATCGGGAAAAGGGCTTCTAAGACCCACTAATTTTGCCAGTGATCCCAGAAGCTAAACCTATGGTGTTCTGTGAAGAGACAACCTCTTCTACCGTCGTATACCCTTTTTATAATGTGATTGAAGATAATTTACCAATCAGACCCCCAATGAGCCAGTGTCAAATGCGGCACTGACTCTGGCAAGCTTCCCGGCATGAACAACTAATCAAGGATCTACCGCCAGGACTGAGAGTTGGGCACCACCAGGGGACACCACCAGGGCCAAAAAGACCCCACTAGGATGCGTTGGGATCAGTTTTATGAAATAGAGCTGCTCAGTGTTATTCTTCCAGTGTAATGTTACAGAATAGTGATCAGTGAACGTGCTCGGACAAGGTGAGCATGCTCGGGTGGAAACCGAGTGTCTTCGGCGTACTCGAAAAATATGTTCAAGTCCCTGCAGCTGCGTGTCTCGCGGCTGTTCGACAGACATAACACATGCAGCAGATTCGGCGTGCTCGCACATATTTTTCGAGCACTTGAAGCCCCTTGGTTAGCACCCGGGCATGCTTAGATAATACCTTATCCGAGCACGTTCGCTGATCACTATTACAGAACTCAGCCTAAATGATTTGTTTTAATTTATAACTAAATTGAGATAAATTTGCATTTATTACCAATGACTTAAAATTATTTTTATTGTTCTGTTAGAACTCTAACTTGTAGTTGTCTCTGAGCTATTAGGTAGAGACTACCTGCTATGATGTCTTCCATACACTGCACACACAGACAGGAAGGATTCCTGCTCTCCTCTCTATGTAGCACATGATCAGAAGCAGTAGCATGGAGGATGTTATACAGTAGTACTGAGCAGTGCAGCTGTGCATCCAGCTCTGGGGTTTGCTACAACAGTTACTGTTTCTCTTTAATTCTGATCCTCCTTACCTCTCCATAGACTTCAACAGATTGGTATATCTCTGATCTTTCAGGGAGAGAGATGAGTTTTAACTGTTTTTTTTAAAGTGAATGATGAGTTCGGTAAACAGAAGGAGACGTGGTAGATAAAAGGGGAAAGAAGCACATAAAGTTTATGTTTGCATGTACTTGTCACGCGGTCTTATGATATGTGTACGATGTCAGTAAACTATTCTTAAAAGAACCACACTCTATACAACATATAGATTAGCAACATCAGCATGTAAATATAGAATAGATTTACCTGACACGATATCCGTAGAACTCAGGGTTAATCTTGAGGACTTGATACACTGTCACAGGAAAGAGGAGGACCAGGGGTCTAACCTGACCCTAAACTGGGGTCCTAACTAATCCCTCACCTTGGAGGTACTGATAATGGTTCAGAGGTCCAAGTCTCCAGCCTAACCCTGTCTCCTATCAGTCCCTGAACCCTGTAATCAGTCCTAAGAAGGATTCTGATTAACACCAGAGGGATATGGGCTGATCTCTGCTAAATACACAGATTAGACATAAAAGACAGACTGGAGAAAACACAGACTTGCATACACACTCAAACACAGAAAGAACATAAATGATCTGGGATATTAAACTCTAAGCAAGGTGAGCTTAAATACAACTAAGGAGCTCTTTAACTTAAGTCTATACAGACACAATCCTATCTGTGGTCTGCATGAAGAATTTCACTGGCAACTCCCAACACAGACAACCAGAGATTTAAAGGAAACCAATCAACAAATAATTAATTGCAGCCGGGAGAAAACTGCACCCAGTCCCAGAACTGAGCACAGACAGAATTAACTCCCTAACTGCCAAACACAAAGAAACAGCGACTCAGCTGTGAGAAGTCAGACTGTGCAACCGCGACGATCTTCGTGGCGATGCACACATGACAGTACCCCCCCTTCTACGAGGGGCCTCCGGACCCTCAGGGCCAGGTTTGCCCGGGTGAGTTCTGTGGAAGGTCCGCACCAAACGATCTGCGTTAATGTCAGACGCAGGAACCCACGTCCTCTCCTCTGGACCATACCCCTTCCAATGCACCAAGTACTGAAGGGACCGGCGATTCAGACGTGAGTCAATGATCTTTGACACTTGAAACTCCAAGTTACCATTGACCACCACTGGAGGAGGAGGTAGAGGTGATGGTATAACTGGTGCCACGTACCTCTTAAGTAATGACTTGTGGAACACATTGTGGATTTTAAACGTAGGAGGGAGGTCCAGACGAAATGCCACAGGATTAATTATGGAACTGATCCTGTACGGCCCGATGAATCTGGGGCCCAGCTTCCAGGAGGGAACTTTAAGTTTTATATTCCTGGTAGACAACCATACCAGATCGTTCACATTAAGATCTGGACCAGAAACTCTCCTCCTATCAGCCATACGTTTATAACGGTTCCCCATAGCACTCAGATTATTCAATACACCTCTCCACACTGAAGCAAGTGACGACGAGAAACGCTCCTCCTCAGGAACCCCAGAAGGGCCCCCCCCATTGAATGTACAAAACTGGGGATGAAAACCATATGCCCCAAAAAACGGGGACTTACCAGTGGACTCGCTCCGCCTGTTGTTAAGAGCGAACTCTGCCAGAGGCAAGAAAGAAGACCAGTCCTCCTGGTTCTCTGAGACAAAACACCGAAGATAAGTCTCTAGGCTTTGATTCAGACGCTCTGTCTGACCATTGGTCTGCGGATGAAAAGCCGAGGAAAATGACAATTGCATCCCCCGACGTAAACAAAATGCCCTCCAAAACTTGGACACAAACTGAGACCCCCTATCTGACACCACATCAGAAGGCAACCCATGAAGTCTCACAATCTCCCCAATGAACACCTGCGCCAGAGTTTTAGCATTAGGGAGGGCAGGAAGAGCAATGAAATGTGCCATCTTACTGAACCTGTCAACAACCACCAGTATGACAGTCTTCCCTGACGACTGAGGAAGGTCCGTGATGAAGTCCATAGACAAATGAGTCCATGGACGCTCCGGAAGTTTCAAGGGTAAGAGGGTCCCAGACGGACGGGTATGAGGGGTCTTAGAACGAGCACAAACCCCACAGGACGCGACAAAAGTTAAAACATCTTTATTAACGTTAGGCCACCAAAACCGGCGAGAAAGGAGATCTAAAGTAGCCTTACTCCCTGGATGTCCTGCTAAAGCAGAATTATGATGTGCCTCAATAACCTTTTGTCTTAACTGATTTGGGACAAACAGTCTCCCTGGAGGTCCTGCAGGGGCGTCCCCCTGAGCCTCTAACACCTCCTCCTCAAGCTCAGAACATACAGCCGACACTACCACCCCCTCCTGAAGGATAGGAATCGGGTCATCCATTTTCCCGGCCCCTGGGAAACTGCGAGACAAGGCATCCGCCTTAACATTCTTAGATCCAGGGCGATAAGTGACAACAAAATTAAACCTGGTAAAAAACAACGACCATCGAGCTTGTCTGGAATTCAGACGCTTAGCAGATTCCAAATACAGCAGGTTCTTGTGATCAGTAATGACGGTGACCGGGTGGACTGCCCCCTCCAAAAAGTGACGCCATTCTTCAAAAGCCAACTTAATGGCCAAAAGTTCCCTATTGCCGATATCATAATTCCTTTCGGCGGACGACAATTTTTTAGAAAAGAAAGCGCACGGATGCCATTTACCAGGGGACGGACCCTGGGACAATATTGCACCCACCCCTACGTCAGACGCGTCCACCTCCACAACGAACGGCTGTGATGCATCTGGTTGGATGAGAACGGGTGCCGAAGCAAAACATTTTTTCAAAGAGGAAAAAGCTTGGCAAGCTTTGTCCGACCATTTAGAAAAATCCGTCCCTTTTCTTGTCATGTCAGTGAGAGGTTTGACAACAGATGAGAAATTACAAATAAATTTCCGGTAGTAGTTAGCAAACCCCAGAAAACGCTGCAGAGCCTTAAGATCCTCTGGCTGATCCCATTCAAGCACTGCTCTCACCTTTTCAGGGTCCATACGGAAACCGGAGGCTGACACCAAGAAACCCAAAAACTGAAGTTCCTGTACGGCGAATACACACTTTTCCAGTTTGGCGTATAGTTTATTGTCTCGCAAGATCTGCAACACCTGTCTCACATGCTCCTGATGAGACACAAGATCTGGCGAGTAAATTAAAATGTCATCCAAATATACGACCACAAACAGCCCCACCAGATGACGAAAAATGTCATTAACAAAATGTTGGAATACTGCTGGTGCAGTAGTCAGACCAAAAGGCATGACAAGGTTCTCATAATGTCCCTCCGGCGTGTTAAACGCCGTTTTCCACTCATCCCCCTCTTTTATCCTAATCAGATTATACGCCCCCCTGAGATCCAATTTAGAGAACCATTTGGCGCCAACAATTTGATTGAAGAGATCAGGAATCAGAGGGAGTGGATACGGATCTCGAACAGTAATCCGATTAAGTTCGCGGAAATCCAAGCAAGGGCGTAGGCCTCCATCTTTTTTCTTCACAAAGAAGAACCCCGCGGCCACTGGGGAAGATGAAGGTCTAATATGCCCTTTGGCCAGACTTTCCGAAATATAATCTTTCATAGCCTGCCTCTCAGGACCAGAAAGGTTATATAACCTAGCTTTAGGTAACTTAGCATCAGGAAGTAAATTAATAGAGCAGTCATATACGCGATGAGGAGGCAACTCCTGACACCCCTCCTCAGAGAACACATCCCCAAAGTCCTCCAAAAAAGGAGGCAAAGTACTAGGCACGACCGCACTGATGACTGTGTTCATGCAGTTACTTTTGCAAAACTCCCCCCATTGGCTTATATCTCTGGACTGCCAATTAATCACAGGGTTATGTTTAACCAACCAAGGAAGTCCCAACACAATAGGAGTAGGTAGACCCTCCAACACATAACAAGATAATAGTTCCCTATGTATTGCCCCTACCCGAAGGTCAATGTTATGAACCTCATGAACAAAGCTACCTTGGCCGAGAGGCCTGGCGTCAATGGAGAATATAGGGATCGGTTTGACCAATACACTCAGATGCATACCTTGAGCCTGAGCAAACTGAGCGTCAACCAGATTAGCCCCGGACCCACTATCAAGAAGAACAGAAAATCTCTCCACTCTCGTACCAACCACCACCTCCACTGGTACAAGGAACTGAGAAGAACTAGCGGACGAAATACATACTCCCAGGTTGTCGTCCACCACACAACCTGGGATTAACAGTTTTCCGGCGACTTTTTGCTCAACAAGGCACGGGATGGACATCCCCCAACAAAATGTCCCTCTTTCCCGCAGAAGAAACACCTTCTAGTCCTGCGGCGTACAGCCAATCCCCTCCTACGAAATGATGTCCCTCCCAACTGCATAGGCTCCTCCGAACAGACAAGGGGAACCTCAACATAAGGGACTTTAGTAGTAGGTGGAGTAACAACAGGGGGCGGAGTTACCTCGCACCTCTCCCGGAGCCGTCTATCAGTACGGATAGCTAGGGCCATAGCAGCCTCCAGTGATGGAGGAGAATCATACTGAGCCAAAACGTCCTTTAATTTGTCAGAAAGCCCATGACAAAACTGGCTCCTAAGAGCTGGGTCATTCCACTGAGTATCTGTGGCCCATCTACGGAACTCAGAAGCAAATTCCTCCGCCGGACGATCTCCCTGCTGTATCTTACGTAATTTTGTCTCAGCAAGAGAGACCCGATCTGGGTCATCATATACCAAACCCAGGGCAGTAAAAAATCGATCTACTGACTGTAGAGCCGGTGATCCCGGAGGAAGGGAGAAGGCCCAGGATTGAGGGTCCCCTTGTAGGAGCGAGATAACAATTCCCACTCTCTGCTCTTCACTCCCTGATGATCGAGGCCGAAGCCGAAAATACAATTTACATGCTTCCCTGAAGGTAAAAAATTTGTCTCGCCCACCAGTGAACCTGTCCGGGAGAGCTACTTTAGGTTCAAATCTGGTTTGCTCCGAGGGAGACAAAACTTTGGACTTAATGTCCGTCAGCTCCATGGATAATCCCTGCAACTGCAGAGCCAGCTGGGCTACTGGATCCATGGCAACTGGGAATAATTTTATGGGCCAGTGAAAATGTCACGCGGTCTTATGATATGTGTACGATGTCAGTAAACTATTCTTAAAAGAACCACACTCTATACAACATATAGATTAGCAACATCAGCATGTAAATATAGAATAGATTTACCTGACACGATATCCGTAGAACTCAGGGTTAATCTTGAGGACTTGATACACTGTCACAGGAAAGAGGAGGACCAGGGGTCTAACCTGACCCTAAACTGGGGTCCTAACTAATCCCTCACCTTGGAGGTACTGATAATGGTTCAGAGGTCCAAGTCTCCAGCCTAACCCTGTCTCCTATCAGTCCCTGAACCCTGTAATCAGTCCTAAGAAGGATTCTGATTAACACCAGAGGGATATGGGCTGATCTCTGCTAAATACACAGATTAGACATAAAAGACAGACTGGAGAAAACACAGACTTGCATACACACTCAAACACAGAAAGAACATAAATGATCTGGGATATTAAACTCTAAGCAAGGTGAGCTTAAATACAACTAAGGAGCTCTTTAACTTAAGTCTATACAGACACAATCCTATCTGTGGTCTGCATGAAGAATTTCACTGGCAACTCCCAACACAGACAACCAGAGATTTAAAGGAAACCAATCAACAAATAATTAATTGCAGCCGGGAGAAAACTGCACCCAGTCCCAGAACTGAGCACAGACAGAATTAACTCCCTAACTGCCAAACACAAAGAAACAGCGACTCAGCTGTGAGAAGTCAGACTGTGCAACCGCGACGATCTTCGTGGCGATGCACACATGACAGTACTATTTGATATGGTAAAAGTTATTAAAACAACAGTGATCATTTCAAATCAGCTCCCATTTCATATGAGCAGACGTCAGACGTCAAAAATTGTTAATGGGAGATGTAAAAATAAGAAAACTTATTTTTGTGAGTCGCAGCTCCACATTTAGGTGATGACGTATGTAAAGCTACAAAACAGTAACATAAAATTTAATAGAGCAGAACGCTGTAAAACTAGCGCCCGAATGGAGGCAGCAATGACGGATCTGTACACAGGAGAAATGATGGAACATTATTAAAATATCTGTTCAGCACATGATACCTCCCAAGTCTTTCCTTCTGAGCAAAAAGCCTCTTCCAAAGGTCAGATGAAAAGATAAAAAAAAATCTAAACAGGGAAGTGGGGTGAGTGGAGGAACGAGTTTACAAAACCGTGACCTTTCGCGCTGCGTGCTGTCACGTCAGCCAGACAATGGGCAACTGGTTGTCAAGACAGGTTGTCACTGCGAGGACTTTGTACTTTCATGGAAGGTTTCATTATTGTGTCAATGAGGAGACATAAGATGCTGACACTGTAGGAAAATTACGGGGAGCGATTCCACGAGGGTTTGCAGACGCAATCTGGCGGTGTTTTCTCACACGTACAAAACACTTCACTCCTTATGTGAAAGGACATATAGTTGTGCTTATTCGGAGCTGCTTGGCTCATGATTATGCCACCCGAGCTGCGGGATCATCTGAGACACTTGCCCTAAATGGGCAGAAGAAGAAAGAACGGGCCTTCCAGGCGGCGCTAGAATGGTCCTTGATGTTGAACTCGATGGACATTGTCATCACAGTCGTTACTGGTTCTCCAATACCGGTTAATAATAAGCCTAGTTACTGTAATTGGGCTGAAATGACTGTAGAGTCTGCAACCTGTAGCTGTAGGAACAGTAACCTAAAACTACCATCATTATAGAGGAAAAACTATCACCTTATTCTCCGAATCCCACCACACCAACAGTCTACTGAATGCTATTCCATCCCATCTCAACCCTCGACTTACTCGGGTTTTCATCCCAGATCTAACCACTGGCATCTTTCCTTCTTTCTTCAAACAAGTAACCATCAAGGCCCATTTTTTAAAAGCCATCCCTCGACAGGTCTTCTTTCCCCAGGTGTCTACCCCTCTCTTTCCTCTAAACTCGTTGAGCAGCATGCCCACCTTGAACTGTCTTTCCACCTCTCATCCAATGTTGTATTTGATATACTACAATCACAGCAGTCTGCTAAAACCGCCTAAACCAAAGTCACTAACGACCTGCTAACTGCCAAAGTCAAACAACTTTTTGACTTGTCTTCTGTCTTGGACACAGTGGATCACTCCATCCATTTACAACCCTTTCATGACTTGACATCACAGACTTTGCCTCTCTTGGATCTTCTCATTCATCAATAATAACATATTTACTATCTCCTATTCTCAGACCACCCCACCCTTCATCTCACATTCTCTCTGTTAGTATCAATCAAAGCTTTAACCTTGGATCCCTACTTTCCTCCATCTTTAACTTTGATCAGGGACTAGTCAAAGAATCCCATGACTTACAATACCACTCATATGCTGCTGAAATTTAACTCTTGGGCCCAGTGGTTTTCTCTCTGCTGTCCAGAATACCAGAGTGCCTACAAGTTATAACTTCTCATGAAGCTTCCTTAGCCTAAGCAAGGAGAAACCTGGATTCATTATCTTTATCCCTCACCAGACAATTATTTTAATGGCTCCACAATTTCCCCAGTCTCCGAAGCCTGATGTTTTGGAGCAACCATGCCTGTCTGTAAAACCTTACTATGTCCTTCCACCTCTAACTCAAAACATTTCTCGAATCAGCTTCTTTCTCAACTTTGAACTAACAAAAATCTTAGCGCATGCCCTTATTGTCTCCAGCCTAGACTTCTACAACGTTCTTCTCTGTGGTCTTCCATCTTGCATTCTTCAATCCACCCATGAATTCCGAATATTGCGCCTCTCTTCTCGATTTTCCTCTGCCTTTCTTCTCTTTACTGGCTGCCCATTACCCAGACAGTTTACCTAGATCACCATTAACCTACCCTCTCTTTATTCATAATCTTCTGCTACATGTCCTTCAGGTGTCCATAAGACCTCCTTCTCACCTCTCCTCATGTCTGTCGGTTCCTCACAAAACAACAAAAATGTCCCCAGGGCTGTCCCCATACTCTGGAATTTGCTACAACATAAAAAAAAACCTGTCTCCCATCTTTAAAATGTTCTAACGCAACTAGAAACTCAGTTATTCTCAGAAAAAATGACGTGGGAACAGACTGTGTAACATTATTATGTCTTACATTTCTACCAACCATGTGTTTACCTATAATTTTCTTTTCGCTCAAAAAATCTCACTCAAGCATAGTTATATTTTTAATTTACTATGTGCTGGTGTATTCTTAGAAAACCATATGTTACCATATGGCGATATATTTTTACCCAATCATCAATGTACACTAACTTGTAATGTGGTCACATGTTCTTATCCAACCATATATTATCTCGTGAGTCACAGATGACGGAAGAAAACTTTGATTATATGACTCCGGAACAGTCTAAGAAATGTGGATGTGACCACCTTATTAACACTTTTGTTCTTTTTGCTGATTGTTGTAACATTCTTCTTGATTTTCGTTAGTCATTAAATCAAGACTCAAGGGTGACACAGTTTCTCCACCCAGGAGAAGATCAAAGAGAACTTTTTGGATCTCTGAAACTTTCGGAATGTGGTTCATAGACGGAATCATTTTTTTTTGTCCACAAAAGGGATGGAACATAATGGAGTCTAAGGTATTTTTTACGTTAACTAAAGGAAACTACAATGCAAATCTGGATGTTGTACATCGGAGCAAGCCCAATAACTTACAGGATAAATCAGGTTCTGTCGAAGTAGCAGGCATTTGGACAGAATTTGCAACGGAGGTGCCGGACAAACACTTGAGTGATCAGAAGAGACATCAATGATTTAAAGATCTGCTGCTACAGCTTAGCTACAGAAATGAAAAAAAAACAATAGCTGGTTTCTTCTCCAACGATGCCAGTCACTCTTGAGAGGTCGTAAATCCCACATAAAACTATTATTTGTTTATGATAAAATACCTAAGAGCACCGACAGGCGCCTCTCCGGATGGAGGTACTACCATACGACTGATGAGGAGCTTGCGAGAACGGATGCTGGTCCTACAAAAACAAAGTAACTATGTACCTGCTGAGAATACAGAATCATTTTTAGCCGGCTTCGGAGTTTGTTTACTCCTATACATTTGTCTCCGCTGACTAATTTGTGCTTGCCATTCCGGTAAGCAAGTGCGAAATGCATCAGCAATTTCGCGGTTGTGAACAACATCAGAGGGATAGATAGGCAGCCGGATTGAGAAAGGAACCTTAAAGTTTAAAGAGGATGAAGTACGATTATGTATGTGCAGCAGCCTGAAACAAAACTGCACTACCTAATGATGCAACAAGGGGCGTAATCATACATTGGAAACTCCAGTATGTAAAATGAGGCTGAGCCCAAATCTGGCAACACTAGGGGAATTTCAAAAAGTAGGAGAAAGCAAAGATAGGTTCTAGTCCACCAACCCGACAAGACCTGCAATCCTTTCTAGAGAATGCTCGCCACTTTAAAGGGAACCGGTCAACAGTTTTGTCATGTAACTAAAACGATCACCGTATTCAGAGCCTGTGCTGCATTCCATAAATGCTTTTACAGCCCCCTGACGCCCCCTAAAAACCTTTTAAAGTTCTCCAGCGCTGTATGGTAATCTTGTCGATCCAGTCCGATGGGCCTGGTTTTGGGGCTCTCCATCATCCTCCTTCTTTAACTGACATGGAAGACGCCTCGCGTCATCCATATTGCCAGAAGAAATCTTGCGCCTGCGCACTATACTTTGCCCTACTGCGGGAATAGCCGAAAACATAAGAGAACATGCGCCCGCGTTTTGAGTGTGCAGGTGCAAGATTTCTTCCGGCAGTGTGGATGACGCGAGGTGTCATCTGTGTCAATTATAGAAGGAGGACGGCGAGCAGCAGAAGGTGGGAGGGACAGCGAGGCCGGAAACCATTTCCATCGGACCGGATCGACTGGATTACCATAGAGCGCGGGAGAACTTAAAAAGGTTTTTGGGGTTATACAGGGGCGTCAGGGGGTTATGTAACCTTTTATGAAAAGCAGCACAGGCGCTGATTAAGGTGATAGTTTTAGTTGATTTATGACAAAACTGGTGACAGGTTCCCTTTAAAGCTCTCGTCATAAGAGATGAAACACACAACCCTTAAGAGTAGTTTTTCTTGCCGGTGCCAAGAGGAAGACGGCATATGGATATGGAAGAGGAATCTCCAAGATCACGGCTAGGAACAAATGACTCTTGTTTTGGCACCTTGAAACACAAGACTTCAATGAAGAGGAAAGGTCGCCAAGCCAGTCTTTCCTGGCAAAACCAGCTGCTTCTCGAGGATTCCTATAGCCGAAAACATCTGATCACTGGACTGGATCAAGTTTTTCTTTAAAAAAAAAAGCATTGTTTTTGTAATAAGTTCTTCCTTTGAAATTAAGAAAAATCTGATCAATCCAGGAGCCTGAGACAGGAATGGCACGATGAGAACTCTTCCAGGCTACTTTCCTGTCGGCACTGTGCCAGTCCAGCTCGATCAACCTCTAAAGAATGGATATCTTCAGTAGGCAACAAAGCTTTTCAATCAGCCCGATATCCTTGGAGACCACCAATCCTGGCAGTCAGCCATTACTGAATATCCAAAGCCTAGTCCATCTAATCCCTTAACTGAGGGACAACAACTTGTCCACATGAAATGCCTGACAAGTCAACTGGCAGAAAAGGAGGATCAACCACTAAGCTCCTCCGTGCTACACACCTGTCCAGGGTATCTTGAGCTATGTTTCCTTCCCCTGGGTCCACTGCCCTCTGCTGTGCTCCACGTCGTATTTTTTCCAGTTGCCTGGCATGAATGAATATCATCTCCGTAGACCTCTTTGAGACCCATTGTCACACACCTCTATCTTGGGAGTGAGCTTCTAGACGTTCATATTCGGTATCCTCCACCTTCTGGACATACTGTGTGTAATGTATGTAGTACAGTTCATATAGCGTCTTGTGCTTGGGTGCGATGAAAACACAGGAGTCACAGGTTTGATATAGAAAGTCTTGTATTACTTCATACAAGTTGGTAAAAATAGTCACACAGTTTGCAGACACAGAAGCAGGAGACACAGCAGGCCAGAGTAATCTAAGCTCAGCAATCACTCTCCACAACAGGTTCAGGATCTTCTTCTCTGTTACCGTAAGTCCATGCAAACGTGGGTCTTTCAAAGAGCAGGGTTCAGAGTCCACAAGTGCTTCAGAGTTCCTCAGTAGGAATAGCTGGAGTACAAGGTCCAAGGCTTTAGGAGTCAGGTCACAGGTTCACTGCAGGCTAGATTCTGAAGCACTGATTGCTCAGCTGTGGCTGCTTAAGAAGCAAAAGGAGAGAATCAGGGCGGGAACATGCAAGCTGGAAACTCCATTTTGACTGAGGGCAAGATAGCTGCAGCAAGACAGAAAGTAAAATGGCTGACGAACAAACTGAGTTTCAGGAACATGTACACAAAACCTTACATTACTCCCCCCTTAGGGACAACCTCCGGATGACCTCAGGCCAGGCTTGTGTGGGTACCTCTGATGAAACTGACGGAGCAAGCGAGGAGCATTAACGTTATTGACTGGTTCCCATGAGTTGTCCTCCACTGGGTAGCCCTGCCATTTAATCAGATATTGTAACTGATTTCTATACAACCTGGAATCTAAAATCCTTTCCACCACAAATTCTTCCTGACCATCGACTAGCACTGGGTCAGGGCAAGGAGAAGAACGTCCAGGAAACGTATTGGGTGTCGCAGCCTTTAGTAGGGATACATGAAAGACAGGGTGAATTCTCATAGTTCTGGGCAGTTGAAGACGACAAGCAACGGCACTTATAATTTTACTGATTTTATAGGGTCCAATGTACTTATGTCCCAACTTAGACGATGGAATCCTTAACTTAAGATTTCTGGTTGACAGCCAGACCAAGTCTCCTACCTTGAAAGCTGGTGCAGGTTTACGAAATTTATCTGCTGCTTTCTTGTACCTTTCCTGAGCCGATTCCAGATTCTCCTTTAGAAGATCCATATTCTTCTGTAAAGACGTGATTCTTTCAGCCACTGCTGGTAAAGGCGTTTCTATGGGAAATCGTGGTAGAATGTTAGGATGATAACCTAGATTAGAGTAAAAAGGAGACTGCTTAGTGGAGGCACTCTGAGAGTTGTTATACGAGAACTCAGCTAATGGAAGTAGATCCACCCAATCATCCTGTAGGTGGCAGATAAAGCAGCGGAGATACTGCTCCAGGGTTTGATTGGTTCGTTCGGTCTGTCCATTAGTCTGGGGATGAAAAGCAGAAGAAAGGTTTACTTTAATGTCCAATGCTGCACAGAAATTTTGCCAAAACCTAGAAGTGAATTGCACCCCTCGATCCGAAATAACCTCATCCGGTACTCCATGTAAGCGAAACACATCTTTAATCATCAAATCTGATGTCTGTTTTGCAGTGGGTAAGCCGACACAAGGGATAAAATGAGCTGCCTTTGTTAGACGGTCAACCACCACTAGAATGGTGTTCTTCCCTTGAGAGGTTGGTAACTCCACAATGAAGTCCATAGAAATGGATCCCCACGGGCGGGACGGGGTGGGAAGAGGCTGTAACAGACCAGTTGGTGAGGAGCGAGGTGTTTTTCATCTTGCACAGACTTCACATGAAGTGACATAGTTTAAAACATCCTTCCTGCAAGTGGGCCACCAAAAGAAACGAGAAAGAAATTCCTGTGTCTTTAGAATTCCTCTATGCCCAGCTATCTTGGAATCGTGGATGAGTTGCAATACTCTCAATCTGACTGTTTCAGGAATATACAGGCGTTGTCCCTGAATCCACACACCATTCTTAAAGACAAGACTTACGTCCCTTGGGGGTTGTGCCAAAAAGGAATCCGCATGGTATGCTTCCTTGATGTCCTTAAGTAGGTCTTGATTATGAATTACTCCTAGGAATCTAGAGTCAGGAAGAATAGTCTTAGGAGGAGTAATTGGACGTGTCTTTGCTGAGTAAATCCTAGAGAGTGCATCAGCCTTTCCATTGCGCGATCCTGGTCTATAAGAAATGATAAAATTAAATTGGTTTAAGAAAAGATTCCAGCGAGCCTGGCGAGGAGTCAGGCACTTAGCCGACCTGATAAACTCAAGGTTACGATGGTCTGTCAGGACGACTATTTGCTGTGCAGCTCCCTGAAGAAGGTGTCTCCATTCTTTGAAGGCGGCAATAATGGCCAACAACTCTCTATTGCCCACATCGTAGTTCCTCTCAGCCGAAGACAACTGCTGGGAAAAGAAGGCACAGGGATGCAAGACATTCTTCTCACCTGTTCTCTGAGAGAGTATAGCTCCAACGGCACAGTCTGAAGCATCCACCTCTATTATGAAGGCAAGCTCGGGGTTGGGATGTACTAGGATAGGTGCAGTGGTAAATTTATCTTTTAGACGGGAAAATGCTTCCTGGGCTTGGGGAGTCCAGGAGAACCTAGACTCTTTCCGGGTAAGTTGGGTGATAGGTGACACTACCTCAGAGAAATTTCTAATGAAACGTCTATAGAAGTTGGCAAACCCGATGAAGCGCTGTACCTCCTTCACATTTCTAGGACTTGGCCAATCCTTGATGGCTTGGGTTTTGCTTCCATCCATACTAATTCCTTGTGTAGACAGTACATACCCCAGAAATTGAATTTCGGTCCTATGGAATTCACACTTTTCAAGTTTGATGTAAAGATGATTTTGTCTTAGACGTTCCAAGACCATTCTCACATGTCCATGATGTTCCTCTGTGGAGTTAGAAAAAATTAGAATATCATCCAAATAAATTACCACGAATGTATCTAGGAGATCCCTGAAGATGTCATTCACCAAGTGTTGGAAAGTGGCTGGGGCGGTACTCAGACCAAAAGGCATAACTAGATATTCAAAGTGTCCATAGCGTGACCTGAATGCAGTCTTCCATTCATCCCCAGGTCTAATACGGACTAAGTTATAGGCCCCACGAAGATCTAGTTTAGAGAAAATTTTGGCATGTCGCACTCTCTCCAATAACTCAGGGATTAAAGGCAATGGATAACGGTTTCTAATAGTAACCTTATTGAGTTCCCTATAGTCTACGCATGGTCTCAGAGATCCATCTTTCTTCATTACAAAGAAGATGGGTGCACCTGCAGGAGATGAAGAGGGGCGTATGAAGCCCTTGGCTAGATTTTCGTCTATGTAATCCTTTAAAGCCTTTAGCTCGGGCCCCGCCAGGGGGTAGATCTTACCAAAAGGTATCTCTGCTCCAGGCAATAATTCAATTGGACAATCATATGGACGGTGAGGAGGAAGCTGGTCAGCGTTCTTCTTGTCACATAAATCCACATAGTCCTGGTATACAGCTGGTAGTTCAGGGACTGACATGGTTCCTTTAGGAACAGAGCAAGCTGAAACTTTTGGACTCATCTGTTTCTCTGGAAAGTGTAATTCCTTGGTCTCCCAGTTAATGGTAGGATTCTGAGCCTGCAGCCATGGTAGCCCTAGAATAATGGGAAAGTGGGGAGAAGAGATAAGCATAAAGGACAGTTTCTCTTGATGATCTTTACCCATAAGAACCCTCAAAGGCTCTGTTTCCTGATCCACTGGTCCAGAGGTCAGCAGGGAGCCATCCACAGTTTCCATCTGTAATGGAGTAGCCTTCTTCACTGAACGTATCCCCTGTTTCAGAGCAAAGGAGACATCCATAAAATTTCCACTTGCCCCTGAGTCGATCATAGCAGAGCTAGACACCCAAGCTGAGTCAACCCAGAGTTTGATGGAAAGAAAGCAATGAGAATTGTTTTTCTTACAACTCAGCTGGGACACCGCTGAGGAAACTTGAAAAATGGCAGCGTTTACACAGTCAACGTCCTCAGAGGTAACGGAGTTTAAGTCCGAGAAATCAAGATCTGTTGCTGCAGATCTCTCTGGAGCCTGAGGCTCGGACCTGACAGATCCCCTCTCGCAACACTCACAATGAATGAGTGCTGCAGTAGTCTTACGAGAACGGCTGGGGCAGTTTATAATGAAGTGCCCTGACTTACCACAATAGAAACATAGATTCTCCTTAAAACGATGTTCCTTGCGTGCATCACTAACCCGTCGTTGTAAAGAGTCTACCTGCATGGGTTCAGGTTCAGGTTCCCGTGTAATCCTACTCAAAGGTTCCTTAGCTGGAGAGGAAGGTAGGAAAAGGTTAGTGCGATTGCTTTCGAACCATCTCTCTTGCCTGCGTTCAGTCAGACGAGTATCAATACGGATGCAGTAGTTAATAAAGTCACCTAACGCAGTGGGAGGGTCGGCACGAGCAAGTTCATCCTTAATCAGTGGAGATAACCCCTTTCGAAAAATAGATTTTTTGGCGGAACTGTCCCAGGTGGTATCAAGGGCCCATCTCCTGAAATCCAAGGCATATTCAGCTACCGAGTGCTTACCTTGGCGCAAAGCTAACATGGCTGCTTCAGCTGTTGCACCTCGATTGGGGTCATCAAACACCTGCCCCATGGCTGAAATAAAAGCATCAAGGTGATTCAAACAATCATCCTCAGTCTCAATCAGAGGGTTTGCCCACATCAAAGCCTTGTTGGTAAGCAACATAATTATAGTAAGCACCTTAGATCGTTCAGTGGGAAATTGTGAAGCATGTGCAGAAAAAAAAAGATTGCATTGATTAATAAATCCCCTGAATTTCTCACGTTCACCGCCAAAACGAAAAGGGGGCAACTTGGGAATCCCAGAACTCGGGGCTACGGCAGGAGCCTGGACTCGCTCTTCTAGAACCTCAATCCTGGCTCGCAAATCCTGGGCAGTCTGTCCAAACACTTGCAAATTGTGATTAGTGAGGTCCTGTAGGCTTGAAAAACGGGTCTTTATATTCTGCAAATCTGCAAGGATATTATCAGTCACTCCGCAAAGTTCCTTTATGCGGGCCTCCATTTTCCAGATCTTTTAAGACAGGAGTACTGGAAGAAGAGGAGAGGAGAAAAAAAAAAAAACAATAGTGTTTACCTGTGGTAACACTGCAGAGAGAAAAAAAAAAATTAAGGGAACTGCTCACCTGGAATGGTTGTGAGAAGTCACAACCACTATCATCACAGAAAGTTCACCCGGACATCTGATATCCACAGTTACAGCAGACAAGAAAGAGAAAAGAAGAAAAAAAAAAAACAATAGTGTTTACCTGTGGTAACACTGCAGAAAAAAAAAAACACTTAAGGGAATTACTCACCTGGAATGGTTGTGAGAAGTCACAACCACTGTCATCACAGAAAGTACAACCGGACATCCGATATCCACAGTTACAGCAGACACAGCCTTTCCAGACCCAGCAGACACTAACGTTTTGGCTTCAGAATCTTGTAATGTATGTAGTACAGTTCATATAGCATCTTGTGCTTGGGTGCGATGAAAACACAGGAGTCACAGGTTTGATATAGAAAGTCTTGTATTACTTCATACAAGTTGGCAAAAATAGTCACACAGTTTGCAGACACAGAAGCAGGAGACACAGCAGGCCAGAGTAATCTAATCACTCTCCACAACAGGTTCAGGATCTTCTTCTCTGTTACCGTAAGTCCATGCAAACGTGGGTCTTTCAAAGAGCAGGGTTCAGAGTCCACAAGTGCTTCAGAGTTCCTCAGTAGGAATAGCTGGAGTACAAGGTCCAAGGCTTTAGGAGTCAGGTCACAGGTTCACTGCAGGCTAGATTCTGAAGCACTGATTGCTCAGCTGTGGCTGCTTAAGAAGCAAAGGAGAGAATCAGGGCGGGAACATGCAAGCTGGAAACTCCATTTTGACTGAGGGCAAGATAGCTGCAGCAAGACAGAAAGTAAAATGGCTGACGAACAAACTGAGTTTCAGGAACATGTACACAGAACCTTACACTGTGCTTAATTTTCTTCAATCCCTGCTGGGTTTTCTTCATCCGTCCTGCTGCTTCAGAGATTCCTGCGCGTGCCATATTTTCAATGACCACGTGCCTTCGAGCTCACTGCATTGACACCCGGGGTCTGTTTGCTCACCTGGGCCTGAGGCTTAGAGGATCCAGCTCACCAGGTGAGCGTAAACACTATACAAAGTGTTACTCTAAAGGTTCACGGTGCGCAACCCAACTCTTGGGTCCAATCTCTTCGCGAGACGGTGCATTGTTTCTAGGACAGATACATCGCAAGTCACTTTACGACCACTCCTTACTTTTTTTTCCTGTCTCTTGTAGACTACAGATAAAAATGACCAATGGGATCTTCCAACTTTTACCTCAATCTGACATTTTACCGCACCTTCTATCACAACGTTTTACCGTTTATGATCCAAACTGAATATCTGTTATGGATTTTCTTGAGAACAAAGTATTATTAGAACAGCAAAAAATAACTTGAGAGATGAGGAAATTCTACCTTAAAGAGCACAAATATAATAATGAAACACATACATCGGGAGAGAATAGTAGACAGCGCTGATCAGATCACATTAGGGCCAGCTGATCATTTCGCCTGTATATTTCCACAGCAACAGTGCTCCGGCTCACAGGCAGAATCAGCAAATGAATCCAGCTTGTCAGGCCCAATTACTTCACTTTCCGATCTGGGGGAAGGGGCGATGGGGAGACGTTTAGGACCGAAAAGAGGACGCAGCATAAAAACAACAAAAACCAATGAATTCCCCGCTCCAGAATAAAGCCTTGGACAGAGGGTAATAATCAGAGCAAGATTTCATATGAGGCTCGCAATCTGCAGATGTCATTTAATGGGAAGTTTTCCAGTTTACTCCCAGTTATTGCAGTTGTGTCCTGTCAGGAAACGAGCGACTGTGTGACCGACACATGAACCGTCCAATGGCGGCAAACAGAGATCTTTACAACCGCGCGCAATTATAAGAACGTTAATTGGAAAAATTTATTCTCATACCGCAATGAATAACCCTCTGCTAAAACAGAATACTCCACAAAAAAGAACAAGGAAATATTGCACACTACTTGTATATATCTTGCGTTATATCATTATTATACCCCAGAGCTGCACTCACTATTCTGCTGTGTACATAAATTACATTACTGATCCTGAGTTACATCCTGTATTATACCCCAGAGCTGCACTCACTATTCTGCTGGTGCAGTCACTGTGTACATACATTACATTACTGATCCTGAGTTACATCCTGTATTATACTCCAGAGCTGCACTCACTATTCTGCTGTGTACATACATTACTGATCCTGAGTTACCTCCTGTATTATACTCCAGAGCTGCACTCACTATTCTGCTGTGTACATACATTACATTACTGATCCTGAGTTACATCCTGTATTATACCCCAGAGCTGCACTCACTATTCTGCTGTGTACATACATTACATTACTGATCCTGAGTTACATCCTGTATTATACCCCAGAGCTGCACTCACTATTCTGCTGGTGCAGTCACTGTGTAAATACATTACATTACTGATCCTGAGTTACATCCTGTATTATACTCCAGAGCTGCACTCACTATTCTGCTGGTGCAGTCACTGTGTACATACATTACTGATCCTGAGTTACATCCTGTATTATACCCCAGAGCTGCACTCACTATTCTACTGTGTACATACATTACATTACTGATCCTGAGTTACATCCTGTATTATACCCCAGAGCTGCACTCACTATTCTGCTGTGTACATACATTACATTACTGATCCTGAGTTACATCCTGTATTATACTCCAGAGCTGCCGCTCACTATTCTGCTGGTGCAGTCACTGTGTACATACATTACATTACTGATCCTGAGTTACATCCTGTATTATACTCCAGAGCTGCCGCTCACTATTCTGCTGGTGCAGTCACTGTGTACATACATTACTGATCCTGAGTTACATCCTGTATTATACCCCAGAGCTGCACTCACTATTCTGCAGGTGCAGTCACTGTGTACATACATTACATTACTGATCCTGAGTTACATCCTGTATTATACTCCAGAGCTGCACTCACTATCCTGCTGGTGCAGTCACTGTGTACATACATTACATTACTGAACCTGAGTTACATCTTGTATTATACTCCACAGCTGCACTCACTATTCTGCTGGTGCAGTCACTGTGTACATACATTACATTACTGATCCTGAGTTACATGCTGTATTATACTCCAGAGCTGCACTCACTATTCTACTGGTGCAGTCACTGTGTACATACATTACTGATCCTAAGTTACCTCCTGTATTATCCTCCAGAGCTGCACTCACTATTCTGCTGGTGCAGTCACTGTATACATACATTACATTACTGATCCTGAGTTACCTCCTGTATTATACTCCAGAGCTGCACTCACTATTCTGCTGGTGCAGTCACAGTGTACATATATTACATAACTGATCCTGAGTTACATCCTGTATTATACTCCAGAGCTGCACTCACTATTCTACTGGTGCAGTCACTGTGTACATACATTACATTACTGATCTGAGTTACATCCTGTATTATACTCCAGAGCTGCACTCACTATTCTACTGGTGCAGTCACTGTGTACATACATTACATTACTGATCCTGAGTTACATCCTGCATTATACTCCGGAGCTGCACTCACTATTCTGCTGGTGCAATCACTGTGTACATACATTACATTACTGATCCTGAGTTACATCCTGTATTATACTCCAGAGCCGCACTCACTATTCTGCTGGTGCAGTCACAGTGTACATACATTACATTACTGATCCTGAGTTACATCCTGTATTATACTCCAGAGCTGCACTCACTATTCTGCTGGTGCAGTCACTGTATACATACATTACATTACTGATCCTGAGTTACCTCCTGTATTATACTCCAGAGCTGCACTCACTATTCTGCTGGTGCAGTCACAGTGTACATACATTACATTACTGATCCTGAGTTACCTCCTGTATTATACTCCAGAGCTGCACTCACTATTCTGCTGGTGCAGTCACTGTATACATACATTACATTACTGATCCTGAGTTACCTCCTGTATTATCCTCCAGAGCTGCACTCACTATTCTGCTGGTGCAGTCACTGTGTACATACATTACTGATCCTGAGTTACATCCTGTATTATACCCCAGAGCTGCACTCACTATTCTGCTGGTGCAGTCACTGTATACATACATTACATTACTGATCCTGAGTTACCTCCTGTATTATCCTCCAGAGCTGCACTCACTTTTCTGCTGCTGCAGTCACTCTGTATATTCACATTCTACACTACATCAATGTTTCAAAATATATGCAAATTTTGCCAACTGTCTGATAAAATGTTTCCAATTTTGTGTACACAGGTCCTGTGCAGACTAATGAGTCTCCATGTTGACAGACTACAATGAAGCCCTGTGTAGTCTGATCCTGCAGTCAGGTGTTACTCTACTCCCCTCGCCCTCTGGATCTGCTGTCGGTCACTTACCAGGCAGATGGAGCGGAGTAACACATGACGGCACAGGTTATAGGTTATGTTTGCTGTCTGTATCCATAGAAACGCAGAGGTCTGCAAGAAGGCTGTAAACAAAAAAGACGAGATCACAAAAACAAAATAAAGTTGCAGAAGTATTGTTTAAAACTAAACTCAAGTCTTTTTTCCCGGTTGCTGCAGGTATCTAATGAGCATTATGCAAAACAAATGCTGAATCTCTCCTGGAACCGACCGGACCTTTAAAACCTGCAAGGCAAAAATAAATCAGAAAAGCGAGCTGGACATATTCTACCTCGTTATGCAAATTTTAGAGAAAAAAAACCCATCATGTTGACCTTTTAAAATGCAGATTCTCAGCTTTCCCAAATTCTGTTGCGAGACAAGGAAATAAATGGCATTTGTTGGTTTCTTTTTTTTCTCTCCAGATGATGCGGGAGCGATGTTTCCAGCTCCGGAGCTCACAGATTAGGAGGATAGTCGCATTCCTTATTCCTGCAGGGTCGGGAGACGACAGGACACTATGTACCGCGATCAGTAAACGGGTATCACGTCCTCTCTCATGGTCTGACGCGATGAAACGCGCGGGGACGGACCCACCGGAAAGCGCCAGCCGTATGGCGACTCGTCTCATCGATCGAGGCTCCATCAATCAGATGTTAATGAGATGGATGACTGCCCCAACGAGAGGCAAGAGACCAACTCAATGAGCGCTCGGCATCGGTGAAGGATCAGGGAAACGGCTACGCAAGAGACCGCTCCAAAGTTTGGGGGAATAACTGAGGCGCCGTGAATGTTAGAAGAAATCTCCGAAAAATTGGGGAAGTAACTGATATCCAGAAATAGAAAAGCTGGAATGATGAAGGACTACTAACCTAATACAGACTTACCTGCAGTCCTATGTAAAACCGCAAACTCAATTTGCAATTAATAGGGTCTCGCTCTACAAGCGTCCCAGAATCAAGAATCCAGTTTGGTACAATTATGTAATAAATCTGGAACTGACAGGTTTAAAAAAGGAAATGTCTGCAATAGATCCCTTTCATTGTGTACAGGAAAGGGCAGGTCAGGGGTCCGTGACGGGTGAGTCGCTGGTTTGGGGTCCTCATCACTTTATGGGAGCCACATTTAAATACTGGTTTTCTTCTAGGGTCTGTGTTAGTTTTATGCAATTTAGAATGAGATTTGTATTTGTATCACAGTTGTAGTCTGTTATCTATGTTAGTTTATGGGGTTTAGTCTGTGATCTATATTAGTTTATGGGGTTTAGTCTGTGATCTATGTTAGTTTATGGGGTTTAGTCTGGGGTTTGTATTTGTATCGGAGGTTTAGTCTGTGATCTAGATTAGTTTAGGGATTAAGCCTGGGATTTGCATTTTTAACAGTTATCAAGTCTGTGATCTATATTAGTTTAGGAGGGTTACCCTGGGATTTGTATTAGTATGGATGGTTTAGACTGGGATCTATTTTATGTTAGCAGGTTTAGTCTGGGGTTTGTATTTGTATCGGGGGTTTAGTCTGTGATCTATATTAGTTTAGGGGGTTTAGTCTGGGATTTGTGTTTGTATGGATGGTTTAGACTGTGATCTATATTATGTTAGGAGGTTTAGTCTGGGATTTGTATTTCTATTGGGGGTTTAGTCTGTGATCTACATTAGTTTATGGGATTTAGTCTGGGGTTTGAATTTCTATTGGGGTTTAGTCTGTAATCTATATTAGTTCAGGAGGTTTAGTCTGTGGTTTGTATTTGATGGATGGTTTAGACTGTGATCTATATTAGTTTAGGGGGCTTAGTCTGGGATTTGGTCTCGGGTTTTTATAAGGTTTGAGTAGTCTAGGATGTGCAGTAGTAGATAAGAATTTCGAAGGTCTGTATTTCTTGAGGTTAGCGGTTCTAGGGTCTGAAAACATGTGGAGGGTTTATTTTTGGATCTGTATTTGTACAGGGGCTTGTTTAGGACATCAGCTCTGAGGTCTGTATTAGTTTGAAGAGTTTGTCCTGAGGTGACTAAGTTTAGGTTGTCTGGTTTGGATTCAATTGTTGTTTTAGGGTTAGGTCTAGTGTCTGTATTAGTTTTAAGAATGAGTCCAGGGTCTGTATTTTTGTAGGGCGTCTGGTCTTGGGCCGGTATAACTACAGTTGCTTAGATGGTTTGTTCTAGAATTTGTTGTAAGATTAAGGGACTTTAAGGTCTCTAATTGCTTATGGGTCTGGTCCGAGGTCCGTATCAGTTCAGGTGGTCTGGTCTCTGATCTATTTTTTGCCTTGGTTTACAGTAGGTCTGGATTTGTATTCATTTTACAGATTTAGCCCCGACTCCCGGGTTCTTTATTTGTTTCAGGCGTCTGGTCTTGGGACTGTATGCCTTTGGGTTTGTTCTGGGGATTGTGTTATTTTAGGGGATCTGAATATCTGTAATTGTTTAGGAGCCTAATCTTGAGTCTGTATTAGTTTAGGGGGTCTGATGTCAATTTTAGTGTAGGTCCTAAGTTTGGGATTTGCTTTAGATTAGGAGAATCTGCATTTGATATCTGTCTAAATGGACTGTATATTTCTTAATAGAACTTAAGTTTTCATTTTGAGGGTCTGGTCCAGTTTCTGTATTAAGTCTGGAGTTTGTTGAAGGGTTTGATATGCGTAATTGGCAAATTAAATGCCATTGTTTAAGCCAAATTAAGTAGGTGGGACTTTAGGGGGAAATGTTATTGTTGATTTCTTTTTTTATTCTCCGTTTGGACTGGTTATCATTGCGTACGTTTCCCTACAGTACATTTTGTTGCCATCTATTGATTACGTTCATTAATCTGAGTAATTCTCCTTGTTCCGCTTTAGTTGCCTATACATTACTGAATCTGAGAGGCTAAACAATCACTGGCTCCTCATGGGCGGGAAAATCAATGCAAATTAACTTATGACATCAGCTTTGCCACGCCCCGTGAATTACATAAAACAAAGCTGGACAATTGGAAGTTCATCAGAACATTCAGGATGTGGTTAAAGACTCGGTTTCTGCAGGAGTTCGATTTAACACTCGTTTATCAACTCTTGGTCATTCCAAACGCAGATTTCCATACAGCCTTAACCACTAGCATTCTCCTTGCCCTATCCTGATGGTAGGATCTACACCATGACGAGGACGTCGCCCATATTGCTGGATGTTCCTCGGTCCGTGCTGTGCTCATCGTGGACAACCCACGTTCCCAATCAATGAAAAATACTTCACGAGCCGATAACATTTTAAAACACCTGCTGAAGCCCTCACTTCATTTCTGAACCGCTCAAGACACCAGAGTTTGTACTTTTCTGTAGTGTTTTGCTTTTTACAAGGACAAATCAATATATTTCCTTGTGTAATTTGTCACAGAAGTGGAACACACATGGCAAGTGTGTCCCTAGGGCTCCATAAATCCATGGCTGACCGGTGACAAATAGACATTTTTTTTTTAGAACTTTAAGGTTGTGAAAAGTTTGTGAGTCTTGTTGTTAATAGAAGCAAGTCTCTCTTTTTGCCCATGGTCACGGATGGAGAATATACAGCATTAGGGGTCTGCTCTTCCCGTGTCTGAAATCTGCTCTCCCTGCACTGACTTCCTGCTGAAATCGTGATGCACTTCTGTTTATACACAGTAGCCAATCAGAAGGGGAACAGCTCTAATGAGAAAGCAGCAGTGGGTGTGGCTTAGCCTACCACAGACTCCCTTAAGGCATTGCACCAAAGCTGGAGTCAGAGATCACAGCTCTGCTCTAAGGAGGAAACACTGAGGAATATAAATAGGTAATTCTTACCACCAGATACCACTGACAAACATAATGTAAGAGCTCATGACAACTCCTCATAAAATGTGGTCATGGATCACCAGCTCGCTCCCCATAAAAAGCTGAATTTGTTAGGGAGAACTAGGGTCAGCTAAATGTAGGGGACAAGTAGCATAATGTGGTTCGCATTAACAGTCTTGAGTCTGCCAAAATGGGAGCCAATCGTACAGATAAATGTCTCTATTATGGTTCGTATAGAAATGCCACTATCCACTGAAAAAGCATATAAAATAAGGTGGTCTTCATGAGTTTGGTGGCTTAGTGGCTAGGACTAGAGTTTTGTAGCATTGAAATGATTAAAAAATGATGCAGGGCAACATCTGAATGGAGACTGTATATTGCCCTCTGCGTTTGCAAGGGTTTCTCCAAGTGTTGTGGTTTTCTCCCACTCTCAATGTCCTCATTAAGTTCTGCCATAACTTTTTAGCTCTGTCAGGGTCTTCAGCCTAAAGCTCTAAAAAATTTGGACAGAAGCTCCCAACCCGACTCGCAAGTCAAGAAACAGACCTTTTATTATATTCACCTGGAAGTTTGGTCCAATGGGTATCGCTGGTCTTGGTCCGGCGTCTCCCTTCTTCTTGCGATGCCGTCGTCCTCCTTGTGGATGACATGTCCCTACATCAACCACACATTCTCCCCGACACCGCGCTCCTGCGTAGGCGTACTTCTCTTCCTGTTTATCAGGGCTGAATGGTGCTGGCCGACTCTCATATCGGTCAAACCTTGTGATAGGTTCGCTTTAAGGAACATGGAGCTCAAGAAGCTGATGAGGATCATCTTCTGGTAGAAATCATTTAGTGGAGGTCAGACAGAGTGGGTATGAAGTACCAAAACGTCCAAATTATGGGTCAAGGCCTTCAACCACGGCCTTGGGCATAGAACATGTATTGCCTGGTATTCCAAAAACAAAAAACATCACCGGAGCTCAGGACCTCTTCGATCTGGCTTCAGGAAGAGTCATTTTTGGGATGAGCCTTTTAGGAAACATGGAAATGTTTACCAAGTGGTCAAGGTGATGAGCCAACACTTCTGTGGTCACCCCATAAGAGGGGCATCTGCACTGCAGCATTTCACTGCCGACTTGGAACAATGCATCGAAGACGCAGTAAACAACTTCAACCAGCGCCCTCTCTAATTACAACTTAATTGTGCTCCGTTCCCAACGATTTATCACTGTTTTTTGTTAATTAAGATCTTTAATTGCTAATTCCTTTTTGGCAGCCAGAGCCGTTTCTGTCGAACAATAACATAAGCATTGGCGCTGGCACCGAACAATGAGAAGACGGTGGGGTTTTCCTTGTGTCACTCAGCAGAACACTAGATTCTGAATGCCCCGTACCCTCACATCAATGCAGCCGAAAGTCAGCACCCCGCTGTGCGCGCCCGCTCTGTGCCGATGCTTTTACCATTACAATCATATCCAAGGAGAACTCGCTGTTTTTCCGAACTCGAGGTGAAACAAAGAAAAAGTACAAAATAATAGGGGATGTATAAAAACAAAACAAAAAAAAACAAAGCAGTATGGAACCCGGGTTGTTTTATTTATTTTGTATGTTGTGCAGCTAAAGAAAAAAATTACAGAAAGGCAAAAATAGAAGCAAAACAAAAGAGATGAAATAAAAAGGAGCTTTGGAGTTGCACCTACTACGTGGACAGAACAGTACCGGTATGACCGATGACACCAACTTTTAAGAAACAGGACAGCTACAAATATTTCTTTTTAGGTACAAGGGAAAGATAATTTTTACACAAGAATATATTACAAAAAAAAAAAGGAGTCAAAGAAGAACAGGTGAAAAACAACAAAAACAAGAAAAAATGCAAAGTTTGGTCCAAAGTTTGTTAGAAAGTCGTGAAACTTTTCATTTATACAATAAGATATTAAAAACCACAAAATCTCTAAAAACGTTCCGATTACTTTATTGGCTACACAAATTACCTTTTTGCTTTTTGTTGGAATATCGTCTAGAAAACGGAGGTCGGAGGGACGACGCAGCATAGACAGGTTTCTGTGCTACACGTCTCCGGTCTACGTCAGCGCTAGAAATGAAACAGACGTTTTCCCCCACGTTCCATATTTATTTTTTATTTTGCTCATTTTAAGCCAAATTAAACCAGCGGATCATTTACCGGATCAGTGGTTTCCATCTGGAGGCGCGTATGGATGCTACACATACGTTCTTTCCATATATTCTCAACTGCAACAATTCAATTTGAAGGGTCTTTGTAGAGGGATCGCCGTAGGGGAGACCTCATCACGGATTCCTCAGATCAGGAACGCTACTTACTCTTCAATTACGCAGCCGGAAAGAAAGAAATCTCTTATTTTTTTTTTTTAATAGCATTTTTATTTCCTCGAGTCGTGGTTATTGAGCTGCTCTATGATACAGAGGGAAAATGGGGTAATACAGCAAGTGAGCAGGGATCTTAAGGAGTCCATGACACGCCTGTGAGCAGGGACAGTCTGAACAGAGGCTTAAAGTGAAAGTTCACCTTTTACCATCAGCTTTTTATATCCAATATACTTGTACATAATCATAAAATTAAAGGAGTTAACCGACACTTTGATACTGAAAACCTATCCTCAGATTTGAAGGGGTCTGACTATCTTTACTGACTAAAGTGTATGGAATCTGAGCTGCAGTACCTGAGAATGGCCACTACATGGTGTATGGAGCTGCTGTGCCCCACCTCGGTGCAATGTGCACTTCTAGCAGGGTGCTAGACCGCCACCAATCAGATGATCAGTACATTTTTATTTTGTTTCTTGCTTTTGTCTTCTTCATCCCATCTCCAAGAGCGATACTAAAATATGTATGTATGTATGTATATATATATATATATATATATATATATATATATACACACACACACACACACACTGCTCAAAAAAGGGAACACTCAAATAACACATCCTAGATCTAAATGAATGAAATATTATCATTGAATACTTTGTTCTGTACAGCGCTGAATGTGCTGTCAACATAATCACACAAAAATCATCAATGGAAATCAAATTTATTAACCAATGGAGGCCTGGATTTGGAGAGACCCCCAAAATTAAAGCGGAAGCAAGTCAAAATGATGCTCAGTAGTGTGTGTGGCCTCCACGTGCCTGTATGACCTCCCTACAACGCCTGGGCATGCTCCTGATGAGGCGGCGGATGATCTCCTCAGGGATCTCCTCCCAGACCTGGACTAAAGCATCTGTCAACTCCTGGACAGTCTGTGCTGCAACGTGACGTTGGTGAATAGAGCGAGACATGATGTCCCAGGTGTGCTCAATCGGATTCAGGTCTGGGGAACGGGCAGGCCAGTCCATAACTTCAATGCCTTCGTCTTGCAGGAACTGCTGACACAATCCAGACACATGAGGTCTGGCATTATCCTGCATTAGGAGGAACCCAGGGCCAACCGCACCAGCATATGGTCTCACAAGGGGTCTGAGGATCTCATCTCGGTACCTAATGGCAGTCAGGCTACCTCTGGCGAGCACATGGAGGGCTCTGCGGCCCTCCAAAGAAATGCCACCCCACACCATTACTGACCCACTGCCAAACCAGTCATGCTGAAGGATGTTGCAGGCAGCTGATCTGTCTCCACGGCGTCTCCAGACTCTGTCACGTCTGTCACATGTGCTCAGTGTGAACCTGCTGCCCGCAACATCCTTCAGCATGACCGGTTTGGAGTAGACTTCCAATGTTGTTCTCCATTGAGTTTCTGAGGAAGGTTCTTAATTTCCTGTTGACATAGTAGAGAGCCAAGCATTCACAGATCCATGTGTGAGGCATGGAGTCATGGGCTTTCCTGTAGTCAATCCAGGCTGTGCGGAGATTGGTTTGTCTGGATCTTGAGTGACTGCTCTATCTACTAGGAGCTGGTGCTTAGGGCCTCTGGTGTCAGTCCCAATGCCTTATATGATATATATATATATATATAATATATATATATTTATATTTTACAAGTAGGCTTATTTTTTAGATTTTGCCCTCTTTTTTTATTATTTTCTAAATTAATGATTATTTTATTTTAGTCCCCATAGGGAACCTAATGATTTGATTTGATGGCTGGTATAATGCCACACAGACGTTTTCCTATGAGGCCTTGCCTGTTCCTATGTCCCTGTATTGCAACGCAGTTTTTATTGAGAGGAGAACAGAGAACATTACAGGTTAGCTGATACCATGAGTAAAGACGAAAATATGTTACAAGGAACAAAGAAAAATTGTCATAATTATGAAGTCCTCAACCATGAAACCACAAAAACACTAGTGCACGCCCTTATCTCCCGCCTCGACTACTGCAACCTCCTACTGTCTGGCCTCCCCTCTAGCACTCTGGCACCACTCCAGTCCATCCTACACTCTGCTGCCCGACTAATCCACCTGTCTCCCCGATATTCCCCAGCCTCCCCTGTTATGATTTGGTAGCTGAGGAGAGCAGGCAAAAAAGGAAATACACCAGAGAGGTTGGAATCTATTGGATTGCAGTACCCTGACTAACCACCACAACTAAAGGCAGCCGTGGAGCGTACCTACGTTGGTCCTAGACGCCTCGTCACAGCCTGAGAGGTTAACTACACTTAAAGATAGAAATAGGAAAGCTATCTGCCCCGGAGCAGATCCCCAAAGATAATAGAAAGCCCCCAAACATGTAATGGCGGTTAGACAAGAAGAAATACTGACACAGACAGAAAATAGTATGAGCAAACGTTGGGGCCCAAACTTGCTAGATAGAAAAGGATAGGAAGGGTACTTACTGCAATCCCAAAAAACCCTAAAAAGTACCAACTCTACTAATTACAAAAACACCTGAGATCACACGACCTCTACCACCTAAATTAGTTCTCTGGTGTAACAAAACTAAACAGCAGCCACTGAAAAAACTGGAAAAGGCAAATGAAAAAACAACAGTGGCTGAACTAAACTGAGAGGAGCACAAGCCCCCGGAGGGGACCCGGCAGACCCCCACAGAAGTGCAGGACAAAATGCAAAAAGCAAGCACCAAAAAACTAAAAGAAGAAAATGTCTTATCTGTTAGCAGAAGATGCAGGCACGAAACAGCAAGCTACAAAGTGAACAGGAATCAAAGATGAGACCAGAACAATTGATCACCGGCAACCCTGATGGGAGGGAACCTCCCTTATATAAGACCAGTCAGTAACACCTGATTGCCAATCTTCACAATCTTCATTGCATAGTTCAGTACTGTTTGTAACCACCAGAGGGAGCTTCTGCTCAGAATTCATTTCTAGCACATTCACAACACTCCCCCCTATGCCAGGCCCTTCACTGGCTTCCTATTGCCCAGAGGCTTCAGTTCAAAACCCTAACCATGACATACAAAGCCATCCACAACCTTTCTCCTCCATACATCTGTGACATGGTCTCCCGCTACCTACCTACACGCAACCTTCGATCCTCTCAAGATCTCCTTCTCGACTCCCCCCTCATCTCTTCTTCCCACAACCGCATACAAGATTTCTCCCAGGCTTCCCCCATACTCTGGAACTCCCTGCCGCAAAACATCAGACTTTCACCAACAACGGAAACCTTCAAGAAGAAACTGAAGACCCACCTGTTCCGACAAGCCTACAGCCTACAATAATCCTCAGTCTACTGAACCATCGCACGTCCAGCTCTACCCTCTCCTAGTGTATCCTCACCCATCCCTGCAGTCTGTGAGCCCTCGCGGGCAGGGTCCTCTCTCCTTCTGTACTTGTGTGTCCCTTGTCTAGCACATGTTTATTGTACCTGTCTCTATTTTCCCTTTTCATATGTAAAGCGCCATGGAATAAATGGCGCTATATAAATGTATAATAATAATAATATAATAATAATTTAGGCCTAGTTCACACGTTCAGTGTTTGGTCAGTGTCCTATTTACAGTGTGAGCCCCCACATAGCTTCCTATATACAGTATGAGTTCCCACATAGCCTCCTATACACAGCATGATCCCCACAGCCTCCATATATACAGTGTGAGCCCCACACAGCCTCCATATATACAGTGTGAGCCCCACACAGCCTCCATATATACAGTGTGAGTCCCACACAGCCTCCATATATACAGTGAGCCCCACACAGCCTCCATATATACAGTGTGAGCCACACACAGCCTCTCTATATACTGTGAGTCCCATTTAGCCTCTATATATACTGAGTGAGCCACACACAGCCTCTATATATACAGTGTGAGTCCCTCACAGCCTCTATATATACAGTGTGACGCACACATTGCCTCCTATATACATACAAATAACCCATACACATGAAATAACACAACACCACATACTCATCTGGCTCCCGTTCCTCCGGCGCTCTGCTCCTGTACAACGATTCTAAACAGCAGCGTGATGAAATGACGTCATCATGTCTGCTGTGTCACACGCCGATTGGTGGAAAATGGAATTGGCGTTCCGTGGGCCACTGTTTCAGCCCTTCGGCTGTCTCTGTTCGCGGGCCGCACTTTGCCCAAGTCTGACATATGAGATAGATAATCACATTTTAAGTCCATTTTAAGTCATAAAACATGGTCCTCAGTTTTCCGTGCTTTTTCTCCAGCGTCCCCCGGCTCTGATGACGCCATCGGACGGTACACACAGGCCTCTCCAGTTTGCAGACTGAACCCCAGAGAATTGTTTGTGAATTCTGTTCCATTCCAGAACCCCGCACCGCCACACAGCGCTCCTCAGAGAGACGCAGCGCCATATGTTACACTGCTACACATTAATAAATGAAGACTCGGTGGCTTACATCATCGCTGTCTCCACGGCAGAGACAGCTACGGGCTGGAGAGCTGCGGGAATGACAGGATGGCGGTGCTTTCACCTGGATGATCTGCCACACTGCATGGCATCCTCTAGGGGATGGACGGCTCTCCTGAGTGCCGGGGACCATCCTGCGCAGAAACTTTCTATTTAAATTAAATCATTAAATAAACATTTAGGAGAGTATCACGTGTCAGCAAATTAGCAATTACATCTAAGCCAAGTTTAATTTTTGCTTAAAAAAAAAAAATAAAAAAGGAAAACACCAATCACTTATATCCGGCGCTTGGCAACCATCGTTTTCCATAGATTAATATTAAGACATGAAAATAAGAAACTTGGCAGTAAATCTGATCAGGCAGATCCGCTTCTTTCTACTCCAGGACGGATCTTTCACTCTCAATTCAGGGGTAAAATCTGCATTCAGTGAAGACAGATCTCCCCATTACTGAGATAGGAAATGACAATTGGAGCTTTTAAAATTCTATGGAGAGGGCGGAGCTAAAGGCCGACAGTTACAGCTTTCCATAAAACTTCATGAGCACCAACTGCAGTCTTCTATCTAAGTAATGGGGAAACTGTAAGAACTGAAGAAAGATATAACCTGTGAATTGAGAATTTTGAGACTGAAAGAACAGTCCAAGAGGAAAAAGAAGCAGATTTATCTAATAAGATTCATTACAAAGCTTCTTATTTTTATCTGCACTTATGATTTACAAAAATATATATATATATAAAATGACGGTGACTGGTATTGTATGCGATTGTGGGTATGATCGAGTGTGGAGAGGAGTCAGAAGCTCCGGCCGTGGTCCGTGGCCCGACCACCACTGAGAAAGACACAGAAGTACAAGGAGTTCAGTGCTCAGAGACACGGCCAAGGTTTCCGGATTGACCAATGGTTCTAGAGATGTTCATTAGTAAACTTATCCATCAAAAATACTAACTGTCTGATAATTCTGCACACAGAACTCCCATAATTTGTCTTACCCCTTCTAAAACAGAATCGTCATCACGAACATCATCTTCAATCTGTGCATGGACCCTAAACAACGCGTCGACCCCGCCGCCAAGTCCTAAAGAACTCTCCAGTTTGCAATATTGTGTTTCTCGTAATATACGAGCATGGCCCGTCCATTCCGACCCTAGGAAACACTACAAACAGGGGCGTAACGATCGTAGTCGCAGAGGGTGTGACCGTAACTGGGTTTGTGCGGGAGGGGGGGCCCACTGAAGCCAGCGCATATTTCAGCTGCATGCGCGTCCGAAGACTCACATGCAGCTGAAATGCATTGCCGTGCAGAGATCTGCTTGGTCCAAGTCACTCGCTGCCATTGGCAGTGATGCCATATGCTGCCCATCGCTTGCACACTGAAGTCAGCTGCTGGCTTCTGTGCCGCCTACAGCAGAGGACGTCGCGTGGTGTGGGATCCTGAGGAAGGGGAGGAGAATTGTTTGCTTTATTTTTTTATACGTTAAAGAAAAACAGTAGAACGGGTAACATATGTACCAGGATCGGGTTACATATTTCCCGAATCAGCTCAGGATAGGGGCTATGTATACCAGGATGGGGGACTTGTATACCTGGAAGGTGCTCAAGATGGCCAACATGTAGACCAGGATGGGAGACATACATACCAGGATGGGCGACATGCATACCAGGATGGGCGACATGCATACCAGGATGGGAGACATATATACCAGGATGGGGGACATACATACCAGGATGAGCAACCTACATACCAGGATGGGGGACATGCATACCAAGATGGGGAACCTATATACCAGGATGGGGGACATGTATTCCAGGATGGGAGACATGTATTCCAGGATGGGGGACATGTATTCCAGGATGGGGAACATATATACCAGTACTGGCCCAGGATTGAGGACATTTTACCAAGAAGGGGCCCAGGATAGGGGACATATTTACCAAGAAGGGGCCCAGGATAGGGGACATATTTACGAGGATGGGGACATATATACCTGGAAGGGTCCCAGGATGGGGAGGACATATACACCATGAAGGGCTCAGGATGCGGGACATACATATTAGGATGGGGGACATATTTACAAAGGATGGGGACATATATACCTGGAAGGGTCCCAGGATGGGGGACCATATACACCAGGAAGGGCTCAGGATGAGGGTCATAAATACCAGGATGGGGGACATTTATACCTGGAAGGGGCTCAGGATGGCAGATATATATGGGCAGCACGGTGGCTCAGTGGATAGCACTGCAGCCTTGCAGCGCTGGGGTCCTGGGTTCAAATCCCACCATGGACAACATCTGCAAGGAGTTTGTATGTTCTCCCCGTGTTTGGTGGGTTTCCTCCGGCACTCCGGTTTCCTCCCACACTCCAAAAACATACTGATAGGGAATCTAGATTGTGAGCCCCATCGGGGACAGCGACGATAATGTGTGCAAACTGTAAAGCGCTGCGGAATATGTTAGCGCTATATAAAGAAAGAAAGAAAAGAAAGAAAGATATATACCAAGAAGGGGCTCAGAATGGAGGACAAATATACGGTACGTGGAAAGGGCCCAGGATGGGGGACATTACAACATAATAAGGGAGAGGGGGCAACACGTATATCCATGTAGGATTTAGAATGCTACATCTCACCAACATGCAGGAGGGGGAGGAACCCAGGTCCAAATTTTGACCTGAGGCCCATCAGACTCTAGGTTCACCACTATCTGCAAAGCTTTATAAAACCAAAACCATGTGATCTTCGTCCACGATGGGCTCCACTTGAGCAGTTTTCTAAATTATTTAATTTGAGCCAGAGACCTATAGCTGCAGTTTAGACGTCGATCCCGGCAGATTTACCAATTCTCCAACAGATTTACTTGAGTCATTTTGAAGAAAAGCACATTTGTGGCCATGAAAGCGCCTCCGTTCCCAAGCCATCTCCAGCTCCAAGCTTCAGCTTCTATCGGTGCGATTGATACAATACGCTTCCAATATGTGCAAGAATTTAATCTGATGGGTCAATGTGTGCGTGGCTCTCGGCGGTGGTGATTCGAGGAGTGGAAGACCTTCTCTTCAGAGATTAGACAACCTTTTTTTTTTTCTGGGCTGCTGTTTGCATAATTTCCAAAAATAGAACTCAATCTGTTTGTCTTTTCCTAGGGTAAGTAAATTTGACTTTTTTCTTTTTTTTCACCCCAGTTTCCATGGAGATGGTAAGAGTATCAATGACAGACAGAAACGGCTCCGGAGTGGAATCTGGCTATTTATAGACTCTCGGAACACGTGGAGACGTCTAGATACAGACGGCCTGGGGCCAAAAGAGATAAACCAGCATCCGACCTGAAACCTGAAGGAGAGTAACAGGGAGATGTACAGGGGTGTACAAGGGGATCATAGTGGCTCTCTATGTACCAATCTGTACATAAACATATAGCATTTCTGGGGCTAGGGTCAAAAGCTAAACCATCATCAATGACATACAGCCACGATGTCTCTCTTTGTAGGAGCTTCCCAAAACATCTCCTCCTTGAGAAGACCCAAGATTCAAGATCTTGACCGGATGTTTGGGAGCAGAAACTGGAGCCAACACCCAACCACCGCCATCATCAATGACATACAGCCACAATGTCTCTCTTTATAGGAGCTTCCCAAAACATCTCCTCCTTGAGAAGACCCAAGATTCAAGATCTTGACCGGATGTTTGGGAGCAGAAACTGGAGCCAACACCCAACCACCGCCATCATCAATGACATACAGCCACGATGTCTCTCTTTATAGGAGCTTCCCAAAACATCTCCTCCTTGAGAAGACCCAAGATTCAAGATCTTGACCGGATGTTTGGGAGCAGAAACTGAAGCCAACACCCAACCACCGCCATCATCAATGATATACAGCCACGATGTCTCTCTTTGTAGGAGCTTCCCAAAACATCTCCACCTTGAGAAGACCCAAGATTCAACATCTTGACCAGATGTTTGGGAGCAGAATATTAAAAATTTATGATTCTTAGAAGAATGGAAAAGTGCAAAAACTGAAAAATTGCATGACCTGTAGGTTGCCAGCAGGCTGCAAGAGTGACCTTTCAGGGACCTTCTTTGAGAGGGCCAACGCTATATTTTTTGGTAGTCATCTGTATTTCTTGGTATTAGGTAGGTTAGCCAAAAAATGCAATACAGCATAAAGGCTGGAAACCTGGAGTGGAAGTTTATTGTATCGTAAAATATAAATTGTCACGTCTTTTAAAGCGTTGAACAGTCCCAGTCCTGTAGGTGCTGGCAGACTGTAGGGGTAAACTGTTTACAGACAGGTGGGTCTCTCATCTACAAGGTTGGCTTCCATGGACTCCTCACTTTCTCCATTCACAGAATATTAAATGGACACAAGAAATACGATTTTTTTGGGTGTCACCCTGTAACTCGTATTGGCATTGAATGTCTTTTGGAATTTCAATACAGCAAGTACAAAGTCTCTCAGAAAGACCCCAAGACTACCCTAAATCTACAATCAATGCCTTGATATTGGCCTCTTCTTTAAAAAGATGACAGTTCTGGAATAAAGTCTATTACTGCCCTTTTGAGTGATTACCGGTATCTCAAAGAATTAAACTTTGCGCGAAAAAAATTGAACTTTTGAGTAAAGCTACCCACCTGCTCTCCAAATTCTCACCCTCGAGATCCACATCGATCCCTGGATGTCTTCGGGCAGGCTGTGCTCATGGACGGTAGTTGTCATGCGTTACTATATTCACATTTATCCAAAGTTGGAGCTCTAAGTTATGGAAGTGTGATGGAAGAATGTGGAGGAAAAGTGTTTCCAGGTGACTTCGATGTTAAGACAAAATTTATTTGACCTTCCAAGGGGTCAAAAACCCAATAAACCATCTCGTCAGTCTCCTCACTACCAAGTTTTTAGATTTTTTTACATACACAACATGTATATAAAAAGTCTCTGTGACGAAACACAATTATAATAAGCAATGTAGAAGTGCCAGAGAGAAAATCTATGTTCTTACCAGTGTTACATAACTGAAAGCATCCTCGTCATACAAGTCTCTTCTCCAAACACTTTGCATATGGCGCCATCTTGAGTTTATCAACGTAAAACATCAATTATGCAAAAGATGTTGTCAATACTCCGTTCCCCAATAGAAGAAATACCTAGAACATGGTCATACTGCTAGTTGATGAACTACACCATAATCACACCAAAACATGACGACCCAGAGCACTTATAATGCTAATTGATGACCTAGAACAGTCACACCAATGAATTATCACCTAGAACACAATCATACTTCTGATGACCAAGAACACAGTCACACTAATACATGATGACCTAGAAGTGTCATACTGCAACTTGTTGACCTAGAACATAGTCACAAGAACACAAGGATGACTTAGAACAATCATACTTCTACCTGATGACCAAGAATTCAGTCACTCCAATACATGATGACCTAGAACAGAGTCATACTGCAAATTGTTGACCTAGAACATAGTTACAAGAACACATGATGACTTTGAACAACCATATGTCTAATTGATGACCAAGAACACAGTCACACCAATACATGATGACCTAGAACAGAGTCATACTGCAAATTGTTGACCTAGAACATAGTGATACTTCTAATTGATGACGAGAATATAATCATCTCAATATAAGATGACCTACAGAACATAGTCACACTCATAATTGATTACTGAGAACATGACCTAATATATGGTTATCACAAATCAGCCAAGGGATCTCGCAGATAACCCACCGCTACCACCAAGTTGTCAGGTGAATAGCACTGCGTGGCTCCAATCGTAAGGACAATCACATCCGATTATAACACATGGAATATATCTATATACACTCCGTACAGAACTAATATGACAAAACAGCAATATAAAAAATATTAACATAGTGTCAGTAAGATTAAACTTAATATTTGAATTGCTGAAAATGAAATCAAGGATCTATCGCTGAAACGAATAGTAGAAAAAGATTTGGTCAAAGACCAGAAAAACGACCACAGATCCACAGTATATGAAAAATAAACAGATCTTTATTGAGTACATCAAATTGTTTATAAAATGGACAGGTGAAGACGAACAGTGACAATATAGTGAGGTATCATGTCCAACAGGGACATCTACCAATCGTTGCACGTATACTGAGCTCCCAGACTGCTGATAGTGACCTTAACAGCTCCATCAAGACATTGCAAAAGAAACTCTTATAATCATAAAGAAATATCCAAAACAAAACATGCAAGTGCATATATTGGATTGTATGTAAATATTTGCAGTGCCTATGCTGTAATATTGCACTGGGATATAGCTTGCCAAAATTGTTACTTCCCAAAATGTTCTGACAAATGGAAATATAGAAATCACTTAATAAGTGGTATATTCATAGAATGCCAGCTATAAATAGATACTGCTGGTCAGTGAGTACCAGTGTAATCCCTGTATATGTTATCAGATGCCGGTACCATGTCCAGCATAATAATGGAGGAAGGCGACAGATGGCAGTATAACATTCACTTCATAGATGGTATATTCATAGAGTGCCAGCTACAAACACACATTGCTGGTCGGTAAGTACCAGTGTACTCCCTATAAACCGCATCCAATGTCGATACCATGTCCAGCATAGTAGTAAAAAATAAGCCTAACAAGGCTAAGTGCTAGTAGGCAAAACTACACATTACCTTCTGAGGTGAAGTAGCGGCCACAGTCAGGGAGGCTCGGATATGTGCGGAACGTGCCCCAACGCACGTTTCGGATATTACTCCTTCGTCAGCACCAGTCGTTCATACAGGCCGACTGGGCACCCATTACAGGTAGCTTATGGCTCCCCGGGGTGCGGTTTACAGAGCAAGAGGAACACAGCTATTCAATTTATACATTTAATCCAAAAATAAGACCGTGTTTATAAAACTATACAAGGATGTTACCAAAAGGGGACAAAACAATACAATATAAACAATTACATAAAATAAAAAGGGATAACGAAAGAAAAAAGTACTAAACCTGTGTAATGGAAATTGTGAAATTCTTATAAGAGGGGGGAACTCCTTTTAGGAATATGGTACAGAACTACAGCGAGCTGTATCTTCCAGGATTGACAAGGATTATTATTCAGAAGTTGCATTATCAGATACAAGTCACGCTCACATACCTCCCCTGGGTGTCCTCACCTAAAGCTGGTCCTAAAAAATTAGGAAATCCCCAACTTTCAGGATATCTGCTCAGTTGGGTATCCCAGGCGGGAGATATTAATGCCAGATTTCCTATTATGATTTTAGCTTTCCATACATAGGAAACATGGCCTATATATCGTTATTCACCTATCCGACATTAGTTTGGGGCTGATAGACAGGCCTCCCAGTGATGGAAGTAAATGTGTCATGCTCTCCAGTTTGTTCCAACGACGAAAATATGTCTCCCGTAACTGTAGGGCCTATGCCTGTCACAAAAAAAACAATATTAAATAACTGGACTTTGGTGATCTAATGTCTGATAGTCTTGGCCAAATGTGGCTTTGAAGAGAAGAAACATATTTCCACAGAGGAGAAAAGTCACACATCCCAGCCTCTTGCATACACTGAGCCCAGACTATGTGTCTGCTCGTTAGCAGATAACTCACTTCAATGACTTGTTTACAGCAGGTCACAAAGCAACTGGGGTCAGATGAAGTGCTAGCTCTTGTTCCTTTTCCAAGTTATAATTAAGCCATGCTTCCATGTTCAACATGAGAGATGGTTTATAGATTTTACCATTACATCTATGACAATGGTAATCAATTATCAGTTGACCATGTTCTAGGTCATCATGTATCGGTCAATGTTTTCGGTCATCAATTAGAAATAGGACTGAGAACATAGTTACACTGATCCATGATTATCGTGAATGTTATCACACTGATACTTGATGACCAAGAACATAGTCAAATTATTGAAGAACTAACACTGACATTTTAGGTTTCAGAACACTAAACACTTTATGACATGGAAAAATTACATTTTGGAACTTGATGATCTAGAGCCAACCATCTCAACTTACACGGGAATCTATAAGCCCAAGCCCTATGCCTACTCACACTGTACTCCTGTTATGTTATTCTCCAACACAGTCATGGCTGACTAAGCTCTTGAAGGCAACAAAGTGCTACTTGGCTCAGAAATAGGACTTTAGAAGCTTTACCCTAGACCAATGACTAGTGACCTCTGACAATGTCCCAATGATTCAATATTCAGTCATGTAGACTAATAGTATAAACATGTTGTGATCTAGAACACCACCACTTCATTAATTAACACAAAAACATGCGATGACCTAGAATATTAGCACGCTGACACCGTATTATCCAGACCAGGAGCAGAAAACTGCGAACCTCCAGCTGTTGTTCCTCAGGTGGTTATGAGACTCAATGATCTAGAACTGTGTTCTTCAGCTTCCAACATCCGGTACACTCAACACTTCATGTCTAAGGGGCTTCAGATAAAGAGATGGTAGTGGTACTTGGGAGACATTACTCTAGGACATTTGCACATTGACATGTGTCGATCTAGAATGACGGAACGTTGATACATATTCATCAAGAACAATGGCAAATTGATCGTGAACGATGATGGCACCTTGGCAACAAACCAAACTTTTATTACAAACTATATCACACAATTACTATAAGAATTTGAATCAAAACATTACTATTTAGCAAGAATATGAGCAGCGCCGTAAGTAAGTCATTGCACGGCCTCGGGGCAGGGACAGGACTCTTTAATAATGCAAACAATGGGAGACGTGTGGCCTTCTGATCAGCAAGAAAAACAATATTATTTCTATAATATAAGACGTGGCTGGGTGGGAGCCCGGGGGCTCGTGTTAGACTATTCCCTGACAGCGAGGAAATTATTGGAATCATGCATATTTAATCGTCGTTCAGACAAATAAACTCAATGGAACAATCATCATGCGGCTCTGGAATGGTAATGCGGGAACACTACATACCGGATTTGGAATGGCGGATGATCTGACATTAGTGATCTGATATATTTTTTTTTTTATAATTCTCATAAAGTCTACCCCGATCAGGGTATTTCCTTATTCCTCAGTTGACCATGTGCGATACTTCTGGATACAGTCCAAAGACCACATCGTCCAGTGGTAAGAGGATTGTACATGGACAGCCCTAGAGATAACACATAGAGGACCGCTGGGTGCGTAGAGGACCGCTGGGTGCCTATAGGACCACTGGGTGCGTAGAGGACCGCTGGGTGCCTATAGGACCGCTGGGTGCATAGAGGACCGCTGGGTGCCTAGAGGACCGCTAGGTGCGTAGAGGACCGCTGGGTGCCTATAGGACCGCTGGGTGCGTAGAAGACCGCTGGGTGCGTAGAGGACTGCTGGGTGCGTAGAGGACCGCTGGGTGCGCATAGGACCGCTGGGTGCGCATAGGACCGCTGGGTGCGCATAGGACCGCTGGGTGCGTAGAGGACCGCTGGGTGCCTATAGGACCGCTGGGTGCCTATAGGACCACTGGGTGCGCATAGGACCGCTGGGTGCGCATAGGACCGCTGGGTGCATAGAGGACCGCTGGGTGCCTATAGGACCGCTGGGTGCGTAGAGGACCGCTGGGTGCCTATAGGACCGCTGGGTGCCTATAGGACCGCTGGGTGCACATAGGACCGCATGGGTGCACATAGGACCGCTGGGTGCGCATAGGACCACTGGGTGCGCATAGGACCACTGGGTGCGCATAGGACCGCTGGGTGCGCATAGGACTGCTGGGTGCGCACAGGACCACTGGGTGCGCATAGGACCACTGGGTGCACATAGGACCGCTGGGTGCGCATAGGACCGCTGGGTGCACATAGGACCGCTGGGTGAGCATAGAACCGCTGGGTGCGCATAGGACCGCTGGGTGCGCATAGGACCGCTGGGTGCGTAGAGGACCGCTGGGTGCGTAGAGGACCGCTGGGTGCCTATAGGACCGCTGGGTGCCTATAGGACCGCTGGGTGCGCATAGGACCGCTGGGTGCGCATAGGACCGCTGGGTGCGTAGAGGACCGCTGGGTGCCTATAGGACCGCTGGGTGCCTATAGGACCACTGGGTGTGCATAGGACCACTGGGTGCGCATAGGACCGCTGGGTGCGTAGAGGACCGCTGGGTGCGCATAGGACCGCTGGGTGCGCATAGGACCGCTGGGTGCGTATAGGACCGCTGGGTGCGTATAGGACCGCTGGGTGCGTATAGGACCGCTGGGTGCGTATAGGACCGCTGGGTGCGCATATGGACCGCTGGGTGCGTATAGGACCGCTGGGTGCGTATAGGACCGCTGGGTGCACATAGAACCGCAGGGTGCACATAGGACCGCTGGGTGCGTATAGGACCGCTGGGTGTGCATAGGACTGCTGGGTGCGCATAGGACCGCTGTCTACGTATGGGACCGCTGTGTACGTATAGGACTGCTGTCTACATATAGGAACGCTGTGTGTGTATAGGACCGCTGACCATACAAACGTTCATTGGAAGACAGAAGTCTTCCTGACTATAAAATGACCACTGACCGAGAACTGAACGGATGGTGTAAAAAGCTCCTCCAAAAATCAAACACGTTTCGGACCCACAGTTCTCCTTAATTATAGACATTTCTGTGTTGCGATCGTGCAGCAAACTTAAAATAAACCTCGCTGTCACTTATAAATAATTAAGTCCCTGTTCTCCATTAATTGTGTGATTATTAAACCATTAGCTGCTCCCTTCCCCAGAGATTTCCCCTCCAAAGGAGGAGTTGTGAGATCCCGTCTGGAGACACAGTTACATGTTATGCAAATTAAAAAAAAAAAAGTATTAAATATCTAACACTGATTTAGCTCTTGTAAATGGCCACAGATGAGAGTGTCTTTTATAGTTACCATGAGATATAGTCTGTGAACTGGATTAGCATAAAAAGTGACATAGTAACTATTCCGAGGGCGGACATTTGCTATATAAACCTTTTATGATATCAAGTTGTTCCCTTGTAATGGAGGGAATGGAAGGGACCTTATTCCTTCTTTTCATTGCCAAAGTCTATGAAAAATTAACCTGTAAGATCGCCATGTGAAAGATCCCGGGAGGGTAATAGAGAACGAACTACTAAACTGTGAGATCGCTGCGTGGAAGGTCCCAGGAGGGTTATAGAGAATAAACTACTAAACTGTGAGATCCCTGTGTGGAAGGTCCCAGGAGGGTTATAGAGAAGAAACTACTAAACTGTGAGATCGCTGCGTGGAAGGTCCCAGGAGGGTTATAGAGAATAAACTACTAAACTGTGAGATCCCTGTGTGGAAGGTCCCAGGAGGGTTATAGAGAATAAACTACTAAACTGTGAGATCACTGTGTGGAAGGTCCCAGGAGGGTAATAGAGAACGAACTACTAAACTGTGAGATCGCTGCGTGGAAGGTCCCAGGAGGGTTATAGAGAATAAACTACTAAACTGTGAGATCGCTGTGTGGAAGGTCCCAGGAGGGTTATAGAGAAGAAACTACTAAACTGTGAGATCCCTGTGTGGAAGGTCCTGGGAGGGTTATAGAGAATAAACTACTAAACTGTGAGATCCCTGTGTGGAAGGTCCTGGGAGGGTTATAGAGAATAAACTACTAAACTATGAGATCGCTGTGTGGAAGGTCCCAGGAGGGTTATAGAGAATAAACTACTAAACTGTGAGATCGCTGGGTGGAAGGTCCTGGGAGGGTAATAGAGAACGAACTACTAAACTGTGAGATCGCTGCGTGGAAGGTCCCAGGAGGGTTATAGAGAACGAACTACTAAACTGTGAGATCGCTGTGTGGAAGGTCCCAGGAGGGTTATAGAGAAGAAACTACTAAACTATGAGATCGTTGTGTGGAAGGTCCCAGGAGGGTTATAGAGAAGAAACTACTAAACTGTGAGATCCCTGTGTGGAAGGTCCTGGAGGGTTATAGAGAATAAACTACTAAACTGTGAGATCCCTGTGTGGAAGGTCCTGGGAGGGTTATAGAGAATAAACTACTAAACTGTGAGATCGCTGCGTGGAAGGTCCCAGGAGGGTTATAGAGAACGAACTACTAAACTGTGAGATCGCTGTGTGGAAGGTCCCAGGAGGGTTATAGAGAAGAAACTACTAAACTGTGAGATCCCTGTGTGGAAGGTCCTGGGAGGGTTATAGAGAATAAACTACTAAACTGTGAGATCCCTGTGTGGAAGGTCCTGGGAGGGTTATAGAGAATAAACTACTAAACTGTGAGATCGCTGGGTGGAAGGTCCTGGGAGGGTAATAGAGAACGAACTACTAAACTGTGAGATCGCTGCGTGGAAGGTCCCAGGAGGGTTATAGAGAACGAACTACTAAACTGTGAGATCGCTGTGTGGAAGGTCCCAGGAGGGTTATAGAGAAGAAACTACTAAACTGTGAGATCACTGCGTGGAAGGTCCTGGGAGGGTTATAGAGAAGAAACTACTAAACTGTGAGATCCCTGTGTGGAAGGTCCTGGGAGGGTTATAGAGAATAAACTACTAAACTGTGAGATCGCTGGGTGGAAGGTCCTGGGAGGGTAATAGAGAACGAACTACTAAACTGTGAGATCGCTGCGTGGAAGGTCCCAGGAGGGTTATAGAGAACGAACTACTAAACTGTGAGATCGCTGTGTGGAAGGTCCCAGGAGGGTTATAGAGAATAAACTACTAAACTATGAGATCGCTGTGTGGAAGGTCCCAGGAGGGTTATACAGAAAACTACTAAACTGTGAGATCGCTGTGTGGAAGGTCCCAGGAGGGTTATAGAGAAGAAACTACTAAACTGTGAGATCGCTGTGTGGAAGGTCCTGGGAGGGTTATAGAGAAGAAACTACTAAACTGTGAGATCGCTGTGTGGAAGGTCCCAGGAGGGTTATAGAGAAGAAACTACTAAACTGTGAGATCGCTGTGTGGAAGGTCCTGGGAGGGTTATAGAGAAAAAATACTACTAAACTGTGAGATCACTGTGTGGAAGGTCCCAGGAGGGTTATAGAGAAGAAACTACTAAACTGTGAGATCGCTGTGTGGAAGGTCCAGGGAGGGTTATAGAGAAGAAACTACTAAACTGTGAGATCGCTGTGTGAAGGTCCAGGGAGGTTATAGAGAGAGAACTACTAAACTGTGAGATCGCTGTGTGGAAGGTCCCAGGAGGGTTATAGAGAGAAACTACTAAACTGTGAGATCGCTGTGTGGAAGGTCCCAGGAGGGTTATAGAGAAGGAACTACTAAACTGTGAGATCGCTGTGTGGAAGGTCCCAGGAGGTTATAGAGAAGAAACTACTAAACTGTGAGATCGCTGTGTGGAAGGTCCCAGGAGGGTTATAGAGAAGAAACTACTAAACTGTGAGATCGCTGTGTGGAAGGTCCGGAGGGTTATAGAGAAGAAACTACTAAACTGTGAGATCGCTGTGTGGAAGGTCCCAGGAGGGTTATAGAGAAGAAACTACTAAACTGTGAGATCGCTGTGTGGAAGGTCCCAGGAGGGTTATAGAGAAGAAACTACTAAACTGTGAGATCGCTGTGTGGAAGGCCCAGGGGGTTATAGAGAAGAAACTACTAAACTGTGAGATCGCTGTGTGGAAGGTCCCAGGAGGGTTATAGAGAAGAAACTACTAAACTGTGAGATCGCTGTGTGGAAGGTCCCAGGAGGGTTATAGAGAAGAAACTACTAAACTGTGAGATCGGTGTGTGGAAGGTCCCAGGAGGGTTATAGAGAATAACTACTAAACTGTGAGATCGCTGTGTGGAAGGTCCATGGGAGGGTTATAGAGAAGAAACTACTAAACTGTGAGATCGTGTGTGGAAGGTCCCAGGAGGGTTATAGAGAAGAAACTACTAAACTGTGAGATCACTGTGTGGAAGGTCCGGGAGGGTTATAGAGAAGAAACTACTAAACTGTGAGATCGCTGTGTGGAAGGTCCAGGAGGGTTATAGAGAAGAAACTACTAAACTGTGAGATCGCTGTGTGGAAGGTCCTGGAGGGTTATAGAGAAGAAACTACTAAACTGTGAGATCGTGTGTAGAAGGTCCCAGGAGGGTTATAGATAAGAAACTACTAAACTGTGAGATCGCTGTGTGAAGGTCCGGGAGGGTTATAGAGAAGAAACTATAAACTGTGAGATCGCTGTGTGAAGGTCCCAGGAGGGTTATAGAGAAGAAACTACTAAACTGTGAGATCCTGTGTGGAAGGTCCAGGAGGTTATAGAGAAAACTACTAAACTGTGAGATCGCTGTGTGGAAGGTCCTGGAGGGTTATAGAGAAGAAACTACTAAACTGTGAGATCGTTGTGTGGAAGGTCCAGGAGGGTTATAGAGAAGAAACTACTAAACTGTGAGATCGCTGTGTGGAAGGTCCGGAGGGTTATAGAGAAGAACTACTAAACTGTGAGATCGCTGTGTGGAAGGTCGGGAGGGTTATAGAGAAGAAACTACTAAACTGTGAGATCGCTGTGTGAATTCCAGGAGGGTTATAGAGAAGAAACTACTAAACTGTGAGATCGTTGTGTGGAAGGTCCTGGGAGGGTTATAGAGAAGAAACTACTAAACTGTGAGATCACTGTGTGGAAGGTCCCAGGAGGGTTATAGAGAGAAACTACTAAACTGTGAGATCCTGTGTGGAAGGTCCTGGGAGGGTTATAGAGAAGAAACTACTAAACTGTGAGATCGCTGTGTGGAAGGTCCAGGAGGGTTATAGAGAAGAAACTACTAAACTGTGAGATCGTGTGTGGAAGGTCCAGGAGGGTTATAGAGAGTAACTACTAAACTGTGAGATCGTGTGTGGAAGGTCCCAGGAGGGTTATAGAGAAGAAACTACTAAACTGTGAGATCGCTGTGTGGAAGGTCCGGGAGGATTATAGAGAGAACTACTAAACTGTGAGATCGCTGTGTGAAGGTCCCAGGAGGGTTATAGAGAAGAAACTACTAAACTGTGAGATCGTTGTGTGGAAGGTCCAGGAGGGTTATAGAGAAGAAACTACTAAACTGTGAGATGCTGTGTGGAAGGTCCAGGAGGGTTATAGAGAGGAACTACTAAACTGTGAGATCGTGTGTGGAAGGTCCTGGGAGGGTTATAGAGAAGAAACTACTAAACTGTGAGATCGCTGTTAGGAATAGAAATTCTTCCAAGGAGGGTTATAGAGAAGAAACTACTAAACTGTGAGATCGTTGTGTGGAAGGTCCTGGGAGGGTTATAGAGAAGAAACTACTAAACTGTAGATCACTGTGTGGAAGGTCCCAGGAGGGTTATAGAGAGTGAACTACTAAACTGTGAGATCACTGTGTGGAAGGTCCTGGGAGGGTTATAGAGAAGAAACTACTAAACTGTGAGATCGTGTGTGGAAGGTCCCAGGAGGGTTATAGAGAAGAAACTACTAAACTGTGAGATCGTTGTGTGGAAGGTCCCAGGAGGGTTATAGAGAGTGAACTACTGAACTGTGAGATCGGTGTGTGGAAGGTCCAGGAGGGTTATAGAGAAGAAACTACTAAACTGTGAGATCGCTGTGTGGAAGGTCCTGGGAGGATTATAGAGAGTGAACTACTAAACTGTGAGATCGCTGTGTGCAAGGTCCCAGGAGGGTTATAGAGAAGAAACTACTAAACTGTGAGATCGTTGTGTGGAAGGTCCCAGGAGGGTTATAGAGAAGAAACTACTAAACTGTGAGATTGCTGTGTGGAAGGTCCCAGGAGGGTATAGAGAAGAAACTACTAAACTGTGAGATCGTTGTGTGGAAGGTCCTGGGAGGGTTATAGAGAAGAAACTACTAAACTGTGAGATCGCTGTGTGAAGTTCCCAGGAGGGTTATAGAGAAGAAACTACTAAACTGTGAGATCGTGTGTGGAAGGTCCTGGGAGGGTTATAGAGAAGAAACTACTAAACTGTGAGATCGCTGTGAGGAAGGTCCTGGAGGGTTATAGAGAAGAAACTACTAAACTGTGAGATCGCTGTGTGGAAGGTCCAGGAGGGTTATAGAGAAGAAACTACTAAACTGTGAGATCGCTGTGTGGAAGGCCCAGGAGGGTTATAGAGAGAAACTACTAAACTGTGAGATCGCTGTGTGGAAGGTCCGGAGGGTTATAGAGAGTAACTACTAAACTGTGAGATCGTGTGTGGAAGGTCCCAGGAGGGTTATAGAGAAGAAACTACTAAACTGTGAGATCGCTGTGTGAAGGTCCAGGGAGGTTATAGAGAGAACTACTAAACTGTGAGATCGCTGTGTGAAGTCCCAGAGGGTTATAGAGAAGAAACTACTAAACTGTGAGATCGTTGTGTGGAAGGTCCAGGAGGGTTATAGAGAAGAAACTACTAAACTGTGAGATCGCTGTGTGGAAGGTCCCAGGAGGGTTATAGAGAAGAAACTACTAAACTGTGAGATCGCTGTGTGGAAGGTCCTGGAGGTTATAGAGATGAACTACTAAACTGTGAGATCGCTGTGTGGAAGTCCCAGGAGGGTTATAGAGAGTGAACTACTAAACTGTGAGATCGCTGTGTGGAAGGTCCAGGAGGGTTATAGAGAAGAAACTACTAAACTGTGAGATCACTGTGTGGAAGGTCCTGGAGGGTTATAGAGAAGAAACTACTAAACTGTGAGATCGCTGTGTGGAAGGTCCCAGGAGGGTTATAGAGAAGAAACTACTAAACTGTGAGATCGCTGTGTGGAAGGACCCAGGAGGGTTATAGAGAAGAAACTACTAAACTGTGAGATCGCTGTGTGGAAGGTCCAGGAGGGTTTATAGAGAAGAAACTACTAAACTGTGAGATCGTTGTGTGGAAGGTCCGGAGGGTTATAGAGAAGAAACTACTAAACTGTGAGATCGCTGTGTGGAAGGTCCCAGGAGGGTTATAGAGAAGAAACTACTAAACTGTGAGATCGCTGTGTGGAAGGTCCCAGGAGGGTTATAGGGAGTGAACTACTAAACTGTGAGATCGCTGTGTGGAAGGTCCCAGGAGGGTTATAGAGAAGAAACTACTAAACTGTGAGATCGCTGTGTGGAAGGTCCCAGGAGGGTTATAGAAAAGAAACTACTAAACTGTGAGATCGTTGTGTGGAAGGTCCCAGGAGGGTAATAGAGAACGAACTACTAAACTGTGAGATCGGTGTGTGGAAGGTCCCAGGAGGGTTATAGAGAGTGAACTACTAAACTATGAGATCGCTGTGTGGAAGGTCCCAGGAGGGTTATAGAGAGTGAACTACTAAACTGTGAGATCGCTGTGTGGAAGGTCCCAGGAGGGTTATAGAGAAGAAACTACTAAACTGTGAGATCCCTGTGTGGAAGGTCCCAGGAGGGTTATAGAGAAGAAACTACTAAACTGTGAGATCGTTGTGTGGAAGGTCCCAGGAGGGTTATAGAGAAGTAACTACTAAACTGTGAGATCGCTGTGTGGAAGGTCCCAGGAGGGTTATAGAGAAGAAACTACTAAACTGTGAGATCGTTGTGTGGAAGGTCCCAGGAGGGTTATAGAGAAGTAACTACTAAACTGTGAGATCGCTGTGTGGAAGGTCCTGGGAGGGTTATAGAGAAGAAACTACTAAACTGTGAGATCGCTGTGTGGAAGGTCCCAGGAGGGTTATAGAGAGTGAACTACTAAACTGTGAGATCGCTGTGTGGAAGGTCCCAGGAGGGTTATAGAGAAGAAACTACTAAACTATGAGATCGCTGTGTGGAAGGTCCCAGGAGGGTTATAGAGAAGAAATTACTAAACTGTGAGATCGCTGTGTGGAAGGTCCTGGGAGGGTTATAGAGAAGAAACTACTAAACTGTGAGATCGCTGTGTGGAAGGTCCTGGGAGGGTTATAGAGAAGAAACTACTAAACTGTGAGATCGCTGTGTGGAAGGTCCTGGGAGGGTTATAGAGAAGAAACTACTAAACTGTGAGATCGTTGTGTGGAAGGTCCTGGGAGGGTTATAGAGAATAAACTACTAAAATGTGAGATCGCTGTGTGGAAGGTCCTGGGAGGGTTATAGAGAAGAAACTACTAAACTGTGAGATCGCTGTGTGGAAGGTCCCAGGAGGGTTATAGAGAAGAAACTACTAAACTGTGAGATCGCTGTGTGGAAGGTCCTGGGAGGGTTATAGAGAAGAAACTACTAAACTGTGAGATCGCTGTGTGGAAGGTCCCAGGAGGGTTATAGAGAAGAAACTACTAACCTGTGAGATCGCTGTGTGGAAGGTCCTGGGAGGGTTATAGAGAAGAAACTACTAAACTGTGAGATCACTGTGTGGAAGGTCCTGGGAGGGTTATAGAGAAGCTTCTCCTATTCCAATTGCTTCCATAGTAATGAACCCACGAGCCTCTCCACTCAGATGCTGTTCTGCTACATTTCTTCTATATATCCCGATTTTCACTTGATATGGTCGCTAGAATCTAGTTTTACGGGGATCTCTCCCTCTCTGCCATTTCTTTACTCTCCAATACAATAAGGTGCTCAGATGAACAGATAAGCTTTAGGTTCCCGCCCAGCGCTTCCTCTGAAGGAGAACAGACGTTGGACCACACGCAGAAGTGTTATGTTTCGGTAGCTGAGGAGAGCAGGCAAAAAGGCAATACACCAGAGCAGTTGGAATCTATGAGATTGCAGTACCCTGACTTTCCACCACAACTAGAGGCAGCCGTGGAGCGTTCCTACGTTGGTCCTAGACGCCTCGTCACAGCCTGAGAAACTAACTACACCTAAAGATAGAAATAGGAAAGCTATCTGCCCCGGAGCAGAACCCCAAAGATAATAGAAAGCCCCCAAACATGTAATGGCGGTTAGACAAGAGGAAATACTAACACAGAAAGAAAATAGTATGAGCAAACGCTGGGGCCCAAACTATCTAAATAGAAAAGGACAGGAAGGGTACTTACTGCAATCCCAGAAAACCCTGAAAAGCACCAACTCTACTAATTTCAAAATCACCTGAGATCACACGACCTCTACCACCTAAATTAGTTCTCTGGTGTAACAAAATCAAAACAGCAGCCACTGAAAAAACTGGAAAAAGCAAAAGAACAAAACTCAGTGGCTGAACTAAACTGAGAGGGCAGAAGCCCCCGGAGGGGACCCTGAAGGCCCCCAAAGAAGTGCAGTACAAAATGCAAAAATATAGCACAAACACAAAAGAAGCAAAAGTCTTATCTGTAAGCAGGAGATGCAGACACGAAACAGCAGGCTACAAGGGAAACTGGAATGAAGGATTCAGACCAGAACAATTGATCACCGGCAACCCTGATGGGAAAATGACTCCCTTATATGGTGACCTTTGACACTCTTAATGCTGGAATGAACCTGTCACATGGTTTTATGGCCTATTACATCAATTAAGGAATTTACTCCAAATACCCTGTGAAAACATCACAAAACATTACCAGACCCCAATCAGAGGGTAATAAAACTTTCTCTCCTTATCTATGAATTGTTCCAATATTTATGTTCATCCCTCTGCCATAATGACTATTCTGCTTCACGTCACTTGTCTTACCTATTGCATTTTTTCTGTGTTTTAGTGTATAAATATGTGATTCTTCAGATTTTGTATTAGTTCAGCCTGATGAAGAGACCTGAGTAGTCTCGAAAGCTTGCAATTTGTTACCATCTTTTCAGTTAGCCATTAAAAGGTATCAACCACTGAGGACTCTCAACTCTAAATATTTTTCTATCTACTGGCTAACACGGTACGAAGATATACATCTTTACTGTATCTTATATAAGACCAGTCAGTAACACCTGATTCCCAGTCCTCACAATCTTCACTAGCACCGCTTGTAACCACCAGAGGGAGCCTCTGCTCAGAACTCATCTCAAACCCATTCACAACACAGAAGGTCGTGTCAAGAAGCCGATGAAAGCGGGAGGATTTAAAGGTACGGCGGCCTTGTGTGTGTAAGAAGCATGCAGAAAACATCACCGGCGGCGGAGCCGAGCAAACTAGTTATCTGTCCGGGGAATTCAGACAGTGGATAAATCCACACCTCATCGGGTGCGAGTGGTCTTCAGGGGTGAGATTCATGGTCTGGTTGAATGACAGGAGAGCCGGTTACCCACTCGTCACAGCGACACGGTGTAATGGGATTCCGAGCAGATACCATCGATCAGCCAGAAAACGCTTTTGACACCGGGTTTTCTTCCGGCGGAGAACATTTTGATCTTTAAGCCAAAAGAACAACGAGCTCTACAGACCTCAAAGATCTTTCATCTCCTTCAAAAAGGATTTTAAAAAAAAAATGGCAAAAAGTGGCAATAAAGTTGAAAAACGTAGGAACAAAGTACAGCCGAACTCAGAGACGGGAAGCGGATCATCAACGGAAATGGAAAGCCGCTCCAGCTCAGCGATCACAAAACCTCTGCATCAGCCAGACCCCAACTTGTGGACAATGACTGTAGCAGGACCGACCATCTCCGCGAATGAGGATCCTACGACTCCGCCCCGGCAGATGATGTCGTGAAAGAAAAGGATCGGATATGACAAATGACAACGTCTGATCCTCTTGTTTCTAAGGAAGAAAAGTCAATGTCAGGGATGTCTGGCAGCAGCTCGCTCTCCTCGCCCTATAAGCACACCTGTGCGAACGGAGCGTGCATGTGTACAGAGGGGTCGGGGGAAATGCTACCCGATAACGCATCTGAACTATTGCCATCTCAGCACCGTAATCTGGCTGTGTGGCTTAAAAAAAAAAGTAATCAAAACAATGTTCAAAAGCGCTAGGACTCGATTATAATGAAGAATTCCATGGGTTTCGCCAATTTGAAGCTCCAGCAGGAGGTTCAGTATATCAAAGTATCACCAATAGAGTTGAGCGATACTTTCCGATATCCAAAAGTATCGGAATCGGAATGGTATCGCCGATACCATTAAAATATCGGCGATACCCGATACCGATACCGGAAATCCAATGTAAGTCTATGGGAACAAAATATCGGAAATAAAAAAACCCATTCTTTCCTTGTAAACACTAAATATACACACATAGAATACATATATATATACATGTCATTGTGACATATATATATATACATATATGTATAGTTTATACACTTCTACATAGTAAAATATCCTCTGATTCAATTGCCGGGTAAAGCCGGCTTCTGTGAAAAGACAGAAGCACCCGACATGAAATGACACTTGGTGTACATAGGGTTAACCATGTCTTTTCATGTAGTTTGCTATCTGATTTGCACAAACAATTACATCAGTCTATGTGTGCAAAATTTCACACCTGTAGGGGTTAATTAAAGGTGTAAATTCGTTGTAAAAAAAACGGACTTTTTTGCTACGAATTTACACCTTTAATTAACCCCTACAGGTGTGAAATTTTGCACACATAGACTGATGTAATTGTTTGTGCAAATCAGATATCAAACTACATGAAAAGACATGGTTAACTCTATGTAAACCAAGTGTCATTTCATGTCGGGTTCTGCATTTTCACAAAAGCCGGCAATTGAATTAGCGGCTATTATACTATGTAGAAGTGTATGAACTATAAATATAAATATATATATATATATGTGTCACAAATTCAATGACATGTATATATATATATGAGGTGTAAAATTGCTGAAAAAAAATGCGTGGGCTCCCGCCCTATTTTCGCAACCAGACAGACAAAGCCAGTGAGTGGGGGCAGATAATAATAGCCCAGAGAGGGACCATTATTTTTGGCCCCCCCTGGCTACTAACATCTGCCCCCAGACACCCCAGAAAGGGCAAATCTCTAATTAGATTTGCCCTTTCTGGCACTTTGCCCGTCTATTCCCATTGCCCTGTAGCGGTGGCGAATGGGTTAATAAGGGGTTAAAATGACCTTGCAATTGAAAGGTCACTTTAAGCCAGGTTAATAATTGAGAGCTGTCAATTAGACAACTATCAATTATTAATCCTATTGTATGAAAGAAAAATCAAACACACACACTTTAATAAAAAAGAAGTTTAATGAAATAGTCACACAGTTTTTGACCATATTTTATTTACCTGCTAAAACCATTTCCTGTAATAAAAATAAAATAATAAAGCTAAATTATTCTTACCAATCCGATGCACAGTCAGGTCCCACGGTGTAATCCTTCAGAAAGGGTTAATGTTTACTGCAGGGACCGCAGCTAATGCTGCAGCCTCACAGTAAACCCCCGAATGAATCTTCTCCTCTCCTGGCTGACAGGAGAGGAAGTGGAAAGCTTAATTGATTGCTTTCCACTTTCACTTCAGGTCAGCCAGGGACACCATCAGTGACGTCAGAGGGAACTGATTAACAAAAATGGCGTGGGGTCCCCCCTATTTTTGTTAACCAGCCAGATGAAGCAGACCGCTGAGGCCTGGTTTTTCAGGCTGGTAAGGATCCAATATCCATGGACCTTGCAAGCCTGATAATACCAGGCCACAGCAGTCTGCTTAGCTTGGCTGGTTAACAAAAATAGGGGATCCCCTCGAAAAAAAAACGGCGTGGGGATCCCCCCTATTTTTGTTAACCAGCCAAGTAAAATGCAGACTGCTGCGGCCTGGTATTAAAAGACTGTCAAGGCCCATGGATTTTGGCCCTCAACAGCCTGATAATACCATGCTACAGCAGCCCCACATTTGGCGCATCAAAAGATGTGCCAATTGTGGCACTTTAACCCGCTCTTCCCACTTGCCCTGTAGCGGTGGCAAGCGGGGTAATAAGGGGTTAATGTCACCGTTGATTGCACGGTGACAATAAGCCCGGTTAATAATGGAGAGGTGTCAATAAGACACCGATCCATTATTAATCCCAAAGTTTTTAAATGTTTAAAAAAAAGACACAGCAAGAAAAAAGTCTTTTAATGAAATAAAAGAGACAACACAGTTTTCATTTTATTGTGCTTTGGAAAAAGCACTATATTGTTATTCACATTATTCTTTTTCCGTGTTCTTCTTCTTCTCCAGATTTGCGCAATTAATACAGCCCGAACCGCTCGGTGTACAGACTCCGTTCAAACAAGGTTTTGAAGCTAGCTGCCGTGACAGGTGTGCTAAGTATTTTTGGAGTCGATCGGATTTTTTGCTTTTTAACCCTTTACGTTTGAAAAAAAAAATCTTCCCATTGGAATGCATTGATTTTGAACTTAAATGTACGTCTCGGGCTTGGAATTTTTTAAAATCGAAAAATGATATTTTTCCTCAGACTGTTAACCCCCTGAGGACATTTTTGTAGAAAAAAAATTTTGCCACCTCAAAACGTGCGTAAAAAAATGGCGTAAAAATAAATTGCCATAGGAATTAATGGCCCCATTGTAATCAATGGGCTCCCATATAAATCAATAATATAGCTGTGAGGCGTTTGCGAGCTTCCTACCCGAATACATGAGGTGTTCTGCAGAGTTCCGAGCATGTCCGAGCACCCTGATGCTCAAGGGTTAACGGAGCATGTCCGAGCATGTTCGCTCAACACTACCGGGCACCAATTCAAAGCACAATCTGTAGTTCCTTCAGGAAATACACATCTAGTTTTTATTACTCTCTCATTCCTGCGACGCCATCGATCTCCTGTAAAAAAATAAAAAAAACAAACCAACAGTATACCACCTGTCCGACGCAGTCCATAACGACAGTCCCACGACGATCCAGCTCTGCTACATCGGAATGACAGGCAGAGCCTGTCATTGCAACGCAGCACAGCTGATTACCTGCTTCCCCGGCGGTGACGTCATCGGACTGCTTTACGGCCGGGATTACCCAGCAGTCACTGCAGTTATCGCGAGAAACTGCATGTGACCGCCAGGGAGAAGATGATGGCGGCCATGAAGCAGTCCAGCCCGTGACCGCCGGAGATCTTCTGCCGGGTAAGTGCCGCTGACTCCTGACAGACCCGACCGACGGACACTGACAGTGACAGTGACATTCCGATTCCGGTATCCGATATGACGAAAATATCGGAACTCGGGATCGGAATTCCGATACAGCCAATATCGGCCGATACCCGATATTTGCGGTATCGGAATGCTCAACCCTAATCACCAATGTCATAAAAGATATTTTCCCCATCAGTCTATTTCTGGAGTGCAGGAAAATGGCGGGAAACCTCATGAGGAGGCGGGAGAACATATAGATCTCACGGAAAGTCTCTGTGCTTCACTGTGTAATGGGGGAAAAAAAGAGCCTTCATAAAAAATGGTAACTACCAAAACACACTGATAGCCTTCTTTACCTTAGCTCTTAAAAGACATGTGACAGAAGATAACCCGCTTTGAAAAAAAAGAAAATTACAAAAATAAAACCATGACATCATGATACTCTGTTGGGAGAGGTTTACGTTCTATGTCTCTGTGTGCAGTCACTGCAATGGGAATTGAAGCTTTTTCCGTGCGGGTGGTGATAATGTATTTAATTTGGACACAATTACAAATAACACTAGTCCAGCAACTTAAAAGGAATCTGTCCGCAGGTTTATGCTATGTAATCTGACAGCAGCATGATGTAAGGAAAGAGAGCAAGATTCCAGCGATGTGTCACTTACTGGGCTGGTTACTGAAGTTTTGAAAATATTACTGTTTTCTCTGCTGCAGATCTGGCAGTGCTCTGAATGCTGAGCTCAGTATAACCCCGCCCACATCACTGATTGGCAGCTTTCTGTATACACTGTGCATAGGCAGAACGCAGCCAATCAGTGGTGGGTTTATACAGAGCTCATGAACATGGCAGGAGGTTTACTAATCCTATAGTATAATCTCCTACTGATAAAACCGTGATTTTATCAAAACTACAGCAAGCAAGCAGCTTACGTCTTCTGCACAGAAGAGGAAATTTCTGATCGACATCTTTGAGCTTCACGTGCCTCCCGTCAAAATGCCAGGCGCTCTTGCTGGCAGGGTGGCAATCTCCTCTTTGGAATTTTCCTACAGTGGTCTGATCACGACGTGATCTCTTGCTAAAATCCCCAGCGATCGACGGTAATCAATGGAGAAACACGTTCCACTTTCCCTAGAGCGCCACCGCAGGGGAAATGAAGTATTACACAGATGCAGGACAGGTTCTACAGAATGAGAGACCAGTAAGGCAAAATTAGTTTGTTTTTTTTTTTCTCCGGTGGATACAGAGTTTCTAAAACTGGAAACCGCATTAACACAGCGACACTCATGGTGCTGGCAGAACTCGGTAGGTTCTGTAGGTTTGTTAGTTTCCCAAATTTGTACAAAAGTTAGAAAAGGGTCAGCAAAAAAAAAACAACTAATACTAACTTCAGAGCTGACCTCTCCGGGAGCCCTTTGTTTGCCATTTGGTCCTTTACTTTCCATCAAAAAAAGGTGCCACATCTACGGCCTCGTCACTACAATCCAGGACTCCTGACCGTGTCCAGGCCTCGAAGGTCTCAGTGCACGTCTTATCGTTGTGACCTTACAACACGCACTGACCGCTGAAGCCTGGATGCGGCTAGAAGTCCTTGCCTATAGGTTTGGTGATTCGGTGCACGATGGCAGAAGGAAGAGAACCAAATGGCAGGCAGCGAGAGGTGAGTTTTACTTTGGCTTTTTTTTTTTTTTTAGCATTTTCTATTCATAACTCCCAGGCTACTTTCACACTTGCGTTTTTTTGCGCAGCGCATCGTGCGCACATGAAACGCATTAAAAAACGCATGCAAACACTTATAATCGCTGCGATATCATCTGTCTCTATCATCTCTGTCTCTATCATCTCTGTCTCTATCATCTCTGTCTCTATCACCTTCTTTATATCTACACTCCTCACAATGTTGCTTGTGTAGGGGGTTGTTAAAACAAGTTAGACATTATTTACTCCAAAATCGCGTGCGCGCAAAAGCGCTGATGAGCGCAAAGCCATGCGCACGCCAGCGCACCCATAGACTGCAATGTTATTTTTTGCGCATAGCATGCGCACACATGCGCACGCGTTTTTTTAAAGCGGTTGGGCGGAAAAAAAAATGCAACATGTAGCGTCTAGCGCGTATGGGCGCATACCTGGAAAATGCGCAGCGCACGCTAAACGCAGCTGAACGCGTGCAAGCGCTAGACCCTGCGGCCCATCATGTTAAAGATAGGGGAACATTGCGCATGCGTCCGATAGCGCACGATGCACTGCGCAAAAAAACGCAAGTGTGAAAGTAGCCTCAGTCGTACATAAGTTGGATGTCGGTAAGTCGAGTATTGTCAGATAAATGTTGTGTGTCCCTGCAGAGTCCATATCCAGGACATGAACCGCCCGTATCCAGGACATGAACCGCCCGTATCCAGGACATGAACCGCTGCTACTACTCGGGTCATAAGAAGCCGTGTAGACAGAAAGGAAGCAAAAATTGTAACAGGTACAAATGAGCAGGGTGAAAGAAGAACTGTGACAAAAGCGGAAAATGTTGCAAATTGCTTTCACAGATATATTTCCAAGTAAATTGGTTTAAGATCCGGCATTTCCCGCCCAAACGCTTTCTGCGGTTTTGTGTGATTTTCTCCGTCCATCAGACATCCAGAGAACCTCGCCATAAAGTGAGACTGACATTAAGAATGAAGGAGCGCGAGAAAGCAAAGTCAGCACAGATGTAACCAGTCCTCTATCTCCAGAAGATCACACAAATGACCCATCTGACATCGCCGTCACCAACATCAATCGGGGCAGATTTTTAGTTTCTTTTAAAAGAAAATCTCTATTTAAGGAGCCAAGAGCGAAAAAGAGAAAAAAGCATCCTGTCCGCTGGAGAATGAGCCGGATTACGCCGCGGTGCGTGTGACAGGTGCGGGCGGGTTGTACAGGTGTAAGATGCGAGCGACAGACGCTTCTGGCAATTACTACATTCCCGCGTACAAGAGGACATAAGCGCTGAAGCCGCGGGACCAGAAACGGACTGACATCTCCTCCCTACAGAGACGGACAGACATCTCCTCCGTACAGAGACGGCCTGACATCTCCTCCGTACAGAGACGACCGACATCTCCTCCCTACAGAGACGGACCGACATCTCCTCTGTACAGAGACGGCCTGACATCTCCTCCGTACAGAGACGACCGACATCTCCTCCCTACAGAGACGGACCAACATCTCCTCCGTACAGAGACGGACCGACATCTCCTCCGTACAGAGACGGCCTGACATCTCCTCCGTACAGAGACGGACCGACATCTCCTCCATACAGAGACGGCCTGACATCTCCCCCGTACAGAGACAGACTGACATCTCCTTCTTACAGAGATGGACTGACATCTCCTCCTTACAGAGACGGACCGACATCTCCTCCGTACAGAGACGGACTGACATCTCCTCCGTACAGAGATGGCCTGACATCTCCCCCGTACAGAGACAGACTGACATCTCCTCCTTACAGAGACGGACCGACATCTCCTCCTTACAGAGACGGACCGACATCTCCTCCCTACAGAGACGGACAGACATCTCCTCCGTACAGAGACGGACCGACATCTCCTCCGTACAGAGACGGACCGACATCTCCTCCGTACAGAGACGGACCGACATCTCCTCCTTACAGAGACGGACCGACATCTCCTCCGTACAGAGACGGACCGACATCTCCTCCGTACAGAGACGGACAGACATCTCCTCCGTACAGAGACGGCCTGACATCTCCTCCGTACAGAGACGGACAGACATCTCCTCCTTACAGAGACGGACAGACATCTCCTCTGTACAGAGACGACCGACATCTCCGTACAGAGACGGACTGACATCTCCTCCTTACAGAGATGGCCTGACATCTCCTCCGTACAGAGACGGACTGACATCTCCTCCGTACAGAGACGGACTGACATCTCCTCCGTACAGAGATGGACTGACATCTCCTCCGTACAGAGACGACCTGACATCTCCTCCGTACAGAGACGGACTGACATCTCCTCCGTACAGAGACGGACTGACATCTCCTCCGTACAGAGACGGACTGACATCTCCTCCGTACAGAGAAGGCCTGACATCTCCTCCGTACAGAGATGGACTGACATCTCCTCCGTACAGAGACGGCCTGACATCTCCTCCGTACAGAGACGGACTGACATCTCCTCCGTACAGAGACGGACTGACATCTCCTCCGTACAGAGACGGCCTGACATCTCCTCCGTACAGGGACGGACCGACATTTCCTCCCTACAGAGACGGACCGACATCTCCTCCTTACAGAGACGGCCTGACATCTCCTCCGTACAGAGACGGACCGACATCTCCTCCCTACAGAGACGGACCGACATCTCCTCCTTACAGAGACGGACCGACATCTCCTCCGTACAGAGACGGACCGACATCTCCTCCGTACAGAGACGGACTGACATCTCCTCCGTACAGAGACGGACTGACATCTCTGTACAGTCTCTGCCCTCTTCAATAAACAATTCCACTTTAATTCCTTAATCTGTTGCAGACCCGGAAGCGTCGCTCAACTCCTGCGGCAAATTCACACTTATTGGACGTCCGAACTCCGGGAACCGATCATAAATCTCATCGCAACTAATGAAAGGTGAAGAATTAGTGCGGAAATCTGACAGAGATGTATGTATCCGCAGCAGACTCCAGGAAAGACAGACGCCCATCTATACACACCGCACACACATGGCGCACACACAATACATACTGCACACAACACAATATATACTGTATATACACAATCACATACACAATACATACTGTATATACACGATACATACTGCACACAACACAATATATACTGTATATACACAATCACTTATATACAATACATACTGTATATACACGATACATACTGCACACAACACAATATATACTGTATATACACAATCACATACACAATACATACTGTATATACACAATACATACTGCACACAACACAATATATACAGTATATACACAATCACATACACAATACATACTGTATATACACAATACATACTGCACACAACACAATATATACAGTATATACACAATCATGTATACACGATACATACTGCACACAACACAATACACGCTGTATATACACACATTTATATACAATACTGTACATACACAAATATAGAATATATATATATATATATATATATATATATACACACTTAATATACACACAGATATATCATCACATACAATACCGCACACACTGTCGGGAGGCTGTCGGACACATAATGGTTGGGAGATAAATTTGCAGTAATGCCTTAGTACATATAGGGAAATGCTTCAGCACACCAAGTGCTCAGAGGAGTTAATCGGCCATGACAGATTGATTGTGAGCAGCTGATGAGTTGGGAGAGGCGGCTGCTCACGATATCTCCACCCCTGGGTGCGGCTCACAAGGTAAAATGGAGAGCTGTTGTCTCCCAGGGGGCCTGTGTGTGTGGAGGTGGCAATTTCTTGGATTGAAGTCCTTTGCTAAAAGTAGTAAGAAGCTGGACTCTAAGCCCGGTGGGCTAGCCAGCACTATTATATGGACTTGTCACTTTTTGCTTCACCTTTTGCCGGATAAAGGCTGGATTTACGCTTTCTGGTGACATGGCTTATGAGGACGACAATAAACCAGCTGGACTTTAAATAGAAATGTGTTGTGAATGTGCTAGAAATGAATTCTGAGCAGAAGCTCCCTCTGGTGGTTACAAACAGTACTGAACTATCCAATGAAGATTGTGAAGATTGGCGATCAGGTGTTACTGACTGGTCTTATATAAGGGAGGTTCCCTCCCATCAGGGTTGCCGGTGATCAATTGTTCTGGTCTCATCTTTGATTCCTGTTCACTTCGTGCCTGCATCTTCTGCTAACAGATAAGACATTTTCTTCTTTTTGTTTCTTGTGCTTGCTTTTTGCATTTTGTCCTGCACTTGTGGGGGTCTGCCGGGTCCCCTCCGGGGGCTTGTGCTCCTCTCAGTTTAGTTCAGCCTCTATTGTTTGTTCATTTGCTTTTTCCATTTTTTTCAGTGGCTGCTGTTTAGTTTTTGTTACACCAGAGAACTAATTTAGGTGGTAGAGGTCGTGTGATCTCAGGTGTTTTTGTAATTAGTAGAGTTGGTACTTTTCAGGGTTTTTTGGGATTGCAGTAAGTGTCCTTCCTATCCTTTTCTATTTAGAAAGTTTGGGCCCCAATGTTTGCTCATACTATTTTCTGTCTGTGTCAGTATTTCCTCTTGTGTCTAACCGCCATTACATGTTTGGGGGCTTTCTATGTTCTTTTGGGATCTGCTCCGGGGCAGATAGTTTTCCTCTTTCTGTCTTTAGGTGTAGTTAGCTTCTCAGGCTGTGACGAGGCATCTAGGACCAACGTAGGTACGCTCCACGGCTGCCTTTAGTTGTGGTGGTTAGTCAGGGTACTGCAATCCCATAGATTCCAACCTCTCTGGTGTATTTCCTTTTTTGCTTGCTCTCCTAAGCTACCAAATCATAACAGTATCACCGGCCCAAAAACTGATATTTGTATGGTACTCACAGAAGGGAAAAATAGTGTTAAAGAAAGAAGATTGTCAGAGTTGTCAGAGATTTTTTTTTCCCTCTGTATCTCTGGGTGCTGAGGAGGATTTTTTTTTTCTCTCAATGGAGTTTGCACAGTTGTCTGGCCGTGTGGATCAGCTTGCCACTGAAGTTCGGAGTATTGCTACCTATCTTGCTAGGTTGCCGGTTGTGGAACCTAGGATTCCCATGCCAGATTTATTTTTGGGGGATCGAGCTAAATTTCTGAATTTCAAAAATAACTGTAAGTTGTTTTTTGCCTTGAAATCTAAGTCCTCAGGGAACGCAGCACAGCAGGTTCAAATTGTCATCTCTCTCCTGCGCGGCGATCCTCAGGATTGGGATTTTTCCCTGACACCTGGGGATCCGGTTTTGAATGACGTTGATGCATTTTTTCTGGCTCTGGGGTTATTGTACGATGAACCTAATGTCGCTGATCAAGCTGAAAAAACCTTGTTGGCATTAAATCAGGGGCTTGAGGACGCTGAGTTGTACTGTCAGAAATTCAGAAAGTGGGCAGTCCTGACCAAATGGAATGACGATGCTTTGGCAGCCCTTTTTCGGAAGGGTCTGTCAGAGAATGTAAAGGATGTTCTGGTGGGATTCCCTGTCCCCTCTGGTCTCAATGATTCTATGTCATTAGTGATTCAAATTGACAGACGTTTGCGTGAGCGGAGAGGTATGCGTGGAATAGTGTTGCCTTGTGAACCAGCTTCTGAGTCCATGCAGTGTGATAGAGCTTCTGGGGCACAGCGTCATGAGTTTCGAAAACGCAATGGGTTATGTTTCTACTGTGGTGATGCCTCATGCTATTTCAGTCTGCCCTAAGCGGGGAAGACGTTTTGCACGCTCAGTTGTCTTGGGTAGTGTTCAGACTAAATTTTTGTTGACTGTTACCCTGATTTGCTCCCTGTCCACATTTTCTGCTCAGGCTTTCGTTGATTCGGGAGCTGCTATTAACCTGATGGATTTTGATTTTGCTAAACGTTGTGGGATTCCCTTGATACCCCTACGGAAGTCTATTCCCCTACTGGGGATCGATTCTACCCCTTTGGCTGAGAATAAACCTCAGTTCTCTACTCAGGTGATAATGAGGGTTGAACCTGATCATCAGGAGAGTTGCAAATTTCTGGTGCTGTATAATCTGCATGACATTATCGTACTAGGTTTCCCTTGGTTACAGTCTCATAATCCTGTTTTGGATTGGAAATCTGTGTCTGTAACCAGTTGGGGCTGCCAATGTATTAATATCAACACTCCTGTTTTTTCTGCCTCCCCCCAGGCTCAGGATGTTCCTGACTTTTTGACTGATTTTTCTGATGTGTTTAGCGAAAGTAAATCTGCATCCTTGCCCCCCCATAGGAGCTATGACTGCGCTATTGAATTAGTGCCTGGTAGTAAATTCCCTAAAGGTCGCCTTTTTAACTTGTCTGTACCTGAACATGACGCTATGCGGTCTTATATCAAGGAGTCATTGGAGAAGGGTCATATCAGACCATCCTCTTCACCCTTGGGTGCCGGTTTTTTCTTTGTGGCCAAAAAGGATGGTTCATTGAGGCCGTGTATTGATTATCGTCTCTTGAACAATATCACTGTGAAATATCAATATCCGTTACCCTTAATTTCTGACCTGTTTTCCAGGGTGAAAAGTGCTACTTGGTTTACCAAGCTTGACCTCAGGGGGGCATATAACCTTATTCGCATTAAGCACGGGGATGAATGGAAGACGGCATTTAATACCCCTGAGGGGCATTTTGAGTACCTAGTGATGCCCTTTGGGCTCACTAATGCTCCTTCTGTCTTCCAGTCCTTCATGAATGACATTTTCAGGGATTTTGTGGATAAATTTCTGATTGTTTATTTGGATGATATCTTGATTTTTTCCAATGACTGGGACTCTCATGTGAAACATGTTCGGACTGTGTTCCAGATTTTGAGAGAGAATGCTCTGTATGTGAAGGGATCAAAGTGTCTTTTTGGCGTACAGAGGATCTCATTTCTGGGATTCCTTTTGTCCCCATCTGTTATTGAAATGGACCCGGTCAAGGTTCAGGCCATCTGTGATTGGGTCCAACCTACTTCATTAAAGGCTCTTCAAAGATTCTTGGGTTTTGCCAATTTTTATCGTAAATTTATTGGTAATTTCTCTGTTATTGTTAAACCATTGACTGATTTGACCAAAAAGGGTTCTGATGTGGTGAATTGGCCTCCTGAGGCAGTCTCTGCATTTCTGGAACTTAAGCAGAGATTCACTTCTGCTCCTGTTCTACGGCAGCCTGATGTTTCTCTTCCATTTCAGGTGGAGGTTGATGCCTCTGAAATTGGGGCAGGTGCCGTTTTGTCCCAAAGAGATCCAGAGACCTCTAAAAGTAACCCTTGTGCCTTTTTCTCTCGAAAATTTTCTCCAACTGAACGTAATTATGACGTGGGTAATCGGGAGTTATTGGCCATGAAGTGGGCTTTTGAAGAGTGGAGACATTGGCTGGAGGGAGCCAAACATCAGGTGGTGGTCCTCACGGACCATAAGAATCTGGTTTATCTGGAATCAGACAAGCGACTTAATCCTAGACAGGCCAGGTGGGCCTTGTTTTTCACACGTTTTAATTTTGTGGTTTCCTTTCTTCCTGGCACTAAGAATGTTAAGGCGGATGCCCTCTCGAGGAGTTTCCTTGCGGACTCTCCTGAGTTATCTGATCCTGCTATTATTTTGAAAGAGGGTGTAGTTCTTTCCGCCATCTCGCCCAATTTGAGACTGGCTCTGGAAGGGTGTTAGGAGGATAAACCTGAGCGCTGCCCTATTGGGAAATTGTTTGTCCCAGACCGATGGAAAAAGAGTGTGATGTCTGAGATTCATTGTTCCGCATTGGCCGGTCATCCCGGAATTTTTGGTACCAGAGACTTGGTTAGTCGGTCCTTTTGGTGGCCTACTTTGTCTCGTGACGTCAGGGAATTTGTGCAGTCCTGCGGGACTTGCTCTCGCTCCAAGCCTTGCTCTCGCTCTAGTGGTTTGTTGATGCCATTGCCTGTGCCCAAGAGACCATGGACCCATATCTCTATGGATTTCATTTCCGACCTCCCTGTTTCTCAGAGAATGACCGTTATCTGGGTGATTTGTGATAGGTTTTCCAAAATGATACATCTTGTGCCATTACCTAAGTTGCCTTCCTCCTCTGAATTGGTGCCTTTGTTCCTTCAGCACGTGGTTCGGTTACACGGCATTCCTGAGAACATTGTGTCTGACAGAGGAGTCCAGTTTGTTTCCAGATTTTGGAGGACTTTTTGTTCTAAACTTGGTGTTCAATTGTCTTTCTCCTCGGCTTTTCATCCTCAGACCAATGGACAAACTGAGAGAACAAACCAGACATTGGAGACTTATCTGAGATGCTTTGTGTCTGCTGATCAGGATGACTGGGTCTCTTTTTTGCCTTTGGCTGAGTTTGCTCTTAATAATAGGGCTAGCTCTGCCACTTTGATGTCTCCATTTTTCTGCAATTTTGGGTTTCACCCTCGATTTTCTTCAGGACAGACGGAGGCTTCTGTCTGTCCAGGTGTTGACTCTGTTGTGGAGCGTATGCAGCAGATTTGGGACCAGGTAGTGGAGAAGTTGTCCCTCTCTCAGGAGAGGGCCCAGCGGTTTGCCAACCGGCATAGGACTGATGGTCCTTGGTTTGAAGTGGGGGACTTGGTCTGGTTGTCCTCAAGAAATATCCCTATGAGAGTTGCATCTCCTAAGTTTAAGCCTAGGTTCATTGGACCTTATAAGTTCATGGAGATTCTTAATCCTGTTTCCTTTCGTTTACTTCTTCCAGGGACATTTAAGATCCATAACGTGCTCCACAAGTCCTTATTGAAGAGGTTTGTCGAGTCAGTGGTTCCTATGGCTCTGCCTCCTGACCCTGTTTTGGTTGAGGGCAATCTGGAGTATGTGGTTGAGAAAATATTGAATTCTCGTTTTTCTAGACGGAAACTCCAGTATTTGGTTAAGTGGAGAGGTTATGGTCAGGAGGACAATTCTTGGGTGTTTGCTTCGGACATCCATGCTAGGAGACTCATCCGTGCGTATCACAGAGCTCATCCTGACCAACCTGGTTGCTCAAATGAGGGTTCGGTGACCCCTCCTCAAGGGGGGGGGGGTACTGTTGTGAATGTGCTAGAAATGAATTCTGAGCAGAAGCTCCCTCTGGTGGTTACAAACAGTACTGAACTATCCAATGAAGATTGTGAAGATTGGCGATCAGGTGTTACTGACTGGTCTTATATAAGGGAGGTTCCCTCCCATCAGGGTTGCCGGTGATCAATTGTTCTGGTCTCATCTTTGATTCCTGTTCACTTTGTAGCCTGTTGTTTCGTGCCTGCATCTTCTGCTAACAGATAAGACATTTTCTTCTTTTTGTTTTTTGTGCTTGCCTTTTGCATTTTGTCCTGCACTTGTGGGGGTCTGCCGGGTCCCCTCCGGGGGCTTGTGCTCCTCTCAGTTTAGTTCAGCCTCTGTTGTTCATTTGCTTTTTCCAGTTTTTTCAGTGGCTGCTGTTTAGTTTTTGTTACACCAGAGAACTAATTTAGGTGGTAGAGGTCGTGTGATCTCAGGTGTTTTTGTAATTAGTAGAGTTGGTACTTTTCAGGGTTTTTTGGGATTGCAGTAAGTGTCCTTCCTATCCTTTTCTATTTAGAAAGTTTGGGCCCCAACGTTTGCTCATACTATTTTCTGTCTGTGTCAGTATTTCCTCTTGTCTAACCGCCATTACATGTTTGGGGGCTTTCTATGTTCTTTTGGGATCTGCTCCGGGGCAGATAGTTTTCCTCTTTCTGTCTTTAGGTGTAGTTAGCTTCTCAGGCTGTGACGAGGCATCTAGGACCAAATCATAACAGAAATGGTTCCTGTGTCTACCTCTTTGGGAAGCCGATTTGAGTCAACCTACCACACTTGGTGGAGAATGCAGGCAACGCTCCCAGGAAACAAGCGTAACTGCTACAGAAGAACTGCATGTTTGGGGAAAGGCGGCTATAGGCCAGGAAGCAATGTCAGACAGCATGTAGGACTGATCAAACACCTGGTGCAAGCCCAGCAGCCGCAGCTGGCACAACAGGAGACAAGTAACCAGCTTATGCAACAGCTCCAGCAGCAGCAGCAGACTGATTTACTTATAGAGGCCGTTTGCGGCACTGCGGTACCTCCAACTCCAATGTCAGATGATGAATTTTCTATCCGGAAAGTGGTGAGGAGAGCCTTGTAGAAAATAATCCCGGGGGACGATATAGAGGCCTTTTTAACCATTTTTGATGTTCATTACAAAATCATCAGGTTTACTCAAACTAGTTGATACAAAAATGAGTACATCCCACATCAAAAACTACTACAGCTAGTATTTTTGATGACCTCCATGATATTTAAGGACAGCGTGGTTAGCCTTTCATGCATGCTGTGTTCCTCTGCACTGTACGCTGGATTGTGTCTCAGAAAACATTCAATCCATTTTGGCTTTTTATTTCTTTAGCTAATTGCAGTGAACGTGCACGTGGATTTTCTTCAACCCCACCCATCAGAAGACGCTTCAGTTTAGGTTGTAACTTCCGTGGTCACCTGGATGTCTCTGTGAGATGCTTCAGGTCCATCTTAGTTACATTTTTTGTATCACATTTGCTCCAGTAACTGAACCGATATGGAAAGCTTTGCTGATGAAAGAAATTCTTCTTGTGACATTTCTCTTCCATGTGGTGCCATTACTGACAGCATGAAAGGGGAAGGGGTTTTCTTTGTTACGTATCACCTTTTATAGTCCCCTGTCTTGCTGGATACCTGCGTAATAAATTATTAGACTTACCGGTCGTTAAATTATTATTATTATTATAGATTTTTATAGCGCCATTTATTCCATGGCGCTTTACATGTGAAGAGGGGCAAATATAGACAAGTACAGTAAACATGAGGAATACAAGGCACACACAAGTACAGAAGGAGAGAGGACCCTGCCCGCAAGGGCTCACAGTCTACAGGGATGGATGAGGATACACTAGGAGAGGGTAGAGCTGGTTGTGTGGTGGTTCAGTAGACTGATGATCACTGCAGGTTGTAGGCTTGTCGGAAGAGGTGGGTCTTCAGGTTCTTTTTGAAGGTTTCCATGGTAGGCGCGAGTCTGATGTGTTGGGTTAGAGAGTTCCAGAGTATGGGAGAGGCACGGGAGAAGCTTTGTATGCGGTTGTGGGAAGAAGAGATAAGAGGGGAGTAGAGGAGGAGATCTTGAGAGGATCGAAGGTTGCGTGTGGGTATGTACCGGGAGACCATGTCACAGATGTATGGAGGAGACAGATTGTGGATGGCTTTGTAGGTCATGGTTAGGGTTTTGAACTGGAGCCTCTGAATGATAGGAAGCCAATGAAGGGCTTGGCAGAGAGGAGAGGTTGGGGAATAGCGGGGAGACAAGTGTACTAGTCGTGCAGCAGAGTGCAGGATGGATTGGAGTGGTGCCAGAGTGCTAGAGGGAAGGCCAGAGAGTAGGAGGTTGCAGTAGTCGAGGCGGGAGATGATGAGGGCATGCACTAGTGTTTTTGTACTTTCATGGTCAAGGAATGCACGGATCCGGGAAATATTTTTGAGTTTGAGACGGCAGGAGACTTAGGTAGAATTTTGTAGTCTAAACTTTAGCTTTGCTCCTAAGACTTTCATTGGGGTGCACTCAGTATTGCAACATGGTCTTGAATGAATTTGTTAGGAAAATTACTTTTTTTTCGAAGTGCAAAATAATTCTTGCTGGTTATCAATGGACCACATTTGTGGGAGAATTTTGTCATACGGTACTCTCTAGAAAATGCTGTTTCTGAAAAGAAACTAGTTTTTTTGACAAATATATTGACAAATACAGCCTTGTACATAACAAATCTCCAAGGCTGTAGCAAGTCTGTACACGTTGATCACCACGGAATGGAAAAAAGAAAAATGTGCTCGTTTCCACCTACTAACCAGAATGAGAAAATTCAGGGTTCGGCTATTCTTGAGCGGAGGACCGGACCGTGTAGCCAGACTGGATGTCCTGGAGCTGGCACGCCTTTCACTAGCACTTGCACATTAAGGGTACTCTTTTCCTTTGGCTATAGTGGTAGCGCGCTTGGCGGTTTCCACATCAAGCGTTTCTTTACTGTATGGTTAATTATTCATAATAGCTTCATAATGGAGTTCAGGATTACAAACCGCTGCTAATGCTTGGCAAGGATATAATCGTCAAGGCAACAATTAGGATGTCGTTAGCGGAGGATTCTAGGACATGGGGCGAATCAGACCAGATCAGCTAAAAACTGGGGAAGTCTCATTCCTCCGCGCTTGGAATAGAATGAACTTTGCTCCGTTAACTTATGACGGGGGTTAAAGGGCAGAAAAGGGTTCGGTTAGAGAATGACGCTCACCTATTTAATTAAAAGAATACATGCATGATACAATGTAAAACCCACCGTGCATCTTTACAGGACAGACGTACATCTTAAAGGGAATCGGTCATTACGGTTTTACCACTAAAACTAGCGGTATGGCTGCATAGGTTCTACCGCTACGATAAAAATGAGAGTAATCGGATGTACTAGTGCTGAGAAATCAAGCTTTGAAGCTTTATGCAAATTAGCCAGGAAGTGCATTAGAATCGTATCGATATAATCTGCATGTGTCATCTAAGCTTGATATCTCGGCGATGGCACATCGGATTACTACAAGACAGGTGTCATTTTAATTGGTACACTATAACCTATGCAACCGTACTGCTAGTTTCTGCAGTAAGATCCTTACTACATGTTCCTTTTAAGACTATGGGACATGATAGAAGCGATGTTTATAAGTTTGGCCCTGACACAAACTGCAAAAAAAAGTGGAAATTGTCATCTATTCATCTGCCATTCCACAATAAGTCCTTCCATTCCCTACTAATCCTCGTCCTCCAGTAGGACGAAGCAGTGAGGTGACGTGGAGACCATTAAACAGGTATAAGAGGCATTGTGTGACATGCCATGTACAAAAACACACGCGCGCACTGACATTTCCATAAAGGTCACATAAATGATAGGTGGTAACGAGGATTCTGTGCCCACAGAGCAGATTCCTCCACTCGGCACATAAATTGCTCAGAGTTGGCATGTCCGCGTCTAATTACCTACTTCAGCTACTTGTGGTGTGAGTATTATCAGCACATGCCGCTGCTTCTACCTGTTTTACAACAGTAACGCAAAAGGGCCTTCATTCATTTACAAAGTAAAACTTGAATTATTCCATCACTTGGTTTGATACATACCTGCACTGATACATTGTATCAAAGGTATCCACCTGGAATCCAGCCGATTAACCCTTCCCGATTGCGCAATTTTTCAATATTTAGTTTTACTTTTTTGCTGTCCTCCTTACAAGAATTTTTACGTTTTGTTTTTTTTATTTTTTTCGGGAGGAGGAACATGTGGTTTTGAATGATATGACTCACAAAGTGATCCAAGGGTAACGTTTCTCCTTGCGGAGACTGACATGTCAAGCCTGGTATGCCAGGGTGAGGACACTTAAGAATTGCAATGCTCCTCTGGGAAATGTGCATAACTTACAAAAAATCCACGTGGGTTGGTAAAAAAAAAAGAGAATTCCACCATTATTTTTTGGGTTTCATTCTTACACTGCTCATTCTATGGTAAACGTGACCATACGAAAAGAGCCCGAGTCTGTATATTTTCGGCAATACCAAAACCTGGACAGATTTTTTTTTATTTTTATAGCCTAGTGGATAAATAAAATTTGAACACTGCAAAAAGAAATTGGGCTTGTGTCGCCATCATCTGAGACTTAGAAGTCTTATTTTACCTTTGATAGAGTTGTGTGAGTGTTTGCTTTTTGATGTTTTTATTAATACTATTTCTGAGGGTTTACGATGTTTTGATCCTTTTTTGTTGCATTTTTGCAGTTTTCATTTCGTTGTCCTATGGGTAAATTTAAAAAAAAAAAAAAAAAAAAAAAGGTTTTGTAGATCGTACTTGTACAACTGTATCAATACTGAATCTGTTTTTTTTTATTTCTTAATCTTTGAACAGGGAAAAGAGGGTTAAGATTCAGAGAATGTCTCTAGCATTTAAATGGTTAAGTTAAAAAGCAGCGATCTGAGCTCTCTCCAGTCACTGCTGCTAACAGCTGTGTAACACAGCCAGCGCCTGCCTGCAGTGTATGTAGCAAACGGATCTCCTGAGCCCACTTCATACACCCTTATATGACCCCGTAGAATGTACCACTATTGACAACGGATTAAAGGGGTAAACCTATGGCATATGCAAATGGGATGGGATCCAAAACCAAAATCAAGTATTTGTAAATATTCTTCGAGTTTATAACAATGGGACAATGGTAAGTCTGTTGTTGGCAGCAAATTCTGGTCAACTCTAATGTGGCACAAGGTAATGCAGACTGTCATGGGTCAACCATATATGGCGAACTTTATAACTGGTCCACCAGTCAATGGAGCATTACTGCAAAGAGGATAAGATCCAAACACCAAAATCAAATATTTGTAAATATTCTTAGAGTTTATAAGAATGGAAAGTCTTTTGTTGGCAGCAAATTCGGATCAACTCTACTGTGGGTGACACAAGTTAAAGCAGACTGTCATGGGGGTCAACCATGTATGGCAAACTTTATAACTGATCAACCAGTCAAAGGAGCATTACTGATGATCTAATGAAGACCACTTGATGAGTCAGTGGACTGTTGGACCTTTTAGATCCACAGTGGGTAGAAAGATACAAGACCACTTCAAGGCTGGCGTAAGGATGTGACCACCTGATCATAATGAAAGAAACGGCTGGTGAATAAGAACATCTCCTGTTCCCACCACCCGTAGTCCTGACGAGTGTGTCAAAATGTTTGGCTTTGATGTTTTCTCCTTGGCCTATGTCCAATAGGCCAAGGAAAAAACATCAAAGCCAAACATTTTGACAAACTCGTCAGTGAGAATCCCAGCCAGTTCTAATACCAATGGGTTCTGCAGCTCCATTTTGGAAGAAGCCGGGGCCAGGGTAGGCTTGTGAGCAGAATGTTAAAGGGGTGACTTTTCCTGTCCAAAGTGAGGGTGAGGAATGAGACGAATTGACCTGTGTAATGTGCGTCACTTCTGGACAACGTCCATCTGAGTTCAGCAATATCAGTAATGGACCCTTTTCACCAGCTGTGGATTTTGACATTGAGGTGTAAGCAATTGTAAGAAAAAAAAACAAACAAAAATCAATCAATTAAGAAACTGAAAAAGACAAAGACTATGGGAGCAGTTGCAGATCCTCTGCTCCGGATCTTCTAAGAGTGCATGTGGGTGAGCCGGACTCTATTCTTCCTGGACTATGAAAGCAGTCTGAACGCATGACGTCGCACTGTCAACAAAGGAGGAGGAGGCTTACAGGGCTGTTGTACAGTTGTCACGGTCTGGTGACGAGGTCGCTGGGCCACTGTCCTGTACATTATTTTGCTCGATTCTATCAACGCTTATTCAAAGAGCAATTTCAAGTCAATGATCTGAGAGTCCCAACGACTAGTCAGATTATCTACTTGGCCTCGCCTTCTACCCAGGGAGAGAAAGCTTGCGTAAGACATTACTATTGTATTATAATGGCTGACCTTGATCTCTCACAACAGGCAACATGCGGACGGCGACAACAACACTTCAGTGACTCATAGAAAACTACACGTGATCTAGAACATTGCATGTCAATAGGAGAAAGGACATTTGCATTAATAAACAGTAGAAACTCCGCCACATTGATCCGGTTAAAATGAAAACTAAAAAACTAAATAACACAGAATAACCAGTTAGTGAACTAAACTCCTTCAGCACACATGGGTGAAGGTTGTTTGTTTTCCCTTAGGGAGTTTATGTCGCTTTAAAAGATCCTAGCAACAAAGCTCTTTCAAAACACAAAACTTAAACTATAGGTTAGGCTTATAGCAGGGGCGGACATATCATTGGTGCAAGAGGTGAGGGGGCCCATTTATACCTCCAAAGCAGGTGCAATTTTGCATTTTTAGGAGATCCCGGGCTGCAAAGGGCCCATGTATTGTTCTTGCACCGGGCCTTTTCTGACTTTGTCCGCCAGTGGCTTATAGCATTATATAATCCAGCTTGATTATTTCATCTGCTTTATAACATTAATATATGTAAATAGAGCCGTGCAAATGTCACTCACCCCACTGCAGAGGAGCCAGCTGCAAGTGTTCCAGGACCAGCTGATTCATCACCCCCTCCACGCTCGCCTCTCCTTCTCGCTTCAAGGACGGGTGAAAAGAAGTTAAGGTTTAATGGAAATAATATGAAAATCTAAAAACAAAAACATTTATTCCAAAAGAATAAACATATCTGACTCCATAGATGTAAAATGCATCATGAATGAGTGATGTCACTGCATTTACGCCAAAAAGGATATGTAAAAAAAAAGCATGATTGGTTCTGGTCTGAACTAAACCATCTCCATTGAAGAAAGTTCAAAACTACTTTTGAGAAGCGCAGCTCTGGAGTATAATACAGAATGCAACTCAGGAACAGTAATGTAATGTATGTACACAGTGACTGCACCAGCAGAATAGTGAGTGCAGCTCTGGAGTATAATACAGAATGCAACTCAGGAACAGTAATGTAATGTATGTACACAGTGACTGCACCAGCAGAATAGTGAGTGCAGCTCTGGAGTATAATACAGAATGCAACTCAGGAACAGTAATGTAATGTATGTACACAGTGACACTCCAGCAGAATAGTGAGTGCAGCTCTGGAGTATAATACAGGATGTAACTCAGGATCAGTAATGTAATGTATGTACACAGTGACTGCACCAGCAGAATAGTGAGTGCAGCTCTGGAGTATAATACAGGATGTAACTGAGGATCAGTAATGTAATGTATGTACACAGTGACTGCACCAGCAGAATAGTGAGCGCAGCTCTGGGTATAATACAGGATGTAACACAGGATCAGTAATGTAATGTATGTACACAGTGACTGCACCAGCAGAATAGTGAGTGCAGCTCTGGAGTATAATACAGGATGTAACTCAGGATCAGTAATGTAATGTATGTACACAGTGACTGCACCAGCAGAATAGCGAGTGCAGCTCTGGAGTATAATACAGGATGTAACTCAGGATCAGTAATGTAATGTATGTCCACAGTGACTGCACCAGCAGAATAGTGAGTGCAGCTCTGGGGTATAATACAGGATGTAACTCAGGATCAGTAATGTAATGTATATACAGTGACAGCACCAGCAGAATAGTGAGTGCAGCTCTGGGGTATAATACAGGATGTAACTCAGGATCAGTAATGTAATGTATGTACACAGTGACTGCACCAGCAGAATAGTGAGTGCAGCTCTGGAGTATAATACAGGATGTAACTCAGGATCAGTAATGTAATGTATGTACACAGTAACTGCACCAGCAGAATAGTGAGTGCAGCTCTGGAGTATAATACAGGATGTAACTCAGGATCAGTAATGTATGTATGTATACAGTGATGCACCAGCAGAATAGTGAGTGCAGCTCTGGAGTATAATACAGGATGTAACTCAGGATCAGTAATGTATGTATCACAGTGACTGCACCAGCAGAATAGTGAGTGCAGCTCTGGAGTATAATACAGGATGTAACTCAGGATCAGTAATGTAATGTATTACAGTGACAGCACCAGCAGAATAGTGAGTGCAGCTCTGGAGTATAATACAGAATGCAACTCAGGAACCCGTAATGTAATGTATGTACACAGTGACCACCAGCAGAATAGTGAGTGCAGCTCTGGGTATAATACAGGATGTAACTCAGGACCAGTAATGTAATGTATGTACACAGTGACTGCACCAGCAGAATAGTGAGTGCAGCTCTGGGTATAATACAGGATGTAACTCAGGATCAGTAATGTAATGTATGTACACAGTGACTGCACCAGCAGAATAGTGAGTGCAGCTCTGGAGTATAATACAGAATGAACTCAGGAACAGTAATGTAATGTATGTACACAGTGACTGCACCAGCAGAATAGTGAGTGCAGCTCTGGGGTATAATACAGGATGTAACTCAGGATCAGTAATGTAATGTATGTACACAGTGACTGCACCAGCAGAATAGTGAGTGCAGCTCTGGGGTATAATACAGGATGTAACTCAGGATCAGTAATGTAATGTATGTACACAGTGATCTGCACCAGCAGAATAGTGAGTGCAGCTCTGAGTATAATACAGGATGTAACTCAGGATCAGTAATGTAATGTATGTACACAGTGACTGCACCAGCAGAATAGTGAGTGCAGCTCTGGGTATAATACAGGATGTAACTCAGGATCAGTAATGTAATGTATTGTACACAGTGACTGCACCAGCAGAATAGTGAGTGCAGCTCTGTGGTATAATACAGGATGTAACTCAGGATCAGTAATGTAATGTATGTACACAGTGACTGCACCAGCAGAATAGTGAGTGCAGCTCTGGAGTATAATACAGGATGTAACTCAGGATCAGTAATGTAATGTATGTACACAGTGACTGCACCAGCAGAATAGTGAGTGCAGCTCTGGAGTATAATACAGGATGTAACTCAGGATCAGTAATGTAATGTATGTACACATGTGACTGCACCAGCAGAATAGTGAGTGCAGCTCTGGGTATAAATACAGGATGTAACTCAGGATCAGTAATGTAATGTATGTACACAGTGACTGCACCAGCAGAATAGTGAGTGCAGCTCTGGGTATAATACAGGATGTAACTCAGGATCAGTAATGTAATGTATGTACACAGTGACTGCACCAGCAGAAATAGTGAGTGCAGCTCTGGGTATAATACAGGATGTAACTCAGGATCAGTAATGTAATGTATGTACACAGTGACTGCACCAGCAGAATAGTGAGTGCAGCTCTGGGTATAATACAGGATGTAACTCAGGATCAGTAATGTAATGTATGTACACAGTGACTGCACCAGCAGAATAGTGAGTGCAGCTCTGGGTATAATACAGGATGTAACTCAGGATCAGTAATGTAATGTATGTACACAGTGACTGCACCAGCAGAATAGTGAGTGCAGCTCTGGGTATAATACAGGATGTAACTCAGGATCAGTAATGTAATGTATGTACACAGTGCTGCACCAGCAGAATAGTGAGTGCAGCTCTGGGTATAATACAGGATGTAACTCAGGATCAGTAATGTAATGTATGTACACAGTGACTTGCACCAGCAGAATAGTGAGTGCAGCTCTGGAGTATAATACAGGATGTAACTCAGGATCAGTAATGTAATGTATGTACACAGTGACTGCACCAGCAGAATAGTGAGTGCAGCTCTGGGTATAATACAGGATGTAACTCAGGATCAGTAATGTAATGTATGTACACAGTGACTGCACCAGCAGAATAGTGAGTGCAGCTCTGGGTATAATACAGGATGTAACTCAGGATCAGTAATGTAATGTATGTACACAGTGACTGCACCAGCAGAATAGTGAGTGCAGCTCTGGGTATAATACAGGATGTAACTCAGGATCAGTAATGTAATGTATGTACACAGTGACTGCACCAGCAGAATAGTGAGTGCAGCTCTGGGTATAATACAGGATGTAACTCAGGATCAGTAATGTAATGTATGTACACAGTGACTGCACCAGCAGAATAGTGAGTGCAGCTCTGGGTATAATACAGGATGTAACTCAGGATCAGTAATGTAATGTATGTACACAGTGACTGCACCAGCAGAATAGTGAGTGCAGCTCTGGGGTATAATACAGGATGTAACTCAGGATCAGTAATGTAATGTATGTACACAGTGCTGCACCAGCAGAATAGTGAGTGCAGCTCTGGGTATAATACAGGATGTAACTCAGGATCAGTAATGTAATGTATGTACACAGTGACTGCACCAGCAGAATAGTGAGTGCAGCTCTGGAGTATAATACAGGATGTAACTCAGGATCAGTAATGTAATGTATGTACACAGTGACTGCACCAGCAGAATAGTGAGTGCAGCTCTGGGTATAATACAGGATGTAACTCAGGATCAGTAATGTAATGTATGTACACAGTGACTGCACCAGCAGAATAGTGAGTGCAGCTCTGGAGTATAATACAGGATGTAACTCAGGATCAGTAATGTAATGTATGTACACAGTGACTGCACCAGCAGAATAGTGAGTGCAGCTCTGGAGTATAATACAGGATGTAACTCAGGATCAGTAATGTAATGTATGTACACAGTGACTGCACCAGCAGAATAGTGAGTGCAGCTCTGGAGTATAATACAGGATGTAACTCAGGATCAGTAATGTAATGTATGTACACAGTGACTGCACCAGCAGAATAGTGAGTGCAGCTCTGGAGTATAATACAGGATGTAACTCAGGATCAGTAATGTAATGTATGTACACAGTGACTGCACCAGCAGAATAGTGAGTGCAGCTCTGGAGTATAATACAGGATGTAACTCAGGATCAGTAATGTAATGTATGTACACAGTGACTGCACCAGCAGAATAGTGAGTGCAGCTCTGAGGTATAATACAGGATGTAACTCAGGATCAGTAATGTAATGTATGTACACAGTGACTGCACCAGCAGAATAGTGAGTGCAGCTCTGGAGTATAATACAGAATGTAACTCAGGATCAGTAATGTAATGTATGTACACAGTGACTGTACCAGCAGAATAGTGAGTGCAGCTCTGGAGGATAATACAGGATGTAACTCAGGATCAGTAATGTAATGTATGTACACAGTGACTGCAGCAGCAGAATAGTGAGTGCAGCTCTGGAGTATAATACAGGATGTAACTCAGGATCAGTAATGTAATGTGTGTACACAGTGACTACACCAGCAGAATAGTGAGTGCAGCTCTGGGTATAATACAGGATGTAACTCAGGATCAGTAATGTAATGTATGTACACAGTGACTGCACCAGCAGAATAGTGAGTGCAGCTCTGGAGTATAATACAGGATGTAACTCAGGATCAGTAATGTAATGTATGTACACAGTGACTGCACCAGCAGAATAGTGAGTGCAGCTCTGGAGTATAATACAGGATGTAACTCAGGATCAGTAATGTATGTACACAGTGACTGCACCATCAGAATAGTGAGTGCAGCTCTGGGGTAAAATACAGGATGTAACTCAGGATCAGTAATGTAATGTATGTACACAGTGACTGCACCAGCAGAATAGTGAGTGCAGCTCTGGAGGATAATACAGGATGTAACTCAGGATCAGTAATGTAATGTATGTACACAGTGACTGCATCATCAGAATAGTAAGTGAAGCTCTGGAGGATAATACAGGATGTAACTCAGGATCAGTAATGTAATGTATGTACACAGTGACTGCACCATCAGAATAGTGAGTGCAGCTCTGGGGTAAAATACAGGATGTAACTCAGGATCAGTAATGTAATGTATGTACACAGTGACTGCACCAGCAGAATAGTGAGTGCAGCTCTGGAGGATAATACAGGATGTAACTCAGGATCAGTAATGTAATGTATGTACACAGTGACTGCACCAGCAGAATAGTGAGCGCAGCTCTGGAGGATAATACAGGATGTAACTCAGGATCAGTAATGTAATGTATGTACACAGTGACTGCAACAGCAGAATAGTGAGTGCAGCTCTGGAGTATAATACAGATGTAACTCAGGAACACTAATGTAATGTATGTACACAGTGACTGTACCAGCAGAATAGTGAGTGCAGCTCTGGAGGATAATACAGGATGTAACTCAGGATCAGTAATGTAATGTATGTTCACAGTGACTGCATCATCAGAATAGTAAGTGCAGCTCTGGAGGATAATACAGGATGTAACTCAGGATCAGTAATGTAATGTATGTACACAGTGACTGCACCATCAGAATAGTGAGTGCAGCTCTGGGGTAAAATACAGGATGTAACTCAGGATCAGTAATGTAATTTATGTACACAGTGACTGCACCAGCAGAATAGTGAGTGCAGCTCTGGAGGATAATGCAGGATGTAACTCAGGATCAGTAATATAATGCATGTACACAGTGACTGCACCAGCAGAATAGTGAGTGCAGCTCTGGAGGATAATACAGGATGTAACTCAGGATCAGTAATGTAATGTATGTACACAGTGACTGCACCAGCAGAATAGTGAGTGCAGCTCTGGAGGATAATACAGGATGTAACTCAGGATCAGTAATGTAATGTATGTACACTGTGACTGCACCAGCAGAATAGTGAGCGCAGCTCTGGAGGATAATACAGGATGTAACTCAGGATCAGTAATGTAATGTATGTACACAGTGACTCCACCAGCAGAATAGTGAGTGCAGCTCTGGAGTATAATACAGATGTAACTCAGGAACACTAATGTAATGTATGTACACAGTGACTGTACCAGCAGAATAGTGAGTGCAGCTCTGGAGGATAATACAGGATGTAACTCAGGATCAGTAATGTAATGTATGTTCACAGTGACTGCACCAGCAGAATAGTGAGTGCAACTCTGGAGTATAATACAGGATGTAACTCAGGATCAGTAATGTATGTACACAGTGACTGCACCAGCAGAATAGTGAGTGCAGCTCTGGAGGATAATACAGGATGCGTAATGTAATATATTTGCATAGTGATGTAATTTGGAGATGACAGACCAGTGTCCTGTACCTCCTGGCTGCCTGCAGGGACAGGCTTATACCTCATTACTCAGTAGATGACTGGGCATGGAGCTTGTGCTCAGCACATCCCGGCTCCATGTGGACCGGTACCGCCGGCGTTGTGCAGAGCACTCTGGCACAGGCAGCTTATTATTTTGGTGCTGTGGTGGTTGTGGAGGGGGCGACTTATTTTGAGTTCATAAACTAAGCACAAAGATCCAGAAGTGTAACACGCTGCAGGTTCCCCAGTGCTGACCACAATGCTCTCTCCTCGCACTCTGCGGCGCAGCAATGCGTATCTATGGTAACACACTAGCTGGGCCCGTGCGGTGGACATTATCCCTGCTGGCCTGCGGTGCACCCTCCTGCGGTTGCTAAATATATTCATTACATGGTGTTACTATGGCTAAATACGCCACCGTCCTTAACCCTTAGTCTCCCAGGCTTGTTGGAAACACAGCAAGTAAAATGCATGAAGCAAAGTCCGAGCGTTCCTGATGCAAAACCGGACTCGGCCCCAGGAGGGGTGGACAAAGGGTAATGCAGCCGGCGCCCTTAAAGCGATACTGACACTTAAAGAGGTGACGACTCTTTGCAGGAATAAGCCATCATCGCGAGGACGGACCTCTGGGACCCAACAAATGCAGAAAAACGCAATCCCACACCAGCGCTGCATGTCTGGAAATCACATTTAAGGGGGTTATCCAGTAATAGGAAAACATGGCAGCTTTTGGCTCGTGTGTGGCACTGCAACTCAGCAGAAATGGAAGCGAATGGAGCATGCAAGTCATGGCATGGGATGCTGCACTGTTTCTGAGATGAAGACGTCATGTTTTCCTTAATCCTTGTTATCCCTTTAAAGGGAATCAGTTATTTTTGTGAGCAGTATAATGTAGAGGCATAGACCCCGATTCCAGCGACATGTCACTTGCTCCGCTGTTTGTTGTAGTTTCAATACAATCAGTGTTTTATCAGCAGGAGATTATCACTGCAGGACTAGGTGTCATCTGCCAGACAGTCCAGCTAATCTGTGTAACCCCGCCCCCCACCTCTGATTGGCCGCTTGCTGACAATGCACAGTATACTCAGGAATCTGATAATCAGTGGTGTGGGCGGGGTTATACCAGCTCGACATTCTGAGCTCTGCTACATTCCGTGCAGAGAAAATAGGGATTCTATCACAACTGAACCAAGCAGCTCAGTAGGTGATGCATCGCTGGTGTCAGGCTCTCGATCCCTACATCATGCTGCTCTGGGATTACATAATAAAACCTATTGACAGATTCCTTTTAAGAGATAATGATTAGAAATCCCCTTTAAGAAGACAACCAGGGTTAGTTTGGGACGTGAAGGGCAGCATGGTGACACGTCTCTCCGGGGTCAAGGTCTGCATGCAGAGTGTATGTTCACCCACAGATTATGTGACTTTACAGTGTAATAGCCTCATAAGTGAACCAGACACTGACGGCAAGCAGAGGTCCTGAGGTAAAGTCACAAAAAGGAGCTTAATAGGAAGGTGCAGAACTATTCTATATATAGGGGTATACAATCCCACAGATTGTATAGGACGGAGTGCGGAGGAATCGCATGGAGACATTACCAGAGTGTAGACACATGACAGAGGAGACATTGCTGGAGCGCGGACACATGACAGAGGAGACATTGCCGGAGCTAGGACACATGACAGAGGAGACATTGCCGGAGCTCGGACACATGACAGAGGAGACATTGCCGGAGCGCAGACACATGACAGAGGAGACATTGCCGGAGCTCGGACACATGACAGAGGAGACATTGCCGGAGCTCGGACACATGACAGAGGAGACATTGCCGGAGCGCAGACACATGACAGAGGAGACATTGCCGGAGCGCGACATGACAGAGGAGACATTGCCGGAGCACGGACATGACAGAGGAGACATTGCCGGAGCGCGGACACATGACAGACGAGACATTGCCGGAGCGCGGACACATGACAGAGGAGACATTGCCGGAGCACGGACACATGACAGAGGAGACATTGCCGGAGCGCGGACACATGACAGAGGAGACATTGCCGGAGCGCGGACACATGACAGAGGAGACATTGCTGGAGCACAGACACATGACAGAGGAGACATTGCCGGAGCGCGGACACATGACAGAGGAGACATTGCCGGAGCGCGGACACATGACAGAGGAGACATTGCCGGAGCGCGGACACATGAGAGAGGAGACATTGCCGGAGCACGGACACATGACAGAGGAGACATTGCCAGAGCTCGGACACATGACAGAGGAGACATTGCCGGAGCGCAGACACATGACAGAGGAGACATTGCCGGAGCGCGGACACATGACAGAGGAGACATTGCCGGAGCGCAGACACATGACAGAGGAGACATTGCCGGAGCGCGGACACATGACAGAGGAGACATTGCTGGAGCACAGACACATGACAGAGACGACATTGCCGGAGCGCGGACACATAACAGAGGAGACATTGCCGGAGCTCGGACACATGACAGAGGAGACATTGCCGGAGCTCGGACACATGACAGAGGAGACATTGCCGGAGCTAGGACACATGACAGAGGAGACATTGCCGGAGCTCGGACACATGACAGAGGAGACATTGCCGGAGCTCGGACACATGACAGAGGAGACATTGCCGGAGCTAGGACACATGACAGAGGAGACATTGCCGGAGCTCGGACACATGACAGAGGAGACATTGCCGGAGCGCAGACACATGACAGAGGAGACATTGCGGAGCACGGACACATGACAGAGGAGACATTGCCGGAGCGCAGACACATGACAGAGGAGACATTGCCGGAGCACGGACACATGACAGAGGAGACATTGCCGGAGCGCAGACACATGACAGAGGAGACATTGCTGGAGCACAGACACATGACAGAGGAGACATTGCCGGAGCTCGGACACATGACAGAGGAGACATTGCCGGAGCTCGGACACATGACAGAGGAGACATTGCCGGAGTACGGACACATGAGAGGAGACATTGCCGGAGCACGGACACATGACAGAGGAGACATTGCTGGAGCGCGGACACATGACAGAGGAGACATTGCTGGAGCGCGGACACATGACAGAGGAGACATTGCCGGAGCGCGGACACATGACAGAGGAGACATTGCCGGAGCGCAGACACATGACAGAGGAGACATTGCCGGAGCACGGACACATGACAGAGGAGACATTGCCGGAGCGCAGACACATGACAGAGGAGACATTGCCGGAGCACGGACACATGACAGAGGAGACATTGCCGGAGCGCAGACACATGACAGAGGAGACATTGCCGGAGCACGGACACATGACATGGGAGACATTGCCGGAGCGCAGACACATGACAGAGGAGACATTGCCGGAGCACGGACACATGACAGAGGAGACATTGCCGGAGCGCGGACACATGACAGAGGAGACATTGCCGGAGCTCGGACACATGACAGAGGAGACATTGCCGGAGCCAGACACATGACAGAGGAGACATTGCCGGAGCGCGACACATGACAGAGGAGACATTGCCGGAGCTCGGACACATGACAGAGGAGACATTGCCGGAGCGGGACACATGAAGAGGAGACATTGCCGGAGCACGGACACATGACAGAGGAGACATTGCCGGAGCGCAGACACATGACAGAGGAGACATTGCCGGATGGCGGACACATGACAGAGGAGACATTTGCCGGAGTGCGGACTATGACACATTGCCGAGGCAGACACATGACAGAGGAGACATTGCGGAGCAGGACACATGAGAACATGAGGGAGTGACATTGCCAGAGCGCAGACACATGACAGAGGAGACATTGCCGGATGGCGGACACATGACAGAGGAGACATTGCCGGAGCCGGACACATGACAGAGGAGACATTGCCGGAGCTGGACACATGACAGAGGAGACATTGCCGGAGCGGACACATGACAGAGGAGACATTGCCGGAGCGCGGACACATTGCGAGCGCAGACAATGCAGAGACATTGCCGGAGCTAGGACACATGACAGAGGAGACATTGCCGGAGCACGGACACATGACAGAGGAGACATTGCCGGAGCCGGACACATGACAGAGGAGACATTGCCGGAGCAGGACACATGACAGAGGAGACATTGCCGGATGCGCGACACATGACAGAGGAGACATTGCCGGAGTGCGGACTGACAGAGCACATTGCCAGAGCGCAGACACATGACAGAGGAGACATTGCGATGGCGGACACATGACAGAGGAGACATTGCCGGAGCTCGGACACATGACAGAGGAGACATTGCCGGAGCTCGGACACATGACAGAGGAGACATTGCCGGAGTACGGACACATGAAGAGGAGACATTGCCGGAGCACGGACACATGACAGAGGAGACATTGCTGGAGCGCGGACACATGACAGAGGAGACATTGCGGAGCGCGGACACATGACAGAGGAGACATTGCCGGAGCCGGACACATGACAGAGGAGACATTGCCGGAGCGCAGACACATGACAGAGGAGACATTGCCGGAGCACGGACACATGACAGAGGAGACATTGCCGGAGCGCAGACACATGACAGAGGAGACATTGCCGGAGCACGGACACATGACAGAGGAGACATTGCCGGAGCGCAGACACTGACAGAGGAGACATTGCCGGAGACGGACACATGACAGGGAGACATTGCCGGAGCGCAGACACATGACAGAGGAGACATTGCCGGAGCAGGACACATGACAGAGGAGACATTGCCGGAGGCGGACACATGACAGAGGAGACATTGCCGGAGCCGGACACATGACAGAGGAGACATTGCCGGAGCGCAGACACATGACAGAGGAGACATTGCCGGAGCGCGGACACATGACAGAGGAGACATTGCCGGAGCTCGGACACATGACAGAGGAGACATTGCCGGAGCACGGACACATGAGAGGAGACATTGCCGGAGCAGGACACATGACAGAGGAGACATTGCCGGAGCGCAGACACATGACAGAGGAGACATTGCCGGATGCGGACACATGACAGAGGGACTTTGCCGATGCGACTATGACCATTGCCAGAGCGCAGACACATGACAGAGGAGACATTGCTGGAGTAGGACACATGACAGAGGAGACATTGCCAGAGCGCAGACACATGACAGAGGAGACATTGCCGGATGGCGGACACATGACAAGGAGACATTGCCGGAGCACGGACACATGACAGAGGAGACATTGCCGGAGCTAGGACACATGACAGAGGAGACATTGCCGGATGGCGGACACATGACAGAGGAGACATTGCCGGAGTCGGAGTATGACACATTGCCAGAGCGCAGACACATGACAGAGGAGACATTGCCGGAGCTAGGACACATGACAGAGGAGACATTGCCGGAGCACGGACACATGACAGAGGAGACATTGCCGGAGCACGGACACATGACAGAGGAGACATTGCCGGAGCTAGGACACATGACAGAGGAGACATTGCCGATGGCGGACACATGACAGAGGAGACATTGCCGGATGCGGACGTATGAACATTGCCAGAGCGCAACACTGACAGAGAGACATTGCGGATGGCGGACACATGACAGAGGAGACATTGCCAGAGCGCAGACACATGACAGAGGAGACATTGCCGGATGGCGACACATGACAGAGAGACACTGCGAGCACGGACACATGACAAGGAGACATTGCCGATGGCGACACATGACAGAGGAGACATTGCCAGAGCGCAGACACATGACAGAGGAGACATTGCCGGAGCTAGGACACATGACAGAGGAGACATTGCCAGAGCGCAGACACATGACAGAGGAGACATTGCCGGATGGCGGACACATGACAGAGGAGACATTGCCGGAGCACGGACACATGACAGAGGAGACATTGCCGGATGGCGGACAAATGACAGAGGACACATTGCGGATGGCGGACACATGACAGAGGAGACATTGCCGGATGGCGGACACATGTCAGAGGAGACATTGCCGGATGGCGGACATATGACCCAGGAGACGCTTTCTACTACTGTCAAACCCGCTGCTTTAACTCTGCTACTCTCACAATCCGTACATTCGCACGAATTTCCGAGATTTTAGACCGAAACGTCACGCATGGAAGCATAAGAATAAACCATTTCATCTACTTCTCCTACGGGAGCGCAGCGTTCTTTAATAATGATCTATATATGGCTATCAGGTAGGACATCACCCAGTTTTCCCCGGATCCTGGATGGCAAATCGGCACAACCAATACTACTACATAGACCATTTGACTGCAACACGACCTGAGTCACAGTCAAAGTCACAGTGTCCCAGCCTAAATGGATAAAAGAGAACGATGTAAAACAAACAAACAAAAAAACTTAGGACTACTTTTACATTATTTTTTGGTTAATTTAGGGTCAAAATCTGTTTTTTTCCCCAAAAAAATATTTTAAACCCAGAAAGCAGCAAGGAAACCATAATCCAATATTCCTCTGCTGCGTCAATAATTCTGTCTCCCAATCATCAAATGTAAGACTGATACAGAGAGTCAGCGGCGATTCGGGACCATATAGCGGGGACTCGTCTCCTCTGCCGCTCGCGCCAAGGGCTCATTACACCTTCCTATAATGTGTACGGAGCAGATGGGCTGGTGAGTCTGGGCGCATGAGGACGGAGATGGAAAAATAAACAGATGTTGCTCTGAACCTTTAATAGCGTCCTCCCGGCACGGCAGGTGTGGTGGAGGAGCTGACGGAGAAGAGAGATCTGAGCATGAAAAGGACGGCAATTAAAAATAGAGAAAGAGGGGACGAGGAATAGGAAGGAGCCAAAAAAATGATGTATTGCATTCAGAAGTAACTGATGTAATTACAGTTTAGCTTTGCTTCATGAGGACCAGGTTGTGCCAAAAGTACAACTGTCAATCATAAAAAAAGGAGAGAAAAGGTGGAAAATCAGAACCAAGATGTGACAGAATCAGCAGTGTAGTGGCTGCAGGCTGGAGTCACACTACTGACATAACGGGAGAAAGCAAGAGGATGGCACCGCGGTATTCGGGGGACTTAGCAAGAAGAAAACTCTGGTCGGCACATGTACCATCCTGTTATATGGACTCCGCTTATTGCTCAGTGGCTGGACATAAGTGTGTGGCTGGCACTGTCATGGTACAGTTGTGCTCAAAAGTTTACATACCCTGGCAGAATTTTTGCTTTCTTGGCCTTTTTTCAGAGAATATGAATGATAACAACTAAACCTTTTCTCCACTCATGGTTAGTGGTTGGGTGAAGCCATTTATTGTCAAACTACTGTGTTTTCTCTTTTTAAATTATAATGACAACCCAAAACATCCAAATGACCCTGATGAAAAGTTTACATACCCCATTTCTTAATACCGTGTATTGCCCCCTCTAACATCAATGACAGCTTGAAGTCTTTTGTGGTAGTTGTGGATGAGGTTCTTTATTTTCTCAGATGGTAAAGCTGCCCACTCTTCTTGGCAAAAAGCCTCCAGTTCCTGTAAATTCCCAGGCTGTCTAGCATGAACTGCGCGCTTGAGATCTCCCCAGAGTGGCTCAATGATATTGAGGTCAGGAGACTGAGATGGCCACTCCAGAACCCTCACTTTGCTCTGCTGTAGTCAATGACAGGTCGACTTGGCCTTGTGTTTTGGATCGTTGTCATGTTGGAACATCCAAGTAGGTCCCATGAGCAGCTTCCGGCCTGATGATTGCAAATTTGCCTCCAGTATTTGCTGATGTGCTGCGTTCATCTTTCCTTCTACTTTGACCAAGTTTCCTGTGCCTTTGTAGCTCACACATCTCCAAAACATCAGCGATCCACCTCCGTGCTTTACAGTAGGAATGGTGTTCCTTTCATCGAAGGCCTTGTTCACCTTTCTCCAAATGCAACGTTTATGGTTGTGGCCAAAAAGTTCAATTTTGGTCTCATCACTCCAAATTACCTTGTTCCAGAAGTTTTGAGGCTTGTCTTTGTGCTGTTTTGTGTATTGTAGGAGAGATAATTTGTGGCATTTGGGCACTAATGGCTTCCTTCTGGTGTTCTTGACCATGCAGTCCATTTTTCTTCAAGTGCCTCCTTATTGTGCATCTTGAAACAGCCACACCGCTAGTTTTAAGAGAGTCCAGTGTTTCAGCTGATGTTATTTGTGGGTTTTTCTTTGCATCCCGAACAATTTTCCTGGCAGTTGTGGACGACATTTTTGTTTGTCTACCTGACAAAGGTTTTGTTTTTACAGAGCCCCTGATTTTCCAATTGTTAATCACAGTTTGAACGCTGCTGACTGGCATTATTAATTCCTTGGATATCTTTTTGTATCCCTTTCCTGTTTTATACAGTTCAACTACCTTTTCCCATAGATCCGTTGACAATTATTTTGCTTTCCCCATGACTCACAATCCAGAAATGTCAGTGGCTGGATGAAAGATGCAAGAGTCTGTCTGTATCCCAGAAACTCACTCAGCTTTTATACACACACACTGATTACAAGCAAACAGGTCACAGGTGACGATGTTACTTTTAGTAGCCATTCAAACACATTTGTGTCAACTTCTGTGCATGTTATCAGGCCAAAATCATGAGGGTGTGTGAACTTTTGATCAGGGTCATGTGGATGTTTTGGTTGTCATTATGATTTAAAAAGAGAAAACACAGTAGTTAGACAATAAATGGCTTCACCCAACCACTAACCATGAGTGGAGAAAAAGTTTTGGTGTTATCATTCATATGTAAACTTTTGAGCACAACTGTTGGTATGGATGTGGCTGGCACTGTTATGGTGAGAGAAAGTGTGGCTGACACTGTTATGGTGGTGCAGTGAGTGGCTGGCACTGTTATGGTAGGTCTAGATGTGGCTGACACTTATGGTGGGGCAGTGTGTGGCTGGCACTGTTATGGTGGGGCAGTGTAAGGCTGACACTGTTATGGTGGGGCAGTGTGTGGCTGACACTGTTATGGTAGGTATAGATGTGGCTGGCACTGTTATAGTGGGGCAGTGTGTGGCTGGCACTGTTATAGTGGGGCAGTGTGTGGCCGGCACTGTTATGGTAGGTCTAGATGTGGCTGACACTTATGGTGGGGCAGTGTGTGGCTGACACTGTTATGGTATAGATGTGGCTGGCACTGTTATAGTGGGGCAGTGTGTGGCCGGCACTGTTATAGTGGGGCAGTGTGTGGCCGGCACTGTTATAGTGGGGCAGTTGTGGCCGGCGCTGTTATGGTAGTTATAGATGTGGCTGACACTGTTATAGTGGGGCAGTGTGTGGCTGGCACTGTTATAGTGGGGCAGTGTGTGGCCGGCACTGTAGGACATTTTAAGATTACTACTTTCATAAGGCACTGTAATAAGGAAGTATTTGTCATGGTGGCATGGACACTGCTTGGCTAGGCTTGTTAAGGTGAGGCACTGGATTGTGACGCTTGTGCTTTTGTAGATAGGCACTTTGCAGCCGTCAGTGTTACAGGGGGAACTGTGTGGCATCATCAAAGCGAGACAGGATGCAAATGGTTCTGTTATAGTGAGGCATTGCGAGGGTAGAACTGCTGTACTTTGATAGGTTTGTGGCTGGTTAACATCGATATAGAAATACATGTTTAATGTTTATTGTGGCCTTTTATGTAGTATAAACATATAATGTGGCCCTTAAACTACCCCTACTTAAAGAGTAACAGTCAATGAAAGTTTTTTTTTTTTCAATAGCACTTGTGAAACTAAGAAACTTTGTAATATATCATCAGAGAAATCTGCTTCTTTCTCCTCCTGGACTGATCCATTGTTCTCAGCACTCTGCTGTGTCGCCTCTAGTTCCTACTGCCAAAAATGTTTTAAAGCACCGACTGCCATCTCCTATACTAATTTTTACCCCTGAAATGAGTGAAAGATCAACGCAGGAGCAGAAAGAATCGGATTCCTCTGATGAAATATATTACAAACTTGCTTATTCTCATGTGTAATATTGATTTATAACATACAAATTAAAACGCCGGTTACTCCTTAATTGGTCACATAAAACAGATTGGAGTCTTTGATTTCGAAAAGTAGGAAACACAAAAATAACAACAAAAAAAAACAGAAAAATATAAAACACAAAAACAAAATACTTAAAAACATAAAATAAACGCAAAAATAAAAAAAAAAACAGAAAAAATATTTAAAAAAATAAACAGAAAAATAAAAAGACGATGAAAGGACTCATTCTGCTAGTCGCGGTGGCAGTTTCTGCCATAGATTGATACATGAAGCCGGTGGTCTCCATGCGGGGGACTGATATAACCTGCAACGATCTGATATTTATCACGATGTATCAGGGATTACATGAAATCTTTATCAGTCGCGCTCGGCTCTTTGCTTCTCTTGTGCTCATCTCAACACAGTAAATGGCACCGAGCTGCAGGAGGCCCGTCATGTAATGATGAAAAAGTAACTCAACAATTCCGGCTGACCCTTCAGTGCCCAAACACGGCGGTCCTGAGGGGCTGGGGGTGACCTCCTGGAGTCATTGATGTGAAGCTCCGCAGTCAGGACACAGGCTGTAAACGACTGTGACAGTCGAAAAAGATCTGACTCAATTAGATTACTGACCTGCACCCCTCCATGTGGACACCGCGCTGATCGATGGCGCGTCAACTGCCCGAGGAGTACGGCCGAGCATCCCACCTCGCATGTGATGCCGCGGGACGTCACGGAGTACAGGTATAACTCTCTGATGCCAGGTTACTAACAGCAGCTTCATTCTATCAGAGCCCCGTAACTCAATATAAGTGGTCAGACCCCCCCCCCCCAATGATCAGCAGGTAAACACCTATCCCATAGTTAGGAGTTGTATGGAAAGAGAAAAAAACATGGCTACTTTATTCTAAAAACAGCGCCATGTCCCCCACAGGTGGTGTGTACTACTAAAGCTCAACCGTATTAACTTCAATAGGGCCCAGATGCAATACCGGACTCAAACAATGGAGAAGTGGCGCAGTTACTAGAAGTCAACAGACATATTTTATTATTCTTAAATAAACCCTTTAAACAGGTTATCACATTAATACATTTCTTACAAAAAAAAGTCCTGTAGCTATATTACATCATTTGAAGGGTCTGTAGCATGTAAATGACAGAATCAGTCTCCTTCTCCCTCTGGCAGCTGACAATATAATCCCTTCTTAATTCTCCCTCTGGCAGCTGACCATATAATCCCTTCTTTCTTTCTCCTCAAAAAAGTTTTTTCTCTGCTGTACTGCCAAATTACTTCAGAGGCTCTGCTCTTTTCCTAATGAGCAGAACGGAAAAGCTTTTGCAGATCACAATCCTTCTAACTTTCTCTGTTCTCACCTCCTATGCGGACAAACCTGCCTCCTTGGTTACAGACTAGAAACAAGGATCGTGTAGTCTGATCCCGCACTCCCTCTTCTTTACAACTCACAAACAAGAAGAGGAGGCGGACAGAAGCACCAGACTACACAGAGCTTGTTTGTAGTCTGTAACCAAGGAGACACAGTTGTTTACGTAGGATCTCAGGACTCGAACCCAGCAGCTCTTGTGCACCAGGCGGCATCTCTTCTCTGTGAACTACAAGCTGGAGATAAGTATTTGATCCCTTGAGGATTTTGTAAGTTTGCCCACTGACAAAGACATGAACAGTCTATAACTTTAAGGGGGTTAATTTTAATCATTGAGAGACAGAATATCAAAACTAAAATCCAGAAAATCACATTGTATAAATTATATAAATTTATTAACATTTTGTAGTGAGAAATAAGTATTTGATCCCTCTGGCAAACAAGACTTAATACTTGGTGGTAAAACCCTTGTTGGCAGCACAGCAGTCAGACGTTTTTGTAGTTGATGATGAGGTTTGCGCACATGTCAGGAGGAATTTTGCTCCACTCCTCTTGCAGATCATCTCTAAATCATTAAGATTTTGAGGCTGTCGCTTGGTAACTCGGAGCTTCACCTCCCTCCATAAGTTTTCTATGGGATGAAGGTCTGGAGACTGGCTAGGCCACATGACCTTAATGTGCTTCTTTTGAGTCCCTCCTTTGTAGCCTTGGCTGTATGTTTTGGGTCATTGTCTTGCTGGAAGACCCAGCCACGACCCATTTTTAATGTCCTGGCGAAGGGAAGGAGGTTGTCACTCAGGATTTTACGGTACATGGCTCCATCCATTCTCCCATTGATGCTGTGAAGTAGTCCTGTGCCCTTAGCAGAGAAACACCCCCAAAAATAATGCTTCCACCTCATGTTGACAGTGGGGATGGTGTTCTTTGGGTCATAGACAGCATTTCTCTTCCTCCAAACATAGGCAAGTTGAGTTAATGCCAAAGACCTCAATTTTTGTCTCATCTGACCACAGCACCTTCTCCCAATCACTCACAGAATCATCCAGGTGTCATTGGTAAACTCAGACGGGCTGCACATGTGCCTTCTTGAGCAGGGGGACCTTGTGGATACTGCAGGATTGTAAACCTTTACGGCGTAATGTGTTACCAATGGTTTATTGGTGACTGTGGTCCCAGCTGCCTTGAGATCATTAACAAGTTCCCCCTGTGCAGTTTTAGGCTGATCTCTCACCTTCCTCATGATCAAGGATACCCCACGAGGTGAGATTTTGTATGGTGCCCCAGATCGATGTCAATTGACAGTCATTTTGTATTTCTTCCATTTTCTTACTATTGCACCAACAGTTGTCTTCTCCTCACCCAGCGTCTTACTTATGGTTTTGTAGCCCATTCCAGCTTTGTGCAGGTCTATGATCTTGTCCCTGACATCCTTATAAAGCTCTTTGGTCTTGCCCATGTTGTAGAGGTTAGAGTCTGACTGAGTAATTGAGTCTGTGGACAGGAGTCTTTTATAAAGGTGATTATGTAAGACAGCTGTCTGTAATGCAGGTAACGAGTTGATCAGGAGCGTCTAACTGGTCTGTAGGAGCCAGAACTCTTAACACTTGGTAGGGGATCAAAAACTTATTTCTCACTGCAAAATGCAAATAAATTTATGTAATTTATACAATGTGATTTTCTGGATTTTATTTTTGATATTCTCTTTCTCATTGTTAACCCCATAACCCCCGAAGGTATTTTCGCTTTTGCGTTTTCGTTTTTCAATCCCTTCTTCTCAGAGACATACCGGTAACTTTTTTTTTTTTTTTCGTCAATATGGCCGTGTGAGGGCTTGTTTTTTGCAGCATGAGCTGTACTTTTGTACGACACCATTGGATTTTTTTTTTACTTTTGGCATGCTTCAATAGTGTCCATGGGAGACTAGAAGCTGAGAAAACCCGATCGGCTCTGCCATATACAGGCGATGATCAGATTGCCTGTATGAGTAGATTTACTGACTTGCTATAAGCGCCGACCACCAGGCGGCGCTCATAGCAATCTGGCACTGACAACTATAGAAGTCTGCAGGAGACCTCTGGTTGCCATGCCAACCAACCAGTGACCCGTCACCGGTGGGCGGATTTCCGGAGCGATTGCTGGAAGCGCATGTTAAATGCCGCTGTTCGTGTTTGACAGCAGCATTTAACTGGTTAATAGCCACGGGTGGATCCTGATTCCACCCGCGGCTGTTCCGGGCACATGTCAGCTGGTCAAAACAGTTGACATGTCCCGGGAAAGATGTGGGCTCACCACCAGGGCCCACATCAAAGGGAGGGAGTACAACATCGGCGTACTATTATGCCTGATGTCGGAATTAAAATTAACCTACCGTTAAAATGACAGACTGTTCATGTCTTTGTCAGTGGGCAAACTTACAAAATCAACAAGGGATCAAATACTTACTTCCTCTACTGTATTTAGCTTGCTGAACAGTTCCATGCTAACCCAAATACTAGTATACATGTGGTCAAAAATGCTGGTACCCCTTTAATGACAGAAAAACCCACAATGGTGACAGAAATAACTTGAATCTCACAAAAGTAATAATAAATCAAAAATCTATGAAAAAGAACAAATGAAAGTCAGACATTGCTTTTCAGCCATGCTTCCACAGAATTTAAAAAACAAAATAAAACTCATGAAATAGGCCTGGACAGAAATGATGGTAGCCCCTGAAAATAATGTGACAAAAGGGACATGTTAAATCGCAGTGTGTCCACTAATTAGCATCACAGGTGTCTACAATCTTGGAATCAGTGAGTGGCCTGTATAGAGGGCTACAGATACTTACTGTGCTGTTTCATGACATGGTGTGTATCACACTCAACATGGACCAGAGGAAGCGAAGGAGAGAGTTGTCTCAGGAGATTAGAAAGAAAATTATAGACAAACATGTTAAAGGTAAAAGTTATAAGACCATCTCCAAGCAGCTTGATGTTCCTGTGACTACAGTTGCACATATTATTCAGAAATGTAAGCTCCATGGGACTGTAGCCAACCTCCCTGGACGTGGCCGCAGGAGGAAAATTGATGACAAATCAAAGAGACGGATAATACGAATGGTAATAAAAGAGCCAGAAAAACTTCTAACCAGATTAAAGGTGAACTTCAAGCTCAAGGAACATCAGTGTCAGATTGCACCATCTGTCGTATGAGCCACAGTGGACTTCATGGGAGACGACCAAGAAGGACACCAATATTGAAAAAAAAATCATAAAAAAGCCAGACTGGAATTTCCCAAACCACATGTTGACAAGCACAAAAGCTACTGGGAGAATGTCCTATGGACAGATGAGACAAAAATTTAACTTTTTGGCAAAGTACATCAGCTCCATGTTCACAGATGGAAAAATGAAGCATATCAAGAAAAGAACATTGACCCTACTGTGAAACATGGAGGAGGCTCTGTTATGTTCTGGGGCTGCTTTGCTGCATCTGGCACAGGGTGTCTAGAATCTGTGCAGGGTACAATGAAATCTCAAGACTATCAAGGGATTCTAGAGAGAAATGTGCTGCCCAATATCAGAAAGCTTGGTCTCAGTCGCAGGTCATGGGTCTTGCAACAGGATAATGACCCAAAGCACACAGCTAAAAACACCCAAGAATGGCTAAGAGGAAAACATTGGACTATTCTGAAGTGGTCTTCTATGAGCCCAGACCTAAATCCTACTGAGCATCTTTTGAAAGAGCTGGAACATGCCGTCTGGAAAAGGCGACCTTCAAACACGAGACAACTGGAGCAGTTTGCTCTTGAGGAGTGGCCAAAATACCTGCCGAGAGGTGCAGAAGTCTCAATGACAGTTACAGAAATCCTTTGATTGGAGTGATACGTCAAAAGGTTGTGCAACAAAATATTAAGTTAAGAGAACCATCATTTCTGTCCAGGCCTATTTCATCATTTTTTTTTTTTTTTAAATTCTGTGGAAACATGGTTGAAAAGTAATGTCTGACTTTCATTTGTTCATTTTCATATATTTTTTATTTATTTTTACTTTTGTCAGATTCAAGTTATTTCTGTGACAACTGTGTTTTTTTTTTTGTCATTCAACGAGGGGTACCAACGATTTTGACCACGTGTGTACCTGTGTTATTCCTGATTGTCTCCACCCTGCATACCTCCCAACCGTCCCGGATTGAGCGGGACAGTCCCGATTCTGACCCCCCTCCCGCTGTACCGCTCGGGACGCTGTGTTTCCCGCAGTGAGATGAGCCGCCATGCCCCCCCATGCACCCAATCCTCACCCTCCCTGTCTCTACAACTCAGTCTCTCACAGCTAGCAATGACGCTGCTATGCTGTACTCTTCTGTGCCCACAGGATCTGTGATGATGTCACAGGAGGCAAGGAGTCAGGGGTCACATGATCAGTGTCCTCGTTGTGTGCAGGAATCTGCTGTGATGGTTGTCATGGTGCTGGATGAGGGTAAGTTTATGTGTGGGGGTCAGGAGGGGTTTATAGTGTGGATGTAGCAGTGCTGTAGTGTGTACAAGTTGGATGTAGCAGAGTCATGTGTGTACGAGGTGTACAGAGCGGAGCAGTGTGTGTACGAGGTGTACGGAGCGGAGCCGTTTGTGTACGAAGTGTACGGAGCGGAGCCGTGTGTGTACGAGGTGTACGGAGCGGAGCTGTGTGTACAAGGTGTACGGAGCGGAGCCGTGTGTGTACGAGGTGTACGGAGCCGAGCCACGCGTGTACGAGGTTTATGGAGCAGTGCTATGTGTGTACGAAACAGAGCCATGTGTGTACGAAGTGTACGGAGGTGAGCCACTCTGCTCCGTACACACAGGGCTCCGTGCTTGAGCCGTGTGTGTACGGAGCGGAGCACAGCCGTGTGTGTACGGGGTGTATGGAGTGGAGCCTTGTGTGTATGTAGCGGAGCCGCGTGTGTATGAGGTGTACGGAGCAGAAACGCGTGTGTACGAGGTGTATGGTGCAAAGCCGCATTTGTACAAGGTTTACGGAGTGGAGTCGTGTGTGTACAAGGTGTACTGAGTGGAGCAGTGTGTGCGCAAGCTGGACGGAGCGGAGCCGTGTGTGTACGAGGCATACAAAGCGGAACCATGTGTGTATGAGGTGTGCAGAGCCGTGCATGTACAAGATGTATGGTGGGGAGCATTCATACCTCCCAACCGTCCCGAATTCAGCGGGACACTCCCGATTTTGAGAGTCTGCCCCGCTGTCCCAGCCGGGAGCTTACTTTTCCCATGGACACAGGAGTACACGGCGGAGCCCAGAGGAGCACTTTAAAATTCGCACGTGACGTTCCACCGGAAGTGACGTGCTAGAAGCTGACTGGGAATGAGGTAATTTCGGGAGGAGATTGTGACGGAACCATGGAGGAACTTCAGGGAATGCTTCAGATCCATCACCGTGTCCTCCTCCGACAGCGCGCATAGCGGGATCACCTTTGAATCGGGGATGTCGGCCATGAGCGGATCATGATATGTCCTGCATCAGGAGGCTCAGGTGGGCACTACAATGTGAGCTGGGCTGCTATAGTGTCTTTATAGAATCTTTATTTCTTGCTCGCTCTGTTTCTCTCTCTCTGCTCTCTTTCCCATCTTTCTTTCTCTCTGTTCTTTTTTTCTGTCCCCTTTCTTTTTCTCTCTGTTCTTTGTTTCTTTCCCCTCTTTCTCTCTTTGTTCTTTCTTTCTCTTTGTTCTTTCTTTCTCTCTCTGTTCTTTCTTTCTCTCTGTTCTTTCTTTTTCTTTCCCCTTTCTTTCTTTCCCTCTGTTCTTTCTTTCTTACTTTTCCCTTTCTTTTTTTCCCCTCTTTCTTTCTCTCTCTGTTCTTTCTTTCTCTTTCCACTCCTTTTTCCCTCCCTCTCTGTTTTTTCTTTCCCCTCTTTCTTTCTCTGACTGTTCTTTCTTTCCCCTCTTTCTTTTTTTTCTCTCTCTCTCTGTTCTTTTTTTCTGTCCCCTTTCTCTCTGTTCTTTCTTTCCCCTCTTTCTTTCTCTCTGTTTTTTCTTTCTCTCGCTCCTTTCTTTCTGTTTTCTTTTTTCTCTGTTCTTTCTTTCTTTTACACAGTACCAGTGTGCCCACAGTACCAGCCACTGTGCCCTTAGTACCAGTCAGTGTGATCAGCAGTGCTAAATGGGTGTGGTTGGGGTGTGGACATGGGTGTGACTAGTTGTGAAATGGGTGTGGTTGGGGCGTGGCCTAAGATTTACGGCGGCGCACCGCAGCCTTTCTCTTTTCCGTCTTCAAAAGTTGGGAGGTATGACCCTGTGATCTCCTGATTTACCACCCTCCTTAAACCTGGAATTGCACTTCCTTCCTTGCAAGATTATTGAGCTCCCAGTCGTTAGTCAAGCTTTCTTTCCACCTGCTGCTTATCCTCAAGATTACTCTACTGCTACCGTGTACTGACCAGTGGTTATTCCTGACTACACAACCTGCTGATCCTTTAACTATACTGCTGTTACCACGTACCAACCTTTGGCTATACCTGACTATGCAACCTGCTGATCCTTCAACTTGCTGCTCCCATGTACCAACCTCTGGTTATTCCTGACTATGCAACCTGCTGATCCTTCAATTATACTGCTGCTCCCATGTACCGAACTTTGGCTGTTTCTCACTACGCAACCTACTGATCCCGTGTAGCAAACTTTGGCTATTCCTGACTACGCAACCTGCTGATCATTCAACTATACAGCTGCTCCCATGTACCGACCTCTGGCTATTCCTGACTATGCAAACTGCTGATCCTTCAATTACACTGCTGCTCCCATGTACCGAACTTTGGCTGTTTCTCACTACGCAACCTACTGATCCCGTGTAGCAAACTTTGGCTATTCCTGACTACGAAACCTGCTGATCATTCAACTATACTGCTGCTCCCATGTACCGACCTCTGGCTATTCCTGATTATGCAATCTGCTGATCCTTTAACTGCTGCTTTTGTGTACTGACCTCTGGCTATTCCTAACTATGCAACCTGCTTATCCCGTGTACCAACCTTTTGGCTATACCTGACTATGCAACCTGATGATCCTTCAACTACAGTTCTGCTCCCATGCATCAACCTCTGGCAATTCCTGACTATGTAACCTGCTGATCCTTCAACTATACTGCTGCTCCCATGTACCAACCTCTGGCTATTCCTGACTATGCAACCTGCTGATCCTTCAACTATACTGCTGCTCCCATGTTCCGACCTTTGGCTGTTTTTGACTACGCAACCCACTGATCCCGTGTACCAAACTTTCGCTATTCCTGACTACGCAACCTGCTGATCATTCAACTCTACTGCTGCTCCCGTGTACCGACCTCTGGCTATTCCTGAATATGCAATCTGCTGATCCTCAACTGCTGCTTTTGTGTACCGACCTCTGGCTATTCCTAACTATGCAACCTGCTTATCCCGTTTACCGACCTTTTGGCTATTCCTGACTATGCAACCTGCCGATCCCTCAACTATACTGCTGCTCCCATGCACTGACCCGTGGCTATTTCTGGCTATGCTACCTGCTGATCCTTCAACTATATTGCTGCTCCCATCCCATATACCGTCCTCTGGCTTTTCCCAACTGTACAACCTGCTGCTCCCATGCAGCGACCTGTGACTATTTCTGACTATGCTACCTGCTGGTGCTGCCCCTAGTGATTGCAATACCACTTCTCCAACCCAGGTCAGTCCATAACACAGGAGCGGCACACAATTGCAAAAAATAGTGGCTTAAATATTAAATAAATTGTATAAATTATCAGATATTTTAAGGTGGATTAAAAAAAAAAAATACCATACTGCTAAGAATTTGGAGAAATAAAAAACGACAAAAATGAGGCGGTTATCAAAATCACATAAAAAAGCAATATATAAATTTGCCCTAAACTAAGGTCACTGCTCACGTTAAGATTAATCGCTCGAGATGAATAAAAGGGAGGCATAGAAACGGCTGCAGCATTCTGAATAAATCATCTCTCTGCAGGTGAAGATTACAATGCGACCATTTAACTGATGTAAATTTGAACGGCAAAGACAATCCGAGCTAAAAAAAAATCCTACGAATATCGTAATTATAATTGCTCTGATTTCTCTCGGCTTATTTTATTAGTCCAATTTTCCAAACATGCATAATTGTGCTCAGATCTCAAGTGCTGCCTACCCAGCTGTATGACGCCATGAGTTCTGTGCGAGCGGAGTAACACTTTGCCCTCCGAGGAGGAATTATACATTCTGCATACATAATATATGTATATACAGGGGTTGGACAAAATAATGGAAACACCTGGAAACATCAACAAAAGTTAGTTTAATATGGTGTAGGTCCACCTTTTGGGGCGATTACAGCCTCAATTCTCCGAGGTATGGATTCATACAAGGTGTGAATTGTTTCCAAAGGAATTTTAGCCCATTCTTCAGTGAAAACACCCTCCAGTTCTTTGAGCGACGATGGCGGCGGAAATTGACGTCTAACTTGAATCTCTAAAATCGACCATAAATGCTCAATAAGGTTGAGGTCTGGGGATTGTGGGGGCAGATGAGATGCTCAGCTTCATTACAATGTTCCTCGTGCCATGCTTTAACGATTCTAACTGTATGAATTGGTGCATTATCATCCTGAAAGATGGCGTTCCCCTACGGGAACAGTGCTTGAACCATAGGATGCACTTGGTGGCCCAAAATGCCTAAATAATCGCGGCTGATAATTCTTCCATGAAGGGATATCATTGGCCCGGCGGATCTCCTCGAAATAGCACCCCAGATCATCACAGAACCTCCGCCATGTTTTACGGTTGGGAGAAGGCAGTCTGGATGGAATGCTTCTTTCCGCACGTCTCCAAACGTACACGCGGCCGGAGGTCGGAAATAGGGTAACCGATGATTCGTCTGAGAATATCACATGTTTCCACAGCTCGAGGGACCAATTCTGGAGGTTTCTTCACCACTCTAAACGCTTGGAAACATTTGTCATTGAGAGCAGCGGTTTTCGAATTGCAGCTCTTCCGTTGAATCCAGATTTGTTCAGCTCCCGACGAACAGTTTTCGTGGAAACTGGGTTCTGTAGGTGTCATTGAGCTCAGCAGTGATTTCCGGAGCCGTGGTCTTGCGATCCTCTCTCACAATTCGCTTTAGAGTCCGACGGTCTCTCTCAGTCAACTTCGACTTTCGGCCGGACCTGTGCTTTGCTGCTGACGTTTTTCCTTCTCTTTCAAACACAGTCATTACTTCGGAGACGGACCTCTTGATACGCCAAGAATTCGGGCACTTTCGGTTACACTAGCGCCTGCCATACCAGCACCAACAATTTGGCCTCTTTGAAAATCCGAGAGGTCTGCCATTGTATCAGGTTCTCATCAATGTTCTTACAATTATGCAAAACAAACAGTTAATTTACATACACATCACATAACACAAATAATCAACTACAAAACATTACCATATGTCACGGTCTGCATGTTTATAACATGTTCGAAGATTATGATGCCAAAACGTTAGGTGTTTCCATTATTTTGTCCAACCCCTGTATGTTCACTAAGTGGATGTATATGGTGGCTACTAGTGTTGAGCATTCCGATACTGCAAATAGCGGGTATCGGCCGATATTCGCTGTATAGGAATTCCGATTCTGAGTTCCGATATTTTTGTCATATCGGATACCGGAATCTGAGTTTTCTTGTAAAGTCTATGGGAGTTCCTGTGTCACAGAGCGAAGTACGTGACACAGGAACTTCCCGAAAGTGTCACTGTCAGTGTCGGTCGGGTCTGTCAGGTGTCAGGACTCAGCAGAGTCAGCACTTACCTGGTAGAAGATCCCTTCCCCGGTGGTCACGTCCTCCTGGATGGCCGCCATTACCCTCTCCCTGGCGGTCACGTGCAGCTTCTCGCGATAACTGCAGTGACTGCCGGGTACTGGTAATCTCGGCCAGCTGTACTCTCGCGACAGCTGGCCGTAAACCAGTCCGGATGACGTCACCGCCGGGGAAGCAGCTCTGGTAAGCAGAGCTCAGCCTGTCATCCAGATGTAGCAGAGCTGGACTCGTCGTGGGACACTCGGTATTTTGGACTGCGTCGGACAGGGAGTATTTGTGTTGGTTTATTATTTTTGTTTTTTACAGGAGAACGATGGCGTCGCAGGATGAGAGTGAAATAAAATTAATGAAAACTGTGTGGTGTTTAATTTCATTAAAAGACTTTTTTCTGGCTGTGTTTTTTTTTTAAATTTTCAAACTATGATTAATAATGGATCGGTGTCTTATTGACGCCTCTCCATTATTAACCGGGCTTATTGTCACCGATCAATCAAAGGTGACATTAACCCCTTATTACTCCGCTTGCCACTGCTACAGGGCAAGTGGGAAGAGCCGGGTAAAGTGCCACAATTGGCGCATCTTTGGATGCGCCATTTGTGGGGCTGCTGAAGCCTGGTATTTTTAGGCTGTTGAGGGTCAAAATCCATGGGCCTTGACAGTCTTTTAATACCAGGCCGCAGCAGTCTGCATTTTACTTGGCTGGTTAACAAAAATAGGGGGACCCCCATGCCATTTTTTTTTTCCGAGGGTATCCCCTATTTTTATTAACCAGCCAAGCTAAGCAGACTGCTGTGGTCTGGTATTATCAGGCTTGCAAGGTTCATGGATATTGGATCCTTACCAGCCTGAAAAACCAGGCCTCAGCAGTCTGCTTCATCTGGCTGGTTAATAAAAATAGGGGGACCCCCAAACCATTTTTTTTCGAGGGGATCCCCTATTTTTGTTAACCAGCCAAGATAAACAGACTGCTGTTGCCTGGTATTATCAGGCTTGCAAGGTCCATGGATATTGGATCCTTACCAGCCTGAAAAACCAGGCCTCAGTAGTCTGCTTTATCAGGATGGTTAACAAAAATAGGGGGGACCCCACGCCATTTTTTTTTTTTAGAGCGGATCCCCTATTTTTGTTAATCAGTTCACTTCAGGTCAGCCGGGATTCCCTCTGACGTCACTGATGCAGTGCGGTGTCCCTGGCTGACCTGAAGTGAAAGTGGGAAGCAATCAATTATGCTAACCACTTCCTCTCCTGTCAGCCAGGAGAGGAGCTCATTCATTTGGGGATTTACTGTGAGACTGTCAGCATTAGCTGCAGTCTCTGAAGTAAACATTAACTCTTTCAGAAGGATTACATCGGGGACCTGACTGAACATCGGATAGGTAAGAATAATGTTGCTTTATTATTTTATTTTTATTACAGGTGAACAAGGGCTTCGCAAGGAATGGCAGTAAAATAAAATATTGTCAAAAACTGTGTGTTTATTTCATTAAAATGATTTTTAATTAAAGTGTGTGTATTTTATTTTTAATTCACACAATAGGATTAATAATTGATAGTTGTCTAATTGACAGCTCTCAATTATTAACCTGGCTTAAACTCACCTTTCAATAGCAAGGTGGCTTTAACCCCTTATTAACCCATTCGCCACCACTACAGGACAATGGGAATAGACAGGCAAAGTGCCAGAAAGGGCGAATCTAATTATAGATTTGCCTTTTCTGGGGTGTCTGGGGGCAGATGTTAGTAGCGGGGGGGGGGGGGCCAAAAATAATGGTCCCTCTCTGGGCTATTATCTGCCCCCACTCGCTGGCTTTGTCTGTCTGGTTGAGAAAATAGGGCGGGAGCCCACGCATTTTTTTCAACAATTTTACACCTCATATATATATATATATATATATATTATATATATATATTAATATACACATGTCATTGAATTTGTGACACATATATATATATATTTATAGTTCATACACTTCTACATAGTATAATAGCCGCTAATTCAATTGCCGGCTTTTGTGAAAATACAGAACCCGACATGAAATGACACATTTTTTACATAGAGTTAACCATGTCATTTCATGTTGTTTGATATATTGTTTTCACAAACAATTACATGAGTGTATGTGTGCAAAATTTGACACATGTAGGGGTTAATTAAAGGTGTAAATTCGTAGCAAAAAAAATGCGTTTTTTTTTACAACGAATTTACACCTTTAATTAACCCCTACATGTGTGAAATTTTGCACACATACACTCATGTAATTGTTTGTGAAAACCATATATCAAACTACATGAAAAGACATGGTTAACTCTATGTAAACCATGTGTCATTTCATGTCGGCAATTGAATCAGAGGCTATTTTACTATGTAGAAGTGTATGAACTATAAATATATGTATATATGTCACAATGACATGTATATATATATATGTATTCTATGTGTGTATATCTAGTTTTTACAAGGAAAGAAAGGGTTTTTTTAGTTTCAATATTTCTGTCCCATTGACTTGCATTGTGTTTCCGGCATCGGATCGGCGATACCCGATACTTTTTGAGTATCGGGCCGATCCAATCTGATCCGATATTTTAGGATATCGGGCAGTATCGCTCAACACTAGTGGCTACACATCATTAAAGAACTACAAGTCCCAGCACTACAGCCAAAGTATTACAGTAGGTATATTCTTGTATATATGGGCAGTATTATAGTAGTTATATTCTTGTACATAGTGGCAGTATTATAGTAGTTATACACTGTGTTCCAAATTATTATGCAAAAATTGTTTAGGAGTGATGAGGTAAGAATTTTTTTGTTTGTCAGTTAAACTCATTGATGGTGATGTGTGTCAGGACTCTTTATATCACTGTAAGCAATTGCAGACACCTGTGCTCATTAGTTTGGCAGGTGTGTCCAATAAAAGGCAAGACTACTTAAGAAGGCTGTCCCATATTATTAAGCAGCCTACATTTTCTGCCAAAATGGGAAAGAAAAAGGATGTGTCGGCTGCTGAGAAGCAACAAATTGTGGAGTGTTTAGGTCAAGGCATGACTACAATCACCATTGCCAAGACACTTCATCGTGATCACCGCACAATCAAGAAGTATGTAGCTAATTCACATTACACACGTGTGCGTGCTGATAAGGGAATATTGAGGACTCTTTCCTACAGGCAATTACGTCAGGTTAAAAGAGCAGCGGCAAAAAAGCCTTGTCATAGCAGCAGACAAGTTTTTGAAGCTGCTGGTGGCTCCAATGTCCCCCGAACAACAAGATGCAGGGTCCTTCAGAGGTTTGCAGCTGTGCGTAAGCCATCCTGTCGACCTCCTCTATCCACTGCACACAAGCAGAAACGGCTCCAGTGGGCCAAACAATACATGAAGACTGACTTCAAAACTGTTTTGATCACCGATGAGTGCCGTGCAACGCTCGATGGTCCAGATGGATGGAGTGGAGGATGGCTGGTTGATGGACACCCCATGCAAACACGGCTACGGCGCCAACAAGGAGGCGGTGGAGTAATGTTTTGGGCTGGAATCAAGGGGAGAGAGATTGTCGGCCCCTTTAGGATCCCTGAAGGGGTAAAGATGAACTCCATAGTGTATGTTGAGTTTCTCAAACAGCACTTCCTGCCATGGTTCAAGAAGAAGAACCGTGCATTCCGCAGCAAGATCATTTTCATGCATGATAATACACCGTCTCATGCTGCACATAACACATCTGCATCTCTGGCTGCTATGGGCATAAAAGGGGACAAACTTATGGTGTGGCCCCCATGCTCCCCTGACCTCAACCCCATTGAGAACCTCTGGAGCATTATCAAAAGGAGTGTCTATGATGGCGGGAGGCAGTTCACATCTAAGCAACAGCTCTGGGAGGGTATTCTGTCCTCATGCAAAACAATTGAAGCAGAAACCATCCAAAACCTGACAAATTCAATGGACGAGAGAGTTCAGAAGCTCCTTTCAAACAAGGGGTCCTATGTGCAAATGTAACATCACCGAGAATAAAGTTTTGAGTTGAAAACTGTTTGATTTCAGTTTGTAATAACCTGCTAATGCTTATAATTTCACAAATGACCATTTTTTTGTTCTTTATTAAAATGAAAAGGTTGAAAACTCTGCTGTGCATAATAATTTGGAACATGCATTATGAGTGCAGTTTGAGTGTTTTATTTTTTAAAAAATATACTGTTATCATAGGCAGTTTGTGCAAAAACCTTTCAATTGTGCTCTAATAGTTATTTGACTGGAAAATTACAATGACTGAAATTCATATAGGTAATTTGGGAAAATCTGAGAAAATATTATTTGCATAATAAATTGGAACACAGTGTATTCTTGTACATAGGAGCAGTATGATAGTAGTTATATTTTTGTACATAGGAGCAGTATTATAGTAGTTATATTCTTGTACATAGGAGCAGTATTATAGTAGTTATATTCTGTACAGTCATGGCCAAAAGTTTTGAGAATGACACAAATATTAATTTTTACAAAGTCTACTGCTTCACTTTTTCTAATGGCAATTTGCATATACTCCAGAATGTTATAAAGAGTGATCAGCTTAACAGCAATTACTTGCAAAGTCAATATTTGGCTAGAAAATGAACTTTATCCCCCAAAACACATTTCAACATCATTGCAGCCCTGCCTTAAAAGGACCAGCTAACCTCTTTTCATTGATTGCTCCATTAACACAGGTGTGGGTGTTGATGAGGACATGGCTGGAGATCAATCTGTCATGATTAAGTAAGAATGACACCACTGGACACTTTAAAAGAAGGCTGGTGCTTGGCATCATTGTTTCTCTTCTGTTAACCATGGTTATCTCTAAAGAAACATGTGCAGTCATCATTGCAATGCACAAAAATGGCCTAACAGGGAAAGTATCGCAGCTAGAAAGATTGCACCTCAGTCAACAATCTATCGCATCATCAAGAACTTGAAGGAGAGAGGTTCCATTGTTGCCAAAAAGGCTTCAGGGTGCCCAAGAAAGACCAGCAAGCGCCAGGACAGTCTCTTAAAAGTGTTTCAGCTGCGGGATCGGGCTACCAGCAGTGCAGAGCTTGCTCAGGAATGGCAGCAGGCAGGTGTGAGTGCATCTGCACGCACTGTGAGGCGGAGACTCTTGGAGCAAGGCCTGGTCTCAAGGAGGGCAGCAAAGAAGCCACTTCTCTCCAGAAAAAACATCATGGACAGACTGATATTCTGCAAAAGGTACAGGCAGTGGACTGCTGAGGACTGGGGTAAAGTTATTTTCTCTGATGAATCCCCTTTTCGATTGTTTGGGACATCAGGAAAACGCCTCATTCGGAGAAGACAAGGTGAGCGCTACCACCAGTCTTGTCTCATGCCAACTGTTAAGCATCCTGAAACCATTCATGTGTGGGGTTGCTTCTCAGCCAAGGGAATCGGCTCTCTCACAGTCTTGCCTAAAAACACAGCCATGAATAAAGAATGGTACCAGAATGTCCTCCAAGAGCAACTTCTCCCAACCCTCCAAGAGCAGTTTGGCGATCAACAATGCCTTTTCCAGCATGATGGAGCACCTTGCCATAAAGCAAAGGTGATAACTAAATGGCTCAAGGAACAAAACATAGAGATTTTGGGTCCATGGCCTGGAAACTCCCCAGATCTTAATCCCATTGAGAACTTGTGGTCAATCATCAAGAGACGGGTGGACAAACAAAAACCTAAAAATTCTGACAAAATGAAAGCATTGATTGTGCAAGAATGGACTGCTATCAGTCAGGATTTGGTCCAGAAGTTGATTGAGAGCATGCCAGGGAGAATTGCAGAGGTCCTGAAGAAGAAGGGTCAACACTGCAAATATTGACTTGCTGCATTAACTCATTCTAACTGTCAATATAAGCTTTTGTTACTCATATGTTTGCAATTATATTTCTGTCTGTGATAAGAACATCTGTCAAACACACATAAAAACCAGAGGGCAGCAGATCATGTGAAAATATAATATTTGTGTCATTCTCAAAACTTTTGGCCATGACTGTACATGGGGGCAGTATTATAGTAGTTATATTCATGTACATAGGGGGCAGTATTATAGTAGGTATATTCTTCTACATAGATGCAGTATTATAGCAGTTATTCCTGTACATAGGGGCAGTATTATAGTAGTTATATTCTAGTACATAGGAGCAGTATTATAGTAGTTATATTCTTGTACATAGGAGCAGTATTATAGTAGTTATATTCTTGTACATAGAGGGCAGTATAACAGTAGTTATATTCTTGTACATAGGGGCAGTATTATAGTAGTTATATTCTTGTACATAGGAGCAGTATTATAGTAGTTATATTCTTGTACATAGGGGCAGTATTATAGTAGTTATATTCTTGTACATAGGGGCAGTATTATAGTAATTATATTCTTGTACATAGGGGCAGTATTATAGTAGTTATATTCTTGTACATAGGAGCAGTATTATAGTAGTTATATTCTTGTACATAGGAGCAGTATTATAGTAGTTATATTCCTGTACATAGGGGAAGTATTATAGTAGTTATATTCTTGTATATAGGGGCAGTATTATACTAGTTATATTCTTGTACATAGCGGGCAGTATTATAGTAGTTATATTCTTGTACATAGGGGCGTTATTATAGTAGTTATATTCTTGTACATAGGGGCAGTATTATAGTAGTGATATTCTTGTACATAGGGGCGTATTTATAGTAGTTATATTCTTGTACATAGGGGCAGTATTCTAGTAGTGATATTCTTGTACATAGGAGCAGTATTATAGTAGTTATATTCTTGTACATAGGGGCAGAATTATAGTAGTTATATTCTTGTACATAGAGGGCAGTATTATAGTAGTTATATTCTTGTACATAGGAGCAGTATTATAGTAGTTATATTCCTGTACATAGGGGAAGTATTATAGTAGTTATATTCTTGTATATAGGGGCAGTATTATACTAGTTATATTCTTGTACATAGCGGGCAGTATTATAGTAGTTATATTCTTGTACATAGAGGGCAGTATTATAGTAGTTATATTCTTGTACATAGGGGCAGTATTATAGTAGTGATATTCTTGTACATAGAGGGCAGTATTATAGTAGTTATATTCTTGTACATGGGGGCAGTATTATAGTAATTATATTCTTGTACATAGGGGCGGTATTATAGTAGTTATATTCTTGTACATAGAGGGTGTAGCGCCCGCGTCCCTGCCTGCTGCCAGACAGGGACGTCGCTCTCCTCACCTGCGCTCAGCGTCCTCAGTGCTTCCAGCCTCCTCTACGCCTCTGGCATCCTCGGCGTCCTCCTTCCGCCCTGCTGGTCCTGCGCGCTCCTTCCCTGCTACTGGCCTTAGGGCGCGCGCCCGCACCCTCCCCCGCTCTTAAAGGAGCCGCGCGCATTTTCCAAATCAGTCTCCAGCCAATGCTGGAGGACTCCACCCTATATTAAGGGCTTCCTCCTTAATGTAGGGGCCCGAGCAATGTTGTTCCTGTGCAGTCTAACTCTGTTTCAGCCATCAGCTCATGATTCCAGTTACCTGCCTGTTACCTGTCGGCTTGCCTGTCTGCCATCCGTCTGCGGTTCCATCCAGAGGTTCGGACGTCATCTGCAGAGATCCCCGGCTCTTGCCTGCTCATCTAGGAGCGATCATCTGCCATCCGACTGCAGCTCCATCCGGAAGTTCGGACATCATCTGCGGAGATCCCCGGCTCTTGCCTGCTCACCTGGGAGCGATCATCTGCCATCCGACTGCAGCTCCATCCGGAAGTTCGGACATCATCTGCAGAGATCTACGGCTCTTGCCTGCTCACCTGGGAGCGATCATCTGCCATCCGACTGCAGCCTACCTGGAGGCTCCACCATATCAGGTCGTATATGCCTGCCCTGTTCTAGAGACTGCCTGGTCACTTGCCGTGACAACCTGCCTGTCTAGAGACTGCCTGGTCACTTGCCGTGACAACCTGCCTGTCCAGAGACTGCCTGGTCACTTGCCGTGACAACCTGCCTGTCCCAGAGACTGCCTTGGTCACTTGCTGTGACAACCTGCCTGTCCCAGAGACTGCCGTGACAACCTGCCTGTCCCAGAGACTGCCGTGACAACCTGCCTGTCCCAGAGACTGCCTTGGTCACTTGCCGTGACAACCTGCCTGTCCCAGAGACTGCCTTGGTCACTTGCTGTGACAACCTGCCTGTCCAGATACTGCCTGGTCACTTGCCGTGACAACCTGCCTGTCCCAGAGACTGCCTTGGTCACTTGCCGTGACAACCTGCCTGTCCCAGAGACTGCCTTGGTCACTTGCTGTGACAACCTGCCTGCCCAGATACTGCCTGGTCACTTGCCGTGACAACCTGCCTGTCCCAGAGACTGCCTTGGTCACTTGCTGTGACAACCTGCCTGTCCCAGAGACTGCCTTGGTCACTTGCTGTGACAACCTGCCTGTCCAGAGACTGCCTCGGTCACTTACCATTACAACCTGCCTGCCCAGAGACTTCCTTGGTCACTTGCTGTGACAAACCTGCTTGTCCAAGAGACTACCTATATCCCCTGCCGTGATTCCCTGCCCTTTTCCCGGGTGCCACCCGCTCTCTTACAAGTAATCTCTCTTGTATAATAAAGCTTTGTGGTTCCACCAACCTGACCTGTCTCGTCAGTAGTTCCACCCACCAGACCCGTTACAGTTTGCTCGGGCCATGGAACCCGGTGGCACCCAAACCCCTTCACTCCCGGAACTGTGTCATGAGCTGTCTCGCCAGAGGTCTCAACAGGAGGCCATCCTGGGTCACCTGCGGAACGTCAATTCCCGTCTGGACACTCTGAATTCATCACCAGCAACCATCGCTGGAGCCATGACTCATAATCCGTCAGTCCCGCTGATTCCCAATTCCGTGGTTTCCATTCCCGGACCCCGACTGTCAGCTCCTCCTAGGTTCGGAGGCGATCCTGCTCTGGCTCGGGGTTTCATTAATCTGTGCACCCTGCATTTTGAACTCCTGGCACACCAGTTTAACTCTGATCGGGCCAAAATTGCCTTCATCATGTCCCATCTCACCGGAGAGGCCCTGGCCTGGCTTAATCCTCTCTGGGAGAGAGAGGATCCTCTGGTATCTGACCTGCCTGCTTTTCTCTCGGCCTTCCGGAAGATATTTGACGAACCTGGACGGAAGACTTCCTCTGCATCATCTCTGCTGCGTCTCCGTCAGGAGAGCCTCACCGTTGGTCAATATGCCATACGGTTCCGGACTTTAGCCTCAGAACTAGCTTGGGACAATGAAGCTCTAATTTCGGTCTTCTGGAGGGTCTGTCCGGCCGTATTAAAGACGAACTTGCCGGTCGGGACATTCCAACCTCTCTAGATGATTTAATAAATCTTGCCATCGAATTGATCTACGGTTCCAGGAACGAGCCAAAGAGATCACCCGTAAAAAGAAATTTTCCCATCTTGCACCCTCGTGTCAGAGATCCATAACCTCTTCCGTTTCTCCTCAGGTGCACACTGTTGAGCCTATGCAGGTCGACCAGACCAAGATGGTCAAAGCCCGTCAGGACTCACGCCGTGCCGAGAGAAGTTGCTTCTACTGCGGCAGTAAGGAGCACTGGATCCAAACCTGTCCGGAGAAGTCGGGAAACGCCTGTGTCTAGGTTCGCTCGGAGAGGTCAATCTAGACAAATATAATCCTCTTCATCCCTGCTGCTGTCGGTTTCAATTCTGCTCGGTAAGAACCGCCACTTCGAAATGGCCCAACTTGATTCTGGAGCAGCTGGGAATCTCGTGTCACAGGCTCTAGTAGAGAAGTATCACATTCCCACCAAACCTCTTGTTGAACCTGTATCTGTTGCTGCTGTGGATGGGGCCTCCTACCTCATCCCATCCGACTTATCACCGAAGTCATAACCCTGCAGGTGGGAATGTTGCATTCTGAGAGCATCTCGTTTCATGTTTTACCCGGACTCTCTCATGCTTTTTTACTAGGTCTGCCTTGGCTTCAAAAACATGCACCTGTGCTCGATTGGCAGAGTGGAGAGGTTCTTCGCTGGGGACAGGACTGTCATAAAACGTGTCTGCTACCTGTTCATCCTATCTATTCTTCTCCTACACCTGCTAATCTACCTGGACTCCCGATTCCATATTGGTCATTTGCTGATGTCTTCAATAAAAAGGAAGCAGAGACATTACCCCCGCATAGACCATATGATTGCCCGATTGACCTATTGCCCGGTACTACGCCTCCCCGTGGGCGTATTTACCCGTTGTCTGCTGCTGAGACCAGGTCGATGTCCGAATATATCGAGGAGAACTTAGCAAAGGGATTCATCCGGAAATCTACCTCCCCAGCGGGAGCAGGTTTCTTCTTTCGTTAAAAAGAAAGACGGATCTCTCCGTCCCTGTATGACTACAGAGGCCTAAATTCGATCACGGTGAAGAATAAGTACCCTCTTCCGCTCATTCCAGAACTGTTTGATCGTCTTAGAGGGGCTAGAGTCTTCACCAAACTAGATCTTCGTGGAGCATACAACCTGGTTCGTATCCGTCGAGGAGATGAATGGAGACGGCATTCAACACCCGGGACGGCCACTACAGTACCTGGTGATGCCCTTTGGTCTCTGTAATGCTCCAGCAGTCTTTCAAGAGTTGGTCAATGACATCTTCCGGGACCTCCTCTACTCCTGTGTTGTGGTGTACCTTGACGACATCTTGGTCTTCTCTCCGGATCTTCAGTCTCACCGGAGGGATGTTCGTCAGGTTCTGCTCAGGCTCAGGCAGAATCACCTCTTCGCCAAATATGAGAAGTGCCTCTTTGAGCAGACTTCGCTTCCGTTTCTGGGCTACATTATTTCTCAGACAGGCCTACGAATGGATCCAGAGAAACTGTCTGCCATCGAGAAATGGCCCCGACCAGAGGGGTTGAAGGCCATTCAGCGGTTTCTGGGATTCGCCAACTATTACCGTCTCTTCATACCGCACTTCTCTTCCAGGACTGCTCCAATCTCAGCGCTCACTCGCAAGGATGCTAACCCCAAACAGTGGACGACCGAAGCAGAGGAGGCCTTCCTTTCTCTTAAACAGGCCTTCTCTTCCGCTCCAGTGCTGCATCGCCCGGATGGCAACAAGCAGTTCTTCCTGGAGGTGGACGCTTCCTCTGCTGGAGCCGGAGCGGTTTCTTACCCAAAAATCGTCATCCGGGAGGATGGTATCCTGCGGTTTCTTCTCCAAACTCTTCTCCTCCTCCGAGCGCAACTACTCCATAGGAGATCGAGAGTTATTGGCCAATAAGTTGGCATTGGAGGAGTGGCGTTACCTACTCGAAGGGGCTCTTCATCCGGTAATTATCTACACGGACCACAAAAATCTGGCATCCCTCCAGCAGGCACAGAGACTTAATCCTCGCCAAGCCCGGTGGTCCTTGTTTTTTGCCCGCTTCGATTTTCTTTTGCATTTTCGCCCAGCTGACAAAAACGTCAAGGCGGATGCCTTGTCTCGGTCTTTCCTGGTGTCGGATCTCGAAGATGAGCCTAAACATATCATCGATCCCGCCAGAGTGATGCAGGTGGCTCCCGTGAGTCTAAACCGTCTCCCTCCTGGTAAGACGTTCGTATCAGAGACTGATCGGAGGAGAATTCTACATTGGGGGTCATTCGTCTAAACTCGCTGGCCACGCTGGTCAAAAAAAGACCCTCCAACTCATTACCCGGCATTATTGGTGGCCTACCCTGCACAAAGACGTAATAGACTTTGTTTCTGCCTGTGTTTCCTGTGCCCGCAACAAAGTTCCGAGACACCTGCCTACCGGCCGTCTTCTTCCGCTTCCTGTACCCGCTGCCCCCTGGCAGCATATAGCATGGACTTCATTACTGATCTTCCCGTCTCTGCTGGTTGTACAGTCATTTGGGTGGTCACTGACCGCTTTTCCAAGATGGCTCACTTCATTCCTCTGCCAGGTCTTCCGTCTGCACCCGAGTTGGCTAAAGACTTTATCCGCCACATCTTCCGTCTTCATGGTCTGCCTCGTCACATTGTGTCGGATCGTGGGGTTCAGTTCACCTCACGTTTCTGGAGGAGCCACTTGTAAGTTGCTAGACGTCACCCTGGATTTTTCCTCCGCTTACCACCCACAGTCCAATGGACAAGTTGAACGAATAAATCAGAATTTGACCAGTTATCTTCGACACTTCGTTATGCCCACCATTCTGACTGGGTGGAGCTCCTGCCTTGGGCCGAATTCTCCTACAATAATCATGAGAGCGAATCTTCCACCAAGTCTCCGTTTTTTGTAGTCTTCGGTCAGCACCCTCGGATCCCTGTCCCTGTTTCCATCTCTGTGGACAATCCAGCTGCGGAATCTCTGGTTAGAGAATTCTCCTCCATTGGAGAGTACCCGGTCCGCACTCATTCAGTCATCCGAGCGCATGAAAAGACATGCTGACAAAAAACGTCTGGATCCTCCTCAATTCCGTCCTGGGGACAAAGTCTGGCTTTCGTCCAAATATGTTCGACTCAAAATTCCGTCCTACAAGTTAGGTCCTCGGTTCATCGGTCCTTTTGAGATCATCAGTCAGATCAATCCGGTGTCCTATAAATTGAAACTCCCGGCCAAATTTGAGAATTCCTAATTCTTTTCATGTATCTCTCCTCAAACCTGTGGTTCTTACTCTTTTTTTAAGTCTACAGGTACACCTCCTGCTCCAGTGTCTGCTGATGATGAATTTGAGGTAGAGAACATTCTGGCCACAAAAAGGGTAGGAAGAAAGACTTATTTTTTGGTGGATTGGAAGGGGTTTGGTCCTGAGGAGAGAACCTGGGAGCCTCGGGAGAACATCCATGCCCCTCTTATCCTAACTAAATTTCTTTCTGGCCTAAAGAAGGGGGGGCCTAGAGGGGGGGTACTGTAGCGCCCGCGTCCCTGCCTGCTGCCAGACAGGGACGTCGCTCTCCTCACCTGCGCTCAGCGTCCTCAGTGCTTCCAGCCTCCTCTACGCCTCTGGCATCCTCGGCGTTCTCCTTCCGCCCTGCTGGTCCCGCGCGCTCCTTCCCTGCAAACTGGCCTTAGGGCGCGCGCCCGCACCCTCCCCCGCTCTTAAAGGAGCCGCGCGCATTTTCCAAATCAGTCTCCAGCCAATGCTGGAGGACTCCACCCTATATTAAGGGCTTCCTCCTTAATGTAGGGGCCCGAGCAATGTTGTTCCTGTGCAGTCAAACTCTGTTTCACCCATCAGCTCCTGATTCCAGTTACCTGCCTGTTACCTGTCGGCTTGCCTGTCTGCCATCCGTCTGCGGTTCCATCCAGAGGTTCGGACGTCATCTGCAGAGATCCCCGACTCTTGCCTGCTCATCTAGGAGCGATCATCTGCCATCCGACTGCAGCTCCATCCGGAAGTTCGGACATCATCTGCGGAGATCCCCGGCTCTTGCCTGCTCACCTGGGAGCGATCATCTGCCATTCCGACTGCAGCTCCATCCGGAAGTTCGGACATCATCTGCAGAGATCCACGGCTCTTGCCTGCTCACCTGGGAGCGATCATCTCCATCCGACTGCAGCCTACCTGGAGGCTCCACCATATCAGGTCGTATATGCCTGCCCTGTTCTAGAGACTGCCTGGTCACTTGCCGTGACAACCTGCCTGTCTAGAGACTGCCTGGTCACTTGCCGTGACAACCTGCCTGTCCAGAGACTGCCTGGTCACTTGCCGTGACAACCTGCCTGTCCCAGAGACTGCCTTGGTCACTTGCCGTGACAACCTGCCTGTCCCAGAGACTGCCTTGGTCACTTGCCGTGACAACCTGCCTGTCCCAGAGACTGCCTTGGTCACTTGCTGTGACAACCTGCCTGTCCAAGTACTGCCTGGTCACTTGCCGTGACAACCTGCCTGTCCCAGAGACTGCCTTGGTCACTTGCCGTGACAACCTGCCTGTCCGAGAGACTGCCTCGGTCACTTACCATTACAACCTGCCTCCCCAGAGACTTCCTTGGTCACTTGCTGTGACAAACCTGCTTGTCCAAGAGACTACCTATATCCCCTGCCGTGATTCCCTGCCCTTTTCCCGGGTGCCACCCGCTCTCTTACAAGTAATCTCTCTTGTATAATAAAGCTTGTGGTTCCACCAACCTGACCTGTCTCGTCAGTAGTTCCACCCACCAGACCCGTTACAGAGGGCAGTATTACAGTAGTTATATTCTTGTATATAGGGGCAGTATATAACTAGTTATATTCTTGTACATAGAGGGCAGTATTATAGTAGTTATATTCTTGTACATAGGGGCAGCATTATAGTAGTTATATTCTTGTACATAGAGGGCAGTATTATAGTATTATATTCTTGTACATAGGGGCGGTATTATAGTAGTGATATTCTTGTACATAGAGGGCAGTATTATAGTAGTTATATTCTTGTACATAGGGGCAGTATTATAGTAGTGATATTCTTGTACATAGAGGGCAGTATTATAGTAGTTATATTCTTGTATATAGGGCAGTATTATACTAGTTTATTCTTGTACATAGAGGGCAGTATTATAGTAGTTATATTCTTGTACATAGGGGCGGTATTATATAGTTATATTCTTGTACATAGAGGGCATTATTATAGTAGTTATATTCTTGTACATAGGGGGCAGTATTATAGTAGTTATATTCTTGTACATAGGGGCAGTATTATAGTAGTTATATTCTTGTACATAGGGGCAGTATTATATTAGTTATATTCTTGTACATGGGGCAGTATTATAGTAGTTATATTCTTGTACATAGGGGCAGTATTATAGTAGTTATATTCTTGTATATAGGGACAGTATTATAGTAGTTATATTCTTGTACATAGGGGCAGTATTATATTAGTTATATTCTTGTACATGGGGCAGTATTATAGTAGTTATATTCTTGTACATAGGGGCAGTATTATAGTAGTTATATTCTTGTATATAGGGGCAGTATTATAGTAGTTATAATCTTGTACACAGTGGGCAGCAATATAGTTTTTTATATTTTTTTCACATAAGGCAGTCAGTTTTACAATAGTTATTTCTAGTACAAGCAGTTCAGTATTATATCAGTTATATTTCCTCTATACGGGCAGTTGTTATAGTACTTAGAACTTTTGAATTGTTCTTAACAAGTCAGAAACCTTAAGAGCTTCATAAAGTGACCGATTAAAATAGAATAACGCTGCTAAGGCCACGTGAACTGTGAAGCCGCAAGGGCCAAATTCTGTAAATAGCATCATCCAGTGTTAACCTGTCATCAAAATAAAGTCACTTCCATCAGAATTTTCTAAATTTAGCCCCATTAAGTGCTTTGGCGCCACAAGTCTTTGTTTCTCCTCGCACATAAGGAAATGACAGTAGCAGTGCAGCCTGCGTGCAAACATGGAGGTGATACATTTTAAGCAATCAGATTATGCCGAGCGAAGCAACACAGCAGCGAGGTTATTACACAAGCTTATCACTGCAAGTCAGCAAAAGTCCAACACAACCAAGAACACTTACCAGGAACACAGTGACCCGTATAAAAAGGTGTATTAATGCAGGACTGCACCAAACATGGCCGACGGGTGTTCTACAGGATAAGAGCAAAGAATGCGGCAACTTAAAGAGGAGTTGTCAACAGGTTAAAAGTGGACGGTGTTTGCTCTAGTTTTTATTTTCGGCTGATCCCCAGAGTATTCAGGTTTTTTTTTTCCCTTTAAATCCGACAAATGGTTCCAGAGATATGGGCCTTTTTTTATGATCTGTACCGAGGGGGCTGGCTCATAGAACTCCAAAGACACGCCTCTGAGGAGTCGAATGAGCCACGCCCTCTTAGCAAAGACTATAGAAAATCCCTTATCTATGGAACGTACAGCAGATTTAAAAAAAAGAAAAAAAAAACTCAGAGAAATGGTAGAAATAAAAAATATAGAAAAAAAAGAACAAACACTGCTCACTTTTTACTGATGACACTTAGAAATCATGATGTCGCTTGTCACCAGCCAAAGAAGCAATGTTTAAAAGGGTTTATGGTTTAAAAAAAAAAAAAAAACCCTCCACCAAATGTATATGTTTTAAAATAATAACTGGGTTTTACTCCTCCTCCCCTGTCCATCGTTGATTTCTGCCGCTGCACAGTGTCTTATACAGTCTGTAGCACTGGCAACATTTTGGCAGCGCTGCAGACAATTAGTGAGCTCAGCGGCTTGTGCCATCAACTCGGGCTTAGCTGCTGAGCTCAATGATTGCCTGCAGCGCTGTAGATATGTCACAATGCCGTAGACAATGAGATATACCAGGGACTAGCGGGGAGTCTCAGGGAGGGTGAGTACAACAAGTATATTTGTTTTTTTGACACAATCTGCACTGGGGGAGAGGGGTTTTACAAAACTGCAACTCCCTTTTGAAGAAATATGGATAACTCATACCTTATGGGCAACGTATGTCTGAGAGTTTATATTTTCAGTTTTCTTTAATTTTTCAGTTATTTTATCATTGTATTTCATTTAGGCTTTAAGGATACTGCCACTTGTCACACGACTCACTCTAAACACATAGTAGAGAAAGTTGTCCTGGACAGTAGGGGTTGTCCTGGCTTGGGACAAAAGTCTGCAGAGAACTCTATGAATTGTGACAACGTGCAGTGCGCATTCTGAGACAATGCCGCGTTATTCCCGTAGCGACCAGGCAGAGACGTGGATAAGGAGCAATGATTTACATGTGAGCATATCAGAACTACGACAACCTATAGCACAAAGTAACACTATTTTTTATGGAGACATTACTACACAATAATTTCATTTTCCTGCACATTGATGGTATTAGAACGAGTTGACTGAGAATCCGTCAGTGAGCTTGTTCTAATGGGTAAAATGTAACTATTTTGTGAGCTCTTTTCACCTGGGTTATGACCATATCAAATTTAATCAACTCTCGTGGTCTATGGTCATAAATCAGCACAGAGGAGATTATAAAAAAAAAGAGAAAAAAAAAGTGTGTAGCAAAGCCAGGTAGGACTGGGTTATAGCACTTAAATCCTAGTTCTAAAGTAGACCCACCGGGCTAGCCTTTAACTAAAACCAGGGTCTGTGTTGGTGACAATTTGCTGGATGAAGCGGAGTCAGGTGTGCTGCTGGTGAGTGACCAGCCAAATGTGAGCTATAGCTAAGAGAGAGTCATGAAGTCTCTCTCTGAATGAAGACTGCATGGCTCAGCTAGGAAAGCTGAGCAGTCTGTGTGTTGAAAACAGCAGCTTGCTCATTGTGAACTGTGCATGGATATGAATACTTCTCTTTGGCGCTGGAAGCTGCCGGAGCTCGTGTTGAAGGTGATACCGAGACTAGTGGGATCTGCCTCTTATTTGAGTAAAGTTTGCTTTAGTAGCTTTAGTGAGCCCCACACTGACATATGTACTGCTAAATGAACTGCTTATTTGCTGTGATACCTTTGTGACCAGATGAGGTTGTTTTTAATTTGAAATCTCTTGAAGTTTTATGACAGCAATAAAGAGTTAATGTTTGGACCAAACGGCATTGCCTGTGTGAACGCTACCTACTGCTAGGTCCTAAAGAAAAGATATTCTTTAGGACATCCATGAGTCCTCTTAAGGCATATGGACAGATGTCGTCTTAATTTGACAAACCTGTTTTTAATTTGGTCAAAAACAGGATGATGGCCGCTTGTAATGAAGGGTTTCTCCTAACCTTTAGGTTCTATTGTTCATGAAAAAAGGTAAAAAAAAAGAAAATAGTAACTCTAATTCCCCACCACTCCAGTGGATTCCACTGGGCCTGGTAGCGATGTAGCGTCCATAGTCACTTGCCCCTGAAGCCCCCGATTGACCACAGGTCTAGCGACTGATGGATAGAACACCATCATTTCTGGTTCGTAAGCTCCTGGGGCACAACTTGGGGTCAAGACGTTGCAATTGGGTCATCAGATACTAATATACAAAGTGTCTTCTAACTAAAATCTTAAAAGAAGTTTTCTTACTGGTTTGTTGCTTAAGATCTCAAAAAAGAAACCTCACGACGAGTAAGTTAGGAAGCAGGGATGCCCAATGACTTCATACATGTTCCTTTCCTACGCAGTTCCATCCTCGAAACTGATGACCATCTGAGGTCCTGCTCATCATCGAGACACAAAAGGTAACAAATCTACAAAACCTCAACTTGTTTCTGTTTTTGTTGATTAATGCCGTGGTTTCTTTCACACTTTGTCCTTGTGGGTCCTAAAACTGTGAGGAGGCATGATGGCGTAATACAGACCATGATCTCCCTTTACCCCAGCGTTCTCATCTCAAGCTCGTTGGGGAT
>JARQOD010000006.1:441052373-441146250 GCA_033576555.1 Oophaga sylvatica
TTTTAAAAACCAAAACTTTTAAATTGTTTTTAAAGTAAAAAAACCCTTAAGAGCTTCATAAAGTGACCGATTAAAAATAGAATAACGCTGCTAAGGCCCGTGAATTGAAGCCGCAAGGGCCAAATTCTGTAAAAACACCCCAGTGTTAACCGTCATCAAAAAAAAAGTCATTCCATAAATTTCTAATTTTAGCCCCAAAAAGTGCTTTGGGCCACAAGTCTTTGTTTCTCGCAATAGGAAATAAGTACAGTGCACCCTGCGTCAAAAGGGGGGAAACATTTTAAATGCAATCAGATTATGCGAGCGAAGCAACACACAGCGAGGTTATTACACAGCTTTATCACGAAAGTCAAAAAAAGTCCAACAAACCAAGAAAAAAATTAAAAGGAAACAGTGACCCAAAAAAAGGTGTTTTGGGATGAAAATGGGCCAGGGTGTTCTACAGGAAAAAGACAAGAATGCGGCAATTAAGGGATTTTTTCAACAGGTTAAAAAAGTGGGGGTTGTTTGCTCTAGTTTTTTTCGGCTGACCCCCAGAGTATTCGGGTTTTTTTTTTTTTTTTTTTTCCTTTAAATCCGAAAAATGGTTCCCAGAGATAGGGGCCTTTTTTTTAGACGTCCCGGGGGGGCGTTCATAGAACTCCAAAACAGCCTTGAGGATGAATGAGCCACCCCTCTTAGCAAAGACTATAGAAAACCCCTTTAGGGAACTGTACGAGATTTAAAAAAAGAAAAAAAAAACTCAGGAAATGTAAAATAAATTTTTTAGAAAAAAAAGAAAAAATTATTTTTAAATAAATAAATTAAAATAGTGAGGGTTGTAAGAAAGAAGAAGGTTTAAAAGGGTTTTTTTAAAAGGTTAAAAAAAAAAAAAAATGTAAAAGAATTTTTTAAAAAAAAGGTTTTTATTTGGTATGGAAAATTTCGGGAAGGGTTTTAAAAAGGTAGAATGGAAAAAGGAGCGGAGAAATTAGTGAGTAGGGTTGTCAAAAAAGGTTATTTATTAATTAAAAGTGCAGGAAAAAATAAAAAAAAATTAGAAAAAAAAAAAAAAAAAAAAAGGGGGGACCAGGGAGGGAAGAAAAAAGATAGTTTTTTGAAAAAAGATGGGGGAAGGGGTTTTTAAAAACGAACTCCCCTTTTTAAAAAATTGGTAAAAATCATCCTTTGGGGCAACGTATGTCCGGAAATTTATATTTTCAGTTTTTTTTAATTTTTTAGTTTTTTTATCTTGTTTTTCATTTTGGGTTTAAGGGTACGCCCTTGTCACACGACTCACTCTAAACACATAGTAGAGAAAGTAGTCCTGGACAGTAGGGGTTGTCCTGGCTTGGGACAAAAGAGAGAACTCTATGAATTGTGACAACGTGCAGTGCGCATTCTGAGACAATGCCGCGTTATTCCCGTAGCGACCAGGCAGAGACGTGGATAAGGAGCAATGATTTACATGTTGAGCATATCAGAACTACGACAACCTATAGCACAAAGTAACACTATTTTTTATGGAGACATTACTACACAATAATTTCATTTTCCTGCACATTGATGGTATCAGAACGAGTTGACTGAGAATCCGTCAGTGAGCTTGTTCTAATGGGTAAAATGTAACTATTTTGTGAGCTCTTTTCACCTGGGTTATGACCATATCAAATTTAATCAACTCTCGTGGTCTATGGTCATAAATCAGCACAGAGGAGATTATAAAAAAAAGAGAAAAAAAAGTGTGTAGCAAAGCCAGGTAGGACTGGGTTATAGCACTTAAATCCTAGTTCTAAAGTAGACCCACCGGGCTAGCCTTTAACTAAAACCAGGGTCTGTGTTGGGTGACAATTTGCTGGATGAAGCGGAGTCAGGTGTGCTGCTGGTGAGTGACCAGCCAAAATGTGAGCTATAGCTAAGAGAGAGTCATGAAGTCTCTCTCTGAATGAAGACTGCATGGCTCAGCTAGGAAAGCTGAGCAGTCTGTGTGTTGAAACAGCAGCTTGCTCATTGTGAACTGTGCATGGATATGAATACTTCTCTTTGGCGCTGGAAGCTGCCGGAGCTCGTGTTGAAGGTGATACGAGACTAGTGGGATCTGCCTCTTATTTGAGTAAAGTTTGCTTTAGTAGCTTTAGTGAGCCCCACACTGACATATGTACTGCTAAATGAACTGCTTATTTGCTGTGATACCTTTGTGACCAGATGAGGTTGTTTTTAATTTGAAATCTCTTGAAGTTTTATGACAGCAATAAAGAGTTAATGTTTGGACCAAACGGCATTGCCTGTGTGAACGCTACCTACTGCTAGGTCCTAAAGAAAAGATATTCTTTAGGACATCCATGAGTCCTCTTAAGGCATATGGACAGATGTCGTCTTAATTTGACAACCTGTTTTAATTTGGTCAAAAACAGGATGATGGCCGCTTGTAATGAAGGGTTTCTTCCTAACCTTTAGGTTCTATTGTTCATGAAAAAAGGTAAAAAAAAAGAAAATAGTAACTCTAATTCCCCACCACTCCAGTGGATTCCACTGGGCCTGGTAGCGATGTAGCGTCCATAGTCACTTGCCCGCTGAAGCCCCCGATTGACCACAGGGTCTAGCGACTGATGGATAGAACACCATCATTTCTGGTTCGTAAGCTCCTGGGGGCACAACTTGGGGTCAAGACGTTGCAATTGGGTCATCAGATAACTAATATACAAAGTGTCTTCTAACTAAAATCTTAAAAGAAGTTTTCTTACGGGTTTGTTGCTTAAGATCTCCAAAAAGAAACCTCTACGACGAGTAAGTAGGAAGCAGGGATGCCCAATGACTTCATACATGTTCCTTTCCTACGCAGTTCCATCCTCGATAACTGATGACCATCGGAGGTCCTGCTCATCATCGAGGACACAAAAGGTAACAAATCTGACAAAACCTCAACTTGTTTCTGTTTTTGTTGATTAATGCCGTGGTTCTTTCACACTTTGTCCTTGTGGGTCCTAAAACTGTGAGGAGGCATTGATGGCGTAATACAGAGCCATGATCTCCCTTTAGCCCCAGCGTTCTCATCTTCAAGCTCGGATTGGAGGATGAGTCCTCCGGCCGTGATATATTGTGTTCCTAACATTGCAGAATGTATGAATAGGAGATAAAAAGGTTATTTTAGAGAGGACTTTTAATGAGTTCCTTGTGATGGTGGAAATCAATGTTTTCTCTGGGGAGGACCTTTTTTCTGATAAAAAAAAGAAAATCCCATGTGCTCACTCATGGGGAGGGAAGGTGTTCTCCGAGCAAGGTCACGAATGACTGCTGCGGTTTGTGCTCTCGTTTTGCTACGGTCTCGTTATTTCCAGGTCTCCACTAAGTGGCAAATAAACATGGAAGGTTTTGCCGCGGAGGACCGCTATTAACCCTCACCCGTCCTAAACCACAGATTGGAGGATCTCCAGCCGACAACATCGCCTCCATGCTGACAAATGAAAAATCATTTCTATCTAAATGCAAATGTTTCCGCTTGATCACCAGAGCAAGAACGTTACCGAACACTCCATGGAGGGATCATGGACTTCATGCCAGTGAGCAAAAGTTACAGGGGCATAACTAGTATGACCGGGGGATCACAGACAACAGGTTATGAACCTATCAGTGGGTCCGACCATTGGATCGTCACTAGAGATGGGCAGACACCTGGATGTTCGGGTCTGGTCGAACAGTTAAAAAAGGTTTGAGTACCAGAACAGTACCTGACCCGAACCCCATTCACTTGATTGGGGGGCACGAACGTCCAGTGTTTACCATACTGTCATGTGCATGACAACGCAGCAAACATTGCGTCCGACTAGTGGTAAAATCATTACAACCGGTCAGACAACCGTGGTTGCGCAGCTGCGATCGGAGGTATAAAGTTCACCTCTGGTCCCCAGGTGTCAGCTGATGGGACTACTGGTCCCATCAGCCGACACCTTCTACAGCCATTAACAGTGAGGGCAGGAGCAGCGGATGGGAGTATTCAGTTCAAATTCACAGTAGTGAAATTCTCCTGATGAACTCGTCTCTGCACTGTGAGACTTTCTCATGGTGCTAGCGGGGATCTCACCGAGGTCACCGCAGTTCAGCCCGGCTGAAAACACAGCCTCATGGATTACGGCGTGGGACAGAATGAAGGAGAGGTGTAAGATATTGTTGGTTATTATTTTTTATTTATTACAGGAGACGAGGGCTTCAGTGGAATTAGGTGTTAGGGGAGTATAACGGTGTTTGTTATTAGTAAAATAAAAAATTAAAACTGTTTTGTTTTATTTCTAATAAAGGACTTTATTCTGGCTGTGTCTTTATTTACCATACAACTATAGGATTAGTAAGGGATGGGTATCTTATAGAAGCCTCTCCATTACTAAACTGTGGGCCTGATGTCACCTGCAAATACAAAGGTGACATCAACCCTACAAATATTAACCCCACTTGCCACTGCTACAGAGCAAAGCACCAGAACTGGCACATCTAAAAGATGCGAGTTTTTAGGATGGTGGGTGCCAATATCCATGGCCCCTTACCAGCCTGACAATATCCCCAGCGGTCTGCTTTAGCTTGGCTGGTTGTAGAAAAATGGGGGGACCCCTGTCCTTTTTTAAAATTATTTATTTAATTAAAAAATACGGCGTGGGACCCCTTTATTCTTGATAATTCTTTGTACATACATTACATTACTGATCCTGAGTTACATCCTGTATTATCCTCCAGAGCTGCACTCACTATTCTGCTGGTGCAGTCACTGTGTACATACATTACATTACTGATCCAGAGATACATCCTGTATTATACCCCAGAGCTGCACTCTCTATTCTGCTGGTGCAGTCACTGTGTACATACATTACTGATCCTGAGTTACATCCTGTATTATCCTCCAGAGCTGCACTCACTATTCTGCTGGTGCAGTCACTGTGTACATACATTACTGATCCTGAGTTACATCCTGTATTATACTCCAGAGCTGCACTCACTATTCTGCTGGTGCAATCACTGTGTACATACATTACATTACTGATCCTGAGTTACATCCTGTATTACTCTAGAGCTGCACTCACTATTCTGCTGGTGCAGTCACTGTGTACATACATTACTGATCCTGAGTTACATCTGTATTATACTCCAGAGCTGCACTCACTATTCGCTGGTGCAGTCACTGTGTACATACATTACATTATTGATCCTGAGTTATATCCTGTATTATCCCAGAGCTGCACTCACTATTCTGCTGGTGCAGTCACTGTGTACATACATTACATTACTGATCCTGAGTTACATCTGTATTATACCCCAGAGCTGCACTCACTATTCCTGGTGCAGTCACTGTGTACATACATTACATTACTGATCCTGAGTTACATCCGTATTATACCCCAGAGCTGCATCACTATTTACCTGGTGCAGTTACTGTGTACATACATTACATACTGATCCTGAGTTACATCCTGTAGAACCCCAGCTGCACTCACTATTATGCTGGTGCAGTCTCTGTGTACATACGTACATCATTATCTCTCTTTGATCTCCAATGCCTGACAACTTTTATAAAGGAAACAGAATAAACCCCCGAGTAGTCAGTGTGGATGCTGTGGAGGAAGCTGCTGCCCTCTCCGGTTACCCCAGCAGTGGATACTAAGAGCGGATCTTCCCTTGTTTCTATTCCATTCTTATCTCCAAGTTAGCAGATAGTCACTGCATGTAGTCAGGATCTGTCCCTGCTCTTCTCTCTGTTGCTAATATCATCTGTTACTGGCATTTCCTTTTCTGTGTTACAATCAGACATTTTCAAACTCCAAACCAATTATTTGCAGGAAAAAAAAAGCCGCTCTGCTTTCATGATAATCTCCGCTGCGCAGAGCAGAGAGAACGACATTACCGGATATAAATGGGGATTTCCACACTGCTCCTTCATTTTTGCTCTTGAGGACGCCCTGATACCAAGTCGCCATTTGAATACTTTAAATAACAGAATTTGCACATTTATTTTGGGTAGATGTTATTTTTTTTATTATTTTGCAATATGTTAACTCTTTCTAATCCAAATATTTTTGGCCTATAGGACAGTAAGAAAAGTTTTATTTTTAAAATTTTTTTGCTTTAAGGTATTTTAGTTTCTTTTGACAACCCTTTCCCAACAAGACAGCTACTGTGTGCAGCTTGCAATCACGGCCGCTCCACCATGAGCAAGCAGCGCCACCAAGAAGGATTACAAGCAGTGGGGGCGGTTCTTTGTCACTTTACAGTAAGTGAGGGCGGTTCTTTGTCGCTTTACAGTAAGTGGGGGTGGATCTTTGTCGCTGTACAGTAAGTGGGGGCGGATCCTTGTCGCTGTACAGTAAGTGGGGCGGTTCTTTTTCGCTTTACATTAAGTGGGGGCAGTTCTTTTTCGCTTTACAGTAAATGGGGGCGGTTCTTTGTCGCTTTACAGTAAGTGGGGGCGGTTCTTTGTCGCTTTACAGTAAGTGAGGGTGGTTCTTTGTCACTTTACAGTAAGTGGGGGGCGGTTCTTTGTCACTTTACAGTAAGTGGGGGCGGTTCTTTGTCACTTTACAGTAAGTGGGGGCGGTTCTTTGTCGCTTTATAGTAAGTAGGGGCAGGTCTGTCACTCTACAGTAAGTGGGGGCGGTTCTTTGCCACTTTACAGTAAGTGGGGGCGGTTCTTTGTCACTCTACAGTAAGTAGGGGCGGGTCTGTCACTCTACAGTAAGTAGTGGTAGGTCTTTGTCACTCTACAGTAAGTGGGGGCGGGTCTTTGTCACTCTACAGTAAGTAGGGGCGAGTCTGTCACTCTACAGTAAGTAGGGGCGGGTCTGTCACTACAGTAAGTAGTGGCGAGTCTTTGTCACTCTACAGTAAATAGGGGCAGGTCTTTGTCACTACAGTAAGTAGGGGCGAGTGTCACTCTACAGTAAGTAGGGGAGGGTCTGTCACTCTACAGTAAGTAGGGGCGAGTGTCACTCTACAGTAAGTAGGGGCGGGTCTGTCACTCTACAGTAAGTAGTGGTAGGTCTTTGTCACTCTACAGTAAATAGGGGCAGGTCTTTGTTACTACAGTAAGTAGGGGCGAGTGTCACTCTACAGTAAGTAGGGGGGGTCTGTCACTCTACAGTAAGTAGTGGTAGGTCTTTGTCGCTGTACAGTAAGTGGGGGCGTTTTTATGTCGCTTTATAGTAAATAGGGGCAGGTCTTTGTCACTACAGTAAGTAGGGGCGAGTGTCACTCTACAGTAAGTAGGGGCGGGTCTGTCACTCTACAGTAAGTAGGGGCGAGTGTCACTCTACAGTAAGTAGGGGCGGGTCTGTCACTCTACAGTAAGTAGGGGCAGGTCTGTCACTCTACAGTAAGTAGGGGCGGTTCTTTGTCACTCTATAGTAAGTAGGGGCGGGTCTGTCACTACAGTAAGTAGTGGTAGGTCTTTGTCACTATACAGTAAGTGGGGGCGGGTCTTTGTCACTCTACAGTAAGTAGGGGCGAGTGTCACTCTACAGTAAGTAGGGGGGGTCTGTCACTCTACAGTAAGTAGGGGCGAGTCTGTCACTCTACAGTAAGTAGGGGCGGGTCTGTCACTACAGTAAGTAGTGGCGAGTCTTTGTCACTCTACAGTAAATAGGGGCGGGTCTTTGTCACTCTACAGTAAGTAGGGGCGAGTGTCACTCTACAGTAAGTGGGGGCGGGTCTTTGTCACTCTACAGTAAGTAGGGCGAGTGTCACTCTACAGTAAGTAGGGGCGAGTGTCACTCTACAGTAAGTAGGGGCGGGTCTGTCACTCTACAGTAAGTAGGGGCGAGTCTGTCACTCTACAGTAAGTAGGGGCGGGTCTGTCACTACAGTAAGTAGTGGCGAGTCTTTGTCACTCTACAGTAAATAGGGGCGGGTCTTTGTCACTACAGTAAGTAGGGGCGAGTGTCACTCTACAGTAAGTAGCGGCGGGTCTGTCACTCTACAGTAAGTAGGGGCAGGTCTGTCACTCTACAGTAAGTAGGGGCGGTTCTTTGTCACTCTACAGTAAGTAGGGTGGGTCTGTCACTACAGTAAGTAGTGGTAGGTCTTTGTCACTCTACAGTAAGTGGGGGCGGGTCTTTGTCACTCTACAGTAAGTAGGGCGAGTGTCACTCTACAGTAAGTAGGGGCGGGTCTGTCACTCTACAGTAAGTAGGGGCGAGTCTGTCACTCTACAGTAAGTAGGGGCGGGTCTGTCACTACAGTAAGTAGTGGCGAGTCTTTGTCACTCTACAGTAAATAGGGGCGGGTCTTTGTCACTACAGTAAGTAGGGCGAGTGTCACTCTACAGTAAGTAGGGGCGGGTCTGTCACTACAGTAAGTAGGGGCGAGTGTCACTCTACAGTAAGTAGGGGCGGGTCTGTCACTCTACAGTAAGTAGAGGCGAGTCTTTGTCACTCTACAGTAAGTAGAGGCGGGTCTTTGTCACTCTATAGTAAGTAGGGGTGGGTCTTTGTCACTCTACAGTAAGTAGGGGCGAGTGTCACTCTACAGTAAGTAGGGGCGGGTCTGTCACTCTACAGTTAGTAGGGGCGAGTCTTTGTCACTCTACAGTAAGTGGGGGCAGGTCTGTCACTCTACAGTAAGTAGTGACGGGTCTGTCACTCTACAGTAAGTAGGGGCAGGTCTTTGTCACTACAGTAAGTAGAGGCGGGTCTTTGTCACTCTACCATAAGTAGGGGCAGGTCTTTGTCACTCTACAGTAAATACAGGCGAGTCTTTGTCACTCTACAGTAAGAAGAGGCGGGTCTTTGTCACTCTACAGTAAGTAGGGGCAGGTCTTTGTCACTCTACAGTAAGTAGGGGCGAGTCTTTGTCACTCTACAGTAAGTAGAGGCGGGTCTTTGTCACTCTATAGTAAGTAGGGGTGGGTCTTTGTCACTCTACAGTAAGTAGGGGCGAGTGTCACTCTACAGTAAGTAGGGGCGGGTCTGTCACTCTACAGTTAGTAGGGGCGAGTCTTTGTCACTCTACAGTAAGTGGGGGCAGGTCTGTCACTCTACAGTAAGTAGTGACGGGTCTGTCACTCTACAGTAAGTAGGGGCAGGTCTTTGTCACTACAGTAAGTAGAGGCGGGTCTTTGTCACTCTACCATAAGTAGGGGCAGGTCTTTGTCACTCTACAGTAAATACGGGCGAGTCTTTGTCACTCTACAGTAAGAAGAGGCGGGTCTTTGTCACTCTACCATAAGTAGGGGCAGGTCTTTGTCACTCTACAGTAAATACGGGCGAGTCTTTGTCACTCTACAGTAAGAAGAGGCGGGTCTTTGTCACTCTACAGTAAGTAGGGGCAGGTCTTTGTCACTCTACAGTAAGTAGGGGCGAGTCTTTGTCACTCTACAGTAAGTAGGGACGGGTCTTTGTCACTACAGTAAGTAGGGACGGGTCTTTGTCACTCTACAGTATGTAGGAGCAAGTCTGTCACTCTACAGTAAGTAGGGGCAGGTCTTTGTCACTCTACAGTAAGTAGGGGCGAGTCTTTATCACTCTACAGTAAGTAGGGGCGGGTCCTAATCTCTTTACAGTGAGGGCAGGTCTTCATTTATTTAGCGTAATGGGGGGGAGTTTTTGCATCTCTACAGAAAGGCCAGTCTTTGGCCCTTACAGTAAATGGGGGTGGGTCTTGTCACTACAGTAAGTGTGAGCATGTCTGTGTTGCTCTACAGTAAGTGGGAGCAGTTCTTTGCATCTCTACAGAAACAGAAAAAGGGGGCCAGTCTTTGTCGCTCTACAGGAAATGGAGGCAGAATTTTGTCACTCTATAGTAAGTGGGGGCAGGACTTTGTCACTCTACAGTAAGTGGGGGCAGGACTTTGTCACTCTACAATAAGTGGGGGCAGGACTTTGTCACTCTACAGTAAATGGGGGCAAGTCTTTTTCACTCTACAGTAAGCGGGGGTGGGTCTTAATCTCCTTACAGTGATGGCAGGTCTCCATTTATTTACAGTATATGGGGGTGAGTCTTTGCATCTCTACAGAAAAGGGGGGCCAGTCTTGTTGCTTAACAGTAAATGGGGCGGGTCTTTGCCATTCTACAGTAAGTGGGGGCAGGTCTTTGTTTCCTTACAGTGGGGACAGGTTTTTGTCTCCTTACAGTGGGGGCAGGTCTTTGTCACGCTACAGTCCATGGGGGGTGGGTCTTTCCCTTTACAGTATGTGGGGGGTGGGTCTCTCTTTACAGTAAGTGGGGGTGGGTCTTTGACATTTTACAGTAAGTGGGGGTGAGTGTCACTCTACATTAAGTGGGGTAGGCCTTTGACTTCTTACAGTGGGGGCAGGTCTTTGTCACACTACAGTCAGGGATGGGTCTTTCCCTTTACAATATGTGGGGGGTGGTCTCTCTTTACAATAAATGGGGGCGGTTCTTTGTCACTCTACAGTAAGTGGGGGCGGTTCTTTGTCACTTTACAGTAAGTGGGGGCGGTTCTTTGTCGCTGTACAGTAAGTGGGGGACGTTTTTATGTCGCTTTATAGTAAGTAGGGGCAGGTCTGTCACTCTACAGTAAGTGGGGGCGGTTCTTTGTCACTTTACAGTAAGTGGGGGCGGTTCTTTGCCACTTTACAGTAAGTGGGGGCGGTTCTTTGTCACTCTACAGTAAGTAGGGGCGGGTCTGTCACTCTACAGTAAGTAGTGGTAGGTCTTTGTCACTCTACAGTAAGTGGGGGCGGGTCTTTGTCACTCTACAGTAAGTAGGGGCGAGTGTCACTCTACAGTAAGTAGGGGCGGGTCTGTCACTCTACAGTAAGTAGGGGCGAGTCTGTCACTCTACAGTAAGTAGGGGCGGGTCTGTCACTACAGTAAGTAGTGGCGAGTCTTTGTCACTCTACAGTAAATAGGGGGGGTCTTTGTCACTACAGTAAGTAGGGGCGAGTGTCACTCTACAGTAAGTAGGGGCGGGTCTGTCACTCTACAGTAACTAGGGGCGAGTGTCACTCTACAGTAAGTAGGGGGGGTCTGTCACTCTACAGTAAGTAGAGGCAGGTCTGTCACTACAGTAAGTAGGGGCGGTTCTTTGTCACTCTACAGTAAGTAGGGGCAGGTCTGTCACTCTACAGTAAGTAGTGGTAGGTCTTTGTCACTCTACAGTAAGTGGGGGCGGGTCTTTGTCACTCTACAGTAAGTAGGGGCGAGTGTCACTCTACAGTAAGTAGGGGCGGGTCTGTCACTCTACAGTAAGTAGGGGCGAGTCTGTCACTCTACAGTAAGTAGGGGGGGTCTGTCACTACAGTAAGTAGTGGCGAGTCTGTCACTCTACAGTAAATAGGGGCGGGTCTTTGTCACTACAGTAAGTAGGGGCGAGTGTCACTCTACAGTAAGTAGGGGCGGGTCTGTCACTCTACAGTAAGTAGGGGCGAGTGTCACTCTACAGTAAGTAGTGGCGAGTCTTTGTCACTCTACAGTAAATAGGGGCGGGTCTTTGTCACTACAGTAAGTAGGGGCGAGTGTCACTCTACAGTAAGTAGGGGCGGGTCTGTCACTCTACAGTAAGTAGGGGCGAGTGTCACTCTACAGTAAGTAGGGGTGGGTCTGTCACTCTACAGTAAGTAGGGGCAGGTCTGTCACTACAGTAAGTAGGGGCGGTTCTTTGTCACTCTACAGTAAGTAGGGGCGGGTCTGTCACTCTACAGTAAGTAGTGGTAGGTCTTTGTCACTCTACAGTAAGTGGGGCGGGTCTTTGTCACTCTACAGTAAGTAGGGGCGGGTCTGTCACTCTACAGTAAGTAGGGGCGAGTCTGTCACTCTACAGTAAGTAGGGGCGGGTCTGTCACTACAGTAAGTAGTGGCGAGTCTTTGTCACTCTACAGTAAATAGGGGCGGGTCTTTGTCACTACAGTAAGTAGGGGCGAGTGTCACTCTAGAGTAAGTAGGGGCGGGTCTGTCACTCTACAGTAAGTAGGGGCGAGTGTCACTCTACAGTAAGTAGGGGCGGGTCTGTCACTCTACAGTAAGTAGGGGCGAGTCTGTCACTCTACAGTAAGTAGGGGCGGTCTGTCACTACAGTAAGTAGTGGCGAGTCTTTGTCACTCTACAGTAAGTAGGGGCGGGTCTGTCACTACAGTAAGTAGTGGCGAGTCTTTGTCACTCTACAGTAAATAGGGGCGGGTCTTTGTCACTACAGTAAGTAGGGGCGAGTGTCACTCTACAGTAAGTAGGGGCGAGTCTTTATCACTCTACAGTAAGTAGGGGCGGGTCCTAATCTCTTTACAGTGAGGGCAGGTCTTCATTTATTTAGCGTAAATGGGGGGGAGTTTTTGCATCTCTACAGAAAGGCCAGTCTTTGGCCTCTACAGTAAATGGGGGTGGGTCTTTGTCACTACAGTAAGTGTGAGCATGTCTGTGTTGCTCTACAGTAAGTGGGAGCAGTTCTTTGCATCTCTACAGAAACAGAAAAAGGGGCCAGTCTTTGTCGCTCTACAGGAAATGGAGGCAGAATTTTGTCACTCTATAGTAAGTGGGGCAAGACTTTGTCACTCTACAGTAAGTGGGGGCAGGACTTTGTCACTCTACAATAAGTGGGGGCAGGACTTTGTCACTCTACAGTAAATGGGGGCAAGTCTTTTTCACTCTACAGTAAGCGGGGGTGGGTCTTAATCTCCTTACAGTGATGGCAGGTCTCCATTTATTTACAGTATATGGGGGTGAGTCTTTGCATCTCTACAGAAAAGGGGGGCCAGTCTTGTTGCTTAACAGTAAATGGGGCGGGTCTTTGCCATTCTACAGTAAGTGGGGGCAGGTCTTTGTTTCCTTACAGTGGGGACAGGTTTTTATCTCCTTACAGTGGGGGCAGGTCTTTGTCACGCTACAGTCCATGGGGGGTGGGTCTTTCCCTTTACAGTATGTGGGGGGTGGGTCTCTCTTTACAGTAAGTGGGGGTGGGTCTTTGACATTTTACAGTAAGTAGGGGTGAGTCTGTCACTCTACAGTAAGTAGGGGCGGGTCTGTCACTCTACAGTAAGTAGGGGCGAGTGTCACTCTACAGTAAGTAGGGGCGGGTCTGTCACTCTACAGTAAGTAGGGGCGAGTCTGTCACTCTACAGTAAGTAGGGGCGGGTCTGTCACTACAGTAAGTAGTGGCGAGTCTTTGTCACTCTACAGTAAGTAGGGGCGGGTCTGTCACTACAGTAGGTAGTGGCGAGTCTTTGTCACTCTACAGTAAATAGGGGCGGGTCTTTGTCACTACAGTAAGTAGGGGCGAGTGTCACTCTACAGTAAGTAGGGGCGAGTCTTTATCACTCTACAGTAAGTAGGGGCGGGTCCTAATCTCTTTACAGTGAGGGCAGGTCTTCATTTATTTAGCGTAAATGGGGGGGAGTTTTTGCATCTCTACAGAAAGGCCAGTCTTTGGCCCTCTACAGTAAATGGGGGTGGGTCTTTGTCACTACAGTAAGTGTGAGCATGTCTGTGTTGATCTACAGTAAGTGGGAGCAGTTCTTTGCATCTCTACAGAAACAGAAAAAGGGGGCCAGTCTTTGTCGCTCTACAGGAAATGGAGGCAGAATTTTGTCACTCCATAGTAAGTGGGGGCAGGACTACAGTAAGTGGGGGCAGGACTTTGTCACTCTACAGTAAGTGGGGGCAGGACTTTGTCACTCTACAATAAGTGGGGGCAGGACTTTGTCACTCTACAGTAAATGGGGGCATGTCTTTGTCACTCTACAGTAAGCGGGGGTGGGTCTTAATCTCCTTACAGTGATGGCAGGTCTCCATTTATTTACAGTATATGGGGGTGAGTCTTTGCATCTCTACAGAAAAGGGGGGCCAGTCTTGTTGCTTAACAGTAAATGGGGGGGGTCTTTGCCATTCTACAGTAAGTGGGGGCAGGTCTTTGTTTCCTTACAGTGGGGACAGGTTTTTGTCTCCTTACAGTGGGGGCAGGTCTTTGTCACGCTACAGTCCATGGGGGGTGGGTCTTTCCCTTTACAGTATGTGGGGGGTGGGTCTCTCTTTACAGTAAGTGGGGGTGGGTCTTTGACATTTTACAGTAAGTGGGGGTGAGTGTCACTCTACATTAAGTGGGGGTAGGCCTTTGTCTTCTTACAGTGGGGGCAGGTCTTTGTCACGCTACAGTCAGTGGGGGATGGGTCTTTCCCTTTACAATATGTGGGGGGTGGGTCTCTCTTTACAGTAAATGGGGGTGGGTCTTTGTCACTTTACAGTAAGTGGGGGTGAGTGTCACTCCGCAGTAAGTGGGGGTGGGTCTTTGTTGCTCTACAGTAAGTGGGGGCAGGTCCTTGTTGATCTATAATAAGTGGGGACAGGACTACAATAAGTGGGAGCAGGATTTTAGCGCTCTACAGTAAGTGGGGGGTAGGTCCTTGTTGCTCTACAGTAAGTGGGGACAGGTCTTTGTCTCCTTACAGTGGGGGCAGGTTTTTGTCTCCTTACCGTGGGGGGGCAGGTCTTTGTCATGCTACAGTATGTGGGGGTGGGTTGTCACTTTACAGTAAGTGGGGGTAAGTCTGTCACTCCACAGTAAGTGGGGGCGGGTCTTTGTTGCTCTACAGTAAGTGGGGGCAGATCTTTGTCTCCTTACATTGGGGGAAGGTCTTTGTCACGCTACAGTACGTGGGGGTGGGTATTCCCTTTACAGTAAGTGGGGGCAGGCCTACAGTAAGTGGGGGCAGATCTACGTCTCCTTTCAGTGGTGGCAGGTCGTTGTCACGCTACAGTACGTGGGGGTGGCTCTTTCCCTTTACAGTAAGTGGGGGCAGGTCTTTGTCACTCTACAGTAAGTGGGGGCAGGATTACAGTAAGTGGGGTCAGGTCTTCGTCTCCTTTCAGTGGTGGCAGGTCTTTGTCACACTACAGTACGTGGGGGTGGATTTTCATCTCTTTAAGGTGAGGGTGAATTTTAATTTCTTTACTGTAAGTGAAGGTAAGTTTTCACTTCTTTACAGTAAGTGGGGATGGATCTCTGTTTTTTTCTTCCAGGACGTGGGGGTGGGTCTCTATCTCTTTATAGTAATTGGAGGCAGGTATCTATCTGTCTACAGAAAGTGCGGGCAGGTGATTGTCTTTCTACAGGAAATGGGAACCAGTTTTTTGTCTCTCTAGAGGAAGTGGGACTGGGACGACAGTTCTAGGCAGGGAAGCCATAGGAAAAGCAATAGGAAACGGTAAGGGGGAGGAAGGATCAGGCACTTGTATTGCACCTGCCTCATTCTTTTCTTCTTGAGAGCGGAGCTATGACCAGAGGTGTCTATCAGCGGGTTTCTATCCTCTTCCTACTGCTCCATAAGAACACACCACATTGACTATAACCCGTGTACACACAAAAGTTGTCAAAATCTATGATGATCTTTAGACATAGAATATAAATTCATGGGACAATTCAGGGGAGACCTGCAGCAACTGTCCCACGTAATATCGCGACTCTTCCATCAAACACATAATGGTGCAACACGTGAATGGAAAGACAAAGGCCAGGTTAATTGTGAGAAATAAATAGCAATAAAGAAATATTTATCATTAAATATATCCCCCAATAAGAGAAAAAAAACAAACAATGCCACATGATCTACAGAAATGAAAAAGATCAAGCTTTATTTTAATTTTCCTATATAATAAATCAATAGTAGACATGAAATTAAGCAACTTTGCAATGTGTCTTATCAGAGAAATCTGCTTCTTTTTCCATCAGAACTGATTTTTGTCTCATTTAATGGCTAAAACCAGTATTCAGTGCGGACAGATGTTCCCATTACTGAGATAGGAGACGACATTTGGTGCTTTTACATTTCTATGGATGGAGGAGCTGGAGGCGACACAGACTTTCTGCTGCAAGTTCTCCTGAAGCAACAGTTACAATTCTCCATAGAACTTTATGAGCACCAACTGCAATCTCCTCTCTCATTATTGGGAAAGTTTGTATTTACTGAAGACACATTTTAACCGTGAGATGAGAATTTTGAAAATGAAAGTTCAGGAGGAGTGAGAAGAGGATTTCTCTAATAAGATACTGTTTATATCAGAGTTTATGTTCATTTGTACTATTTATTTTTGGAAAAAAAATGTAAATGATGGTTACACTGAAAATAAAGGAAGGTGGACGCTGAGGAGCTGAGTAAAAGGAAACCCCTCACGGAGCTGCACTGAGTGGCAGCAAAATCAGGTATTTTGATACCTTTTTTGGAGCACGGGTTATATTCAATGTGGTTCTGTTCTTATGGAGCTGTAGGAGGAGGGTAGTAAGCGAGCGACAGACACCTCTAGTCGCGGCTCATTTCCCCAACAACAAAAGAATGAGGCAGTCACAATCCAAGTGTCTGATCCTTACCTGTCACGGGTGTGTCGCTGCGAAGATCGTCGCGATTGCACACCCTGACTTCTCACAGCTGAGTTTCTGGTGCTGGGTGTTTTTCGGCAGTGAGAGAGTTAATTCTTCCTCTCTCTGTGCTGGACAAGACCAGCCTCGCTCAGCTGCAATTAATGTTGTTGTAATTGGATTCCTTCAAATACCTGCCTGTCTGCTAGCAAGTGTCGGTGAAAGCATTCATGCAGACCAGCAGAGCGGATCGTATTGAGAAGTCTAAAGCTAAGAGTACCTGTTGTGGTTTTCTCCTCTCCTCGTTTTATTATTTATCTCCTTACCCGTTGGTGTTCCCTCTGTAGTGGTAGTTTTGTATGCAAGGTGGTCTTTTATTTTACCCCTTGTACTGTCTCGTTTGTCTTATACTGTGTGTGAAGGCAGATACCTTCCTGATTCCCTGTGGTGGTAATCAGGGTCCTTCTCAGGACTAGATTACAGTGGTTAGGGATTCACAGGAGAAGGGTTACGCTGGCGGCCTGGACCTCTGTACCATCAACAGTACCTCCAGGTAGAGGGATTAGCAGGACCCCAGCTTAGGGTCAGCATAGACCCCGGTCCTCCTGTATACAGAGACAGCGTGACATTACCCCTCTAGACATCGGACACGAGGGGAGTTTCGGACCCTCTTCCTGTCTCATCTATTGAATATTCGGCAACGCCCTGTAAGGTCAGATATGCACAGGAAGTAGCTGCCTCTACCATTCAAAATGGACTTCAAGAGACTGTCCAGACCTGGGACAAAAGTGACTGAGTAACTGCAGACTGTCATGATTCTCCGCTATTTCCTCTGCCAGCAGGCAGTCTTGTCTCCATGTGTTTGCGTTTTGCACACTTGCGGTCATGGTGCCGACTAAATTCTCTTCTATTGAGAGAAGCTCAAGAGTCTAGTTGGCATGGGATCGCCCACTCACAGCGGGCATGGCAAGGAATTGTGCACGCTGTCATTGTCGGTTATTTCTGTTGCAAGCAAGCGGTCACATCACCACATGTATGCGATTTGCACACTGGCGGTTACGGTACCGACTAGATTCTCTTCTATTGAGAGAAGCTCAAGAGTCTAGTTGGCATGTGATTGCCCACTCGCAGCAGGAATGTCGAGGAATTGTACACGCTGTCATGATTCTCCGCTATTCCCATTGCGAGCAGATGGTCACATCACCATATGTATGCAATTTGCACACTTGCGGTCATGGTGCCGACTAGATTCTCTTCTATTGAGAGAAGCACAACAGTCTAGTCGGCATGCGATCGCCCACTCGGTGCAGGAATTCTTGTGCACGCGGTCACGATTTGGCAATCTGCAGAGGACTAGAGTCTCTTGTCCTGAGACCAGGCAACCACTATAATTAATCTAAAGTTTATCAAACTTGTCTAGGATCTGCTCCGATAGGCACGTAGGAAAGCATGCTGGAAGCTTCTTCCTCTGCCTGCGGATGGGTCCGCTTGCTTGTTACACTGTTTCTAACCCTATATAAACAGTAATGTCGCACTATGAGGACCTCTCAGATGTCACTGTGCTATCGGGGCTAAAATGTTTTTGTAACACAATTATATTTTTTGTATCTAATTGGACAATGATGTATTTTGTGGCGAAACGCCGGATACTGCACCTGCAGGCTCAGCAAGCGGCATCTCACCATGCTCCTTTATCGCTGGCTAATGCAGCAAGTCAAGAGTTAAGTGACGACTGTTGTTTATAGCGACTGTGTGAGAAGCAAATGATCCGAGCATTTAGTCTCAAAGTCCCTGTTGTTCAATGGGGAGAGAGAGTGAGACACAGACATCCAAAAATACTGCTGCTATCAAGTGTGGTAATCTCACACAAGTGTAGGATCCACAGCTACACTGCTCAGTACTGCTGTATAATGATGTCCAGGCTGCTGCTGATGCTACTTCTGAATATGTGCTACATAGAGACAGGACAGTAGGACTCCCTTGTGTCCGTGTCTGCTGGGAGACATCATAGCAGTTTGTCTCCACCCATTTGATCAAAGACAACTGAAAAAAAAAAGATAGATCCTACAAAGGGAAAAACAAAGTAGAAACAGGGAAAAACTGGTGAAAAATACAGGATACAAGTCATCTAATAGCCAGAAATAGAGATATTCCTCGAGAATTGACAGACACTTTACCATAGTGACTACGTTTGAGAGCCATACAATGTATGGACGGAAATCACTCAAATTGCAATAAATTAAGACAATGTTTTGAGTCCTGGAAAAAAAAACCTCCATCAAGAATCATTCATTTTAACATAGTTTCCTGGGGGGGGGCGGAGGGTGTATGAGAAATAAACTAATCATTGGGGTTGAAGGGCGCTCCATAGAGACAGTAGTGTAAAAAACAGGAGAAACACACACATAGATGGAGCTGCTTTATAGTAAGTGTTTATCGCACCCCACATCTAGATTTACAGCTACACTGCTTAGTAATACTGAATAATGTCCTCCGCGCTGCTTCTGAACACGTACGACATACAGGCAGGAGAACAGGAACCGTTCAGGTCTGTGGGCGCTGTGTATGAGAGACATCATTGCAGCAAGTCAATACCCACCAGCTCAGAGATAACTGAAAATTTGCTAATTTCAGATTTTTTAGCAATTTCGTTAAACTCACTCACAAGTGCTTATTCCAAAAAGTCTCCTGAAACGATAGATATGTTTAAAGCATTTCTTTGCTTTGATTACACTATTCCTTAAAGATTTACCTAAACTAGAAGGAAAAGAAATAGAAAGTTTCTTTTGTTTTCCTAGCCTGAAAAGTTTCTTCCCTGCAGAATTTGCTTAAACAGGTTAGTGTCAAATCATGAACGGTATGGAATTTATTTCAATGAGAGTGCGCCTTTACTGCGCCGCATGACCACTGACACAGACAATGTGCCGCTGCTGTACGCCATAACTGAAAGGATGAGATTTTTTTTTCATGTTTTTTTCCCTTTAATGCCAAAGAAGTGTTGAGGACAGAGCACAAGGCGACGTCGGGAGACTGCAGGCAGACTAAATGATTAGGCTGTGAATAGGCTCGATGGGGATCCTTACTCTTTCGAGCAATTCAGGCCTGTGTTGATAACCATTGGTCAGGATGTTTTTCAGCTGATCACGGGGGATTAGGGCACTGGGTGACGATTTAATGATAGATAAAGATAGTTCGGGCTGGATGGCACATGGCGGATTTTCTATAGCAGATACGGGCTGGATGGCACATGGCGATTTCTATAGCAGATACGGGCTGGATTGGCACATGGCGGATTTCTCTATAGCAGTATACGGGCTGGATGGCACATGGCGGATTTATCTATAGCAGATACGGGCTGGACTGGCACATGCATTTATCTATAGCAGATACGGCTGGATGGCACATGGCGGATTTTCTATAGCTGATACGGGCTGGATGGCACATGGCGGATTTATCTATAGCAGATACGGCTGGACTGGCACATGGCGGATTTTCTATAGCGATACGGGCTGGATGGCACATGGCGATTTTCTATAGCAGATACGGGCTGGACTGGCACATGGCGGATTTCTCTATAGCAGTACGGGCTGGATGGCCATGGCGATTTCCTATGCAGATACGGCTGGACTGGCACATGGGGATTTATCTATAGCAGATACGGCTGTGGCACATGGCGATTTTCTATAGCGATACGGCTGGACTGGCACATGGCGGATTTCTCTATAGCAGATACGGGCTGATTGGCACATGGCGATTTCTCTATAGCAGATACGGGCTGGACTGGCACATGGCGGATTTATCTATAGCAGATACGGGCTGGACTTGGCACATGGCGGATTTATCTATAGCAGATACGGGCTGGATTGGCACATGGCGGATTTATCTATAGCAGATACGGGCTGGATTGGCACATGGCGGATTTTCTATAGCAGATACGGGCTGGATTGGCACATGGCGGATTTATCTATAGCAGATACGGGCTGGACTGGCACATGGCGGATTTCTCTATAGCAGATACGGGCTGGATTGGCACATGGCGGATTTATCTATAGCAGATACGGGCTGGACTGGCACATGGGGATTTATCTATAGCAGATACGGGCTGAATTGGCACATGGCGGATTTATCTATAGCTGATACGGGCTGATGGCACATGGCGGATTTTCTATAGCGATACGGGCTGGATTGGCACATGGGGATTTCTCTATAGCGATACGGGCGGATTGGCACATGTGGATTTCTATAGCGATAGGGCTGGATGGCACATGAGGATTTTCTATAGCGATACGGGCTGGATTGGCACATGGCGGATTTATCTATAGCTGATACGGGCTGGATTGGCACATGGAGGATTTCTCTATAGCGATACGGGCTGGATTGGCACATGGTGATTTTATCTATAGCGATACGGGCCGGATTGGCACATGGGGATTTATCTATAGCGATACGGGCTCGGATTGGCACATGGCGGATTTTCTATAGCGATACGGGCTGGATTGGCACATGGCGGATTTATCTATAGCGATACGGGCTGGATTGGCACATGGCGATTCTCTATAGCCGATACGGGCTGATGGCACATGCGGATTCACATAGGGCGATGCACATGGCGGATTTTCTATAGCTGATACGGGCTGGATTGGCACATGGCGGATTTCTCTATAGCAGATACGGGCTGGATTGGCACATGGCGGATTTCTCTATAGCAGATACGGGCTGGATTGGCACATGGCGGATTTTCTATAGCAGATACGGGCTGGATGGCACATGGCGGATTTCTCTATAGCGATACGGGCTGGATTGGCACATGCGGATTTCTATAGAGATACGGGCTGGATTGGCACATGGCGATTTCTCTATAGCCGATACGGGCTGGATTGGCACATGGCGGATTTCTCTATAGCGATACGGGCTGGATTGGCACATGGCGGATTTTCTATAGCTGATACGGGCTGGATTGGCACATGGCGGATTTCTCTATAGCAGATACGGGCTGGATTGGCACATGGCGGATTTCTCTATAGCAGATACGGGCTGGATTGGCACACATTTTTGGTGGCTGCGGATTTTCTATAGCAGATACGGGCTGGACTGGCACATGGCGGATTTCTCTATAGCAGATACGGGCTGGATGGCACATGGCGGATTTCTATAGCGATACGGGCTGGATTGGCACATGGCGGATTTATCTATAGCAGATACGGGCTGGATTGGCACATGGCGGATTTACTATAGCAGATACGGGCTGGATGGCACATGGCGGATTTCTATAGCGATACGGCTGGATTGGACATGGGATTTCTCTATAGCGATACGGGCTGGATTGGCACATGTGGATTTCTCTATAGCTGATACGGGCTGGATTGGCACATGGCGATTTTCTATAGCTGATACGGCTGGATGGCATGTGGATTTCTCTATAGCCGATACGGGCTGGACTGGCACATGGTGATTTTCTATAGCGATACGGGCTGGATTGGCACATGGGATTTATCTATAGCGATACGGGCGGATTGGCACATGGGGATTTTATCTATAGCATGATACGGGCTGGATTGGCACATGGCGGATTTTCTATAGCGATACGGGCTGGATTGGCACATGGTGATTTATCTATAGCCGATACGGGCTGGATTGGCACATGGCGGATTTATCTATAGCTGATACGGGCTGGATTGGCACATGGGGATTTTCTATAGCGATACGGGCTGGATTGGCACATGGCGGATTTTCTATAGCCGATACGGGCTGGATTGGCACATGGCGATTTCTATAGCGATACGGGCTGGATTGGCACATGGCGGATTTTCTATAGCTGATACGGGCTGGATTGGCACATGGCGGATTTCTCTATAGCGATACGGGCTGGATTGGCACATGGCAGATTTCTCTATAGCCGATACGGGCTGGATTGGCACATGGCGGATTTTTCTATAGCTGATACGGGCTGGACTGGCACATGGCGGATTTTCTATAGCTGATACGGGCTGGATGGCACATGGCGGATTTCTCTATAGCTGATACGGGCTGGATTGGCACATGGCGGATTTCTCTATAGCATGATACGGGCTGGATTGGCACATGGCGGATTTTCTATAGCGATACGGGCTGGACTGGCACATGGCGGATTTTCTATAGCTGATACGGGCTGGATGGCACATGCGGATTTCTCTATAGCAGATACGGGCTGGTGGCACATGGCGGATTTCTCTATAGCGATACGGGCTGGATGGCACATGGCGGATTTTTCTATAGCTGATACGGGCTGGACTGGCACATGGCGGATTTTCTATAGCGATACGGGCTGGATTGGCACATGGCAGATTTCTCTATAGCTGATACGGGCTGGATGGCACATGGCGATTTCTCTATAGCGATACGGGCTGGATGGCACATGGCGGATTTATCTATAGCAGATACGGCTGGACTGGCACATGGCGGATTTCTCTATAGCAGATACGGGCTGGATTGGCACATGGAGATTTCTCTATAGCTGATACGGGCTGGATTGGCACATGGCGGATTTATCTATAGCGATACGGGCTGGATTGGCACATGGCGGATTTTCTATAGCGATACGGGCTGGATTGGCACATGGCGGATTTTTCTATAGCAGATACGGGCTGGATTGGCACATGGCGGATTTTCTATAGCAGATACGGGCTGGATTGGCACATGGCGGATTTATCTATAGCCGATACGGGCTGGACTGGCACATGGTGGATTTATTCTATAGCAGATACGGGCTGGATTGGCACATGGCGGATTTCTCTATAGCAGATACGGGCTGGATTGGCACATGGCTGGATTTATCTATAGCTGATACGGGCTGGATTGGCACATGGCGGATTTCTCTATAGCAGATACGGGCTGGATTGGCACATGGGGATTTCTCTATAGCAGATACGGGCGGATTGGCACATGGCGGATTTTCTATAGCTGATACGGGCTGGAATTGGCACATGGCAGGATTTTCTATAGCGATACGGGCTGGATTGGCACATGGGGATTTATCTATAGCCGATACGGGCTGGATTGGCACATGGCGGATTTATCTATAGCCGATACGGGCTGGATTGGCACATGGCGGATTTTTCTATAGCGATACGGGCTGGATTGGCACATGGCGGATTTATCTATAGCGATACGGGCTGGATTGGCACATGGCGGATTTTTCTATAGCGATACGGGCTGGATTGGCACATGGCGGATTTTCTATAGCTGATACGGGCTGGATGGCACATGGCGGATTTCTCTATAGCGATACGGGCTGGATTGGCACATGGCGGATTTATCTATAGCTGATACGGGCTGGATTGGCACATGGCGGATTTATCTATAGCGATACGGGCTGGATTGGCACATGGGATTTATCTATAGCCGATACGGGCGGATTGGCACATGGCGGATTTATCTATAGCCGATACGGCTGGCTGGATTACACATGGCGGATTTTTCTATAGCTGATACGGGCTGGATTGGCACATGGCGGATTTTCTATAGCGATACGGGCTGGATTGGCACATGGCGGATTTTCTATAGCTGATACGGGCTGGATTGGCACATGGCGGATTTATCTATAGCAGATACGGGCTGGATTGGCACATGGCGGATTTATCTATAGCTGATACGGGCTGGATTGGCACATGGCGGATTTATCTATAGCAGATACGGGCTGGATTGGCACATGGCGGATTTATCTATAGCAGATACGGGCTGGATGGCACATGGCGGATTTCTCTATAGCTGATACGGGCTGGATTGGCACATGGAGGATTTATCTATAGCTGATACGGGCTGGATTGGCACATGGGGATTTATCTATAGCTGATACGGGCTGGATTGGCACATGGGATTTCTCTATAGCGATACGGGCTGGATTGGCACATGGTAGATTTATCTATAGCTGATACGGGCTGGATTGGCACATGGTAGATTTATCTATAGCTGATACGGGCTGGATTGGCACATGGTAGATTTATCTATAGCGATACGGGCTGGATTGGCACATGGTAGATTTATCTATAGCTGATACGGGCTGGATTGGCACATGGTAGATTTTTCTATAGCTGATACGGGCTGGATTGGCACATGGCGGATTTCTCTATAGCTGATACGGGCTGGATTGGCACATGGCAGATTTTCTATAGCCGATACGGGCTGGACTGGCACATGGCAGATTTCTCTATAGCTGATACGGGCTGGACTGGCACATGGCAGATTTCTCTATAGCTGATACGGGCTGGATTGGCACATGGCGGATTTTTCTATAGCTGATACGGGCTGGACTGGCACATGGTGGATTTCTCTATAGCTGATACGGGCTGGATTGGCACATGGCAGATTTCTCTATACCCGATACGGGCTGGATGGCACATGGTAGATTTATCTATAGCCGATACGGGCTGGATGGCAACATGGCAGATTTCTCTATAGCTGATACGGGCTGGACTGGCACATGGCGGATTTCTCTATAGCTGATACGGGCTGGACTGGCACATGGCGGATTTCTCTATAGCCGATACGGGCTGGACTGGCACATGGCAGATTTCTCTATAGCCGATACGGGCTGGATTGGCACATGACGGATTTCTCTATAGCCGATACAGGCTGGATTGGCACATGACGGATATCTCTATAGCCGATACGGGCTGGATTGGTACATGGCGGATTTCTCTAGCTGATATGGGCTGGACTGGCACATGACGGATTTCTCTAGCCGATACGGGCTGGATTGGTACATGATGGATTTCTCTATAGCTGATATGGGCTGGACTGGCACATGACGGATTTCTCTAGCCGATACGGGCTGGATGGCACATGGCAGATTTCTCTATAGCCGATACGGCTGGATTGGCAGATTTCTCTATAGCCGATACGGGCTGGATTGGTACATGATGGATTTCTCTAGCTGATACGGGCTGTACTGGCACATGGCGGATTTCTCTATAGCCGATACGGGCTGAATTGGCACATGGCGGATTTCTCTAGCCGATACGGGCTGGATTGGCACATGGCGGATTTCTCTAGCAGATATGGGCTGGATTGGCACTTGGCGGATATCTCTATCAATAGCCTAAAAAGAGTGCAATATAGAAATAATAAATAGTCTTCCCTTAAGGCACCACTACAAGACTCGCTTGTTTTACACGAGTTCTGACACAGATTTCACTGTTTCCTTGTTTGGAATTTGACAAATAATGGCAAAGTACTACATCTGGGCAATAAAAATGAAAAAAGCATATACAAAATGGGAGGAATAGGGCTAAGTAACAGCACATGTGAAAAAGACTTGGGTATACTAATTGATCACAGACTTAACATGAGTCAACAGTGTGATGCAGCAGCAAAAAAGGCAAATGCAATTCTAGGATGTATCAACAGAAGCATACAGTCTAGATCACGTGAGGTCATTATTGCCCTCTACTCCTCTTTGGTCAGACCTCATCTGGAATACTGTGTCCAGTTTTGGGCACCACATTTTAAAAAAGACATCAACAAACTGGAGCAAGTTCAGGGAAGAGCCACCAGAATGGTGATCGGTCTGCAAACCATGTCCTATGAGGAACGGTTACAGGATTTGGGAATGTTTAGCTTGCAAAAAAGAAGACTGAGATGAGACTTAATAGCTGTCTACAAATATCTCAAGGGCTGTCACATTGTAGAAGGATTATCTTTATTCTCATTTGCACAAGGAAAGACTAGAAGCAATGGGATGAAACTGAATGGGAGGAGACACAGATTAGATATTAGAAAAAACTTTTTGACAGTTAGGGTGATCAATGAGTGGAACAGGCTGCCACAAGAGGTGGTGAGTTCTCCTTCAATGGAAGTCTTCAAACAGAGGCTGGATAGACATCTGTCTGGGATGATTTAGAGAATCCTGCTTTGACCAGGGGGTTGGACCAGAAGGCCCAGGAGGTCCCTTCCAACTCTACCATTCTATGATTCTATAATATTTTTGCATTAAAGAGATTGTTCAGTCTTCTGATAAAAGTGAGCAGTCACTATGTGTATAGAGACTTCTGAATCCTGACAGCATGCAGTGCACACGCTGTCAGGATTCACTGATATTGCTGGTGATAGCGGGCAATTTGCATACATGCGATCACATGTTAACTAGACATGCACAGCTTCTCTGAATTCACTTGTAGTGAGAGAAGCCTGACACGTCTAGTCGGATTGTGGCTGCTTGCTCTCACCAGCAATACAAGTGAATCATGACAGTGTGCACACTGCGTGTTGCCAAGACTCAGAAGTCTGCAGTCACAGAGTGCCTGCAGACTTTTGAGTCAAGCCTGGATAATTCCTTTAATGCATCGCCTTCAATGAAGTAGTAGTACCTGGGCCCAACATAGTCACGTGGTTCACACATGTACCACGACGGTAAGAGTGCACTATTACTTTGCTGACAAAATGCACGCCAATGCACTTAGTACTTTTTTTTAACAGGGAGTTTTTCTATGTGAAGATCCATATTTGCAACTATTTCTTGATTGCTTCAGTGCAATCCAAAAAAATTAAATAAAATGTTTCAAATAAAAATGTCTTGTCGTTTTGCATCTACAGCACTTATGCCGACCAATGCGTCTCCATGGATACAGACTACAAATAAACCCTATGTAGTCGGATTCTACAGGCACATATTATAGGTCTGCATTGGATACGTACTGTAGGAGCAAAACAACGTGTCTCCACAGGTACAGACTACTGGTGGATAACCAAACACAGTTAAAGTAGGTCTGTCAGCAGTATTGTCCACGCCTTACACAAGTATTGAGGAAAGCAGCTGAAACATGCCTATGCCCAAGGTCATGCAGGTTGTATACCCGAGGAATCCAAGTTTTCACTCTACTCGTACTGAGATTACAAGAGTCCGGTGGGCGGACTATTAGACCCCTCCCTTCTGCTCTTGATTGGCAGCTGTAATGGTCCTCCCTATCGAATACTGAGGGCAAATGGAAGGAGCTGGCTAGGCTAGTGAGCCAGGAGAGAGAAAACCAGTCTGTTCCACTGCAATCCCAAAATGCAGGGAGTGGACAGAATAAACACAAAGTCCAAAAATTTATCTTTAGTGTCCCCTGATGAAGTGTGGACGAAACGCGCGTCGACGCCATAAGTATAGTATCATTTTGTTCCTATGTGTATATTGTTATTTAATGAATTTTGTGTAATTAGCCTTATATTAACAATTTTTATTATACTCCATATACTCCATGGTGTGTTTAAAGGAGCTGGTAGCATTTAGTGTTCCTTATTACTTGAGGTTATTATAGATTTGTAATGAAATTTTAATTGTCAATAAAATTTGTTTAGTTAATTCTAAAGATAAATTTTTGAACTTTGTGTTTATTCTGTCCATTTCCTGCATTTTGGGATTGAAGTGGAACAGACGGGTTTTCTTTGTTAAAATTTACACAAAATAATTTTTGGGAGGATACTGATTGAGATAGTGAGCCAGGAGACCTCAAATAAAGAGGCTACCCACTGGTGGCTTGTGAAAAGTAAGATTCATCAATCAGGTAACCTGCACGATCTGGCACTTAGATTTGTTTCAACTGCCCTCCTCATCACCAATATTGTGTTATGAGAAGTTTAGACAAGTCCAATCTTCGGCCAGGAATAGAAAGATGGTAATGTGACAGCACAATCCGACTACGCAGAGGTCTGTTTGTAGTCTGTAGCCATAGAGACACCCAGTTCTGCACTTGGGCCAATGACACAAAATGACAAAGTCTTTCAAATGACAACCTTATCAGAATTTCTTCTTTTTTATGGATAAAAATTTGTTTGAGAAGCTAAACGTTTTAGTCAGATATGCAAGTTCCAAGGACACAAACCACCATAAACCAATGCGGTGCCACAGATCTAGGAAAGGATATGATCTTCCAGCGGATATCCAGCTTGTTGTTGATCTCCAAACCCTTGGCTTGCTGTCGCTCTTCTTCTACCTCCTTTGGGTTGGCAAACTGCGTGTTGTCCTCTGAAGGCTCTGAGATGTTCTCAAAGTTGAACTTGTCCACCTGGATGGCCATCCTGAGGAGGAAAACACAAGAGGACATGTGGGCAGGAAGACGCAGATGTAAATTCTATCAACTTTTTTTTTCACTTTTCAGTTAATTTTTCTTTGTGGCAGAAAACAACAGGCAACGGAAAGACCAGGTGGTCAACGTAAAAAGAGGTGTTCAAGGGCATGCTTTCTGGGTTTTTTTTGCAGCTGATGGCTACCCAACCACATGTATGCATCACAACTTGTTGACCTCATTTCTTTTCCCATCTCTAGGCCATCGCTTTGCCGATAAGTTTGAGATACTCAGATATTTTTAAGTTCGTTGCTGCCAATGTAAATGTGTCTTTAGTTGCCTCTATATTGGTCCACTACCTGACCATCCAAAGTAATCCAGGAGTTGCCTAGTCTTAGATATTTGTGGTACATCAACAGTACAAGCCATGTCCAATAGATGCGGGTAATAAATTTGTGACCTGGATCTATTTAGAGTATGGGGCCTGGTCTGGAGACACGGGGGATTAGCGGATTCTCTAGTCCACTGGCCCGGGACACAAGGACCAGGGCTCATCCCACTGAACGCCTGCTCAGACAACACAGGGTAAGGTGGGAGGTCAGGGGGGGAGGTGGGATGAGTTTAACTCTCATTGTTTGAGTATTTAATCTGCATAGTTTGTTCTTCTCTGTTTTGCAGGTCAACAAACTAGCTGGCCTGGACAATGTGTAATCAACATATTAACAAACTTCTATTGTTCAATTACCCTGCCTCCCTGTCATTTAAGACAACAAACAATAAGTTACAAGAAACATCAACGTTAAAGGCTCAGACAAGCAATAGTCTGATTCTTGATCATTCAAAAACACATGTTCAAAAGTCAACATAAAGATAGAAGCCTATGTCTCTGGGCCTCCTGAATTTACTTCTGGATAATTAAGATCAAATACTGTGTCGCCACACCCCGTCACCCGCTCTCAGGAAGGGAGAGATGGGTAATGTTCGCCAATTTTCTCATATAAATGAATGAAGTGAGCGCCGCGCACGTGCAGCTACCTCTCCATTCTCTAGATAGTGCAATGGGGACTAATCCTTCAGACAAATGCAGGTACAATACGTCCAACTTGCATTTATTGGGCATTATTCTAGATGTGTGACAATCCCCGTAACGCCTGTGACCAGCCGTGTACCTCAACCCTAAGTGGTCATGGGTTGAAATTTTGCATTCCAGTTGGATCATCCTCTGGCTATCACATAAATCAGATACTGCCATTCATTATCATTAAAAATCCAGCCATTGGGATTAAAAAAAAAAAAGAATGAATAAAAACCATTGTAAAACTTACAGGAGCGCGGCGTAATAAATGAACTGTATTAAAAATCATAAAGGTCTATATTTGTACAACAATTAAGGCAGACGAGGCTCAGAGCGCGGCCGATGGATGTTAAAAAGTGATATGGTCCGTCCTGGCGATGTTTAACAAGCAATTAAAAGCTAATTAAACTGCGCAAGATAATGTTTGTTTCTGGACTGACTTCTGCAAACAAAACGCAGAGAACGAGATAATAAAGAAATTAAAAATGAATATAAATTTAGAACTCGGTGAGGCGCTTCTTTTTTTTCCTGCAGATTACGGTCTTTCATTATGAGTTAATGGCATAAAATTTCTCCAACTTACAAAAAGCTTAATTAAAAGAAAAATAAAAGGTTAAGTTCATCATAAATTCCCATAAACTATTATTGATGAGCGAACGTCCTCGGATAAGGTGTTATATGAGCATGCTATCAAGCCTAATCTCAGGTCCAATAAAAAGCCAATCCAATAGAAGAAAACGGCGCTCTCTCTATTGCATGTTTGTGCTTCTTCCTCGGCGCCATTACAGGGACGCATACTGCTATTTATTTTGGCCTTACTGCCAGTCTTGTGTACTGATTACAGCACCACGTTCTGAGGAAGGCCTTTTTGGCCGAAACGTTAACATTGAATACAGCAACATTAATATTGTAACACTACAGATTTTTTATCATGAAATAAAATTTATAGCGTTGTATTTTGAAGTGCCGGATTCTTTTTCTATATTCGACGGAGAGGATTCCTATTCGTGCACCCAATTTACGTGGTGTGGGCCGCTTAGTCTTTTTCACATTGGAGATATGTATTGCCCAGATAAATAGTGCATATCTTACAGGGCGTTATCCTCGCAGAGCTCCTACAGCCTTGGAGCACAATGCGCCGCACAAAATCATAGCGCTGTGCATAGCTAACAGACTTCGGATTGTGGAATTTAGCACCCAGATAACCAGTGCAAAGGTTACTAAATCCTTGAAAATTCAGGCAATGGAGCACCAATTTACTAGATCCAGTGGTCAGGTACTTCCATAAGTTGCCAAGAGACACAGAGCATGCTACCCTGGCATACAGTGCCCAGATAAATAATGCACAGATTACCTAGAGATTGAAGTGTGGCGCCAGGCAGTGTCATGGAGAACCCATATATGGCACATAGTGTGCAAATAAAATGCTCACGTAGTGCCATAAGTTGTAAAGAGACAGAGCATGCTAGCCAGGCATGCAGTGCACAGATAAATAATGCACACATTACCTAGACATAATGCTGAAGCGCTCAGCGTTTTGGATAAATATATTACTGCACATAGTGCACAATTGCAATACTCACATAGTGTCATGCATAAGAAACACAGGTAATGCTACCACAGCATACAGTGCCCAGATAAATAGCATAAATTAACTCAGTAACGGTACCCAGAGAGTGGAACAGAGAACCCATTTACACCACATAGTACACAAATACACTGCTAACCGTGTCATATGATGACAAGACAAAGAGTATGCTGGAATACAGTGCCCAGACAAATAATGCCATTGTACCGAGATTTACGGCACAAAGTGAACATATACAGTGTTCACTTACTACCAAAACACAAAAAGCATGTCACCCTGCTCAGAGCGACGCACTTTGTGCAGATACTGGCTATCACAGGGTCCTTCTCCGGTATCACACAATCAACAGAGCAAGGGAAGTGCGAACAATCCCAAGACCTTTATTATAGACAAAACTAAAAAGGTCCATAAACAAACCACCACACTGAGGATACAATAGTCCAGAACACGAATGCAGTTCAGTAACAGGATAAATGTCCCATGAGAGGAGTCCAATAATCCAGACGACAGAGGATAAAACAGAAGAAACCAATCCTTCTTTCTCTCTGTGCTGTGTCTCTACACCATCCTCTACACACAGGATCTGACTTCAATCCTCAGACCCCCTCTTTATGTCCAGGGGGTAGTCACACGGGTTTGATGGCTTTCAGACTTCTCTGACCTGGGAAAGGTGCCTCAGGGATTAAGGCACTACAGGGGGTGACTCGCTGCATTTGGATAGCTGAGGGGTCATGAATGGACAATCAGGAGATGTCGCCAGGGGTTCATCAAAAGGCACAGACACATTCAAGCTGGAGATGGGAGGCGAACTAACTCAATTATCAGCCAAAAGGCTGACAATTGAGACTCTAGACAATATGTGAAATACACAGAAATCAGTAAAATATAAAGATACACAAAATGATACCCACAAAATGTATCACACCATCACACTGGCCTACAGTGCCCACATAGTACAAATTACCATAAAGTACACAAATATGGCCAGCACTGAATAAGTGCACCTAGTGCCTAAATTTCACTAAGACAGTGTCGCCAGCCACCGCCAACCTCCTTCATGTGCCACCAACTTGCGTGGAAAATATAAAATAATATGTCCCACAGCTACAGACTTCCTCCAGACGGCATCTAGATGTCACCGTTGGCTTCGTATAGCCTACTGTGCCGGTTCGGAAGCCGCTGGCGGAGGTGTGAGTGATTTCTCATTTAATGGGCAGACTCCAGACTCTCCCAGAGGATGCTAAATAAAGCATGAGATTTATAATAGCTGCTCATTATCGATCAGTCACAGGTTCCGCGATCAATGACCCAAATGGCAAAGCAATAGTGATCCGGGAGGATTTAGGAAGGATAAGTGGCGAGTGCTTTACCGCTGCTGAATCCAGATAAACCGTACTAGGCAAGATATTGGGCTGTAATTTGTATCCATGATAAATTATTCACACCCTGCAGTAAACACGTTAGTCCTGGGGTGCGTTCACACACGCCGTCAGCACAGCGTGCACGTGACATGAAGTTGCCCAATAATAGGATGTCAGTCTTACTGGATCCAAAGCGATCGGCTGTGACCTGTGCGTTCAACCTCCCAAGTAATGGAAAATTCTTGAATATTTTGATGTACGGCCACTTTGTCAAGACTTAAAGTGATTATCCGGTAAAAACAAGCAGTTAATAAACCACAGCTTACTCAACAGTGGAGGTATTGAGAGCTGGGAACAGCACCGATCAATAGGAAATTTTTTTCATCTCGGTTACAAAAAGGTTGAAGGTTGGACACCCACTGCAACTGTATTCATCCTCTACGGGGCTGTCAGAAAAAGCTGAGCAACGCGCTCATCAGCCCCATAATGAACATAATGGAGTGACATTCGAGCATGTGCCGATTAGTGCGGGTCCCAGTGGTCGGACCCCCACCAGTTATTACCATTGGCCATACATTGTGGTAACTTGACAAAGATTAGGGTTATTACCCTCAAAAAACCATGTTATCCCCATCGAAAGGATAGAGGATACCGTGCTCTGGAATAAGAGCTCCATATTAAATGGCCTAGTGAAAGGAGATGGACATAGCGCCCATGTGCCCCCTTGGAGATAATATGTATTGTTGCAAAAGTATTTTGATGTGTAATGTGAACTGTGAAATGCGTTATGGTGTTGGTATTGTATTGTGCCCAGCAACAGGTAGTTAACAGGGATAGCTAGGGTTAGAGTTAATGGTGGGACTAGCCCCAAGTGGGAGGAGCTAAACTAAAGGGACAGAGACAGTGTCTTGTCAGTATGCCAAAAGGGGACCAGAGTGAGCAGAAAGGAGACCTAATGGAAAGACAAAGGACAGCGAGATCTTATCAGGGAGAAAGAGAGAGAAGTGACCGAAAGAACAGCATGAGCGATAGGTCGTAAGTCAGGACGCCTAGCAGTACGGCCCAGAGTTTATAACTCATAGAGGTAACGGGCCTAGACTGGACGTAAGACGAACAGAGTGCCCTGGGCGGGAGTTCCAGAGCGTCAGAGACAATAAGTACTGGCCATACTGGCAATATAGTTCCCTAAAGGGGAAAGAAGACCGTTGAGAATAGAACTCCAGGCGGCCTGCAAAGGCGTAGCGTCCGCATACCACAAGCCAACACACACAGCCAGAACACCCACCTTAATGTAATGTGCTGGAGCGCAAGAGATGAGTACCTCGCCCACGGCTACTTCCTTAAACCCCGTTACACTTGGCGTAGCTGGCAGGACCGGCTCTTGCCGCTAGAAGAGCAAAGTGATTTGTGTAAGATTCGAGTTACGTGGAGGATGGCGACCGTTAGGAGGTCTAAAGTACTGCCAAACATGAACTATGTAATGGCGAATAGCGGTGAAACAACGTTGTACAATGTTCATCATGGGGGTAGAAAGGACAAAGGTGTGCAAAAAGTTGTCCTGCCCACCAGAGGTCACATCTACCGAAGGGAGTATCGGGACTGGAAGTGCCAGCCTTCAGCGAGGTAAACGAAATGGAACAAAACGTTAATGGCCAGGGATGGCAAAATGTGTTTCCCTCCCCCCAGTTTGCTGCACTCATTGCGCTTTCCCCTGCTGGATTAAGAGACGCTACACCCTAAATCAAGGACTGAGTCTAATCCAGGATGGAAATAATCCTTAAGAGACTATGTGTGTGCCTGTCTCGTGGACTAGGGTGGAGTTGAAGGACTTTGTCCCCATCCTAAGGACTGATGGGGGACCATGGACTGTGTCTGTGAAGAAAAGGGCAACCCCTTAAAAGGAAGAACTGTGTTGTTGGCTCATTGGCCCTTGTTCAGCAGGGCCAAATAGACCCAAAATACTTGTGTCAGGTTAGGAGGAAAATAAGGACTGGGAAGGTAGTGGTTTCAGTGTACTAACCGAGAGAACCAGATCTGTGTCACTCAAGTAAAACATAATGACAATGTTTGGTGATATGTCAAGTGCATGAGTACGTAGGTGTTTTGCAGGATCTGGATGACCAAGGACAACCATCATTAAAGAAGGGGGAAATGTAAGGAGATGGACATATTATATTGCCCACATTCCCCTTGAAAAACGTGTATTGTTGCAAAAGTATTTTCATGTGTAATGTGAAATACGTTATGGTGTTGGTTGTTATGTTATGGTAGCTGAGGAGGCAGGAGCAAAAAAACGCATAGGCAGCCTAACACCAGAGAGGATGGAAACTAATAGGTTGCAGACCCCTAAACTAACCGCACAACTAGAAGCAGCCGTGGAGCGGACCTACGGTGGTCCTAGATGCCTCGGCACAGCCGGAGAGAAAGCTATCCCTGAAGATTGAAAGAGGAAAGCTAACTGCCCCGGAGTAGACCCCAAAAGAGTAGGAAGCCCCCAAACATATAATGGCGGTTAGACAAGATGAAAATACGAACACAGACAGAAAATAGATTGAGCAAACGCTGGGGCCCAAAACTGTCTAGATAGGACAGCACAGGAGAGAATACTTTCTGCAACCCCGAAAAACCCTAGGAAAAACTCCAACACTTCTGAATCCAAAAACACTGAGACCACACGGTCTCGACCACACGGTCTCGACCACACGGTCTCGACCACCTATATCAGATCTCTGGTGTGGACACGTAGCTACGCAGCAGAAAAATATCACAAGAACTGAGCAAATGAACAAATACAAAAAACAAACGGAGACCAACCAAAGCCCCCAGAGGGGCTTGGCTGAAGACAAAAAGCAATGCAGCAAAAAGCAAGGAATTCAAACCACAGCAAAAAAAACTGAAAGAGACTTATCTGAACGCAAGCAGGAGACAGCAGGAAAGCAAGCTGAATTCCAACCTAAACCAGGAAGCACAACTGATCACCGGCGAGGATCATGGGAGTTCAGCTCACTTATATCAGGCTAGTCAGTACCACCTGACAACCACTCGTTATTTGCAGGTGTAGGGCTCTTGGTATTCACCATTGGTTCAATACCCTCAGCAACCACCAGAGAGAGCTTCAGAGCGTCTCCAAAACGTTCACAACAGTTGCTATTGTATAGTATTGTGCCCAGCAACAATTAGTTAACAGGGACAGTTAGAGTTAATGGTTCATAATAGCACAGAGCGGGATGGGCTAAGCTAAAGGGACAGAGACAGTTTCCTACCAGAAAGTCATAAAGGGCCCAGAGTGTGCAGAAAGAAAACCTAAGGTCTGATGTGAGCAGTGCCGCAAGAAGTGGGTGTCCCTAAAGAGGGAAGAGACAGGATAGCGAGATCCTAGAGGAGAGAAAAAGAAAAAAGTAACCGAAAAAGCAGAGTGAACGATGGGAAACGAGCCCTGGGTCAGGACGCCTAGCAGTATGGACCAGAGTTTATAACTCACAAATGGAACAGTACATGAGATGAAGGGCGAGCCCCGGGAGCTCTAGAGCATCAGAGACCGAGAAGATAAGTACTGGCCATACTGGCAATATAGTTTCCTAGAGGGGAAAGAAGATGCAGAACCCTGGGTTGAGAATAGGACTCTTGCTAACAGGACTCAAGTAATGCGATGGAGGATGAGCTAGTAAAAAGGAATTGAAACTGTGTGGAAAATGCATCATATTGTAAAGGAAACCGTTATTAAGTTGTGTGCCCGCTATCTACTGTACATAATCCCCTCAAGTTATTGTTGAGTAAAAAGTTTATTTTTGTCTGGTGGTCTCCCTCAATGAACTGTCAAACATCTGGTCCTGGCCAACCCAAGTCATAAGTTGCATGCAGCCAGCAAGGGCGTAACACCCCCACATCACAAGTCCACACACCCAGCCAGGACTCCCACCTTCATGTAACGATCTGGGGTGCAAGAAATGAGTACCTCGCCCTCTATCGCCCCGTGCCACGGCCCACATTACACTAGCACATGGCACGGCTTTCTCTGGCAGCACCCTAGGCAATGAGTAATGCAGAGGTTGAGATTGAGCATCTCCACTATAAATGATCTGGAGATCAATGTGGGTGACTAGTTGGACCTTCACTGTTCTGGAGGATGAGGCTCAGAAATGGCGAAGCATCTATGCTCCGTTCTAATCATTCTCTAAGGGATTGCCTGGAAAAAGTCAAGCTGTACTTGGTTATCACTGTTGCATTTCACAATCCCACCGTTGGGATTGGTGCGGGTCCAAATGATCATATATCTACTGATCTACAAATTATAACTTTTTATTTGACCTTTTAATGGTGAGAACAACCATTTTAATCTCTAAAAAAAACTAACTCTGGGCAAAGGAATGCTTAGAAACCATCTCAATCATGAACTTTGGCACTAGGTCAAATAGTCGGTCACTCACACCAATTAATGCCGGCAAAGTAAATCTTATCCACCAGCGGTGATTATGCACTATGGTGGTCTGAACCAACAGCTCGATCCATTTTTGGCTCTGCGGCACTAATGGCAAGCAGCTGATTTTTCCAGGGAAATATTGGTGGACAGACATTTTCCAGTCATATTCCTCTGCACCAAGAAATGCTGTGGTCATTCAGATGAATGGTCTTCCATTTAAAACGTGATCATTACAAGTCTGCAAAAAAAAAAAAAATCTTGACTGCCATAGCCGCGGCCAAGACAACTCTACAAGAGGACATGAAGAATTACACACGTGGTCAAAATTCTTGGTACCTCTCGTTTAATGACAGAAAACCCCACAATGGTCACAGAAATAACTCTGACAAAAGGAATAATAAATCAAAATCTATGAAAAAGAACAAATGAAAGTCAGACATTGCTTTTTATCTCTGCTTCCAAAGAATTAAAAAAAAAAATAAACTCATGTAATAGGCCTGGACAGAAATGATGGTACCCCTGAAAATAATGTGACAAAAGGGACATGTTAAATCACGGTGTGTCCACTAATTAGCATCACAGGGGTCTACAATCTTGGAATCAGTGAGTGGCCTGTATAGAGGCTACAGATACTCACTGTGCTGTTTGGTGACATGGTGTGTATCACACTCAACATGGACCAGAGGAAGCGAAGGAAAGAGTTGTCTCAGGAGATTAGAAAGAAAATTATAGACAAACATGTTAAAGGTAAAAGTTATAAGACCATCTCCAAGCTGCTGGATGTTCCTGTGACTACAGTTGCACATATTATTCAGAAATTTAAGCTCCATGTGACTGTAGCCAACCTCCCTGGACGTGGTCACAGGAGGAAAATTGATGACAAATCAAAGAGACGGATAATACGAATGGTAACAAAAGAGCCCAGAAAAACTTCTAAACGGATTAAAGGTGAACTTCAAGCTCAAGGAAGATCAGTGTCAGATCACACCATCCGTCGTTGTATGAGCCAAAGTGGACTTCATGGGAGACGACCAAGAGGAACACCATTGTTGAAAAAAAATCACAAAAAGGCCAAACTGGAATTTGACAAACTATATGTTGACATCTGTGAGAATGTCCTATGGACAGATGAGACAAAAATGGAACTTTTTAGCAAGGCACATCAGCGAAATGTTAACAGACTGAAAAATGAAGCATATCAAGAAAAGAACACTGTCCCAACTGTGAAACATGGAGGAGGCTCTGTTATGTTCTGGCACAGGGTGTCTAGAATCTGTGCAGGGTACAATGAAATCTCAAGACTATCAAGGGATTCTAGAGAGAATGTGCTGCCAGTGTCAGAAAGCTTGGTCTCAGTCGCAGGTCATGGGTCTTGCAACAGGATAATGACCCAAAACACACAGCTAAAAACACCCAAGAATGACCAAGAGGAAAACATTGGACTATTCTGAAGTGGCTTCTATGAGCCCTGACCTAAATCCTACTGAGCATCTTTGGAAAGAGCTGGAACATGCCGTCTGGAAAAGGCAACCATCAACCACGAGAAAATGAAGCAGTTTGCTCTTGAGGAGTGGCCAAAATACCTGCCGAGAGGTGCAGAAGTCTCAATGACAGTTACAGGAATCGTTTGATTGCAGTGATTGCCTCAAAAAGGTTGTGTAACAAAATATTAAGTTAAGGACAATCATTTCTGTCCAGGCCTATTTCATGAGTTTTATTTTTTTTTTAATTCTGTGGAAGCATGGTTGAAAAGCAATGTCTGACTTTCATTTGTTCACTTTCATAGATTTTTGATTTACTATTACTTTTGTCAGATTCAAGTTATTTCTGTCACCATTGTGGGTTTTTCTGTCATTAAACGAGGGGTACCAACAATTTTGACCTCGTGTGTACATGGGGGCCAGTGAGATGACCAACCATTCAGGATATGGAAAGTTCGGGTCTGGAAGGCGGCCACATCTCCGACTTCTATAAGGTCCATATACTCTGCATATACAGAACTTGGGGATAGAGTTTATACTTTATTTAAAGAACACCTTCAAAAAAACAAGAATGTGTACGTAACTCTTAAGGCAGGGTTCGACAAACCCGGGCGCCAGGTCGCCAGTGGCGCCTAGAAAATCATGCCTGGCGCCCGGGGAATTAAAGAGGAAAAAAAAAATTTTTACTCAGCTGATTAGATGCTCTTCCTGCGCCGTTTGCAGGGCCAGCGTCAGCACCCGGCACACCCGGGCAAGTGCCGGGGCCCTGAGCAGGGGGGGGGCCCACTCGCCGTCGGGCACCCCGGCGCCTGTTAGCGGTGTCAGCACTGCCACTGGGCCCCTCCCCGCTTGCTCAGGCCCCGGCAGCAGCCGGAGCAATACTTACCTCTCCCGTGGCTCCGCTGCCGCAGCTCCGAGCTCCAGGGGGCGCCTGCGCCGGCGCTTCCTCTCTCACAGCAGCGCCGCTGAATGACGTCATCATTCAGCGGCCGGCTGTGGCAGAGAGCGCGCGGACGCCGGACAGGTGAGGCGTGTGTGTGTATGTGAGAGAGTGCTGCCTGCGGTGCTGTATGTGTGATGGTGGTGGGGGAAGGCAGTGATGGTGGTCAGGAGGCAATGATGATGATGATGATGATGGGGAGGCAATGATAATGGGAAGGCGATGATGATGATATTAATGGGGAGGCAATGATAATGATGATGATGGGGAGGCAATGATAATGGGAAGGCAATGATGATGATGATATTAATGGGGAGGCAATGATAATGATGATGATGGGGAGGCAATGATAATGGGAAGGCAATGATGATGATGATGATATTAATGGGGAGGCAATGATAATGATGATGATGGGGAGGCAATGATAATAGGAAGGCAATGATGATGATATTAATGGGGAGGCAATGATGATGATAGAGAGGCAATGATAATGATGATGGGCAGGCAATGATGATGAGGGGAGGCAATGATGATGATAATGGGCAGGCAATGATGATGATAATGGGGAGTCTTTCCACAGCGCCCTTTCCTGAGCCGTAACAGTGCAGAACGCAGCACAGTGTAGAGGAGAGCTCCATATTTTGTATGGAGCATTATATGTGGTCCAGTATTCTGTATGGAGCATTATTTTGGGTCCAGTATTCTGTATGGAGCATTATATGGGGGATGGGGGTGACATCCTGCATGGGGTATTATATGGGTGATGAGGGGGAGACAATGTGGTGCCCATAATACTGTATGGAGGACAGTACTGTCCAGTCTGTACTGTGCGCTGTGAGGATTTGGCGGTTTTTGAGCTATTGTACAATTTACAATAGGTATCAGTCATGTAATGGAAGAAGAGAAGTGTTTGGCATTGTACTATACCCATATTTCTCTGCAGTATCTGTTCATCATGAATCGTGGTCTGTGTTAAGGGGGCCCACTGAGACTCTTTCGTACGGGGCCCATAAAAACCTGGAGCCGGCCCTGGCTGTCTGGATTGCCTCCGCTGCGCCGCGCTGATTGGCTGCCACCATAATTCTGTTTACTGCCGCTAGCCACTAGCGGCATGTTTGTTATGGGAGGCTTCCCCAAAGCACCTTAGGGAAATGTAGTTTATTCTGCACATTATTTTCCTATCTGTTAGGTTAAAAAAAACTACAATTCCCAGCTTCAGCTCTAAAATCACAAGGCATGTTCATGGCCACAAAAAGCAAAGTGAAAAACACTAGAATGTTGCCTAAAATCTAATATATCAAAATATAATATTTATTATCTTTAGAAGTTAAATGTTTATAACGTTTGTAATGTTTTTTTAAATTAAAAACCAAGTTTGTTAAAAAAAAAATTCTGGCTCCTAAATTTTTTGGCTGGCTCCTAGATTCTGAACAACTTTGTCAAACCCCTGCCTTAAGGTAAATTCATTGGTTAAGAGTGGTGATAGAAGGCAACATAAAAATCTGCGACTTTGGTACTTGAGGAACGACACAAAAGATAGGGTGCTCTAAAGTGAAGGCGGCTCCCCCAATGTGCACAATCCGCGGGCACCACAGCTCACACTGAGATTCTGGACCCCATGATGGTGCTGGATACCAGAAGGTCCAGAGATGAAGATATCAGATATCAAGTTATGGAACTTTGCTTTTGAATGCTGGTCCAACAGAAAAAAAAAAAAGTTAATGACCCTGGTTGGACCCAATGATTGTTCCTTAACTTAACATTTTGTAGATGCCTTTTAATGGCTAACTGATAAGATGGCAATAAATAGTAAACTTTCAGGCCTACTCTGGTCTCTTCATCAGGCATACTATGAGAATAACAACCCATACATCTAAGGAAGAGAATAAATTGTCCCCATAGGTGGACAGCCTTTTATAATGTGTCAGCTCACTGGAGCTCAAGTGTTAAAATTCTGAGAGATGTGAATTGTTTTTACAAGTCTTTGGCTGGATCAAACTTTTATATTCACACCTTAGGAGAGCAGCGCTAATCATCGTGTCAGAAGGACTAACAAAGAGGCGCGAGGCACCACTGCCTCAGAGCACGCCAAAATGATGTGTTTTTCAGTGAGCTCTCACCAGGGGTTGTTTATTCTGTTTCCTTATTTTCGGCTCTGGAGCGTGATGCCAGAACTTAATATGATGAACACGGGAGGAACTGACTGTGGAGGAGGCAAAAGCAGCAAGAGGCTCCTATGGTCAGTACGCCAAACTTAGGAGGCAACGGGGAAAAACAGGAGAGACTGGCCAAGTCTGAAAACAACGGATGAGAGAAAATACCAACTCTGGCATCGTAACCAATAATACCTGGTGACGGAGAGGACAGATGTCTCCACGATGTATTCTGCGCTCCGCTGGCCACAGACAGATACATTACACTGTACTAAAAAGACGAAAAAGTTTTCATCATTCATTTAATCTTCTCTCCATTAAAAAAGAAAAGGTCTGCAAGACATTTCTGTGACCCCCCTCATGAAATTGGGCTGTTTTTTTTGCACTTGCACGCAGATGTACTGGTATATATTGACCAGGAATCTAAATGGTAAAAACTAAGGAAACTTAAGTGTTAAGAAGGTCAAAGCCTTCTCATCTCACAGACGTTCCCCAACCTCAGGCCTCTCTGTGTAACACTTGGTTGCATGCAAAGACTGGCCACCTGAGCGGCTCGAATAATGCGCTCCAGCCTTAATTTACTTGGCTCATACGCTCTGCTCCTTGTGTTTTTCTGGCGACCTTCCTACATATATTTTCACTGCTCGAATGGCCATGATTTAATTCGGAGAGTGGTAATAACTCTTCCTTCAGTGTTTGCAACGAGAGTCTTTAGAGAAGCCCCGTGCCCGATTCCCATAAGTGAGCCATGTGTATAATCACGACCAGCGGGCACAATGGCTTCACATTAGCAACAAGTGAACAAAATGACTGCTCATTGGAAACTGGTGTGCACAATATCTCCACATTGGCAACCTGTGGGCACAATGGTTCCACACTGGTGACTGATGTGCACAATGGCTGCAGACTGGCGACTGGTAGGCACAATGGCTGCAGACTGGCGACTGGTAGGCACAATGGCTGCACACTGGCGACTGGTAGCACAATCCACATGGCTTCGGCTCACACTGGCGACTGGTAGACACAATGGCTGCACAATGGCGACTGGTAGACACAATGGCGGCACACTGGCGACCGGTAGACTCAATTGCTGCACACTGGTGACCGGTAGGCACAATGGCTGCACACTGGTGACCGGTAGGCACAATGCCTGCACACTGGCGACTGATAGACACAATGGCTGCACATTGGTGACCAGTAGGCACAATGGCTGCACATTGGTGACCAGTAGGCACAATGGCAGCACATTGGCAACCGGTAGGCACAATGGCTGCACAATGGCGACTGGTAGACACAATGGCTGCACATTGGCAACCGGTAGCCACAATGGCGACTGGTAGACACAATGGCTGCACATTGGCAACCACTAGGCACAATGGCTGCACACTGGCAACCGGTAGGCACAATGGCTGCACACTGGCAACCACTAGGCACAATGGCTGCACACTGGCAACCGGTAGACACAATGGCGGCACACTGGTGACGGTAGACACAATTGCTGTACACTGGTGACCAGTAGGCACAATGGCTGCACATTGGCAACCGGTAGCCACAATGGCTGCACACTGGCGACTGGTAAGCACAATGGCTGCACATTGGCGACTGGTAGACACAATGGCTGCATATTGGCGACCGGTAGGCAAATGGCTGCATACTGGCGACCGGTAGGCCCAATTACTGCACACTGGCGACTGGTAAGCACAATGGCTGCACATTGGCGACTGGTAGGCACAATGGCTGAACATTGGCTTGTATAACCAACAGTCTGGACCACAATGGTTTTAGGGTAAATTAAAACAAGTCATTGAATGCTTTATTCATAATGCACCAAACAACGAGATGCCTGTAGGTACATAAAATAAAGTGGTGCATCCTCCCAGTGCCTTTTCATGCCATGCTTTAAACTGGACAGTTGGGTATTTCTTTACCATCGGATTATCTCTGGTTGACGAGAATGGACTGATGATATCATTCAGATTCATCCCTCTGATCATTACTTTCTAAGATGGCGATTTTCATGAAGGATCAGAGCTTCGTTTACCAATGGAAAGGATTTGGAGAAAGTCCAACTAGGCAAACATTTCACCAAAGAGTAGTTCTTCCAGAACAGCTCTCTACTGTGACTTACAGAGTGGGCTGTGAGGGATTCCTTCTGTGACATCCTTGGACTTACCGGTGAATTAGGACAGTCAAGATAAACTATGTAAGATCAGGGACCACAGACTTACAAAAAAGTTAAGCCACTGGTGACTATTCCTCTGACATTCGGCACGGTCTTCGAGATCTTACAAGATACTTTTCCAGTATCACAGCTGGCAACTACTAGGCGAATTATAAATACTACGGAAAACAAAGAAAAATATCAGCCGAGATTCTTGTGGAGGATGCTGAAATGGGCAACCAATGATCCCGCCGGCACTATTTTGGTTTTGAAAGCCAGAAAGAAATTTATCTATTACCCATCCTAAGAGCTTTAGAGAAGAGCGGGTCAGGATTAATGAGTGAGGTTCAGTCGGTCCTAAGTAAAGTGGAAGCATAAACCAGTAATGGTGGCTGTCACCGCGCCCCGGAACTGGTCGCACATGAAAAGGCTGCATCTGGCGGGACTCTCAGACGGTGTCAGATGAAAGACAAGAAGCTCTTTCCCAAAATTACCCATAATCATTCCGGTTATGTGCAAGAAAATTGAGCTTTTAATCAAACGGAAAATGGGGGAAGTGCAGCGGATAAAGGTAATGAAACAAACTGGACTACGTCAAACGGGAAAGAGGATTGCAAGACTGAATGGTGGAAAATGCAGCAAGACCGGGACGGTGTGTAGACGGGATGTGCATTAATCAAACTGGAGGAGATGCAAATTTATGTGGCTGATTAACCTATTAGAAACCGTAATGCTTTGGGCTACTTGTTTTATCCCATGTATTTCCTCGGAGCTCATATTTTTATTTTTCAGTCTGTGCATCAGTTTAACCCCTTACTGACAGAGCCAATTTGCAGCTTAATGACCAGGCCAATTTTTACAATTCTTACCTCTGTCCCTATATGTGCTTATAACTCTGGAACGCTTTAACGGATCCCGTTGATTCTGAGAATGTTTTTTCGTGACATATTGTACTTCACGCTAGTGGTAAAATTTTTTTATATGACTTGTGTATATTTATGAAAAAAACAAAATATGGCAAAAATTTAGAAAATTTAGCAATTTTCAAAGTATAATTTTATGCCCTTAAATCGGAGAGATATGTCACACAAATTTCTTAATAAATAACATTTCCCACATGTCTACTTTACATCAGCACAATTTTGTAAACAAAATTTTTTTCTGTTAAGAAGTTATAAGGGTTAAAAGTTGACCAGCGATTTCTCATTTTTACACCATTTTTTTTTAGGGACCACATCACATTTGAAGTCACTTTGAGGGGTCTATATGATAGAAAATACCCAAAAGTGACACCATTCTAAAAACTGCACCCCTCAAGGTGCTCAAAGCCACATTCAAGAAGTTTATTAACCCTTTATGTGCTTCACAGGAACTGAAGCAATGTGGAAGGAAAAAAATCAACATTTAACTTTTTTTGCAAAAAATTTACTTCAGAACCAATTTTTTTTTATTTTCACAAGAGTCAAAAAAGAAAATGAACCACAAAATTTGTTGTGCAATTTCTCCTGAATACGCCGATACCTCATATGTGAGGATAAACCACTTTTTGGGTGCACGGCAGAGGTCGCAAGGGAAGGAGCGCCGTTTGACTTTTTCAACGCAGAATTGGCTGGACGCCATGCCGTGTTTGGAGAGCCCCCGATGTGCCTAAACAATGGAAACCCTCAATAAGTGACCCCATTTTGGAAACTAGACCCCTTAAGGAACTTATCTAGATGTGTGGTGAGCACTTTGAACCTCCAAGTGCTTCACAGAAGGTTATAACGTAGAGCAGTGAAAATAAAAAATATTTTTTTTCATCCAAAATAATTTTTTAGCCCACTATTTTTTATTTTCTCAAGGGTAACAGGAGAAATTGGACCACAAGTTGTTGTGAAATTTTTCCTGAGTACGCTGATACCCCATATGTGGGGGGAACCACTGTTTGAGTGCATGGGAAAACTTGGAAGGGAAGGAGCGCCATTTTGTAATGCAGACTTTGATGGAATGTTTGTGGGCGTCATGTTGTGTTTGCAGAGCCCTTGATGTGCCTAAACAGTAGAAACCCCCCGCAAGTGACACCATTTTGGAAACTAGACCCCCCAAGGAGCTTCTCTAGATGTGTGATGAGCACTTTGAACCACCAAGTGCTTTACAGAAATTTATAAACGCAGAGCCGTGAAAAAAAAAATCATTTTTTTCCTCAAAAATTATTTTTAAGCCCGCTATCTTTTATTTTCCCAAGGGTAACAGGAGAAATTAGAACCCCAAAATTGGTGTGAAATTTGTCCTGAGTACGCCGATACCCCAAATGTTGGGGTAAACCACTGTATGAGCGCACGCCAGGACTCGAAAGGGAGAGAGCACCATTTGACTTTTTGAATGCCATGTCGTGTTTGGAGACTCCTGATGTGCCTAAATAGTGGAAACCCCTCAATTCTAGCTCCAACCCTAACCCCAACACACCCCTAACCCTAATCCCAACCCTAATCCTAATTCCAACCCTATCCCTAATTCCAACCCTAACCCTAATTCTAACCCTAATTCCAACCCTAACTCTAATTATAACCCTAACGGAAAAATGAAAATGAAGATATTTTCTTTATTTTATTATATTTTCCTAACTAAGGGGATGATAAAGGGGGGGGGGGGGTTATTTACTATTTTTTTTATTTTGATCACTGTGATAGGGTTTATCACAGTGATCAAAATGTACCTTCACTGAATGAATGAATCCGCCGGCCGGCAGATTCGGCGGACGCACTGCACATGCACTTGCCATTTTCTTCCCGGACCAAGATGGTGGCGCCCACCGGAGGAGGCAGGGGGGGTCTGGGGACACCGGGAGGTACCAGGGGGGATTGGTGACCCTATTTCTTTCTCCTCTGATGTGCGATCACATCAGAGGAGAGAGAAAGATAAAGCAGAATCGCTGCTTTTTTTTTTGCGGTCGCCGTTATATGGTTAATGACGGTGATCGCAAAAGCGGGGTTGGTAAAAACCAACCCGAATCATGTTCTCTGGGGTCTCAGCTACCCCCGGTAGCCGAGACCCAAAAGAAAATCCGACTCTGGTGGGCGCTATATACTTTTTCTACAGCGCCGTTAAAAGGCGTATTGGCGGTCGCTAAGGGGTTAAAGGAGTTGCTTATATTAAGACAGTTTATATGCATACATAGAAAAAAAAAGTTTACTTAAAAGGGGTTTGAAAAGCGAAAAAAAAAAGCATCAAATGTGATAAAATTACAAAACAATTAATATTACCTCTACAATCTCCAACCAATCCAATGGTGGTCCGGTGGTCGTTTCTTAGACGTTTCCGCCAATGACGCGATGACTGCTGAGGTCAGTGATTGGATGCAGCCGTCACATGCTAATATGGTATGTTACATCATGCAACTCCGAGTATCTTGCTGGATCAACGGAAGATGAAAAAATGGACTACTGACCATTTTGCTATTATATATAAAATTTGCTGCTTTTTCTTATTTTTTGAATAATCCAAATAAAATATTCAGGGCTCGATTCCTCATGTAATTTTTTGGTAAACGTTAACGATTTTACGAAAAAATTCTTCAAAATTCCAGAATTTTGAGCAAAGTCAAAATTTTGTGACTTTTTAAAGAGTTGAAATTGATGAATCGGTCAAAAAACATCGGTAAATGCCAACAATGACGTATATAAAAGAAAAAAAAAAAAGGCAAACGCATAAAATATACTTTAAAAAAAAAGTTGCATATACAAAAAAGGCAAAAATACCAAATACAAAATGGTAAAAAATGAACTTATAAATTGGACCACAAGGGTCTAAATAATATTGCTATATAATGTTCAATAAAGAAAAAGCTTAAAGGGGTTGTTCGGACTCTACGTGACTGAAGACTTCTGGATTCTGACGGCGCTTGGTGCGCACACTGTCAGGATTCTCTGGTATTCAGTGATATTATGAGAGAATGGTGAATAATGTGTCGGCTGTCAGGATTCACTGGAATTTTCTTGCATTGAGCGAGGCCAAGCACGTCTAATGAGAAAGTGGCTGGAAGAATGCAAATCGCACACAGACATGGAACTTCACGCTGAGTTTTTTGGAGCAGAAGCCCCAATCATTTGAGGATATTTGAGCTTTTAAAGGAGGATTGTCACTGGTATGTCAGGTGTGACAGACCATCATCATGGACCTGGCTGTAGAAAGTCTTTGCGTTTAGCTCAAGTACCTTCTTGATTTTTGCATCTCTGCTATGAAATGATATCCTTCTCCCTCTAGGACCCAACAGTTACTTCCATCTTGCGCTGCTAATCACACACCTGTGCTGAAGGTTTAAATACATTCAATTGCTGCAGCCTGGTGCCGGTGTTTGCTCTTACTTGAATTCATTCTTGATGGAAATTCTAGCAGTCGGTTAGTGTCTTTCCTGAGGACCCTTGGAGGATTTCTTGCGTGACGTATCGGGTGTCTTCTCAAGCTAAGTGTCCCCCCATCAGTCTACTCCCTCTGTCTTTAGTTTTACTGGAGTCTGACTAGCACCTACCCCGTCCCTCCCTATGTAGGGCCTATTGCTAGGGTCAGGCAGGGATTAGGTTCCTGCTTGGCGATTGATGCAGAAACTATATAGGGACGTTTAGGGCAGACAGGGTGATTTTAGCTCTGCTTAGGGTTCTCCACTCCCCTGTTCCTAGTGTTTGGGCTCCCCCTTCCTATTGTTGTGCACTTACTTATCCTTCACCCAGCATGACAAGGATTTCGAGAGTTTCAGTTCAGTTTCCACTCCAAAATCAGCAACAAACCTCACTCTGAACACATCCTTAGCCTGTACTCGAAGGCGGCCTCCAGATAACCTCAGATTTCAATAGACAATGCAGCTAAACTGGAGTCAGAGAAATGTAAGCATCTCATCCATTTTATTAAAGTTGGGTATGATAAAGCAGCCGTGACGGACTTGTAGGACGCTCAGGTAATTTTACTATCAATGAATATTCCTGCAGCTCAAGGGAGAAAACCCAATATTATCACATGGAAGGCCATTATATCCTCAAGATTCCCCTCACGGCTGATCTCTCCACCTCAAACATGCCACCATCACCTCTGCTGGTAATGCAACCCAGTACTGTTGCTCTTAGGAAACCATGACCATCACGTGCATTGGCGACCAGGCTGCACTATAAAAACTCCTAGAGACATGTATTGGAGCAGAGACTAATTAGATTTCCTGATAATTAACATGACATTTTCTGGAGCATTGGTAATGAAAGGTTATGAGGAGGGAGCTGAGATGAAGAGTGAGATGGTTAAGATAAGCGAGATGGTTATGTGGGGGCTCTTTATCAGGGCACTGGTTTGAGGAGGGAGCGGATTATGAGAAGAGGGGCTGAATATGGCAAAGGGAAAAGGACTAGTCAACAAAAGAAGGGCTAGTTACGAGGATAGTGGCTGAATATGAGTAGGGGAGCTGGTTATGAAGAAAAGAATGTTATAGAGAGATGTCACGAAGAGTGGGGCTGGTCACAAAGACAGGGGCTGGTCACGAAGACAGGGGCTGGTCACAAAGAGAAGGGCTGGTCATAAGACAAGGCTGGTCACAAAGAGAGGGGCTGGTCACAAAGAGAGGGGCTGGTCAAAAAGAAGGGGCTGGTCACAAAGAGAGGGGCTGGTCACAAAGAGAGGGGCTGGTCACAAAGAGAGGGGCTGGTCACAAAGAGAGGGGCTGGTCACAAAGAGAGGGGCTGGTCACAAAGAGAGGGGCTGGTCACAAAGAGAGGGGCTGGTCACAAAGAGGGCTGGTCACAAAGAGAGGGACTGGTCACAAAGAGAGGGGCTGGTCACAAAGAGAGGGGAGGGTCACAAAGAGAGGGGCTGGTCACGAAGAGAGGGGCTGGTCACGAAGAGAGGGGCTGGTCACGAAGAGAGGGGCTGGTCACAAAGACAGGGCTGGTCACAAAAAGAGGGGCTGGTCACAAAGAGAGGGGCTGGTCACAAAGAGAGGGGCTGGTCACAAAGAGAGGGGCTGGTCACAAAGAGAGGGGCTGGTCACAAAGAGAGGGGCTGGTCACAAAGACAGGGCTGGTCACAAAGACAGGGTGGTCACAAAGACAGGGCTGGTCACAGACAGGGCTGGTCACAATGACAGGGCTGGTCACAAAGAGAAGGGCTGGTCACAAAGACAGGGCTGGTCACAAGAGAGGGGCTGGTCACAAAGAGAAGGGCTGGTCACAAAGACAGGGCTGGTCACAAAGACAGGTTGGTCACAAAGACAGGGGCTGGTCACAAAGAGAGGGGCTGGTCACAAAGAGGTGCTGGTAACAAGGAGAGGGGCTGGTCACGGACAGAGGGGCTGATCACTGACAGACGGGCTGATCACGGACAGAGGGGCTGGTCACGGACAGAGGGGTTGATCACAGACAGAGGGGCTGATCACGAACAGAGGGGCTGATCACGGACAGAGGGGCTGATCACAGACAGAGGGGCTGATCACGAACAGAGGGGCTGATCACAGACAGAGGGGCTGATCACGGACAGAGGGGCTGATCACGGACAGAGGGGCTGATCACGGACAGAGGGGCTGATCACGAACAGAGGGGTTGATCACGAACAGAGGGGCTGATCACGAACAGAGGGGCTGATCACGAACAGAGGGGCTGATCACAGACAGAGGGGCTGATCACGGACAGAGGGGCTGATCACAGACAGAGGGGCTGATCATGAACAGAGGGGCTGATCACAGACAGAGGGGCTGATCACAGACAGAGGGGCTGATCACAGACAGAGGGGCTGATCACGAACAGAGGGGCTGATCACAGACAGAGGGGCTGATCACGGACAGAGGGGCTGATCACGGACAGAGGGGCTGATCACAGACAGAGGGGCTGGTCACGGACAGAGGGGCTGGTCACGGACAGAGGGGTTGATCACGAACAGAGGGGCTGATCACAGACAGAGGGGCTGATCACGAACAGAGGGGCTGATCACAGACAGAGGGGCTGATCATGGACAGAGGGGCTGATCACAGACAGAGGGGCTGATCATGGACAGAGGGGCTGGTCACGGACAGAGGGGTTGATCACAGACAGAGGGGCTGATCACAAACAGAGGGGGTGATCACGGACAGAGGGGCTGATCACAGACAGAGGGGCTGATCACGAACAGAGGGGCTGATCACGGACAGAGGGGCTGATCACAGACAGAGGGGCTGATCACGAACAGAGGGGCTGATCACAGACAGAGGGGCTGATCACGGACAGAGGGGCTGATCACGGACAGAGGGGCTGATCACGGACAGAGGGGCTGATCACGGACAGAGGGGCTGATCACGAACAGAGGGGTTGATCACGAACAGAGGGGCTGATCACGAACAGAGGGGCTGATCACGAACAGAGGGGCTGATCACAGACAGAGGGGCTGATCACGGACAGAGGGGCTGATCACAGACAGAGGGGCTGATCACGAACAGAGGGGCTGATCACAGACAGAGGGGCTGATCACAGACAGAGGGGCTGATCACAGACAGAGGGGCTGATCACGAACAGAGGGGCTGATCACAGACAGAGGGGCTGATCACGGACAGAGGGGCTGATCACGGACAGAGGGGCTGATCACAGACAGAGGGGCTGGTCACGGACAGAGGGGCTGGTCACGGACAGAGGGGTTGATCACGAACAGAGGGGCTGATCACAGACAGAGGGGCTGATCACGAACAGAGGGGCTGATCACGAACAGAGGGGCTGATCACAGACAGAGGGGCTGATCATGGACAGAGGGGCTGATCACAGACAGAGGGGCTGATCATGGACAGAGGGGCTGGTCACGGACAGAGGGGTTGATCACAGACAGAGGGGCTGATCACAAACAGAGGGGCTGATCACGGACAGAGGGGCTGATCACAGACAGAGGGGCTGATCACAGACAGAGGGGCTGATCACGAACAGAGGGGCTGATCACAGACAGAGGGGCTGATCACGGACAGAGGGGCTGATCACGGACAGAGGGGCTGATCACGAACAGAGGGGTTGATCACGAACAGAGGGGCTGATCACGAACAGAGGGGCTGATCACAAACAGAGGGGCTGATCACAGACAGAGGGGCTGATCACGGACAGAGGGGCTGATCACAGACAGAGGGGCTGATCACGAACAGAGGGGCTGATCACGGACAGAGGGGCTGATCACAGACAGAGGGGCTGATCACGAACAGAGGGGCTGATCACGACAGAGGGGCTGATCACGGACAGAGGGGCTGATCACGGACAGAGGGGCTGATCACGGACAGAGGGGCTGATCACGGACAGAGGGGCTGGTCACGGACAGAGGGGCTGGTCACGGACAGAGGGGTTGATCACGAACAGAGGGGCTGATCACAGACAGAGGGGCTGATCACGAACAGAGGGGCTGATCACAGACAGAGGGGCTGATCATGGACAGAGGGGCTGATCACAGACAGAGGGGCTGATCATGGACAGAGGGGCTGGTCACGGACAGAGGGGTTGATCACAGACAGAGGGGCTGATCACAAACAGAGGGGCTGATCACGGACAGAGGGGCTGATCACAGACAGAGGGGCTGATCACGAACAGAGGGGCTGATCACGGACAGAGGGGCTGATCACGGACAGAGGGGCTGATCACAGACAGAGGGGCTGATCACGAACAGAGGGGCTGATCACGGACAGAGGGGCTGATCACGGACAGAGGGGCTGATCACTGACAGAGGGGCTGATCACGGACAGAGGGGCTGATCACGGACAGAGGGGCTGATCTCGGACAGAGGGGCTGGTCACAAAGAGTGGCTGGTTATAAAGAGGGTCTGGTTATGGGGAGGAAAGCATGTTATAAGGAGGTAGCTGGGTAAGAGGAGAGGAGACTGGTAATGAGGAGAGGAGGCTGGTTATGAGGAGAGGGGCATGTTACAAGGAGGCAGCTGGGTACTAGGAGAGAAAATTTTGCTCTCTGCATCCCGCTCCCTCCGAAATAATGAAATATGATCATCAGGTGGGGTATGCAGAGGGGTGTCGGAGGATTTACAGAGTGTTTTATTTCATAATTGTGTCAAGATAAAACTGTAGAAGGCTTGTTAGCAATAAAACTCTTGGATCGCAGGAAGTTTCACAAACCATTTGCCTGGACTGACGGCGGTTCGCTCCCCGGAGGAGAGAAAACTTAGAATTATGGTGGTAACTTGACATTTCAACACGATTTCATAGCCGCGCTAATGAGGACTCTTCTTAACAATTGTTAAAGGTTGCACACACTTTCGCAACAATTCATTTTTCTCAATGCATCTTTGTTGAAGGGGAAGCCGTCTCTCCTTAAAGGGGTTGTTCACTTTAGGTGGCAATTTTATTTTTCTTAGCTGAAAACATATATGTTAGGCTAGAAATCATTTTTGTGATTGGTTTCATTAAACATTTGCTTCTCCCGCCTCTGTGTGGCACTAATTGTTGTTGGTTGCTGTACGGGGAAACTGAAAATCAGTCAGTGAGCTTATTCTCTGGTTTAATGCGTTTCTTTTTATCTGTCTTTTTCGGATCTACTCTGAACTGATTTATGACCACAGAAAACACGAAAGACGAAACTGCAAAAAAAACAAAGAGCCTGCAAAAGCAAAACGGTGCAAAATTATTAATGAAACCAAATTGCAAAAAATATTTCTAGCCCCAAATACATGCAACCATTCGGAGGAGTCCGGCTGAGTATGGAGTCTGATAATGGCAATGCTTAATGGGTAAAATGAGCAAATTAGTTCTCTGGGGGAAGAGAAGGAAACTTTCTCCAGTGCTACCTATAGGTCAACATCCAACCCTCTGAGGAGCATTGCAGCATGACAGTACTGTGCAGACGTTGTAGGCAGAGGTGAAAAAAGTGATCTAACGTAAGAATGCTTTAAAAAAGAAAACAATTACTAAACAGCAAAGTGAAGAAGCAAAAAAGAAATCTAAATCCCATCAATATTTAGTGACCGCCCATCGCCTTCATCACTTGTCTAAAATAATTATCACTTATACACAGTTTATGAAGGATCTTGGCCGGAGGTTGCCCCAAACATCTTGGAGAACTGACCCCAGATCTTCTGTGGATGTCACTTGTGCAGATCCTCACCTCAAATGATCCCAGACAGACTGGATGATGTGAGATCAGAGCTCTGTGGGGCTGGGTCGTTACTTCCAGGACTCTATGTTCTTCTTAATGCTGAAGAAAGTTCTTAATGACACTGGCTGAATGTTTGGAGTTGTCCTGTTACAAAATAAATTTGGAGCCAGATGCATCCTTGATTTTATTACATGATGGATCTGGATAAGTTGGAAACTTGAGCTGAAAAGTGGTAGATGGGGTTTAACAATGATAAATGTAAGGTTATACACATGGGAAGAAGGAATCAATATCACCATTACATACTGAATGGGAAACCACTGGGTAAATCTGACATGGAGAAGGACTTGGGGATCCTAGTATCTGCCTGTACTTGTCAGCTTTTAGGACACCAAGAAATGGTCAATGTTGAGGACTGTAGATGCACTGGTTGTCTAAGGAAAGCAGACGAAAGACACATCACTGTACTTCACTTCGAAATCGGAAGAAGTCCAGCAGTGCCATCAGTTCAATGGAAGCCAGCTACACCCAGCTATGAGAAGTCTGGCCAGAAGAACCATGATAATAAATGGGAAATGTTTAAGAACATCCTAAATAGGCGCTGTAAGCGGTTTATACCTTGTGGGAATAAAAGGACGAGAAATAGGAAAAACTCAAAGTGGCTAAACAAAGAAGTAAGAGGGGAAATTAACAGTAAAAAGAAAGCATTTACACTACTAAAGCAGGATGGCACCGCTGAAGCTCTAAAAACTATAGGGAGAGAAAAATACTTTATCTATAAAACGAATTAAAGCTGCCAAAAAGGAAACAGAGAAGCACATTGCTAAGGAGAGTAAAACTAATCCCAAACTGTTCTTCAACTATATCAATAGTAAAAGAATCACAAGTGACAGTGTAGCCCCTTAATAATTGTGATGAAAGAATGGTTGTAGATGACGAGGAAAAAGCGAATACATTAAACACCTTCTTCTCCACGGTATTCACGGTGGAAAATGAAATGCTAGGTGAAATGCTGAGAGACAAAGAAAAACCCTATATTAAGTGTCACCAATCTCACCCAAGAAGAGGTGTGAAACCGGCTAAATAAGATTAATATAGATAATCACTGGGTCCGGATGTAACAGACAAACCATTATTTCTTATATTTAGGGACTCTATAGTGACGGGGTCTGTTCCACAGGTCTGGCGCATAGCAAATGTGGGACCAATATTCAAAAGGCTCTAAAAGTGACCCTGGAAATTATAGGCCAGTAAGTCTAACCTCTATTGTTGGTAAAATATGTGAAGGGTTTCTGAGGGATGTTATTCTGGATTATCTCAATGAGAATAACTGTGTAACTCCATATCAGCATGGGTTTATGAGGAGTCGCTCCTGTCACACCAATCTAATCAGCTTTTATGAAGAGGTAAGCTATAGCCTGGACCAAGGTGAGTCATTGGACGCGGTATATCTTGATTTTTCCAAAGAGTTTGATACCGCGCCACAGAATGCTGGGTCTGGGGGAAAATGTGTGTAAATGGGTAAGTAACTGGCTTAGTGATAGAAAGCAGAGGGTGGTTATAAATGGTATATTCTCTAACTGGGTCGCTGTGACCAGTGGGGACAGCAGGGGGTCGGTGTTGGGATCTATTCTCTTCAACATATTTATTAACGATCTGGTAGAAGGTTTACACAGTAAAATATCGATATTTGCAGATGATACAAAACTATGTAATGCAGTCAATACAAGAGAAGATAGTATTCTGCTACAGATGGATCTGGATAAGTTGGAAACTTGGGCCGAAAGGTGGCAGATGGGGTTTAACAATGATAAATGTAAGGTTATACACATGGGAAGAAGGAATCAATATCACCATTACACACTGAACGGGAAACCACTGGGTAAATCTGACATGGAGAAGGACTTGGGGATCCTAGTTAATGATAAACTTACCTGGAGCAGTCAGTGCCAGGCAGCAGCTGCCAAGACAAACAGGATCATGAGGTGCATTAAAAGAGGTCTGGATACACATGATGAGAGCATTATACTGTCTCTGTACAAATCCCTGGTTAGACCGCACATGGAGGACTGTGTACAGTTTTGGGCACCGGTGCTCAGGAAGGACATAATGGAACTAGAGGAAGTACAAAGGAGGGCAGCAAAATTAATAAAGGGGATGGGGGAACTACAATACCCAGAGAGATTAGCAAAATTAGGATTATTTAGTCTAGAAAAAAGACGACTGAGGGGCGATCTAATAACCATGTATAAGTATATAAGGGGACAATACAAATATCTCTCCGAGGATCTGTTTATACCAAGGAAGGTGACGGTCACAAGGGGGCATTCTCTGCGTCTGGAGGAGAGAAGGTTTTTCCACCAACATAGAAGAGGATTCTTTACTGTTAGGGCAGTGAGAATCTGGAATTCCTTGCCTGAGGAGGTGGTGATGGCGAACTCAGTCGAAGGGGTTCAAGAGAGGCCTGCATGTCTTCCTGGAGGTAACAATATTGTATCTTACAGTTATTAGGTTCTTTACAAGGACGTAGATCTCGGGATTTATTCTGAGGGAATATAGGCTGAACTGGATGGACAAATGGCTTTTTTGGCCTTCTTAACTATGTTACTAAGTGGTCAACTATGCGCAAAAACATAGGAACAGAGTAACGAAAAGTGTCAGGAGCCGCTCTGTACAGAGGAGTCCAAATGTCAACTATCTGGCTGTAACAGAAGGCACTTTGCTCAAGAAAGGCTGGATAGCGGCACAATAACGAGGGTCTACAGTGACGCACGGTGGAGGGTCCTGCAAGTTTGTGGCTGCATTTCAGCAAATGAAGTTGGAGGATTTGGTCAGGATTAATGGTGTCCTCAATACTGAGAAATCCAGGCAGACACTTATCGATTCTGCAGAGAGGTGACTGATCGGCTCCAAACTTATTCTGCAGCTGGTCAATAACCCCCAACATCCAGCTAATGTCACTAAGACCGAGGAGTCCTGGGAGTGAAGATCCGGCCTCACAGAGCCCTGATCTCTCATCATCCAGGCTGTCCGGGAGGATCTGCACAAGCCTCGTACACAGAAGATCTGGGGTCAGGTTTCCAAGATGTTTGGAACAATCTCCTGCCGAGTTCCTCCAGAAACCGTGTACGAGTGACGAGAAGAACTGACAACGACTGACATTCTTACATTCAGAACATTTCTTCCCCACCTGCCTAAAAATTTTGTACAGTATTGTATATTATTAGCTTTGCCAAACAACAACCCACAAAATTCTGTTTAAAGAAACTTTCCTGCAGAGCTGGATGAGACGTCGTAGATGAAGCTTTGGGTGATGGGGGGGGGAGCACAGAAGACGAGGGCATGTCATACCGCTGATGCACTGTGTAAGTCACCTAACCGCTGCAGCCAATCACAGGACGCAGCGTTCCAGTGGCCGGTGTTACGATGACATCACTTTATGTCTCTGCTCAGACCACAGATCGGCCCAGATTGGTGTCTTAGAGGGGGGGTGACAGATTTTATTATGTTTTACATATCTAGTCCTTTGAGTAAAGTTTTAATTTGCTCATACAACTTAAAAAAGTTGCTATTAATAAACAAACCTGGTTGCACAAATATTCATACCCTTGAAGACTGGGTCTGTATTACCAAGAGCACAGAGCAACAAGTGTCATACACAGTCGAAATCATAACCTGGATGTAAAATGTAGAAAAAGCCCTAACCTCATCTGTTTGACCCCTTCTATACAGAGGAGAAGACACGGGGGGCTTCCTGCTATATATACTGGGTATATCACACTGCAAGCTCTGATGGACCCAACTCTATCTGGTTAAACTTCATTTTTTTACGGTATTTTGGAAGGAAAGGTAGGATGAGAAAAAGAAACGCTTCAGATTTACTGTATAGACTGGGACAGAATGAGTAGAGTCATCTCAGAAAATGCATGATAGCTCCGTATCATGAGAGGTCTACTAAATAGATAAAACGGAATAGTCAAGCTATACACTATATACTCGTGTACACGACGTTGTCTAGTCTGAATATGGCCAGGTCCTATAGGGGGTAAAATAAAGCAAATTCTCAGCATCTTTACAAATATTGGATTAAATACTATATTTCCCAATGAGAAAGATCTGCAACTTCCAGAAAAATAAAAATGATAGAAAGGAATGCTGGAACTTTTAGTACCACGACATCCAGGGACAGCCAATGACTGTGTGGTACGATAACGCAGCAGACAGCGGGAGCCAAGACTCCTTCAGTAAACTCCTATGAAGCGGAATGAGAAGGTGTTAGATCTATAGGGCGGATTCGGGGGACCATAATAAAACATTGGCCATTTATGAAAATGGAGTGAAGCCGCTGTCAGGTTCCCAGGAACGAGAGAAAATACACAAAAAAACAAACTGGCTGAATGCAGAATGTGCGCAGCAAGAACCCTGCGCTCCACTAACGCTTCTCCGCAACTCATCTCCCAGCCCTGATACACAAACTCCGCTATAAATCATCCTCTCCGGCTGTCACATCCAGCCGCAACGCTGCCAAAACCGAACAGGACGCCAGCCCGGCATCACCGGCCAGAACCGGAGTCCAGACGATAAGCAGATGAAGGTCTGGAGGAAGGGAAGCATCGGGGGGATGACATTATTCACATGTTGTTTGCTTCTTTTTTTTTTTTTTTTTAAAGGAGCAAAAATATAAAATGTTTGAATTTCAAAACGTGACAAGAAAGTGACAAAGAAACAATAGTTCTGAAATGAGCAAAATGGAAAACGCAATCAGCCTCCGTTAGATCTATGAATATAAGAATTCTGAAAGGGTTAAAATATTTCACAGTCAGGACGACAGAGCGCGGAGAGAAAGGAGTTACCGTTTATAATTTTATTTTAGCTCCATCGTCAATGGAGCAGAGAAGGGTGAAAAACTGAACGCAAAGGAAAAGATATACTGTACTAGATGGCAGTATTATAGTAGTTATATTCTAGAACATAGGGGGGCAGTATTATAGTAGTTATATTCTTGTATATAGGAGCAGTATTATAGTAGTTATATTCTTGTACATAGGAGCAGTATTATAGTAGTTATATTCTTGTACATAGGGGCAGTATTATAGTAGTTATATTCTTGTATATAGGGGCAGTATTATAGTAGTTATATTCTGTACATAGGGCAGTATTATAGTAGTTATATTCTTGTATATAGGAGCAATATTATAGTAGTTATATTCTTGTACATAGGGGCAGTATTATAGTAGTTATATTCTTGTATATAGGGGCAGTATTATAGTAGTTATATTCTTGTATATAGGAGCAATATTATAGTAGTTATATTCTTGTACATAGGAGCAGTATTATAGTAGTTATATTCTTGTACATAGGAGCAGTATTATAGTAGTTATATTCTTGTACATAGGAGCAGTATTATAGTAGTTATATTCTTGTACATAGGAGCAGTATTATAGTAGTTATTTCTTGTACATAGGGCAGTATTATAGTAGTTATATTCTTGTACATAGGGCAGTATTATAGTAGTTATATTCTTGTACATAGGGCAGTATTATAGTAGTTATATTCTTGTACATAGGAGCAGTATTATAGTAGTTATATTCTTGTACATAGGAGCAGTATTAAGTAGTTATATTCTTGTACATAGGAGCAGTATTATAAGTTATATTCTTGTACATAGGAGCAGTATTATAGTAGTTATATTCTTGTACATAGGGCAGTATTATAGTAGTTATATTCTTGTACATAGGAGCAGTATTATAGTAGTTATATTCTTGTACATAGGAGCAGTATTATAGTAGTTATATTCTTGTACATAGGAGCAGTATTATAGTAGTTATATCTTGTACATAGGAGCAGTATTATAGTAGTTATATTCTTGTACATAGGGCAGTATTATAGTAGTTATATTCTTGTACATAGGGCAGTATTATAGTAGTTATATTCTTGTACATAGGAGCAGTATTATAGTAGTTATATTCTTGTACATAGGGCAGTATTATAGTAGTTATATTCTTGTACATAGGAGCAGTATTATAGTAGTTATATTCTTGTACATAGGGGCAGTATTATAGTAGTTATATCTTGATATAGGAGCAGTATTATAGTAGTATATTCTTGTACATAGAGCAGTATTATATAGTTATATTCTTGTACATAGGAGCAGTATTATAGTAGTTATATTCTTGTACATAGGGCAGTATTATAGTAGTTATATCTTGTACATAGGAGCAGTATTATAGTAGTTATATTCTTGTACATAGAGCAGTATTACAGTAGTTATATTCTTGTACATAGGAGCAGTATTATAGTAGTTATATTCTTGTACATAGGGGCAGTATTATAGTAGTTATATTCTTGTACATAGGAGCAGTATTATAGTAGTTATATTCTTGTACATAGGGCAGTATTATAGTAGTTATATTCTTGTACATAGGGGCAGTATTATAGTAGTTATATTCTTGTACATAGGAGCAGTATTATAGTAGTTATATTCTTGTACATAGGAGCAGTATTATAGTAGTTATATTCTTGTACATAGGAGCAGTATTATAGTAGTTATATTCTTGTACATAGGGGCAGTATTATAGTAGTTATATTCTTGTACATAGGTGCAGTATTATAGTAGTTATATTCTTGTACATAGGAGCAGTATTATAGTAGTTATATTCTTGTACATAGGAGCAGTATTATAGTAGTTATATTCTTGTACATAGGGGCAGTATTATAGTAGTTATATTGTTGTACATAGGGGCAGTATTATATAGTTATATTCTTGTACATAGGGGCAGTATTATAGTAGTTATATTCTTGTACATAGGGCAGTATTATAGTGTTATATTCTTGTACATAGGGGCAGTATTATAGTAGTTATATTCTTGTACATAGGGGCAGTATTATAGTAGTTATATTCTTGTATATAGGAGGCAGTATTATAGTAGTTATATTCTTGTACATAGGAGCAGTATTATAGTAGTTATATTCTTGTACATAGGGGGCAGTATTATAGTAGTTATATTCTTGTATATAGGAGCAGTATTATAGTAGTTATAGTCTTGTACATAGGGGCAGTATTATAGTAGTTATATTCTTGTACATAGGGGCGTATTATAGTATATTTTATAGGCATAGTGTTATATTCTTGTACATAGGGGCTAGTATTTATAGTAGTTTATTCTTGTACATAGGGGCAGTATTATAGCAGTTATATTCTTGTACATAGGGGCAGTATTATAGTAGTTATATTCTTGTACATAGGGGGCAGTATTATAGTAGTTATATTCTTGTATATAGGAGCAGTATTATAGTAGTTATATTCTTGTACATAGGAGCAGTATTATAGTAGTTATATTCTTGTACATAGGGGGCAGTATTATAGTAGTTATATTCTTGTATATAGGGCAGTATTATAGTAGTTATATTCTTGTACATAGGAGCAGTATTATAGTAGTTATATTCTTGTACATAGGGGGCAGTATTATAGTAGTTATAGTCTTGCACATAGGAGCAGTATTATAGTAGTTATATTCGTGTACAGTCACAAGACCATCGAGAGAAATAATCACCTGTCACGACGCTGTGGCTGCATCTCTCGCTGCTGTCAACGGGGGAATGGAAACTCCAAGATCGATACGATATAAAAGATGTCAAAATATCTGACGGCTGAATAAAAGAAACTCAAGCTGCTAAGACCCAAGTAAGCGAGTCCTCGGAGCCACTCTCCACAGAAGAACAAGGCTCGTAAAGATCAATGACACCGTGACGAGCCGCAGTAACCGCAGAGAATCTGGAGGGTCTCGGTCACATTATTAGTCACCGTCTCCATCCCACCAGCAGTCTAGTTGTCCAAGGACATCAGTTTTAGATAAGAAGGCTGAGGAGCAGGTATGGGGCCCACCTCCAACGTTACACGCTTCTCTGATGTGAGGAGTCGGTAACGATGGCTGCGTTACAGTTTCTGAGAAAGGGAAGAATTCTGTATCTTGTGAGAGTAAAGTGCACTTAACCTGTCGATGGCGGCCTGCTGAATGTATTGTGTATATCAGGACAATATAGGATCAAGCATATTGCATTTCAACTGTTCTAATCCTTTGTTTCTCCTCCTCGCAGAAATAAACATGCACGCTCATTAAAGTAGAGCATGCATGTTCATCCTATTGCAAGTACAATATGGGACTACCTTAGTGGGGCACCCAGTGTATAAAAAAATCATCACCTATCCACCGTATAGAGGACATCTGTAAAATCGGTGTTAGTCATAACACTGGCACCCGATCCGTCACCAAAGCTGGAGACTTATGTCATTTTTCTCCTCTGGCACCGAAAAGCAGACAGGACGGAAGTTCTCAAATCTATTCTGGCTGAAAGACCGTGGCGAGGTGCGGAGTAGAACGGCCGGCTGCACATGCGTCTGGTGTGCGAGGTACTGCGCTTGGTTATCATCAGGACTCCAGTAGACAATGAATGAGGTGGCAGGGTGCAGGCCCAACTGTCAGAAAATGAATGAAGGGGCAGGGTGCAGGCCCAACTGTCAGAAAATGAATGAAGGGCAGGGTGCAGGCCAAACTGTCAGACAATGAATGAGGGGGCAGGGTGCAGGCTCAACTGTCAGAAATGAATGAAGGGGCAGGGTGCAGGCCAAACTGTCAGACAATGAATGAGGGGGCAGGGTGCAGGCCCAATTGTCAGACAATGAATGAATGAAGGGGCAGGGTGCAGGCCCCAAATGTCAGACAACGAATGAATGAGGGGGCAGGGTGCAGGCCCATTGTCAGACAATGAATGAATGAGGGGGCAGGGTGCAGGCCCAACTGTCAGACAACGAATGAATGAGGGGGCAGGGTTGCAGGCCCAACTGTCAGACAACGAATGAATGAGGGGGCAGGGTGCAGGCCCAACTGTCAGACAACGAAAAAAAAAAAAAAAAAAAAAAAAAAATTTTTTTTTTTTTTAGGGGGCAGGGTTCTCCTGGCACCGAAAAGCAGACAGGAGGGAAGTTCTCAAATCTATTCTGGCATGAAAGACCGTGGCGAGGTGCGGAGTAGAACGGGCGGCTGCACATGCGCCTGGTGTGCCGAGTACTGCGCTTGGTTATCATCAGGACTCCAGTAGACAATGAATGAGGTGGCAGGGTGCAGGCCCAACTGTCAGAAAATGAATGAAGGGGCAGGGTGCAGGCCCAACTGTCAGAAAATGAATGAAGGGGCAGGGTGCAGGCCAAACTGTCAGACAATGAATGAGGGGGCAGGGTGCAGGCCCAATTGTCAGACAATGAATGAATGAAGGGGCAGGGTGCAGGCCCAACTGTCAGACAACGAATGAATGAGGGGGCAGGGTGCAGGCCCAATTGTCAGACAATGAATGAATGAGGGGGCAGGGTGCAGGCCCAACTGTCAGACAACGATGAATGAGGGGGCAGGGTGCAGGCCAATTGTCAGACAATGAATGAATGAGGGGGCAGGGTGCAGACCCAACTGTCAGACAACGAATGAATGAGGGGACAGGGTGCAGGCCAACTGTCAGACAACGAATGAATGAGGGGGCAGGGTGCAGGCCCAACTGTCACACAACGAATGAATGAGGGGGCAGGGTGCAGGCCCAACTGTCAGACAACGAATGAATGAAGGTGGAGGGTGCAGGCGCAACTGTCAGACAATGAATGAATGAGGGGCAGGGTGCAGGCCCAACTGTCAGAACGAATGAATGAAGGGGCAGGGTGCAGGCCCAACTGTCAGACAATGAATGAAGGTGCAGGGTGCAGGCCCAACTGTCAGACAATGAATGAAGGTGCAGGGTGCAGGCCCAACTGTCAGACAATGAATGAAGGTGCAGGGTGCAGGCCAAACTGTCATACAATGAATGAAGGGGAGGTTGCAGGCCCAACTGTCAGACAATGAATGAATGAAGGGGCAGGCCCAACTGTCAGATAATGAATGAAGGTGCAGGGTGCAGGCCCAACTATCAGACAATGAATGAATGAGGGGGCAGGGTGCAGGCCCAACTGTCAGACAATGAATGAATGAGGGGGCAGGGTGCAGGACCAACTGTCAGACAATGAATGAATGGGGGGCAGGGTGCAGGCCCAACTGTCAGACAATGAATGAAGGTGCAGGGTGCAGGCCCAACTGTCAGACAACGAATGAATGAAGGGGCAGGGTGCAGGCCCAAACTGTCAGACAACGAATGAATGAGGGGCAGGGTGCAGGCCCAACTGTCAGACAATGAATGAAGGGGCAGGGTGCAGGCCCAACTGTCAGACAATGAATGAAGGGGCAGGGTGCAGGCCCAACTGTCAGACAAGAATGAATGAAGGGGCAGGGTGCAGGCCCAACTGTCAGACAATGAATGAAGGTGCAGGGTGCAGCCCAACTGTCAGACAATAAATGAAGGTGCAGGGTGCAGGCCCAACTGTCATACAATGAATGAATTAAGGAGCAGGGTGCAGGCCCAAATGTCAGACAATGAATGAAGGGGCAGGGTGTAGGCCCAACTGTCAGACAATGAATGAATGAAGGGGCTGGGTGCAGGCCCAACTGTCAGACAATGACTGAAGGGGCAGGGTGCAGGCCCAAACTGTCAGACAATGAATGAAGGAGCAGGGTGCAGGCCCAACTGTCAGACAATGAATGAAGGGGAAGGGTGCAGGCCCAACTGTCAAACAATGAAGGAAGGGGCAGGGTGCAGGTGCAACTGTCAGACAATGAATGAATGCAGGAGCAGGCATATGCAGGACTATCAGACAATGAGTGAATGAGAGGGCAAGGCACACATGTGACTGCCAAAGAATGAGTGAAGAGAGAAGAGCGCATGTGTGACTGTCATTTAATGTGTGCTACCCATAATGTTGGCGTCTGAGAAGAACAGGGGCCTTACATTCTACCGATCTGTGTGAGCCCCAATGGCGAGTGTCAACCATTTGTCACGATTTGTTGCCACTTGTGTAGATTGTTCTGTTTCCTGAATGAATTCTGCTCTACTATAAGAATGATAATTCTCGCACTTGTGTGAACCTAGCCTTACATACAGTTAGGTCCATAAATATTTGGACAGAGACAACATTTATCTAATTTTGGTTCTAGACATTACCACAATGAATTTGAAACAAAACAAATCAGATGCAGTTGAAGTTCAGACTTTCAGCTTTCATTTGAGGGTATCCACATTAAAATTGGATGAAGGGTTTAGGAGTTTCAGCTCCTTAACATGTGCCACCCTGTTTTTAAAGGGACCAAAAGTAATTGGACAGATTAAATAATTGTAAATAAAATGTTCATTTCTAGTACTTGGTTGAAAACCCTTTGTTAGCAATGACTGCCTGAAGTCTTGAACTCATGGACATCACCAGACACTGTGTTTCCTTCTTTTTGATGCTCTCTAGGCCTTCACCGCGGTGGTTTTCAGTTGTTGTTTGTTTGTGGGCCTTTCTGTCTGAAGTTTAGTCTTTAACAAGTGAAATGCTGCTCAATTGGGTTGAGATCAGGTGACTGACTTGGCCATTCAAGAATATTCCACTTCTTTGCTTTAATAAACTCCTGGGTTGCTTTGGCTTTATGTTTTGGGTCATTGTCCATCTGTAGTATGAAACGACGACCAATCAGTTTGGCTGCATTTGGCTGGATCTGAGCACACAGTACGGCTCTGAATACCTCAGAATTCATTCGGCTGTTTCTGTCCTGTGTCACATCATCAATAAACACTAGTGACCCAGTGCCACTGGCAGCCATGCATGCCCAAGCCATCCCCACTGCTTCCGCCATGTTTTACAGATGATGTGGTATGCTTTGGATCATGAGCTGTACCACGCCTTCACCTTACTTTTCTCTTTCCATCATTCTAGTAGAGGTTGATCTTGGTTTCATCTGTCCAAAGAATGTTCTTCCAGAACTGTGCTGGCTTTTTTAGATGTTTTTTAGCAAAGTCCAGCCTAGCCTTTTTATTCTTGATTCTTATGAGTGGCTTGCACCGTGTAGTGAACCCTCTGTATTTAATTTCATGCAGTCTTCTCTTTATGGTAGATTTGGATATTGATACGCCTACCCCTGGAGAGTGTGTTCACTTGGTTGGCTGTTGTGAAGGGGTTTCTCTTCACCATGGAGAGTATTCTGCGATCATCCACCACTGTTGTCTTCCGTGGGCGCCCAGGTCTTTTTGCATTGATGAGTTCACCAGTGCTTTCTTTCTTTCTCAGAATGTACCAAACTGTAGATTTTGCCACTCCTAAAGTTGTAGCAATTTCTCGGATGGGTTTTTTCTGTTTTTTTGCAGCTTAAGGATAGCTTGTTTCACCTGCATGGAGAGCTCCTTTGACCACATGTTTCCTTCACAGCTAAACCTTCCAAATGCAAACACCACACCTCAAATCAACACCAGCCCTTTTATCTGCTTAATTGAGAATGATATAATGAAGGGATTGCCCACACCTGTCCATGAAATAGCCTTGGAGTCAATTGTCCAATTACTTTTGGTCCCTTTAAAAACAGGGTGGCACATGTTAAGGAGCTGAAACTCCTAAACCCTTCATCCAATTTTAATGTGGATACCCTCAAATGAAAGCTGAAAGTCTGGACTTCAACTGCATCTGATTTGTTTTGTTTCAAATTCATTGTGGTAATGTCTAGAACCAAAATTAGATAAATGTTGTCTCTGTCCAAATATATATGGACCTAACTGTATACAGGCGAAAGGTGATTTTGGTAACATGGAAAACACCTACGATGACGAGAAGAAAGTCGAGAGTGAAGACCACGATAACTATAGATGTTCCCATTCCTGATCTCTGGGGCCCCGGGGTCCCAATTGTTAACCCCTTGTGTTAGCTGGATATCTCTGATTTTGCTCGTCCTTAATTCTTACTAATTTCAGTTTTGTAGAACTTTCTGTAAAACTCTTGAATCAGACGAGGATCTAACAATCTAACAGAAGACGCAAGTGTCAGTAATGGAGAGGACTTCAGGTCATTGAGAGCAGCGCAGTGAATGGCTCCAATCGTCTCCAAACAATACGTGATTAATTCTTACATTACGTCGTCATGAGAGCGGTAAAAATTAGCAGCATAGAAATGAACATGATATAATTACTATTCTCTGCCATTATCACAATATACAAATCACAGGGAGATGGTCTGAACGAGCGATGAATAACAAGAAAAGGAGAACAAAAAAGCCATCCGAGGACTTGTACACGGGAGCTTACACTTAGACATTGCTTTACGAGCTGCGAAACTGTGGCCGGGAGGCTGCGCACGGTGGCCCGGAGGCTGGGCACGGTGGCCCGGAGGCTGGGCACTGTGGCCCGGAGGCTGGGCACTGTGGCCCGGAGGCTGCGCACTGGGGCCCGGAGGCTGCGCACTGTAGACCGGAGGCTGGGCACTGGGGCCCGGAGGCTGCGCACTGTGGACCGGAGGCTGGGCAATGGGGCCCGGAGGCTGGGCACTGGGGCCCGGAGGCTGGGCACTGGGACCCGGAGGCTGCGCACTGTGGCCTGGAGGCTGCGCACTGTGGCCCGGAGGCTGCGCACTGTGGACCAGAGGCTGGGCACTGTGGCCCGTAGGCCAAATTCTGATGCCGAGTGCAGAAGATATGGAGATTCTTCAGACACAGCAGGTGTCCAGAATTTCAAGGGTGTTACGGGGTCTTCTCCATCCAAGTCTTTACCCAATCCAACATGATCTGTGTCTACCACATTATTGTGCCCCCCTAAAAAAACAGACAGTGACAGAAAGAAAGCAGCAAAAGCGAAGTCCAAAAGTAAACTCGGCTTGTCTCATTAAACTTAATGGCTGTCGGAGGCATGTCGGAGTTCATGTATTGAGGAATGATGAATGCAGTGTGAACATTCCTTAAAAACCCCTTCCCGACCTGTGACACAGCGTATGTGTCATGAAAGGATCGCGTTCCTGCGGGTCGGGTGACCGGGGTCACTGAAAGGTCACCCGACCCGCAGGCACAAGACCCTTTGTGCTTCACCACAGGGGGGTTGGCTTAACCCCCACGTGGCTACGATCGCTCTGATTGGCTGTTAAAAGTGAAACAGTGCTCCCTTTATTCCGAGCCCCGACGTGTGCCCAAACAGTGGTTTACCCCCACATATGGGGTATCAGCGTACTCAGGAAAAATTGCACAACAACTTTGGGGGACTAATTTCTCCTGTTACCCTTGGGAAAAAAAATTGGGCACTAAAAAAATTATTTTTGTGGAAAAAAAAAAATGATTTTTTTATTTTCACAGCTCTGCGTTATAAACTTCTGTGAAGAACTTGGAGATTCAAAGTGCTCACCACACATCTAGAGGAGTTTCTTGGGGGATCTAGTTTCCAAAATGGGGTCACTTGGGGGGTTTCTACTGTTTAGGCACATTGTGGGCTCTGCAAACGTAACATGACGCCCACAGACCATTCCATCAAGTGGCATTTCAAAACGTCACTTCTTCCCTTCCGAGCCCCGACGTGTGCCCATACAGTAGTTTTCTCCCACATATGGGATATCAGCGTACTCAGGACAAATTGGACAACAACTTTTGGGGTCTAATTTCTCCTGTTACCGTTGGGAAAATAAAAAAATTGGGGACTAAAAGATCATGTTTGTGGAAAAAATATGATTTTTTTTTTTTATGCCCGGGCGTTATAAACTTCTGTGTAGCGCTTGGGGGTTAAATGTGCTCACCACACATCTAGATAAGTTCTGTGCGGTGTCTAGTTTCCAAAATGGGGTCACCTGTGGGGAGATTCTACTGTTTAGATACATCAGGGGTTCTGCAAACGTAACATGATGCACGCAGACCATTCCATCAAAGTCAGCATTTCAAAACGTCACTACTTCCCTTCCGAGCCCCAACGTGTGCCCGAACAGTGGTTACCCCCCACATATGGGGTACAGTGTACTCAGGACAAACTGTACAACAACTTTTGGGGTCCAATTTCTCCTGTTACCCTTGTGAAAATAAAAAATTGCGGGTTAAAAAAAATCAGTTTTTGAGGAAAAAAATGATTTTTTATTTTTACAGCTCTGCATTATAAACTTCTGTGAAGCACGTGGGGGCTCAAGGTGCTCACCACACATCTGGATAAGTTCCTTGGGGGTCTAGTTTACAAAATGTGGTCACTTGTGGGGGGTTTCTACTGTTTAGGCACATCAGGGGCTCTGCAAACGTAACAAGATGTCCGCAGACCATTCCATCAAGTCGGCATTTCAAAGCGTCACTACATCCCTTCCGAGCACTGACGTGTGCCCAAACAGTGGTTACCCCCCACATATGAGGTATCTGTGTTCTCAGGAGAATTGCCCAACAAATTTTAGGATCCATTTTATCCTGTTGCCCATGTAAAAATGAAAAAATTTATGCTAAAAGAAAATTTTTGTTGGAAAAATTAAAATGTCCATTTTTTCCTTCCACGTTGCTTTAGTTCCTGTGAAGCACCTGAAGGGTTAATAATCTTCTTGAATGTAGTTTTTAGTAGCTTGAGGGGTGAAGTTTTTAGAATGGTATCACTTTTGGGTATTTTCTACCATATAGACCCCTCAAAGTGACTTCAAATGTGAGGTGGTCCCTAAAAAAAATGGTTTTGTAAATTTTGCTGTAAAAATGAGAAATCGATGGTTAACTTTTAACCCTTATAACTTCCTAACAAAAAAAAATTTTATTTCCAAAATTGTGCTGATGTAAAGTAGACATGTGGGACACGTTATTTATTAACTATTTTGTGTCACATAACTCTCTGGTTTAACAGAATAAAAATTCAAAATTTGAAAATTGCAAAATTTTCAAAATTTTCGCCAAATTTCCATTTTTTCACAAATAAACGCAAAAATTATCGACCTAAATTTACCACTAACATGAAGCCCAATATGTCACGAAAAAACGTCTCAGAAGCGCTAGGATCCGTTGAAGCGTTCCTGAGTTATTACCTCATAAAGGGACACTGGTCAGAATTGCAAAAAATGGCAAGGTCATGAAGGGGTTAAAAAACTCAGTGTCCGCTCACTGAGTGATCAGACTACAGCTACTTAGTGAAGTGTCCGGGGAAGGGAGGAGAAGTTAGAGTAAATTTTATCTGTGTTCTACTAAGTGTTTTATCTCACCCCAGTGCTGGAGTCACAGCCACAATGCTCAGTACTGCTGTATAATGTCCTCCCTACTGCTGCTTCTACAAAAAGTTTTAACTCACCAAAGAGCTGAAATCACAGTTACAATTCCCAGGACTGTTATATCAAGTTTTTAATTTAAGTGTTATATCTAATCCCAGAACTGTATTCAGGGATACATCGCTCAGTATTGATATATAATGTCCTTCCATGCTGCTTCTGGTAAGTGTTTTTAATAATGCCAGAGCTGGATTCACAGCAACAATTCTAAGTACTGCTGTATTAGATCCACTATGCTGCTCCTTTCCAGAACAGGATTCATAGCTACACTGTTATGTTTCGGTAACTGAGGAGAAATAGCAAAAATAGCCAAAGTAGTAATACACCAGAAAGGCTGGAAACTATTGGGTTGCAGAGCCCTAAACTAACCACAACACTAGAAGTAGCCGTGGAGCGTACCTACGGTGATCCTAGATGCCTCGTCACAGCGGGAGAGATAGCTACACCTAAAGGCAGAAAGATGAAAGCTAACTGCCCCGTAGCAGAACCCCCAAAGAAATAGGAAGCCCCCAAACATGTAATGGCGGTTAGACAAGAAGAAAATACGAACACAGACAGAAAATGGAATGAGCAAACGCTGGGGCCCAATACTGTCTAGATAGAAAAGTATAGGAAAGAATTCTGACTGCAACCCAAAAAACCCTGACAAAAATATCAACACTTCTGATTAACAAAAAACCTGAGATCACACGATCTCAACCACCTAAATCAGATCTCTGGTTTAACACACAGCAATTCAGCAAATAAAAAGTGACACTGGAACAGAGCAAAAGTGCACACACAACTGAGCACAAATGCAGCGCCAGGCCCCAAAAGGGACCAGGCTGAAGTCTACTGCAAGGCAGCAAACCAGCAAGGAAAATCCAACCAGAGGAAAAAAAAACAGCAAATCACTTATCTGAATGAAAGCAGAAATGCAAGATGAGCTCCAAGCAAGACCTGAAGAACAATTGATTACCGGCAAGGCTGCTGGGAGTTCAGGTCACTTATATCAGACCATTCGGATCCAGCTGAAAGCCATTCTGCAATTGGTTCATTACCCTCAGCAACCACCGGAGGGAGCCCCAGCTCCGAAGTCGCCTCCAGCGTGCTCACAACACTACACTGCTCAGTATTACCATATGTCATTCATGCAGCTGCTTCTGGGAAAAAGTTAAATCTCACCCCATAGCTTTATTCACAGCTACAATTCTCAGTACTGTTGTATCAGGTTTTTAATTTAAGTATTTGATCTAATGCCAGAACTGCATTCACGGCTACACTGATCAGTACTTCTATACAATGTCCTTCCATACTGCTTCTGGTAAGTGTTATACATCACTCTGAAGATGGATTCACAGCAACAATTCTCAGTACTGCTGTATGATGATGCTGATCTTTTCCGTAATTGTTTTGTCTCACCGCAGAAATAGATTCATAGCTATACTGCTTATTACTACTGTATAATTTCATCCTTGCAGCTGCTTCTGGAAAATGTTTTCTCTCACCCCAGAGCTGGAATCACAGCTTCACTGTACAAAACTGCTGTATAATGTCCTCCCTAACTTGGAATTACTTATATCTGTGTGTGCTATGTATGGGCGTCTCACACAGCAAACCATTTTGCACAGAATCCCCAAAACAGGTGACCGTAAATGGATGTTCTGGTTTGGCTGTACATCATAAGTCATGTTGCACAGTGATTCCAACATAGGATTCTTGCTTCCAATAGGTGGCGCTAGAGTCTCTGCTCTTATCCTCTGTGAAGAGGTTGTGTACGAGAGACATCACAGCAACTCGTCTCCCCACACTAGCTCAGAGACAACTGAAAATCAGAACCAAAGCCTGCAGAGGGGTAAAACAGGTGAAAATGCAGAATACAAGTCATCTAAGGGCCAGAAAGAGTAAATAGTGTTATTCTTCATGTACATACATGACGGCTTATTCAGAAAAATCACCTGAAACTACGTGCAGACTTTAAAGTTAGAAAAACCCATTGTTCCCACCATCTGACGGCAGAATGAGCGAAGGACGACTTATTCTACACGCTGAAATGGCTCCTCCGTGGGCACTCACGATGAAAGCCGCTGTTTAAGGAGTATGGCCTCTGCGTCACCTCCATAATGAGATGTCGCCTCTCTATAACAGGGGGACACATTTTACCTCCTCAATTTAAAGCCCTTCTATTTTAGTGCTGGCGAGAGAAATTGCTTTTAATAGATTAGTGCCGGAGCTGCTTAATGTAAAGATTATTAAAAAAAGGAGGGAAATAAAACCGAACAGGGCACCAATAATAATAACACTCCACGGGACCAGGCACCAATAATAATAACACTCCACGGGACCAGACACCAATAATAATAACACTCCAGGGACCAGGCACCATATAACACTCCACGGGACAGCACCAATAACACTCCACGGGACACGGCACAATAATAAACACTCCAAGGGACCAGGCACCAATAACACTCCACGGGACCAGGCACCAATAACACTCCACGGACCAGGCACCATAACACTCCACGGGACCAGGCACCAATAATAATAACACTCCACGGGACCAGGCACCAATAACACTCCACGGACCAGGCACCATAATAATAACACTCCAAGGGACCAGGCACCAATAAACACTCCACGGGACCAGGCACCAATAACACTCCACGGGACCGGCACCAATAATAATAACACTCCACGGGACCAGGCACCAATAACACTCCACGGACCAGGCACCAATAATAATAACACTCCAAGGGACCAGGCACCAATAACACTCCACGGGACCAGGAAGATAACACTCCAATCAGACAAATAATAATAACATCAAGGGAGCCAGGCCCCCAACGTAACAACAATAACCTCACGGGGCCTACAGGGCAGGCAACCCAATAATAATAAACCAGGGACCAGGCCCATATAATAACACTCGGAGGGTACCAGGACCAGGCGCAGCACTCAATGGCAGACACAATAATATAATCCAGGGGCCAGGCACCATACCCCAACGGCCGCACAATAATGAATAACAGTGCAAGGCCCAACTCAACAATGAATGAATCCACGGGGCAGGGTGCAGGCCCAATGTCAGACAAGAATGAATGAAGGGGCAGGGTGCAGGCCCAACTGTCAGACAACGAATGAATGAGGGGGCAGGGTGCAGGCCCAATTGTCAGACAATGAATGAATGAGGGGCAGGGTGCAGGCCCAACTGTCAGACAACGAATGAATGAGGGGCAGGGTGCAGGCCCAACTGTCAGACAATGAATGAATGAGGGGCAGGGTGCAGGCCCAACTGTCAGACAACGAATGAATGAAGGGGCAGGGTGCAGGCCCAACTGTCAGACAACGAATGAATAGGGGCAGGGTGCAGGCCCAACTGTCAGACAACGAATGAATGAAGGGGCAGGGTGCAGGCCCAACTGTCAGACAATGAATGAAGAGTGGCAGGGTGCAGGCCCAACTGTCAGACAATGAATGAATGAAGGGGCAGGGTGCAGGCCCAACTGTCAGACAACGAATGAATGAAGGGGCAGGGTGCAGGCCCAACTGTCAGACAATGAATGAAGGGGCAGGGTGCAGGCCCAACTGTCAGACAATGAATGAATGAGGGGCAGGCCCAACTGTCAGACAATGAATGAAGGTGCAGGGTGCAGGCCCAACTGTCAGACAATGAATGAATGAGGGGCAGGGTGCAGGCCCAACTGTCAGACAATGAATGAATGAGGGGCAGGGTGCAGGCCCAACTGTCAGACAATGAATGAAGGTGCAGGGTGCAGGCCCAACTGTCAGACAATGAATGAAGGGCAGGTGCAGGCCCAACTGTCAGACAAGAATAATGAGGGGGCAGGGTGCAGGCCCAACTGTCAGACAATGAATGAATAGGGGCAGGGTGCAGGCCAACTGTCAGACAATGAATGAATGAGGAGGCAGGTGCAGGCCCAACTGTCAGACAAGAATGAATGAAGGGCAGGGTGCAGGCCCAACTGTCAGACAAGAATGAATGAAGGGGCAGGGTGCAGGCCCAACTGTCAGACAATGAATGAAGGGCAGGGTGCAGGCCCAATGTCAGACAATGAATGAAGGGGCAGGGTGCAGGCCAACTGTCAGACAATGAATGAATGAGGGGCAGGGTGCAGGCCCAACTGTCAGACAATGAATGAATGAGGCAGGGTGCAGGCCCAACTGTCAGACAATGAATGAAGAGGCAGGGTGCAGGCCAACTGTCAGACAATGGAATGAAGTGCAGGGTGCAGGCCCAACTGTCAGACAATGAATGAATGAGGGGGCAGGGTGCAGGCCAACTGTCAGACAATGAATGAATGAGGGGCAGGGTGCAGGCCCAACTGTCAGACAAGAATGAATGAGGGGGCAGGGTGCAGGCCCAACTGTCAGACAATGAATGAATGAGGGGCAGGGTGCAGGCCCAACTGTCAGACAATGAATGAATGAGGGGCAGGGTGCAGGCCCAACTGTCAGACAATGATGAATGAGGGGCAGGGTGCAGGCCAACTGTCAGACAATGAATGAATGAGGGGCAGGGTGCAGGCCCAACTGTCAGACAATGAATGAAGGTGCAGGTGAGGCAACTGTCGACATATGAGGCAGGTCAGGCCCAACTGTCAGACAATGAATGAATGAGGGGCAGGGTGCAGGCCCAACTGTCAGACAATGAATGAAGGTGCAGGGTGCAGGCCCAACTGTCACATGTGAATGCAATGAAAATGAATGGGCAGCCAACTGTCAGACAGAATGAAGGGGCGGGTGCAGGCCCAACTGTCAGACAATGAATGAATGAGGGCAGGGTGCAGGCCCAACTGTCAGACAATGAATGAATGAGGGGCAGGGTGCAGGCCCAATTGTCAGACAATGAATGAATAGTGCAGGGTGCAGGCCCAACTGTCAGACAATGAATGATAATGAGGGGGCAGGGCTGGCAGGCCCAATTGTCAGACAATGAATGAATGGTGGCAGGTTGCAGGCCCAACTGTCAGACAATGAATGAAGGAGGGGCAGGGTGCAGGCCCAACTGTCAGACAATGAATGAATGGGGGGGTTGCAGGCCCACTGTCAGACAATGAATAGGAATGGGGCAGGGTGCTGGCCCACCTGTCAGACAATGAATGAAGGGGCGGGTGCAGGCCCAAACTGTCATGACAATGACTAATGAAGGGGCAGGGTGCAGGCCCAACTGTCAGACAATAAATGAAGGGGCAGGGTGCAGGCCCAACTGTCAGACAATGACTGAAGGGGCAGGGTGCAGGCCCACATGACAGACAATGAATGAAGGGGCAGGGTGCAGGCACAACTGTCAGACAATAAATGAAGGGGCAGGGTGCAGGCCCAACTGTCAGACAATGAAGGAAGGGGCAGGGTGCAGGCCCAACTGTCAGACAATAAGTGAAGAGGCAAGGTGCAGGCCCAACTGTCAGACAATGAATGAATGAATGAATGAAGGAACAGGGTGCAGGCCCAACTGTCATACAATGAATGAATTAAGGAGCAGGGTGCAGGCCCAAATGTCAGACAATGAATGAATGAAGGGGCTGGGTGCAGGCCCAACTGTCAGACAATGACTGAAGGGGCAAGGTGCAGGCACAACCATCAGACAATGAAGGAAGGGGCAGGGTGCAGGCACAACTGTCAGAAAATGAATGAATGAAGGAGCAGGGTGCAAGCTCAACTGTCATACAATGAATGAATTAAGGAGCAGGGTGCAGGCTCAAATGTCAGACAATGAATGAAGGGGCAGGGTGCAGGCCCAACTGTCAGACAATGAATGAAGGGGCAGGGTGCAGGCTCAACTGTCAGACAATGAATGAATGAAGGGGCAGGGTGCAGGCCCAACCGTCAGACAATGACTGAAGGGGCAGGGTGCAGGCCCAACCGTCAGACAATGACTGAAGGGGCAGGGTGCAGGCCCAACCGTCAGACAATGAATGAAGGGGCAGGGTGCAGGCTCAACTGTCAGACAATGAATGAAGGGGCAGGGTGCAGGCCCAACTGTCAGACAATGAATGAAGGTGCAGGGTGCAGGTGCAATTGTCAGACAATGAATGAAGGAAGGGGCAGGGTGCAGGCACAACTGTCAGACAATGAGTGAATGAAGGGGCAGGGTGCAGGCCCAACTGTCAGACAATGAATGAAGGAGCAGGGTGCAGGCCCAACTGTCAGACAATGAATGAAGGAGCAGGGTGCAGGCCCAACTGTCAGACAATGAATGAACGAAGGGGTATGGTGCAGGCCCAACCGTCAGACAATGAATGAAGGGGCAGGGTGCAGGCCCAACTGTCAGACAATGAATGAAGGAGCAGGGTGCAGGCCCAACTGTCAGACAATGAATGAAGGAGCAGGGTGCAGGCCCAACTGTCAGACAATGAATGAAGGGGAAGGGTGCAGGCCCAACTGTCAAACAATGAAGGAAGGGGCAGGGTGCAGGTGCAACTGTCAGACAATGAATGAATGCAGGAGCAGAGCATATGCAGGACTATCAGACAATGAGTGAATGAGAGGGCAAGGCACACATGTGACTGCCAAAGAATGAGTGAAGAGAGAAGAGCGCATGTGTGACTGTCATTTAATGTGTGCTACCCATAATGTTGGCGTCTGAGAAGAACAGGGGCCTTACATTCTACCGATCTGTGTGAGCCCCAATGGCGAGTGTCACACCATTTGTCACGATTTGTTGCCACTTGTGTAGATTGTTCTGTTTCCTGAATGAATTCTGCTCTACTATAAGAATGATAATTCTCGCACTTGTGTGAACCTAGCCTTACATACAGTTAGGTCCATAAATATTTGGACAGAGACAACATTTATCTAATTTTGGTTCTAGACATTACCACAATGAATTTGAAACAAAACAAATCAGATGCAGTTGAAGTTCAGACTTTCAGCTTTCATTTGAGGGTATCCACATTAAAATTGGATGAAGGGTTTAGGAGTTTCAGCTCCTTAACATGTGCCACCCTGTTTTTAAAGGGACCAAAAGTAATTGGACAGATTAAATAATTGTAAATAAAATGTTCATTTCTAGTACTTGGTTGAAAACCCTTTGTTAGCAATGACTGCCTGAAGTCTTGAACTCATGGACATCACCAGACACTGTGTTTCCTTCTTTTTGATGCTCTCTAGGCCTTCACCGCGGTGGTTTTCAGTTGTTGTTTGTTTGTGGGCCTTTCTGTCTGAAGTTTAGTCTTTAACAAGTGAAATGCTGCTCAATTGGGTTGAGATCAGGTGACTGACTTGGCCATTCAAGAATATTCCACTTCTTTGCTTTAATAAACTCCTGGGTTGCTTTGGCTTTATGTTTTGGGTCATTGTCCATCTGTAGTATGAAACGACGACCAATCAGTTTGGCTGCATTTGGCTGGATCTGAGCACACAGTATGGCTCTGAATACCTCAGAATTAATTCGGCTGTTTCTGTCCTGTGTCACATCATCAATAAACACTAGTGACCCAGTGCCACTGGCAGCCATGCATGCCCAAGCCATCACACTGCTTCCGCCATGTCTTACAGATGATGTGGTATGCTTTGGATCATGAGCTGTACCACGCCTTCGCCATACTTTTCTCTTTCCATCATTCTAGTAGAGGTTGATCTTGGTTTCATCTGTCCAAAGAATGTTCTTCCAGAACTGTGCTGGCTTTTTTAGATGTTTTTTAGCAAAGTCCAGCCTAGCCTTTTTATTCTTGATTCTTATGAGTGGCTTGCACCGTGCAGTGAACCCTCTGTATTTAATTTCATGCAGTCTTCTCTTTATGGTAGATTTGGATATTGATACGCCTACCTCCTGGAGAGTGGTGGTCACTTGGTTGGCTGTTGTGAAGGAGTTAAGGGTATGCCACACTAAACAATATCGCTAACGGGATCGCTAAAAAACGTCACTATTTAGCGATCCCGTTAGCGATATTGTTCAGTGCGGCAGCTTCCAGCGACGAGCTTCCTGCTGTCATCTCGCTCGTCGCTGGAATCGCTCCGGACCCTATTTCATCGCTGGCGCTCCCGCTGGGTAAGTATCTTATCGCTGTGTGGCACCTTTTCTTAGCGATTTAGCGGTACTTTTGTACCGCTAAAGTCGTTAAGAAGATCGCTAACGGCGATAGCGTCGTTAACTATATCGCTAAATGCGGCAGCATTTAGCGATATAGAAACAATCCCGCTAGCGATCTCATTAGTATGCAACGCTAACGAGATCGCTAGCGGGATAGCTTAGTGTGGCAGTACCTTTAGGCTAAGTGCACACGATCAGGAATAATTGCGTTTTTTTCGCGGTTTTTCCGCGGTAAAAACGCGATAAAAACGCAAGCATTAAGCATCCTATACATGTTAATTGATTCCGCATGTTTTGGCCACATGTTGCGTTTTTTTCCGCGAAAAAAACGCTTTGCGGAAAAAATAGCAACATGTTCATTAATTTAGCGTAATCGCGGTGATTCCGCCGCCATAGGAATGCATTGAACCGCTTACTTTCCGCATGTGGCTATGCCCACTATGCGCAATGTAAGCGGTTCATGTGCGGATGGTACCCAGGGTCTGGAGCAGAGGAGACTCTCCTCCAGGCCCTGGGTACCATATCCCTGGTAAAACAATAATTAAAATAAAAAATAATGATATTCTCACCTTCCGGCGGCCCCCGCAGCCTTCCCGCGGCCCCCGCAGCCTTCCCGCCTTCAGCGACGCTCCCGGCAACTTCCGGTCCCAAGAGTCCTTTGCGAGAATCACCCAGATGGCGTAGCGGTCTTGCGAGATGCTACGTCATCGGTGTGATTTGTTGCAAAGCACTCCTGGGACCAGAGTTGCCGGGAGCGTCGCTGAGAGGCGGGAAGGCTGCGGGGGCCGCCGGAAGGTGAGAATATCATTATTTATTATTTTTTTTATTATTTTTATTTACATTAGATCTTTTTACTATTGATGCGACATAGGCGGCATCAATAGTAAAAAGTTGGTCACACTTGTCAAACACTATGTTTGACTCGTGTGACCAACCTGTCAATCAGTTTTCCAAGCGATGCTACAGATCGCTAGGAAAACGCTAGCATTCTGCAAGCTAATTACGCTTGCAAAACGCTATTATTCTGGCGGGAATCAGCATAAAAAAACGTGCGTATTTCCTGCGGGAGAAGTGCGGGATTGCCGCGGAAATTTCCGCGGCAATTCCGCAACGTGTGAACTTAGCCTTACTCTTCACCATGGAGAGTATTCTGCGATCATCCACCACTGTTGTCTTCCGTGGGCGCCCAGGTCTTTTTGCATTGATGAGTTCACCAGTGCTTTCTTTCTTTCTCAGAATGTACCAAACTGTAGATTTTGCCACTCCTAAAGTTGTAGCAATTTCTCGGATGGGTTTTTTCTGTTTTTTTGCAGCTTAAGGATAGCTTGTTTCACCTGCATGGAGAGCTCCTTTGACCACATGTTTCCTTCACAGCTAAACCTTCCAAATGCAAACACCACACCTCAAATTAACACCAGCCCTTTTATCTGCTTAATTGAGAATGATATAATGAAGGGATTGCCCACACCTGTCCATGAAATAGCCTTGGAGTCAATTGTCCAATTACTTTTGGTCCCTTTAAAAACAGGGTGGCACATGTTAAGGAGCTGAAACTCCTAAACCCTTCATCCAATTTTAATGTGGATACCCTCAAATGAAAGCTGAAAGTCTGGACTTCAACTGCATCTGATTTGTTTTGTTTCAAATTCATTGTGGTAATGTCTAGAACCAAAATTAGATAAATGTTGTCTCTGTCCAAATATTTATGGACCTAACTGTATACAGGCGAAAGGTGATTTTGGTAACATGGAAAACACCTACGATGACGAGAAGAAAGTCGAGAGTGAAGACCACGATAACTATAGATGTTCCCATTCCTGATCTCTGGGGCCCCGGGGTCCCAATTGTTAACCCCTTGTGTTAGCTGGATATCTCTGATTTTGCTCGTCCTTAATTCTTACTAATTTCAGTTTTGTAGAACTTTCTGTAAAACTCTTGAATCAGACGAGGATCTAACAATCTAACAGAAGACGCAAGTGTCAGTAATGGAGAGGACTTCAGGTCATTGAGAGCAGCGCAGTGAATGGCTCCAATCGTCTCCAAACAATACGTGATTAATTCTTACATTACGTCGTCATGAGAGCGGTAAAAATTAGCAGCATAGAAATGAACATGATATAATTACTATTCTCTGCCATTATCACAATATACAAATCACAGGGAGATGGTCTGAACGAGCGATGAATAACAAGAAAAGGAGAACAAAAAAGCCATCCGAGGACTTGTACACGGGAGCTTACACTTAGACATTGCTTTACGAGCTGCGAAACTGTGGCCGGGAGGCTGGGCACGGTGGCCCGGAGGCTGGGCACGGTGGCCCGGAGGCTGGGCACTGTGGCCCGGAGGCTGGGCACTGTGGCCCGGAGGCTGCGCACTGGGGCCCGGAGGCTGCGCACTGTAGACCGGAGGCTGGGCACTGGGGCCCGGAGGCTGCGCACTGTGGACCGGAGCTGGGCAATGGGGCCCGGAGGCTGGGCACTGGGGCCCGGAGGCTGAGCACTGGGGCCCGGAGGCTGCGCACTGTGGACCGGAGGCTGGGCACTGTGGACCGGAGGCTGGGCACTGTGGACCGGAGGCTGGGCACTGGGACCCGGAGGCTGGGCACTGGGACCCGGAGGCTGCGCACTGTGGCCCGGAGGCTGCGCACTGTGGCCCGGAGGCTGCGCACTGTGGCCCGGAGGCTGCGCACTGTGGACCAGAGGCTGGGCACTGTGGCCCGTAGGCCAAATTCTGATGCCGAGTGCAGAAGATATGGAGATTCTTCAGACACAGCAGGTGTCCAGAATTTCAAGGGTGTTACGGGGTCTTCTCCATCCAAGTCTTTACCCAATCCAACATGATCTGTGTCTACCACATTATTGGGGCCCCCCTAAAAAAACAGACAGTGACAGAAAGAAAGCAGCAAAAGCGAAGTCCAAAAGTAAACTCGGCTTGTCTCATTAAACTTAATGGCTGTCGGAGGCATGTCTGAGTTCATGTATTGAGGAATGATGAATGCAGTGTGAACATTCCTTAAAAACCCCTTCCCGACCTGTGACACAGCGTATGTGTCATGAAAGGATCGCGTTCCTGCGGGTCGGGTGACCGGGGTCACTGAAAGGTCACCCGACCCGCAGGCACAAGACCCTTTGTGCTTCACCACAGGGGGGTTGGCTTAACCCACACGTGGCTACGATCGCTCTGATTGGCTGTTAAAAGTGAAACAGTGCTCCCTTTATTCCGAGCCCCGACGTGTGCCCAAACAGTGGTTTACCCCCACATATGGGGTATCAGCGTACTCAGGAAAAATTGCACAACAACTTTGGGGGACTAATTTCTCCTGTTACCCTTGGGAAAAAAAATTGGGGACTAAAAAATATTATTTTGTGGAAAAAAAAAATGATTTTTTTATTTTCACAGCTCTGCGTTATAAACTTCTGTGAAGAACTTGGAGATTCAAAGTGCTCACCACACATCTAGAGGAGTTTCTTGGGGGATCTAGTTTCCAAAATGGGGTCACTTGGGGGGTTTCTACTGTTTAGGCACATTGTGGGCTCTGCAAACGTAACATGACGCCCACAGACCATTCCATCAAGTCGGCATTTCAAAACGTCACTTCTTCCCTTCCGAGCCCCGACGTGTGCCCATACAGTAGTTTTCTCCCACATATGGGATATCAGCGTACTCAGGACAAATTGGACAACAACTTTTGGGGTCTAATTTCTCATGTTACCGTTGGGAAAATAAAAAAATTGGGGACTAAAAGATCATGTTTGTGGAAAAAATATGATTTTTTTTTTTTATGCCCGGGCGTATAAAACTTCTGTGTAGCGCTTGGGGGTTAAATGTGCTCACCGCACATCTAGATAAGTTCTGTGCGGTGTCTAGTTTCCAAAATGGGGTCACCTGTGGGGAGATTCTACTGTTTAGATACATCAGGGGTTCTGCAAACGTAACATGATGCCCGCAGACCATTCCATCAAAGTCAGCATTTCAAAACGTCACTACTTCCCTTCCGAGCCCCAACGTGTGCCCGAACAGTGGTTCCCCCCCACATATGGGGTACAGTGTACTCAGGACAAACTGTACAACAACTTTTGGGGTCCAATTTCTCCTGTTACCCTTGTGAAAATAAAAAATTGCGGGTTAAAAAAAATCAGTTTTTGAGGAAAAAAATAATTTTTTATTTTTACCGCTCTGCATTATAAACTTCTGTGAAGCACGTGGGGGTTCAAGGTGCTCACCACACATCTGGATAAGTTCCTTGGGGTGTCTAGTTTACAAAATGTGGTCACTTGTGGGGGTTTCTACTGTTTAGGCACATCAGGGCTCTGCAAACGTAACAAGATGTCCGCAGACCATTCCATCAAGTCGGCATTTCAAAGCGTCACTACATCCCTTCCGAGCACTGACGTGTGCCCAAACAGTGGTTACCCCCCACATATGAGGTATCTGTGTTCTCAGGAGAAATTGCCCAACAAATTTTAGGATCCATTTTATCCTGTTGCCCATGTAAAAATGAAAAAATTGATGCTAAAAGAAAATTTTTGTTGGAAAAATTAAAATGTCCATTTTTTCCTTCCACGTTGCTTTAGTTCCTGTGAAGCACCTGAAGGGTTAATAATCTTCTTGAATGTAGTTTTTAGTAGCTTGAGGGGTGAAGTTTTTAGAATGGTATCACTTTTGGGTATTTTCTACCATATAGACCCCTCAAAGTGACTTCAAATGTGAGGTGGTCCCTAAAAAAAATGGTTTTGTAAATTTTGCTGTAAAAATGAGAAATCGATGGTTAACTTTTAACCCTTATAACTTCCTAACAAAAAAAAATTTTATTTCCAAAATTGTGCTGATGTAAAGTAGACATGTGGGACACGTTATTTATTAACTATTTTGTGTCACATAACTCTCTGGTTTAACAGAATAAAAATTCAAAATTTGAAAATTGCAAAATTTTCAAAATTTTCGCCAAATTTCCATTTTTTCACAAATAAACGCAAAAATTATCGACTAAATTTACCACTAACATGAAGCCCAATATGTCACGAAAAAACAGTCTCAGAAGCGCTAGGATCCGTTGAAGCGTTCCTGAGTTATTACCTCATAAAGGGACACTGGTCAGAATTGCAAAAAATGGCAAGGTCATGAAGGGGTTAAAAAACTCAGTGTCCGCTCACTGAGTGATCAGACTACAGCTACTTAGTGAAGTGTCCGGGGAAGGGAGGAGAAGTTAGAGTAAATTTTATCTGTGTTCTACTAAGTGTTTTATCTCACCCCAGTGCTGGAGTCACAGCCACAATGCTCAGTACTGCTGTATAATGTCCTCCCTACTGCTGCTTCTGCAAAAAGTTTTAACTCACCAAAGAGCTGAAATCACAGTTACAATTCCCAGGACTGTTATATCAAGTTTTTAATTTAAGTGTTATATCTAATCCCAGAACTGTATTCAGGGATACATCGCTCAGTATTGATATATAATGTCCTTCCATGCTGCTTCTGGTAAGTGTTTTTAATAATGCCAGAGCTGGATTCACAGCAACAATTCTAAGTACTGCTGTATTAGATCCACTATGCTGCTCCTTTCCAGAACAGGATTCATAGCTACACTGTTATGTTTCGGTAACTGAGGAGAAATAGCAAAAATAGCCAAAGTAGTAATACACCAGAAAGGCTGGAAACTATTGGGTAGCAGAGCCCTAAACTAACCACAACACTAGAAGTAGCTGTGGAGCGTACCTACGGTGATCCTAGACGCCTCGTCACAGCGGGAGAGATAGCTACACCTAAAGGCAGAAAGATGAAAGCTAACTGCCCCGTAGCAGAACCCCCAAAGAAATAGGAAGCCCCCAAACATGTAAGGGCGGTTAGACAAGAAGAAAATACGAACACAGACAGAAAATGGAATGAGCAAACGCTGGGGCCCAATACTGTCTAGATAGAAAAGTATAGGAAAGAATTCTGACTGCAACCCAAAAAACCCTGACAAAAATATCAACACTTCTGATTAACAAAAAACCTGAGATCACACGATCTCAACTACCTAAATCAGATCTCTGGTTTAACACACAGCAATTCAGCAAATAAAAAGTGACACTGGAACAGAGCAAAAGTGCAAACACAACTGAGCACAAATGCAGCGCCAGGCCCCAAAAGGGGACCAGGCTGAAGTCTACTGCAAGGCAGCAAACCAGCAAGGAAAATCCAACCAGAGGAAAAAAAAACAGCAAATAACTTATCTGAATGAAAGCAGGAATGCAAGATGAGCTCCAAGCAAGACCTGAAGAACAATTGATTACCGGCAAGGCTGCTGGGAGTTCAGGTCACTTATATCAGACCATTCGGATCCAGCTGAAAGCCATTCTGCAATTGGTTCATTACCCTCAGCAACCACCGGAGGGAGCCCCAGCTCCGAAGTCGCCTCCAGCGTGCTCACAACACTACACTGCTCAGTATTACCATATGTCATTCATGCAGCTGCTTCTGGGAAAAAGTTAAATCTCACCCCATAGCTTTATTCACAGCTACAATTCTCAGTACTGTTGTATCAGGTTTTTAATTTAAGTATTTGATCTAATGCCAGAACTGCATTCACGGCTACACTGATCAGTACTTCTATACAATGTCCTTCCATACTGCTTCTGGTAAGTGTTATACATCACTCTGAAGATGGATTCACAGCAACAATTCTCAGTACTGCTGTATGATGATGCTGATCTTTCCGTAATTGTTTTGTCTCACCGCAGAAATAGATTCATAGCTATACTGCTTATTACTACTGTATAATTTCATCCTTGCAGCTGCTTCTGGAAAATGTTTTCTCTCACCCCAGAGCTGGAATCACAGCTTCACTGTACAAAACTGCTGTATAATGTCCTCCCTAACTTGGAATTACTTATATCTGTGTGTGCTATGTATGGGCGTCTCACACAGCAAACCATTTTGCACAGAATCCCCAAAACAGGTGACCGTAAATGGATGTTCTGGTTTGGCTGTACATCATAAGTCATGTTGCACAGTGATTCCAACATAGGATTCTTGCTTCCAATAGGTGGCGCTAGAGTCTCTGCTTTATCCTCTGTGAAGAGGTTGTGTACGAGAGACATCACAGCAACTCGTCTCCCCACACTAGCTCAGAGACAACTGAAAATCAGAACCAAAGCCTGCAGAGGGGTAAAATAGGTGAAAATGCAGAATACAAGTCATCTAAGGGCCAGAAAGAGTAAATAGTGTTATTCTTCATGTACATACATGACGGCTTATATCAGAAAAATCACCTGAAACTACGTGCAGACTTTAAAGTTAGAAAAACCCATTGTTCCCACCATCTGACGGCAGAATGAGCGAAGGACGACTTATTCTACACGCTGAAATGGCTCCTCCGTGGGCACTCATGATGAAAGCCGCTGTTTAAGGAGTATGGCCTCTGCGTCACCTACCATAATGAGATGTCGCCTCTCTATAACAGGGTGACATATTTTACCTCCTCAATTTAAAGCCCTTCTATTTTTAGTGCTGGCGAGAGAAATTGCTTTTAATAGATTAGTGCCGGAGCTGCTTAATGTAAAGATTATTAAAAAAAAGGAGGGAAATAAAACCGAACAGGGCACCAATAATAATAACACTCACGGACCAGCACCAATAACACTCACGGGACCAGACACCAATAATAATAACACTCCACGGGACCAGGCACCAATAATAATAACACTCCAAGGGACCAGACACCAATAACACTCCACGGGACCAGACACCAATAATAATAACACTCCAAGGGACCAGACACCAATAATAATAACACTCCACGGGACCAGCACCAATAACACTCCACGGGACCAGACACCAATAATAATAACACTCCACGGGACCGCACCAATAATAATAACACTCCACGGGACCCGGCACCAATAATAATAACACTCCACGGGACCCGGCACCATATAATAACACTCCAAGGGACCAGACACCAATAACACTCCACGGGACCAGACACCAATAATAATAACACTCCACGGGACCCGGCACCAATAATAATAACACTCCAGGGACCCGGCACCAATAATAATAACACTCCAAGGGACCAGACACCAATAACACTCCACGGTACCAGCACCAATAACACTCCACGGGACCCGGCACCAATAATAATAACACTCCAGGGGACCAGACACCAATAATAATAACACTCCACGGGACCCGGCACCAATAATAATAACACTCCACGGGACCAGACACCAATAATAATAACACTCCACGGGACCAGGCACCAATTAAAACTCCAAGGGACCAGACACCAATAATACTCCAAAGGGACAAACCAAATCCAGGGCAGGCCCAATAATAATAACACTCCACGGGACCAGGCACCAATAATAATAACACTCCAAGGGACAGCACCAATAATAATAACACCCAGGACCAGCACCAATAATACTCCACGGACAGACACCAATAATAATAACACTCCACGGGACCAGGCACCAATAATAATAACACTCCAAGGGACCAGACACCAATAATACACTCCACGGTACCAGCACCAATAATAATAACACTCCAAGGGACCAGACACCATAATAATACACTCCACGGGACCAGGCACCAATAACACTCCACGGGACCAGGCACCAATAATAATAACACTCCACGGGACCAGACACCAATAATAATAACACTCCAAGGACCAGACACCAATAAACCCACGGACCAGCTACAATAACACTCCACGGGACCAGCACCAATAATAATCAGGGACAGCACATAACACTCCACGGGACCGGACCAAAACACTCCACGTACAATAATAACACTCCACGGGACCAGACACCAATAATAATAACACTCACCACGGGACCAGGCACCAATAAAATACTCCAAGGGACCAGACACCAATAATACTCCACGGGACCAGGCACCAATAATAACACTCCACGGGACCCGGCACCAATAATAATAACACTCCAAGGGACCAGACACCAATAATAATAACACTCCACGGGACCAGCACCAATAATAATAACACTCCACAGGGACCAGGCACCAATAATACTCCACGGGACCAGACACCAATAACTACTCCACGGACCAGCACCAATAAAACACTCCACGGGACCCGGCACCAATAATAATAACACTCCACGGGACCAGACACAATAATAACACTCCACGGGACCAGGCACCAATAACACTCCAAGGGACCAGGCACCAATAATAAATACAACACTCCACGGGACCAGACACCAATAATAATAACACTCCAAGGGACCAGACACCAATAATAATAACACTCCAAGGGACCGGCACCAATAATAATAACACTCCAGGGACCAGACCCATAAATAACACTCCAGGGACCGCACCAATAATAATAACACTCCACGGGACCAGGCACCAATAATAATAACACTCCAAGGGACCAGACACCAATAATAATAACACTCCACGGGACCAGACACCAATAATAATAACACTCCAAGGGACCAGACACCAATAATCACTCCACGGGACCAGGCACCAATAAAACACTCCAGGGACCGCACCAATAATATAACACTCCACAGGGACCGGCACCAATAATAATAACACTCCAAGGGACCAGACACCAATAATAACTCCACGGACCAGGCACCATAATAACACTCCACGGGACCAGGCACCAATAATAATAAACTCCAGGGACCCGGCACCAATAATAATAACACTCCAAGGGACCAGACACCAAATAATAACACTCCACGGGACCAGGCACCAAAATAACACTCCACGGGACACGGCACCAAAATAATAACACTCCACGGGACCAGCACCAATAATCACTCCACGGGACCAGGCACCTAATAATACACTCCACGGGACCCGGCACCAATAATAATAACACTCCACGGGACCCGGCACCAATAATAATAACACTCCACGGACCAGGCACCAAATAAAACACTCCACGGGACCAGGCACCAATAATAATAACACTCCAAGGGACCAGGCACCAAAAATAATAACACTCCACGGGACCAGACACCAATATAATAAACTCCACGGGACCAGACACCAATAATACACTCACGGGACCAGACACCAATAACACTCCACGGGACCAGACACCAAATAACACTCCACGGGACCAGACACCAATAACACTCCACGGGACCAGACACCAATAACACTCCACGGGACCAGACACCATAAAAACACTCCACGGGACCAGACACCAATAACACTCCACGGGACCAGACACCAATAACACCTCCACGGGACCAGACACCAATAACACTCCACGGGACCAGACACCAATAATAATAACACTCCACGGGACCAGGCACCAATAAACACTCCACGGGACCAGCACCAAATAATAATAACACTCCACGGGACCAGACACCAATATAACACTCCACGGGACCAGACACCAATATAACACTCCACGGGACCAGACACCAATAACACTCCACGGGACCAGACACCAATAACACTCCACGGGACCAGGACATAACCCCACCAGCTAATAATAACACTCCACGGGACCCGGCACCAATAATAATAACACTCCACGGGACCAGCACCAATAATAATAACACTCCACGGGACCAGACACCAATAACACTCCACGGGACCGGCACAATAACATCAGACAGACACCAATAAAACTCCACGGACCAGCACCAAATAACACTCCACGGGACCAGACACCAATAACACTCCACGGACCAGGCACCAATAACACTCCACGGACCAGCACCATAACACTCCACGGAAGAGCACCAATAATAAACTCCACGGTACCAGGAACAAATAACACTCCACGGGACCAGACACCTTAACACTCCACGGACCAGGCACCAATAAACACCACGGACCAGGCACCAATAATACTCCACGGGACCAGACAAATAACACTCCACGGGATCAGACACCATATAACACTCCACGGTCCAATACATCCACAGACAGCACATAACACTCCACGGGACCAGCACCAATACACTCACGGACCAGAACCAATATATCCACGGTACCAGGCAGCAAATAACACTCCACGGACCAGCCCCAAATAATACTCCACGGTACCAGCACAAATAACACTCCACGGACCAGGCACCAATAACACTCCACGGGACCAAGCACCAATACCCCCCCCCCCCCAAAAAAAAAAAGACACCAATAACACTCCACGGACCAAGCACCAATAAACACTCCACGGTACCAGGCACAAATAACACTCCACGGGACCAGCACCAATAACACTCCACGGACCAGACACCAATAAACTCCACGGGACCAGCACCAATAATAATAACACTCCAAGGCGGCAATAACATCCAGGGACAACACCATATAACACTCCACGGGACCAGACACCAATAATACTCCACGGACCAACACCAATAAACTCCACGGACAGAACACCAATAACACTCCACGGGACCAGACACCAAATAACACTCCACGGGACCAGACACCAATAACACTCCACGGGACCAAGCACCAATAACACTCCACGGACCAGACACCAATAACACTCCACGGGACCAGACACCAATAATACTCCACGGACCAGCACCAATAAAACACTCCACGGACCAGCACCAATAATAATAACACTCCACGGGACCAGGCACCAATAACACTCCACGGGACCAGACACCAATAACACTCCACGGACCAGACACCAATAACACTCCACGGACCAGACACAATAACACTCCACGGGACCAGCACCAATAATAATAACACTCCACGGGACCCGGCACAATAACACTCCACGGGACCAGACACCAATAATACTCCACGGAACAGACACCAATAAACTCCACGGACACACAATAACACTCCACGGGACCAGACACCAATAAACTCCACGGACCAGACACCAATAACACTCCACGGACCAAGCACCAATAACACTCCACGGGACAGACACCAATAACACTCACGGACCAGCACAAATAACACTCCACGGGACCAGACACCAATAACACTCCACGGACCAGCACCAATAAACTCCACGGACCAACACCAATAACACTCCACGGACGGCACCAAATAATAACTCCACGGGACGCACCAATAACACTCCACGGACAGCAACACCACACAAAATAACACTCCACGGACGGACCAATAAAATAACACTCACGACCGCACCAAACACTCCAGGGACCCGGCACCAATAACACTACCACTCAGGGACAAGCACCAATAACACTCCACGGGACCAGACACCAATAACACTCCACGGACCGGCACAAATAACACTCCAGGACCAGCACAATAACACTCCACGGACCAGCACCAATAACACTCACGGGACCAAGCACCAATAACACTCCACGGACCAGACACCAATAACACTCCACGGGACCAGCACCAATAACACTCCACGGACCAAGCACCAATAACACTCCACGGACCAGACAATAACACTCCACGGACCAGCACAAATAACACTCCAGGGACCAAGCACCAATAACACTCCACGGACCAGACACCAATAACACCCACGGGACCAGACACCAATAACCCACGGACCAGCACAATAACACTCCACGGGACCGCACAATAAACTCCACGGACCAGGCACAATAACACTCCACGGGACCAGACACCAATAACACCCACGGACCCAGCACCAATAACACTCCACGGACCAAGCACCAATAACACTCCACGGGACAGACACCAATAACACTCCACGGGACCGCACCAATAACACTCCACGGGACCAGCACCAAAAACTCCACGTACCAGGCAGCAAATAACACTCCACGGACCAGGCACCAAAACACTCCACGGACCAAGCACCAATAACACTCCACGGACAAAACACCAATAATACTCCACGGACCAGACACCAATAACACTCCACGAAGAAGGCACCAATAATAATAACACTCCACGTACCAGGCACCAATAACAATAACACTCCACGGGACCGGCACCAATAACACTCCACGACCAGACACCATAATACCCACGTACAGGCAGCAAATAACACTCCACGGACCAGGCACCAATAACACATCCACGGACCAAGCACCAATAACACTCCACGGACCAGACACCAATAAATCACGGTACCAGCAGCAATAACACTCCACGGGACCAAGCACCAATAACACTCCACGGACCAGACACCAATAATAGTCCACGTACCAGCAGCAATAACACTCCAGGACCAGACACCAATAACACTCACGGACAAGCACCAATAACACCCACGGGACCAAGCACAATAACACTCCACGGACCAACACCAAAACACTCACGGGACCAGGCACCAATAACACTCACGGGACCAGACACCTATAACACTCCACGGAAGAAGGCACCATAATAATAAAACTCCACGTACCAGAAGCAATAACACTCCACGGATCAACACCTTAACACTCCCGGACCAGGCACCAATAACACACCACGGGACCGCACCAATAATACTCCACGGACCAGGAAGCAAAAACACCCACGGATCAGACACCTATAACACTCCACGGATCAGACACCATAACACTCCACAGGACCAGCACCTATAACACTCCACGGACCAGCACCATAACACTCCACGGGACAGACACCATAATACCCACGTACCAGCAGCAAATAACACTCCACGGACCAGCACCAATAATACCCAGGGTACCAGCAGCAATAACACTCCACGGACCAGCACCAATAACACCCACGGACCAAGCACCAATAACACTCCACGGGAACAGACACCAATATACCACGGGACCAGACACCAATAACACTCCACGAAGAAGGCACCAACAATAATACACTCCACGTACCAGCACAAAAACACTCCACGGGACCAGCACCAATAACACTCACGGACAACACCATAAACTCCACGGACAGACACCAATAATAAACACTCCAGGCAGCAAATAACACTCCACGGACCAACACCATAACATCACGGACAGCACAATAAACTCCACGGACCAACACCAATAAACTCCAGGAAGAACACAACAAATAACACTCCACGACAGCACAATAACACTCCACGGACCAGCACCAAACACTCCACGGAAAGCACCAATAACACCCACGGGACACACCAATAATACTCCACGGACCAGACACCAAAACACTCCACGAAAGGACCAATAACACTCCACGACCAGCACCAAAAATAACACTCCACGGACCACACCAATAACACTCCACGGACAAGCACCAATAACACTCCACGGAACAGCACAATAAACTCCACGGTACCAGGCAGCAAATAACACTCCACGGGACCAACACCAATAAACTTCACGGACCAGCACAAATAACACTCCACGGGACCAGGACACCAATAAACTCCACGGACAACACCAATAAACTCCACGCACCAGGCAGCAAATAACACTCCACGGGACCAACACCAATAATACTCCACGACCAGCACCAATAACACTCCACGGGACCAACACCAATAACACTCCACGGAACAGGCACCAATAACACTCCACGGGACCAGGCACCAATAATACTCCACGGGACCAGACACCAATAACACTCCACGGGACCAGACACCAATAATACTCCACGGGACCAGACACCAATAACACTCCACGGGACTAGACACCAATAATACTCCATGGGACCAGGCACCAATAACACTCCATGGGACCTGTGACGAACGTGCACACGGTCCGCCACACGGTAGCCCGGGGAATCACGGCTTGTGATTCCTCCGTGCCGCAAATGTGACGGAAAAGCGCACCACACACGACGGCTGCTGCCGTCCGACCCAATAATCTACAGGGATTTATAATTATCCCACTTCCACTTAGGAACTTGCAGCTCTCTGGCTGCCCCCCTTACCCTCAGGTCAGTCAGGGAACTGCACCTAGGATAATTAGTCGCCAGATGGGCCACTTGGATGTGTGCTGGCTATTGGGCACGCTGCAGTGAGGGAATTATAATTACTCCGGGCCGCAGCCAGGCAATACACTTATAAAACCCGCTCCATCACTGCCAACGCCACCCAATAGGTTAATACTTTACACCCCTTCTTTTAGCTGCCACCAGCTACGATTTACTTAATGAACAATCTATCAAGAGGGTCCGTAGCAACCCCAAATCAGTAGCGTAGCACTTCAGGCACGTGCAAAATCGTTTATAGAGCAGGAGAAACAAACTAATAATTTTATAGGTTTATTCCTTAAAATGCAGGCAGTGCTTATAGTTTAAAAAAAAGGTAACAAACTGAGGCAATACAGTTATGTACAATACAGTTAAAAACAAAACAGGATTAAAGGTGAAGATCACTTACATGGTACTTATATAGGTACAGGCAAGACAGGCTGGGGGAGGAGCCACACGTCATAGTTCATTTGCAGATCTGTTGGTCACGTCAGCACAGCCTGGACTGACTAAGGGGGGCTCACTGCAAGACATACCTGTGGGCTGCTGACCTCACAAAAGGGGATGGTTTTTCTGGCCACCTCCCCAGGCTACAAGTTATGGTTTGAGCTCTGAAAGATAATAAGGTTGATACCACCTTCTGGGAAACTAGCAGAATAATGGCAGACCTATCAATGATCTTACTTTAAAATGACGGTTCAAATGAGCCCAAACTTGGGTGAGATAGTTCATGGTGCATCCGAGAATTCCATTTCTCGGGTTCTGTTGGAGTTACGGGTTCACCAGTACCACGGGAACGACGCCCGATGGACAAAGGTTTCAAAACAGTAACTTTCGTGTTTCTAACGAAAACTCCCACCGTGTTATGAGCAAAAGAATGAATTCTCATAATGGCTGCTATGGGACCTTTCTGCAGGGTTTTAAGACAAAGACATTCCTGAGGTGGGAGGGATGAGAGGAGTGAGCTGCAGAGAGAGAGAGGGAGGGGGGGCTTTGCTCTGTGGGCTGTCAGCAAAACGCTGGGAGTCGTAGTTCTATGGGGAAGGTTCTAGAACAGCACAGGAAATGGAGCTTGCAGTATCATCACACCTCCCCCTCTTAGAGGGCGCTAAGGAGGCATGACCTGTCGGTAATCCGCCATGCGCACCTCAGCGGGTTCGCCACGTCGTGACAACCCATCAGCATTCCCATGATCGCTGCCTTTGTTGTGTTGTACGGCAAAATCATACTGCTGTAGGGCAAGGCTCCAGCGTAGCAACCTACCATTGGTTCCGGACACTGTGTGCAGCCAACTCAGAGGGTTGTGGTCTGTCATGATACTGTAAGCTTCATTTCTTGTGCTGTTTCCAGAACTTTCCCCATAGTACTA
>JARQOD010000006.1:441146350-441233519 GCA_033576555.1 Oophaga sylvatica
GGATCCGACCAGCTGATTTTTGTAGAATGGGGGAAACCTAGAGCACGGTCCCTCACTGCTGATTTTTTCTAGAATGGGAAACCCCATGAGCGACGGACCTCACTGTCGATTTTTTTTTTTTTTTTTTTTTTTTTTTTTTTTTTTTTTTTTTTTTTTTTTTTTTTTTTTTTTTTTTTTTTTTTTTTTTTTTTTTTTTTTTTTTTTTTTTTTTTTTTTTTTTTTTTTTTTTTTTTTTTTTTTTTTTTTTTTTTTTTTTTTTTTTTTTTTTTTTTTTTTTTTTTTTTTTTTTTTTTTTTTTTTTTTTTTTTTTTTTTTTTTTTTTTTTTTTTTTTTTTTTTTTTTTTTTTTTTTTTTTTTTTTTTTTTTTTTTTTTTTTTTTTTTTTTTTTTTTTTTTTTTTTTTTTTTTTTTTTTTTTTTTTTTTTTTTTTTTTTTTTTTTTTTTTTTTTTTTTTTTTTTTTTTTTTTTTTTTTTTTTTTTTTTTTTTTTTTTTTTTTTTTTTTTTTTTTTTTTTTTTTTTTTTTTTTTTTTTTTTTTTTTTTTTTTTTTTTTTTTTTTTTTTTTTTTTTTTTTTTTTTTTTTTTTTTTTTTTTTTTTTTTTTTTTTTTTTTTTTTTTTTTTTTTTTTTTTTTTTTTTTTTTTTTTTTTTTTTTTTTTTTTTTTTTTTTTTTTTTTTTTTTTTTTTTTTTTTTTTTTTTTTTTTTTTTTTTTTTTTTTTTTTTTTTTTTTTTTTTTTTTTTTTTTTTTTTTTTTTTTTTTTTTTTTTTTTTTTTTTTTTTTTTTTTTTTTTTTTTTTTTTTTTTTTTTTTTTTTTTTTTTTTTTTTTTTTTTTTTTTTTTTTTTTTTTTTTTTTTTTTTTTTTTTTTTTTTTTTTTTTTTTTTTTTTTTTTTTTTTTTTTTTTTTTTTTTTTTTTTTTTTTTTTTTTTTTTTTTTTTTTTTTTTTTTTTTTTTTTTTTTTTTTTTTTTTTTTTTTTTTTTTTTTTTTTTTTTTTTTTTTTTTTTTTTTTTTTTTTTTTTTTTTTTTTTTTTTTTTTTTTTTTTTTTTTTTTTTTTTTTTTTTTTTTTTTTTTTTTTTTTTTTTTTTTTTTTTTTTTTTTTTTTTTTTTTTTTTTTTTTTTTTTTTTTTTTTTTTTTTTTTTTTTTTTTTTTTTTTTTTTTTTTTTTTTTTTTTTTTTTTTTTTTTTTTTTTTTTTTTTTTTTTTTTTTTTTTTTTTTTTTTTTTTTTTTAAAAAAAAAAAAAAAAAAAAAAAAAAAAAAAAAAAAAAAAAAAAAAAAAAAAAAAAAAAAAAAAAAAAAAAAAAAAAAAAAAAAAAAAAAAAAAAAAAAAAAAAAAAAAAAAAAAAAAAAAAAAAAAAAAAAAAAAAAAAAAAAAAAAAAAAAAAAAAAAAAAAAAAAAAAAAAAAAAAAAAAAAAAAAAAAAAAAAAAAAAAAAAAAAAAAAAAAAAAAAAAAAAAAAAAAAAAAAAAAAAAAAAAAAAAAAAAAAAAAAAAAAAAAAAAAAAAAAAAAAAAAAAAAAAAAAAAAAAAAAAAAAAAAAAAAAAAAAAAAAAAAAAAAAAAAAAAAAAAAAAAAAAAAAAAAAAAAAAAAAAAAAAAAAAAAAAAAAAAAAAAAAAAAAAAAAAAAAAAAAAAAAAAAAAAAAAAAAAAAAAAAAAAAAAAAAAAAAAAAAAAAAAAAAAAAAAAAAAAAAAAAAAAAAAAAAAAAAAAAAAAAAAAAAAAAAAAAAAAAAAAAAAAAAAAAAAAAAAAAAAAAAAAAAAAAAAAAAAAAAAAAAAAAAAAAAAAAAAAAAAAAAAAAAAAAAAAAAAAAAAAAAAAAAAAAAAAAAAAAAAAAAAAAAAAAAAAAAAAAAAAAAAAAAAAAAAAAAAAAAAAAAAAAAAAAAAAAAAAAAAAAAAAAAAAAAAAAAAAAAAAAAAAAAAAAAAAAAAAAAAAAAAAAAAAAAAAAAAAAAAAAAAAAAAAAAAAAAAAAAAAAAAAAAAAAAAAAAAAAAAAAAAAAAAAAAAAAAAAAAAAAAAATGAAGCCTATGAGCGACGGATCTCACGCTGATTTTTAATGAAAAGCCTATGAGCGACGATCCTCACTGTCTGATTTGCTAGAAGGAAGCTATGAGCGACGATCCTCACTGTCTGATTTGCTAAAAGCCTATGACGACGACTCCGTTTCGATTTGCTAGAAGGAAGCCTATGAGCGACGATCCGTCACTGTCTTTTTGCTAGACTGAAAGCCTATGAGCACGATCCCACTGTCTATTTTTGCTAAATGGAAGCCATGAGCGACGATCCTCACTGTCTGATTTTTTCTAGAAGAAGCCAGAGCACGATCCTCACTTCGATTTGCTAGACTGAAAGCCTATGAGCGACGATCCGTCACTGTCTGATTTTCTAACTGAAAGCCTAGAGCACGTCGCACTGTCTGTTTTTGGAAAGCCTATGACGACGAACCTCACTGTCTATTTCTAGAATGAAGCCTATGAGCGACAACGTCACTGCTGATTTGCTAGACTGAAAGCAGACGACGATCCTCACTGTCTGATTTTTGCAGAAGAAGCTAGACACGGATCCTCACTGCTGATTTTCTAGATGAAGCCTATGAGCGCGGATCGTCACTGTCTGATTTTGCTAAAATGAAGCCTAGAGCGCGGATCCGCACTGCTGATTTTGCTAGAAGAAGCTATGACGCGGATCCGTCAGTGATTTTCTAATGAAGCCTATGAGCGACGGTCGTACTGTTGATTTCTAAGGAACCTATGCACGGATCTCCGGGTTTTGCTAGAATGAAGCCTATACGACGGTCGTCACTGTCGATAATTTTCTAGAAGGAAGCCTATGACCCACGACCGCACTGTCATTTTGCTAGACGAAGCCATAGCGACGATCCTCCTGTCTGATTTTTGCAAAGGAAGCTAGACGACGGATCCGTCCTGTCTGTTTTCTAATGAAAGCCCAGACGACGATCCGTCACTGTCTGATTTTGCTAGAGAAGCCATGAGCGACAATCCGTCACGTCTGATTTTGCTAGACTAAAGCCTAGACGACGATCCTCACGCGAATTTGCTAGATGAAGCCTATGAGCACGATCCCACTGTCTGATTTTGCTAATGAAGCCTATAGCGACGGATCTCACTGTCTGATTTTGCTAGATGGAAGCATGAGCACGGACCTCACGTCGAAATTTTTGACTGGGAAGCCATGGCACTAGTTTTTTTCTAACTGGCATAGACATCCCACTGTGATTTTGAGATGGTAGAGGAGTCGCTGTCTGTTTTTGCTGTGAAGCCAGGCGACGACTATGCAATTTTTAGATGAAGCCAGGACGGATATCACTTCATTTTGGAATAAGCCATGCGACGGATGTGTTGATTTTGAGAAAAACCAACACATCCTACTGCATTTCTAGTGAAGCCATGAGGAAAATTTATGTTATTTGCGACTAAGCCTAGAGCGCGATCCGCACTGTGATTTTTTTAATGAAGCCCAGGCGCGTCCGTCAGTCGATTTCTAACTAAAGCCGCCCCGGATCCTCACGTCATTTCGATGAAGCCTGGGAGATTCTCACGCGTTTTGCTAAGAAGCTATTGAGACACCACTGCGATTTTGTAGAGGAACCTAAGAAAGGGGACGTCCCTGTGAATTTCAACGAAAGGGTATACGAGGATTTTTCCATCGATTTTGCTACTGAAGTAAGACGAAATGTTGATTTTTTTCTAGACTGAAAGCCTATGAGCGACGGATCCGTCACTGTCTGATATTTGCTAGACTGAAAGCCTATGAGCGACGATCCGTCACTGTCTGATTTTTGCTAGAATGGAAGCCTATGAGCGACTATCCGTCACTGTCTGATTTTCGCTAGAATGGAAGCCTATAGCGACGGATCCGTCACTGTCTGATTTTGCTAGAATGGAAGCCTATGAGCGACGGATCCGTCACTGTCTGATTTTTGCTAGAATGGAAGCCTATGAGCGACGGATCCGTCACTGTCTGATTTTGCTAGAATGGAAAGCCTATGAGCGACGGATCCGTCACTGTCTGATTTTTGCTAGACTGAAAGCCTATGAGCGACGGATCCGTCACTGTCTGATATTTGCTAGACTGAAAGCCTATGAGCGACTTATCCGTCACTGTCTGATTTTTGCTAGAATGGAAGCCTATGAGCGACTTATCCGTCACTGTCTGATTTTGCTAGAATGAAGCCTATGAGCGACGGAAACCGTCACTGTCTATTTTTGCTAGAATGGAAGCCTATGACGACGTCCTCACTGTCTGATTTTGGCTAGACTGAAAGCCTATGCGACGGATCCGTCACGTCTGATTTTGCTAGAATGGAAGCCTATGAGCGACGGATCCGTCACTGTCTGATTTTGCTAGACTGAAAGCCTATGAGCGACGATCCGTCACTGTCTGATTTTTGCTAGAATGGAAGCCTATGAGCGACGGATCCGTCACTGTCTGATTTTTGCTAGAATGAAGCCTATGAGCGACGGATCCGTCACTGTCTGATTTTTTACTAGAATGGAGCCTATGAGCGACGATCCGTCACTGTCTGATATTTGCTAGACTGAAAGCCTATGAGCGACGATCCGATCACTGTCTGATTTTTGCTAGACTGAAAGCCTATGAGCGACGGATCCGTCACTGTCTGATTTTTACTAGAATGGAAGCCTATGAGCGACGGATCCGTCACTGTCTGATTTTTGCTAGATGAAAGCCTATGACGACGATCCGTCACTGTCTGATTTTGCTAGATGGAAGCCTATGACGACGATCCTCACTGTCTGATTTTTCTAGACTGAAAGCCTATACGACGGATACCGTCACTGTCTGATTTTTGCTAGAATGAAGCCTATGAGCGACGATCCTCACTGTCTGATTTTTGCTAGGGGAAAAGCCTATGAGCGACGGATCCGTCACTGTCTGATTTTCTAGAATGGAAGCCTATGAGCGACGATCCGTCACTGTCTGATTTTTGCTAAATGAGCCTATGAGCGACGGATCCGTCCACTGTCTGATTTTTGCTAGAATGAAAGCCTATGAGCACGGATCCGTCACTTCTGATTTTTACTAGATGAAAACCAGAGCGACGGATCCGTCACTGTCTGATTTTGCTAGAATGGAAGCCTATGAGCGACGGATCCGTCCTGTCTGATTTTGCTAGAAATGAAAGCCTATGAGCACGGGTCCGTCACTGCTGATTTTTACTAGAATGGAAGCCTATGAGCGACGGATCCGTCACTGTCTGATTTTTGCTAGACTGAAAACCTATGAGCGACGATCCGTCACTGTCTGATTTTTGCTAGAATGGAAGCCTATGAGCGACGGATCCGTCACTGACTGTTTTTTGCTAGAATGGAAGCCTATGAGCGACGGATCCGTCACTGTCTGATTTTTGCTAGATGAAAACCTATGAGCGACGGATCCTCACTGTCGATTTTTGCTAGACTGAAAGCCTATGAGCGACGGATCCTCACTGTCTGATTTTTGCTAGACTGAAAGCCTATGAGCGACGGATCCGTCACTGTCTGATTTTTTACTAGAAAGGAAGCCTATGAGCGACGGATTCCGTCACTGTCTGATTTTGCTAGACTGAAAGCCTATGAGCGACGGGTCCTCACTGTCAGATTTTTGCTAGAATGGAAGCCTATGAGCGACGGATCCTCACTGTCTGATTTTTTGCTACAGAATGGAGCCTATGAGCGACGGATCCCACTGTCTGATTTTGCTAGACTGAAAGCCTATGAGCGACGGGTCCGTCACTGTCTGATATTTTTCAGACTGAAAGCCTATGACGACGGATCCTCACTGTCTGATTTTTCTAGAATGGAAGCCTATGAGCGACGGGTTCCCTCACTGTCTGATTTTTGCTAGAATGAAAACCTATGAGCGACGATCCGTCACTGTCTATTTTGCTAGAATGGAAGCCTATGAGCGACGGATCCGCACTGTCTGATTTTTCTAGAATGGAAGCCTAAAGAGCGACGGATCCGTCACTGTCTGATATTGCTAGAACTGAAAGCCCCATGAGCGACGGGTCCGTCACTGTCTGATTTTTGCTAGAATGAAGCCTATGAGCGAAAGATCCTCCCCTGTCTGATTTTCAGAATGAAGCCTATGACGACGATCCGTCACTGTCTGATTTTTGCTAGACTGAAAGCCTATGAGCGACGGATCCTCACTGTCCCGATTTTGCTAGATGAAAGCCTATGAGCGACGGATCCATCACTGTCTGATTTTTCTAGATGAACCTATGACGCATCCCACGTCTGATTTTGCTGATGAAGCCTATGAGCCCACGGATCCTCACTGTCTGATTTTTGCTAGACTGAAAACCTATGAGCGAAAGATCCCTCACTGTCTGATTTTTGCTAGAATGGAAGCCTATGAGCGACGGATCCGTCACTGTCTGATTTTGCTAGACTGAAAGCCTATGAGCGACGGATCCGTCACTGTCCGACAAATGACGGAATCCGGCAATGGTTTCCTTTTTTTTTTTAACTGCGCATGCTCCAACACTGTGCGTGTATGGTGTGTGTGTATGGTGTGTGTGTGTAGGAGGTCTGCGGGGCTGTGCGGGGGCCTGCGTGTTGTGTGTGTATGCAGGCATCGTCCGATGGGACTACAAGTCCCATCCGGCTATGCCTGCTACAGTGACAGTGATTGATTGACACATTAGCCATTGATGGACAGTAGTAGTCCCATCATCCGGCTAATGTGTTGAATGTTAAAAAACAAACAAACATACACACATATAGTCCATACTCACCATCTACACCTAATCCCTGAAGCCCTTGATCACCTGTAAAAAAATTAAAATAATAAAGAATTTACTCTGTGTCCGACATAATCCAATTAATACGATTGTCCCACGACAATCTCCCGTGGAGAGCTGCCACATCAGCTGATGCGACCGCTCTCCAGGGGCTCCAGGGATACAATGACGGAGATAATCCTCCAAACTACCACTCTGCCGCCGGCAGTCACCGAGTTCACCTGTCATTTGCGGCACTACAGCCGTGAGAATTTCTCACGCTGTAGTGCCGTAAAGCGAGAGACTTATTTCCGATGACACACTGCGGAGGGTTATCTCCAGTGAGTGTGTCATCCGAGGCCTATAGAGAGGTCACATCTGCTGATGTGACAGCTTTATAGGGGAGACAGGGAGTATATTGTTGGTTTGTTTTTTATTTTTTTTGCAGGTGATCGATGGCTTCGACTAGATAGGCGTACAATAAAAATTTTGAAAAAATGTTGTGTTTTCTTTCATTAAATTACTTTATTATGTGTTTTTTTAACCCTTTATTAATATAAGATTAATAATGGATAGGCGTCTTAATGACACCTCTCCATTATTAACCGGGCTTAATGTCACCTACCTTACAATAGCAAGGTGACATTAACCCCTTATTACCCCATAAGCCACCGCTACACGGCAGTGGGAAGAGAGGGGTTAAGTGCCGGAATTGGCGCATCCTTGAGATGCGCCATTTCTGGGGCGGCTGCGGGCTGGTATTTGTAGCCGGGGGGAAGCCAATATCCATGGCCCCTTTCTAGGCTATGAATATCAGCCCGCAGCTGTCTGCATAGCCTTTCTGGCTATAAAATATAGGGGACCCCATGTAATTTTTTTTGGGGGGTCCCCCTATTTTAGCAGCCAGTAAAGGCTATGCAGACAGCTGCGGGCTGATAATCATAGCCTGGGAAGGGGCCATGGGTATTACCCCCTTCCCAGGCTACAAATATTGGCCCCCGGCCGTCGGCTTTCCCCCTCTGGCGCAGAAAATTGCGCTGGAGCCCTCGCCATTTTTTTATGTTTTTTTTTAAAAAAAAGCATTGTTCATTAATAAACATTGGCCTTGCTATTATTTATCTATCTATATCTATCCATAGATATATCAAAAGATAGATATATCTATAGATATATCTATGTATTCTATCTGTCTATAGATCTGTCTATCTGTCTGTGGGCGTTTTTAAAAACAGATCCGTCGAAAGCGGATGAAAAAACGGATGCGACGGATCAGTTATTTGATGGACCTGTCGCATCAGTTTTTCACAATCTGCGAGTTGACAGATTGTGACTGACGTCAAAAAACTGATGTGTGAAAGAGGCCATAGATGGGCCCGTCCATGTATGGGCTCTTCACTGCTAAACACAGCGCCACCTCTGCCGTCAGGTTGGGTCTAGTGGCGCTAGTGTGGTCTGCAGTAAAGAGTGAACAGCGCCCCCTATATATATAAAAGAATAAGACATTCCCTTGCTGACATTAACCTTTTCCTAACTGTATTTTCCAGATGGCATCAGTGTCAGCGGCCTGCCGGTGTCCAGTCCCTTCCGACACATTGTGAAACCCAGAGTGGAAAGCAAACCCATCATCCCCCCGGACAGCAAGCGGAGCAGCGACTTCACCCACGTGAAGGTCAGTGGTGGTACGAAATATCACAAACTACCCAGGGTCCTGTAGCCAATCAAGGTGACAGCTGCTGCACTTTCATGGCTGTTGCCCCTGCCTGCTGCTGATGCACATTCATGGCTGCTCCTCCTGCCTTCTCTTCCTGCCTGTCTGCTGCTCCTCCTGCCTTCTCTTCCTGCCTGCTCCTGCTTGCTCCTCCTGCCTGCTCCTGCTCCTCCTGTACTCCTCCTGCCTGCTCCTGCTCCTCCTACCTGTTCCTTATGCCTGCTCCTCCTACCTGTTCCTTATGCCGGCTCCTTCTACCTGTTCCTTATGCCTGCTTCTCCTGCCTTGCTCCTGCTCCTCTTGCCTGCTGCTGCTCCCGCCTGCTGCGCCTGCCTGCTACTGCTGCACATTTACGGCTGCTTCCACCTGCTGCTACTCACGTTTGTGCTGATCTTTGGTTTCCCATGGAATTAGACGATGCTCAGTGAGAATGATCAGGCCCACAGCAGAGCGGAATATTTAAGAAGAAAAGGTTATTAATGGCGCCTCTGACAAATATAAAGAGCCCTGTAATATAGAGAAGCTGAGCTCCTCCAGGTGCTGGATCTACCCGCAGCGCAGAATATATCAGGAGGGAAGTGTATTGTTCTACTGTGAATTTATCAGGATAACCAGAATCAACTGCAGCACAGAGTGTTTCAGGGGAGCAGTGCTGATCTTCTAGAGAGTACATGTGGAAGGTGCAGATTCCACCAGCAGCACAGAGTGTTTCAGGGGAGGACTGCTGATCTTCTAGGAGGGTACATTGGGAAGGTGCAGATTCCACCAGCAGCACAGAGTGTTTCAGGGGAGAGTGCTGATCTTATAGGAGGGTACATTGTGGAAGGTGCAGATTCCACCAGCAGCACAGAGTGTTTCAGGAGAGGAGTGCTGATCTATAGGAGGGACATTGTGGAAGGAGCAGATTCCACCAGCAGCACAGAGTGTTTCAGGGAGGAGTGCTGATCTTATAGGAGGGTACATTGTGGAAGGGCAGATTCCACCAGCAGCACAGAGTGTTTCAGGGAGCAGTGCTGATCTTTAGGAGGGTACATTGGGAAGGTGCAGATTCCACCAGCAGCACAGAGTGTTTCAGGGAGAGTGCTGATCTTATAGGAGGGGACATTGTGGAAGGTGCAGATTCCACCAGCAGCACAGAGTGTTTCAGGGAGGACGTGCTGATCTTATAGGAGGGTACATTGTGGAAGGAGCAGATTCCACCAGCAGCACAGAGTGTTTCAGGGAGAGTGCTGATCTTATAGGAGGGGACATTGTGGAAGGTGCAGATTCCACCAGCAGCACAGAGTGTTTCAGGGGAGGAGTGCTGATCTTATAGGAGGGTAAATTGTGGAAGGAGCAGATTCCACCAGCAGCACAGAGTGTTTCAGGAGAGCAGTGCTGATCTTATAGGAGGGTACATTGTGGAAGGAGCAGATTCCACCAGCAGCACAGAGTGTTTCAGGAGAGAGTGCTGATCTTATAGGAGGGGACATTGTGGAAGGTGCAGATTCCACCAGCAGCACAGAGTGTTTCAGGGAGGAGTGCTGATCTTATAGGAGAGTACAATTGTGGAAGGTGCAGATTCCACCAGCAGCACAGAGTGTTTCAGGGGAGGACTGCTGATCTTATAGGAGGGTACATTGTGGAAGGAGCAGATTCCACCAGCAGCACAGAGTGTTTCAGGGAGGAGGCGCTGATCTTATAGGAGGGGACATTGTGGAAGGTGCAGATTCCACCAGCAGCACAGAGTGTTTCAGGGGAGGAGTGCTGATCTTATAGGAGGGTAATTGTGGAAGGAGCAGATACCACCAGCAGCACAGAGTGTTTCAGGGGAGGAGTGCTGATCTTATAGGAGGGTACATTGTGGAAGGAGCAGATTCCACCAGCAGCACAGAGTGTTTCAGGGGAGGACTGCTGATCTTATAGGAGGGAACATTGTGGAAGGTGCAGATTCCACCAGCAGCACAGAGTGTTCAGGGGAGCAGTGCTGATCTTATAGGAGGGTACATTGTGGAAGGAGCAGATTCCACCAGCAGCACAGAGTGTTTCAGGGGAGGGGCGCTGATCTTATAGGAGGGACATTGTGGAAGGTGCAGATTCCACCAGCAGCACAGAGTGTTTCAGGGGAGGAGTGCTGATCTTATAGGAGGGTACATTGTGGAAGGAGCAGATTCCACCAGCAGCACAGAGTGTTTCAGGGAGAGTGCTGATCTTATAGGAGGGTACATTGTGGAAGGTGCAGATTCCACCAGCAGCACAGAGTGTTTCAGGGAGCAGCGCTGATCTTATAGGAGGGTACATTGTGAAGGGCAGATTCCACCAGCAGCACAGAGTGTTTCAGGGGAGGAGTGCTGATCTTATAGGAGGGTGACATTGTGGAAGGAGCAGATTCCACCAGCAGCACAGAGTGTTTCAGGGGAGGAGTGCTGATCTTATAGGAGGGTACATTGTGGAAAGAGCAGATTCCACCAGCAGCACAGAGTGTTTCAGGGAAGGAGTGCTGATCTTATAGGAGGGTACATTGTGGAAGGTGCAGATTCCACCAGCAGCACAGAGTGTTTCAGGGGAGGAGTGCTGATCTTATAGCAGGGTACATTGTGGAAGGTGCAGATTCCACCAGCAGCACAGAGTGTTTCAGGGGAGGACTGCTGATCTTATAGGAGGGTACATTGTGGAAGGTGCAGATTCCACCAGCAGCACAGAGTGTTTCAGGAGAGCAGTGCTGATCTTATAGAGGGGACATTGTGGAAGGTGCAGATTCCACCAGCAGCACAGAGTGTTTCAGGGAGAGTGCTGATCTTATAGGAGGGTAAATTGTGGAAGGAGCAGATACCACCAGCAGCACAGAGTGTTTCAGGGGAGGAGTGCTGATCTTATAGGAGAGTACATGTGGGAAAGGGGCAGATTCCACCAGCAGCACAGAGTGTTTCAGGGGAGGACTGCTGATCTTATAGAGGGTACATTGTGGAAAAGGGGGAAGATTCCACCACAGCAAAAGAGTTTTTCCCGGGGAGGATTTGCTGACCCTTATGGGGAGGGTAAATTTTTGGGGAAAAGGGGGCCGGAATTCCACCACACCCAAAGAGTGTTTCAGGGGAGCCCCTAAATTTTAAAGGGAAAGGGGTAAAATTTGGGGAAAAGGACCCAGTTTCCCACCAAAACACAGAGTGTTTTCAGGGGGGAGGTGATCTTAAAGGGGGGGAAAAAAATTGGGGGAAAGGAGCAATTCCCCCAGAAAACCAGAGGGGTTTTGGGGAGGGTTTCTGATCTTATAAAGGAAAAATTGGGGAAGGGGCCCAATTTCCCACCAGCAGCCAGAGTTTTCGGGGGAAAGGAGTGCTGATTTTATAAAGGGGGGAAATTGGGGGGAAGGACGTTTCCCAAACCAAAGGGACAGAGTGTTTCAGGGGGGGAGTGCGATTTATAGGAGGGTACTTTGGGGAAAAGGGGGCAGTTCCACCAGCACACAGAGGGGTTTTCCGGGGAAGTGCTGATCTTATAGGAGGGTATTGTGAGAAGGGTTCAGATTCCACCAGCAGCACAACAAGGATGCGTTATTCATGCGGCAGAGTGGCTGATCTTTATGAGGAGGGAAAGCATCATGTGGGAAGGTGCAGATTGCCACCACATGCCCAAGTGTGTTCAGGGGAGCATGGCTCGACGTCTTATAGGAGGGTACAATTGGTGAAGATCAATTCCACCGCACACGAGAGTTCAAGGGAGGATGCTGGATGTTATAGAGGTGTACATTTGGAAGGTTAGCAGATTCCACCAGCCGCCACTCAAAAAGAGTCTCGCACTTACTCACGTGAGAGGAAGGCGCTGCCTCGAGTGGATACTCAAACTAGACGAAGCAGTTGACCATTAGGTATGTAGCAGAGCCTCTTCACAACGCACCAAACAGCAGTCCCACCGATAGTACTCTCTCTTCACGACTCGCAGTATGCACTGTCAGAGAGTGTCGAGGCGATAGTCGTTATACGGCCACAGTAGTTCTCTCATCCTCGACGAGCTCACCCTCATCCAACAGAGACACGTGGTGAACCAAACAGGCATCAACTCGGATCTCCTCGCAGCATGTGTCTGTCACTGAGTGACCAGAGGAGGACGAAAGGGTCGAGCTCAGTGCGAATCCTTTACTACGTCGCGAGTACATTGGTTATGATGTGTGTGACATCATAGAACTCACCATCTCTACATGCTGATAGCAATCGCGGAGCGCGTTCTCTTTCTCTGACACACATTTCATATTGACGCAGACACACGATCTCATATCAAGCAGGAAGCCATACAGCTCTGTTACTATAGAAGATAGAGTGCAAGAGGGCACATCGAGATAGAGGCGAGAGCTAGAAGACCATATCTTCCGCGACAAAAGTTCACCCTATCTCTGCCACGAGATGTCAATGTCTCTAAGACAAGTGCGAGCATTGCAGGGCGCGTGAGCTTATAAGGAGGGTTCCTATGTGGTGAAAACCAGTGTGAAATCACATCCCATCCTGATGAGACATACGAGAGTAGTTACAGATCTCTAGTATGCTTGCCGCGGCAGAGACTCACACAGCCATCTCATATACATATTTCTGCGGACAACGTAGACTCCTCAGTCGAGATTCGGATCTGAATGAGATGTTGTGACGTTCGATCCACGTACTCACAACGACACCACACTACACTCAGTGCTTCACTTGTCTCTGAGTCTAGTGAGGGGATTATCTCTTCGAAAGGCTATATAAATATTCATGAGACTTCATTTCACATACGCATGAAACAAGTGTGCCCATCAGCGCCTTTTTATATGCGATATGGGAATGACTACAAACTTCACAAATGCCACCTCCCTGTATAAACACTGTTTTACGCGCGACCTCGTGAGACTCTTGATCCAACAATAGAGGTGAAGACCGGTGACAGCTAAGCACACACACAAGTCTGGAAAACAACCAGTACACATGCGACACTACTTTCAGTATCTGAGATTATCTAATGTGTCCAAGACTTACTCGTCACTGCTATTGCGACAACACAATCGGTTGTAGAGATAGAGTGATAATCTAGGAACACAGGAAGACAAATGACGGAACACTTTCATATACTAAGGGTGGAGCTTTGAGTTAATCTTCAAACGGAAAATCTTCTTAATGGTGGTGAGTGTGCACTTGAATGAGCGTCCGAGTCACACTCACTGGGAAGTTCATCGCACAGCTTTGGTGGAGTGTGACTATATGTAATTGTGCAATATGTGTGAGGGTGGCCTGTGTGTGTGTGATATTGTCTTAGAGTCGTAGCACAAATCAATGATCATGTTGAGTGAAATCACATCGTAAAGTATAGTCCACTTATACACAACACGATTTGGAGGAGTCAGCACTCATTCGTACTTGGGATAGGTACTACGATAGTGGGGGTTTGAGATGTCGGGCGGTTTGGTGCGAGTGAAATGATTTTTTATAGTGAGGAGGAGAGTGGTGTAGGTATATACAGAGCGAGTGAGGTGTGATCTGGGTCACGATTTCAGAACAGGGGCGGGGTGTCAATACATTGAACGAGGTGTCTGGATGAGTACTTGTTTTGTTGACGAGAGGACTATCATTCACAATTAGTGAGGTATAGGGTGATCATGATGCTGAGTGGTGTCGAGAGATCTAACATGCGTAACCATGAGGTTCTAGTTATATCACTAGCTCGGCCACAGAAGCGGCGTAGAGGGCTCTGTGAGATGGTGATCTGTACATTGGTAGTTGGTGGAGGTCTGTGTCACAATAGGTGAGGGAGTCTAGGGTGAGATCTTATGGTGGCGCGACAGTGGACTTGTGTGGCATTCTCTTTAATGATTCACGTACAATGTACATGAATCAGTTATGGAGGCGATACTACAGTGAATAAAGGAGGGATGCTATGAGGTGAGGTGTCAACAAGGGTTATGTGTGATGATTGTAGATTGTGTAGGTACTAATGCATACAGAGCAAGCTCATGATGGCTCTGTGTCGAGCACGCGGCGCAGATTGTGGAATGCGCATCACAACAGGTCACAGATCTGAGATGAACAGTGGTAGTTCTACATGACAGAGCAGAGTGTGTGAGTTGTTTCTCTAACTTATGGATTTGCATATAACTGCGCATATGATATGACATCTCATACATTTTAACAGAGGCAGACTTATTCATGGATGTGAGAGTGTGTATTAGACAGCGGTGTGAAAAATGACGGCATGAGAGTGTTCTTTTACGTTTGGCAGAGCATATGGTGAGAAATAGAAGAATATATGTGTTAGAGACTGATGTGCGCTATAATTTATTATGGTGATCACACGCTTGCGGAGAAGAGACACTCTGACTGGAGATACTGTTTGGTGATAGTGTCATGATCAGTGTTGACATATTATGGAGTACATAACATGTTGAGACGTGTACATGTGTGTGGTGAGGAGCGTTGAGTGGAGGGATTGGTAGGATTTGGAAGAACAACATTGGTGTAGAGATGTACGACTATTCTTGGGTCATCGAGAGCGGGAAAGTGTTGGCTCAGTTGAGCAGTAGGAGCGGTATGATCAGTCTGGTGTATTATATGTGAGGTATGTGGTATTAGTGATGTGTAATTACATTATGATATGTGGGGGGGATGGATGTGGTGGTTGATTTGTGGTGTAATTGGGGGTTGGTTGATTTGAACTATAATCACATATATGTGGGGGGAAGTGGTGAGAGGTATAGGTTTGGTGGTTTATGGGTGGTGATTTTTAATAATGAGATATGTGGTGGTTGGATGGGGTGGTGCGATGGTGCGTAGTGGGTGGTAATATTGGGAATGGAGAAATTAAAACAGACTGCTATTGTGGTTAAAGGGTTATAGAGATGATATGTGAGGAGGGTAACATGTGGATGGAGCAGATACCACCAACAGCACAAGAGTTTTCACAAGGGGAAGAGTAGAGGTAGCGTAGAGAGAGAAGGGTACAGTGTGGAAGTGCTAATTCAACCAGCACAACAGAGTGCTTTCAGGACAGACAGATGCTGATCCTTATAGGAGGGTACATTGTGGAAGGAGCAGTATTCCACCCACACACAACCCCAAAGCAAGCACAAGGAGTGTTTCAGGGGAGAAAGCGCTGATCACACAATTAGGAAGGGTACATGTGGTGGAGAGGGCAGGATACCACCAGCACACAGAGTGTTTTCAGGGGAAGAGTGCTGATCTTATAGAGGGTACATTGTGGAAGGTGCAGATTTCACCAGCAGCACAGAGTGTTCAGGGTAAGAGTGCTGATCTATAGGAGGGTACATTGTGGAAGGTGCATATTCCACCAGCAGCACAGAGTGTTTCAGGTGGAGGAGTGCTGATCTTATAGAGGGTACAATTGTGGCAGAAGCAGATTCCACCAGCAACACAAGAGTGGTACTTCACAGGGAGGAGTGCTGATCTTAAAAGGAGGTACATAGTGGAAGGTGCGCAGATTTCCCCACCAGCACAGAGATGTTTTACCAGGGGAGCAAACGCTGATCTTATAGGAGGGTACATTGGTGGAACGAGCAAGATACCAAACCAACCAGCAGCACAGAGCGTGTTTCAGGGAAGAAACTGCTTGATCTTATAGGAGGGTACCATTGTGGAAGGTTGCAAATTCCACCAGCAAGCACAGAGTGTTTCAGGGGAGGAGTGCTGATCTTATAGGAGAGGTACATTGTGGAAGGGTGCAGAATCCCACACAGGACAGACACAGAGTGCGACTTCAGGGGAGGAGTGCGATGATCTTACTAGAAGGACATTGTAGAAGGATCAGAAAAATCCACCACAGACACAGAGTGTTTACAGGGGACGAGTCTGCCTGATCTTCACACATAGTAGGGCCACATTGAGTCAAGGGAGCAGACTCCACCAGCAACACAGACGTATTTCATGGGGACAGCAGTGCAGATGTTATAGGAGGGTACATGTGGAAGGTGCAGATTACGCACGACCAATGCGCAGCAGAGTGTTTCAGGGAGCAGTGCTGATGTTATAAGGAGGGGGACAATTGAGCAGAATCGAGCTATTCCACCAGCACACGCACCAGAGTATTTTCAGGGAGCAGTGCTGTATCAATATAGGAGGGGACACACATTGTTGGAAGGTGCAGATTCCACCAGCAGCACAAAGTGTTTCATGGAGGAGTGCTGATGTTATAGGAGGGTACATTGTGGAAGGTGCAGATTCCACCAGCAGCACAGAGTGTTTCAGGGGAGGAGTGCTGATCTTATAGGAGGGTACATTGTGGAAGGTGCAGATTCCACCAGCAGCACAGAGTTTTCAGGGAGGAGTGCTGATCTTATAGGAGGGTACATTGTGGAAGGTGCAGATTCCACCAGCAGCACAGAGTGTTTCAGGGGAGCAGTGCTGATCTTATAGGAGGGTACATTGTGGAAGGTGCAGATTCCACCAGCAGCACAGAGTGTTTCAGGGGAGCAGTGCTGATCTTATAGGAGGGTACATTGTGGAAGGTGCAGATTCCACCAGCAGCACAGAGTGTTTCAGGGGAGAGTTGCTGATCTTATAGGAGGGTACATTGTGGAAGGTGCAGATCCACCAGCAGCACAGAGTGTTTCAGGGAGGAGTGCTGATCTATAGGAGGACATTGTGGAAGGGCAGATTCCACAGCAGCACAGAGTGTTTCAGGGAGGAGTGCTGATCTTATAGGAGGACATTGTGGAAGGTGCAGATCCACCACAGCACAGAGTGTTTCAGGGGAGGAGTGCTGATCTTATAGGAGGGTACATTGTGGAAGGGCAGATTCCACCAGCAGCACAGAGTGTTTCAGGGAGAGTGCTGATCTTTAGGAGGGTACATTGTGGAAGGCAGATTCCACCACAGCACAGAGTGTTTCAGGGGAGGAGTGCTGATCTTATAGGAGGGTACATTGTGGAAGGGCAGATTCCACCAGCAGCACAGAGTGTTTCAGGGAGGGTGCTGATCTTATAGGAGGGTACATTGTGGAAGGTGCAGATTCCACCAGCAGCACAGAGTGTTTCAGGGGAGGAGTGCTGATCTTATAGGAGGGTACATTGTGGAAGGTGCAGATTCCACCAGCAGCACAGAGTGTTTTCAGGGGAGGAGTGCTGATCTTATAGGAGGGAACATTGTGGAAGGTGCAGATTCCACCAGCAGCAACAGAGTGTTTCAGGGAGGAGTGCTGATCTTATAGGAGGGCACATTGTGGAAGGTGCAGATTCCACCAGCAGCACAGAGTGTTTCAGGGGAGGAGTGCTGATCTTATAGGAGGGTACATTGTGGAAGGTGCAGATTCCACCAGCAGCACAGAGTGTTTCAGGGAGGAGTGCTGATCTTATAGAGGGTACATTGTGGAAGGAGCAGATTCCACCAGCAGCACAGAGTGTTTCAGGGGAGGAGTGCTGATCTTATAGGAGGGTACATTGTGGAAGGTGCAGATTCCACCAGCAGCACAGAGTGTTTCAGGGGGGGAGAGTGCTGATCTTTAGGAGGGACATTGTGGAAGGGCAGATTCCCAGCAGCACAGATGTTTCAGGGAGGAGTGCTGATCTTATAGGAGGTACATTGTGGAAGGTGCAGATTCCACAGCAGCACAGAGTGTTTCAGGGAGAGGCTATCTTATAGGAGGGACATTGTGGAAGGTGCAGATTCCACCAGCAGCACAGAGTGTTTCAGGGGAGGAGTGTGCGTTTATAGGAGGGTCATTGTGGAAGGTGCAGATTCCACCAGCGCACAGAGTGTTTCAGGGAGGAGTGCTGATCTTATAGGAGGGACATTGTGGAAGGGCAGATCTCACACAGCACAGAGTGTTTCAGGGAGGAGTGCGATCTTATAGGAGGTACATTGTGGAAGGGCAGATTCACACCAGCAGCACAGAGTGTTTCAGGGAGGAGTGCTGATCTTATAGGAGGTACATTGTGGAAGGTGCAGATTCCACAGCAGCACAGAGTGTTTCAGGGAGGAGTGCTGATCTTATAGGAGGGTACATTGTGAAGTGAGATTCCACCAGCAGCACAGAGTTTTCAGGGGAGCAGTGCTGATCTTATAGGAGGGAACATTGTGGAAGGTGCAGATTCCACAGCAACAGAGTGTTTCAGGGAGAGCTGATACTTATAGGAGGTACATTGTGGAAGGTGCAGATCCACACACAAGTTTTCAGGGATGACTTATGAGGATGGGAGCATCCCGCCACGATTCAGGGATCTTTAGAGTGGAAGGGATCCACCAGGTTCAGAGTGTGACTATAGAGACATTGAAGGCAGATTCACCCCACAGATTTCAGGAGTGTGTTAAGACATGGAAGGAGATTCAACGCACAGTGTTAGGAGATCTGATCTTAAGGAATTGTGAAGGGCAATCCCACAGAAGTGTTTAGAATTGATTATGAATTGGAGGGATCACCCAAAGAGTGTTAGGAGGGTTAAGGAGGACTTGTGAAGGGCAGATTCACAGGACGGGTAGGAGATGGATTTTAGAGGATGGAAGGAATTCCCGCCCGGTTCGGGAGTCACTTGAGGGTCTTGTGGAAGAGTCCCCGAGAGGTTGGAGGTATTAGAGTAATGTGGATGCGTCCACCGCACAGTGTTGGAGACACTTATAAGATTGTGAAGGTGCGATTCACCACAAGTTCGGGGAGTTGATCTTATAGAGATGTGAAGGGCGTCACCGCACACGGTGTTTCAGGAGAGTGTGATCTATAGGAGGATGGGGGCAGATTCCACACACAGAGTGTTTCAGGGAGTGATTTAGAGGAATTGAGGCATCCAGCCAGTTCAGGAGATGAGGGTACATTGTGGAAGGTGCAGATTTCCACCAGCAGCACAGAGTGTTTCAGGGGAGGAGTGCTGATCTTATAGGAGGGTACATTGTGGAAGGTGCAGATTCCACCAGCAGCACAGAGTGTGTTCAGGGAGGAGTGCTGATCTTATAGGAGGGTACATGTGGAAGGAGCAGATTCCACCAGCAGCACAGAGTGTTTCAGGGGAGCAGTGCTGATCTTATAGAGGGTACATTGTGGAAGGTGCAGATTCCACCAGCAGCACAGAGTGTTTCAGGGAGGAGTGCTGATCTTATAGAGGGTACATTGGAAGGTGCAGATTCCACCAGCAGCACAGAGTGTTTCAGGGGAGCAGTGCTGATCTTATAGGAGGGTACATTGTGGAAGTGCAGATCCACCACAGCACAGAGTGTTTCAGGGGGATGCTGATCTTTAGAGGTACATTGTGGAAGGTGCAGATTCCACCAGCACACAGAGTGTTTCAGGAGATGCTGATCTTATAGAGGTACATTGTGGAGGTGCGATTCACCACAGCACAGAGTGTTCAGGGGAGGAGTCGATCTATAGGAGGGTACATTGTGGAAGGGCAGATTCCACCACAGCACAGAGTGTTTCAGGGATGCGATCTATAAGGAATTGTGGAAGGTGCATTCCACAGCAGCACAGAGTGTTCAGGGAGAGTCTGATCTTATAGAGGACATTGGAAGGGCAGATTCACCACAGCACAAGTTTTCAGGGAGGAGTGTATCTTAAGAGACATTGTGAAGGTGCAGATTCCACAGCAGCACAGATGTTTCAGGGAGGAGTGCTGATCTTATAGGGGACATGGAAGGGCAGATTCCCCACAGCACAGAGTGTTTCAGGGGGAGGCTGATTAAGAGGGACATTGTGGAAGGTGCGATTCCACAGCACACAGAGTTTCAGGGAGGAGTGCTATTTATAGGAGGACATTGGAAGGCAGATTCCACAGCAGCACAGATGTTCAGGAGAGTGCTGATCTATAGAGGACATGTGAAGGTCAATTCCACCACACACAGAGTGTTTCAGGGAGGAGTGCTGATCTATAGGGACATTGTGGAAGGGCAGATTCCACAGCAGCACAGAGTGTTTCAGGGAGTGCTGATCTATAGGAGGACATTGTGAAGGCAGATTCCACCACAGACAAGTGTTCAGGGAGATGCTGATCTTTAGAGGACATTGTGAAGGGCAGATTCACCAGCACACAGATGTTTCAGGAGGTCTGATCTAAAGGGACATTGTGAAGTGCATTCCACCAGCAGCCAAGTGTTTCAGGGAGAGTGCGATCTATAGAGGTACATTAGGAGGTACATTGTGGAAGGTGCAGATTCCACCAGCAGCACAGAGTTTTCAGGGGAGGAGTGCTGATCTTATAGGAGGGTACATTGTGAAGGTGCAGATTCCACCAGCAGCACAGAGTGTTTCAGGGAGGATGCTGATCTTATAGGAGGGTACATTGTGGAAGGTGCAGATTCCACCAGCAGCACAGAGTGTTTCAGGGGAGGAGTGCTGATCTTATAGGAGGGTACATTGTGGAAGGTACAGATTCCACAGCAGCACAGAGTGTTTCAGGGGAGGAGTGCTGATCTTATAGGAGGGTAATTGTGGAAGGAGCAGATTCCCAAGCAGCACAGAGTGTTTCAGGGGAGGAGTGCTGATCTTATAGGAGGGTGCATTGTGGAAGGTGCAGATTCCACCAGCAGCACAGAGTTTTCAGGGGAACAGTGCTGATCTTATAGGAGGGTACATTGTGGAAGGAGCAGAATCCACCAGCAGCACAGTGTGTTTAACTTTCAGGGGAGGAGCGCTGATCTTATAGGAGGGTACATTGTGGAAGGTGCAGATTCCACCAGCAGCACAGAGTGTTTCAGGGGAAGAGTTGCTGTGACCTGTGCACTAGTGATGAGGTCATGTTCATGATAATGAGGTCAGGGTCGTCAGTGATGAATTTAGGGTCGTCGCTTATGCGGTCACCATCTAATACTGCCCTATTTACAAGAATATAACTACTATAATACTGCCCCTATGTACAAGAATATAACTACTGTAATACTGCCCCTATATATAAGAATATAACTACTATAATACTGCCCTATATATAAGAATATAACTACTAAAATCCCCTATGTACAAGAATATAACTACTATAATACTGCTCCTATGTACAAGAATATAACTACTATATTACTGCTCTATGTACAAGAATATAACTACTATAATACTGCTCCTATGTACCAGAATATAACTACTATAATACTGCTCCTATGTACAAGAATAAACTACTATAATACTGCCCCTATGTACAAGAATATAACTACTACAATACTGCCCCTATGTACAAGAATATAACTACTATAATACTGCTCCTATGTACAAGAATATAACTACTATAATACTGCCCCTATGTACAAGAATATAACTACTATAATACTTCTCCTATGTACCAGAATATAACTACTATAATACTGCTCCTATGTACAAGAATATAACTACTACAATACTGCCCCTATGTACAAGAATATAACTACTGTAATACTGCCCATATATACAAGAATATAACTACTATAATACTGCCCCTATATATAAGAATATAACTACTATAATACTGCCCCTATGTACAAGAATATAACTACTGTAATACTGCCCCTATGTACAAGAATATAACTACTGTAATACTGCCCATTATATACAAGAATATAACTACTATAATACTGCCCCTATATATAAGAATATAACTACTATAATACTGCCCCTATGTACAAGAATATAACTACTATAATACTGCCCCTATTATAAGAATATAACTACTATAATACTGCCCCTATATATAAGAATATAACTACTATAATACTGCCCCTATGTACAAGAATATAACTACTATAATACTTCCCCTATATTTAAGAATATAACTACTATAATACTGCCCCTATGTACAAGAATATAACTACTATAATACTGCCCCTATATGTAAGAATATAACTACTATAATACTGCCCCTATATATAAGAATATAACTACTATAATACTGCCCCTATGTACAAGAATATAACTACTATAATACTGCTCCTATGTACAAGAATATAACTACTATAATACTGCCCTATATATAAGAATATAACTACTATAATACTGCCCCTATGTACAAGAATATAACTACTATAATACTGCTCCTATATATAAGAATATAACTACTATAATACTGCCCTATATATAAGAATATAACTACTATAATACTGCCCCTATATATAAGAATATAACTACTATAATACTGCCCCTATGTACAAGAATATAACTACTATAATACTGCCCCTATATTTAAGAATATAACTACTATAATACTGCCCCTATGTACAAGAATATAACTACTATAATACTGTCCCTATATATAAGAATATAACTACTATAATACTGCCCTATATATAAGAATATAACTACTATAATACTGCCCTATGTACAAGAATATAACTACTATAATACTGCTCCTATGTACAAGAATATAACTACTATAATACTGCCCCTATATATAAGAATATAACTACTATAATACTGCCCCTATGTACAAGAATATAACTACTATAATACTGCCCCTATATATAAGAATATAACTACTATAATACTGCCCTATGTACAAGAATATAACTACTATAATACTGCTCCTATGTACAAGAATATAACTACTATAATACTGCCCCTATATATAAGAATATAACTACTATAACACTGCCCCTATGTACAAGAATATAACTACTATAATACTTCCCCTATATATAAGAATATAACTACTATATACTGCCCCTATGTACAAGAATATAACTACTATAATACTGCCCCTATGTACAAGAATATAACTACTATAATACTGCTCCTATGTACAAGAATATAACTACTATAATACTGCTCCTATATACAAGAATATAACTACTATAATACTGCCCTATGTATAAGAATATAACTACTATAATACTGCTCCTATAGATACATGTCCCCGGTTTCCCTGCAGGCTGATGCAGTCTTGCAGCCTGTTGTACAGGCGAGGCTGCTGAGTGATGCCGCTGGCCTGTGATGTAATGGCGGCTCAGGATATAGTGACTAGTGGGTGAGGATCCTGTGGCCTCTTTGATCTGTGACAGAAGTAGATGAGATTTGTCATTGATCCAGATGACGGGTGACTCGGTATCTCACCCCCAGCACTTGAGCTCTGTGCTCTTCCACCTGTCACCTCTCACCTTTGCCTCATCCTGTTGTTGTTCGTCGCCCCGCCGTCATCTTGTTGCTGCAGTAAATCTGTAATAATACAGTTTGCTGAATGAGTTCACGCCGGAGAGCGCAATGATGCCGAGCTGAGTTTTGTGACTGCATCAGTAAATATATAGGGTGATCCTATAAAACCGCAAACCGCTGTGTCAGCATCAGTCTATATTTATTAAATCACTCGTTAGTACCACAAGGGGCAGTAGTGAGCCATTTTAGTTTTCATATGGTTATTACCGACCTTTCACTGTAGAATAAAATAAATGTGAATGAGGAAAACTTGCATTAGGACGAACATGGGGTTAGCAGTGAAAGTAATCGCACCTTTTGGCTTTTTACCTAGTTTGTTATATTACAGTCTGAGAGTAAATATTTTTGTAATCTGGTTTGTGTGTGATGCATCAGCACTAAATAGTCTAAGTTTGATGAAATTAAGTGAGAAAAATTTAGGCAAAAATTAAATTAATGGGATCAAATAACTAGAAATAGGCATGTGCATATGTATTCACCCTTTTGCTATGAAGCACCTGTGTGCAATCTAAGTATCACATGTCTGTCAGTACATACACTTTACCTTTTCTGAAAGGAAACAGAGGCTGCTACACCATTAACCAGAGGCACTCCTAACCAAACACAATGAAGACCAAGGAGATCTCCAACAACCCCCTGAAGACCAAGGAGATCGCCAAACATCACCATGAAGACCAAGGAGATCTCCAAACATCACCATGAAGACCAAGGAGATCTCCAAACATCACCATGAAGACCAAGGAGATCTCCAAACATCACCATGAAGACCAAGGAGATCTCCAAACATCACCATGAAGACCAAAGAGATCTCCAAACATCACCATGAAGACCAAGGAGATCTCCAAATATCACCATGAAGACCAAAGAGGATCTCCAAACAACACCATGAAGACCAAGGAGATGCCAAACATCACCATGAAGACCAGGAGATCTCCAAATATCACCATGAAGACCAAGGAGATCTCCAAATATCACCATGAAGACCGAGGAGATCTCCAAACATCACCATGAAGACCAAGGAGATCTCCAAACAACACCATGAAGACCAAGGAGATCTCCAAATATCACCATGAAGAACAAGGAGATCTCCAAACATCACCATGAAGACCAAGGAGATCTCCAAAATATCACCATGAAGACAGAGGAGATCTCCAAACATCACCATGAAGACCAAGGAGATCTCCAAACAACACCATGAAGACCATGGAGATCTCCAAACATCACCATGAAGACCAAGGAGATCTCCAAACATCACCATGAAGACCAAGGAGAGTCTCCAAACAACACCATGAAGACCATGGAGATCTCCAAACACACCATGAAGACCAAGAAGATCTCCAAACATCACCATGAAACCAAGGAGATCTCCAAACACCACCATGAAGACCAAGGAGATCTCCAAACATCACCATGAAGACCAAGGAGGTCTCCAAACGACACCATGAAGACCAAGGAGATCTCCAAACGACACCATGAAGACCAAGAGGTCTCCAAATAAACCATGAAGACCAAGAGATTGCAAACATCACCATGAAGACCAAGGAGATCTCCAAACATCACCATGAAGACCAAGGAGATCTCCAAACAACACCATGAAGACCAAGGAGATTGCCAAACAACACCATGAAGACCAAGGAGATTGCCAAACATCACCATGAAGACCAAGGAGATCGCCAAACATCACCATGAAGACCAAGTAGGTCTCCAAATAACACCATGAAGACCAAGGAGATCTCCAAACATCACCATGAAGAACAAGGAGATCTCCAAACAAGTCAGGGACAAAGTTCTTGAGAAGAACAAGTCTGGGTTGGGTTATAAAAATTAGCCCAAACTCTGATGATCCCCTGAAGCACCATCAAATCCATCATCATCAAATGGAAAGAACATGGTACCACCACAAACCTGCCAATAGAGTGCGTCCATCAAAATTCTCAGCCCAGGCAATGAGGGCATTAATCAGAGATGCAGCACAGAGACCAAAGTTAACCCTGAAGAAGCTGCAGAGTTCCCAAGCAGAGACTGGAGCATCTGTCCATATGACCACAATAAGCTGTACACTCCATAGAGGTGGCCTTTATGGAAGAGTGGGTAGAAAAAAGCCCCTACTTACACACAAAATATGTAAGGCTCATTTTGAGTTTGCCAAAAGACCAGTGGGAGACTCCCCAAATGTATGTGGGAAGGAACTGTGGTCAGATGTGACCAAAATAGAACTTTTTAGCCACCAAAGTAAATGCTATGTCTGGCGACAAACCAACACAGTCATCACCCTCAACACCATCCCCACAGTGAAACATGGTGGCAGCAGCATCATGCTGTGGGGATGTTTTTCGGCAGCAGGTACAGCGAAAATGGTCCGAGTCTACAGGATGTTGGATGGTGCGAAATATTCTTGAGCAAAACCTGTTTGTCAGTGATTTGTGACTGTTAGAGGTTCACGTTCCAACAAGTCAATGACCCAAAGCATTCTGCTAAAGCCACACAAATGTGTAAATGTCTTGGAGTGGCCTAGTGTATACTTTTTCAAGCCAGTGTAGTCGCTCCTGCACATGGAGGCCGGTGATGCAGATTCCCTTTCGGCAGGTGGAGAGAGGGGAAAGGTTTTCCTGAGGACAGCGTTGCTTCCTGCGCAGTTATTTTTAGCCTCGGTTCGCTCCCGTTGCGCTGGTTAAAGATTCATTGCGGCTGTTAGTAGGTGTATTTATAACTGCTCTGTCACCGGCGGAGTCGGTGCGCTGCCCTGATGGATGGCTGTTCTGTGCATGGAAGCTGTTAACCCTTTATGACGAGGCTTTGGCTGCCGCGCAGATTTGTTAGCCCTCTCCGCAGCCTGCGCAGCGTCTCATCCGCCCCACCGTCCCAAGCAAAAGCGCAAAGGTGCAATTCTCTCCTTCCCACCATGTTTTTGTGCTTTCTGCTTCTCTTTCTCCAGTATTTTTCATCTCCGTATGAGGCTTGTTTTTTGTCCTTTTTTAATCCTATCTGCCTTTTGTTTTTTTGATTTCCTTTTTTGCCACAACTCTTGACTCTACGGTCGAGTACGACTACGGCGACACCGAACAAACAAATGTGGAAAAATAAATAAATGTTTGTTGCCATTTTTAATGAGACTATTCGAAGGTACATAGCACATTTTGACCGCCCTTTATTCCAGTCTGGGGAGAGAAGGGGGATCCTAATAAAATTCATTTCGGGCATAATGGTCTCCTATGAAGCCTTGTGCGTCGGTGAAGCCTCACTGGAGAACCAAGATGTCGGCGACTGTTCCATGACGGCAGCGATGGAGGGCTTCATTGGGAACCCAGCTACCCAGGTCAACCTATCACCCCCCACAAAATCCTATCATGGAGGTTGACACCCAAATTGGCATGCCAGGGGCATCCTGTCACTAAAGTGCCATTGCCATGGCTTAAAAGCCCTACATTTTTATCTGTATTTTCCAGTTACCTCTTTTCTCAAGAAATATTTTCAAAAGTTTTTAATGAACTTTTTTAGTTTAATGCCTTTGTAAAGATCTCCGCTTGCTGCCATTGACTAGGGAATGTATCGGAATGTCCCTTACCGGCCCAGTGCGTTTCACAGCTGAGTGCTCGCTACAGTTGTATCCAGACCTGTGTGAGCCTTCAGACTCCAATCCCCTACATTTTCGGCTAGATTCATGCCAGCGGTAGGAGTTTCCATTTTTTCGGTTCCATCATCGGAAACGTATCCGCCCTGTGACACAGCAGGCTCCAGACGGAGGACACCATTGGTTTCTGCTGGGGCTGCCATCAATTTAACAGTAATGAAAACCAAGCAAACCGCGTAGATACCAACACCGTGAGCTTTGCCTTATCTGCATCCATACATTGTAGCAAAATATCAACACCAGATAATCATGTGCTGCTGATGTTTTCAGACTATTGTCCAGACTGGATACAATTGTAGCGAACTCTGACGTATGCAGGTCCAGTTCTTATGGGCTCTAGTGAGGCTAATGGCCGCGTAGTCGATGGGAGGTTCGTGTCACAGAGATGGCTGCTCTCGGTGATGTAATCCGGCGTATTTCTTGAGTTCACATGAGCACTAAGAGGTTTCGTTTGGTGCACCTGAACCGGGGTTGCGGGTAGCTATGAGAGATGGGCAGGTCTGGCTACCCACATACCTCACATCTAGGTGTGGTTACAACCTATATAATGGAAGCTGTTTGGCACATGGTCTGTGCCTGGAGGCTTCCAGTGTGTATTTTGTCTAGACACTGGATGTGAGCGATGAGCTATATGAACTGTTTGTTCGTTTTGTTTCCATTTCGTGCCACAGAAGGCCATCTTTTGTTTTCTTAAACTTAAGCAGGTATATGGTCAAATAAACCTGACGGACATTTTTGTGAAAACCGCTTCCTGCGCTTACCTCAACCCGCAGCTGAGTAAAACCTTACAGGGCATACAGCTTATAGATCCCAAGAAGACGCTTCACACTGTTTGTATTCACTGAGAGCAAGTGTAGATCTTGAAAAAGGTTAGAAATTGAAATTCAGAAGTCTGCGAAAAAATTTTTTACAATAGATTTCCACTTTACAGCAGGTGGTAAAGTAATGAACACTTCACCAATTCTCTAAGTAAATCTATTTCTAAAGGTGCGATTGACATGAAATTCTCACCAGATGTTGGTAACCACCCATCCAATCCACACAGGCCAAGAAATCATATCACAGATGTCCATAAATTGTGTAATAATGAGAAATTACACAGGGAAAAAGTATTGAAGAAGCTTTCCGAAATGTAATTAATACTTCGTACAAAAGCCATTCTTGGTGAAGAAGCTTCCAGACCGCTCCTGTATAGAGAAACTAGTCACGGGCATTGCTCAGGTGTGATTTTGAACCATTCTAACACACAAACACTCTACACATCCTTTAGCTTGGGTGGGCTCCTTCTATAAATTGTGGAGCCCACCTGGAGCTATGCTGCGCCGCCTGATACAGGTAATGCCTGCTGTTAAGCAGAGAAACACGATCTCCCTGCTCTACTTCTCTTTGTTCTGTAGCCTGCAGGGCGCTTTAAGCTTGCGGTCTACAGAACGGCTGAGGGTCCGACGTAACAAGTCTTCTAGGTCTGGAATGAACAAGTTGGCGACATATTGCATCTTCTAGAGCCTGGATGCTGGATAGAGGGTGAAGACACGTTGTCTCTTCAGAATTCCCCAAAGGTGTTCAGATGGGGTCAGATTAGTAGACACATGGTCACTGAATCAATATTCTTCAGGAATGCAGCGTTGGCCTTAATGTGTTTGTATGGATCATTGTCATGCTGGAAAAGTGCACATTTACCAAGGGCACGAAGTGATGTCTGCATCTTCTTTTTCACAGTTGAGCTCTATATCAATACATTTGTGATGCCATCAATGACATGTAGACCCCAAACTGCAGCTCATGTGCCCCTACATAAGACACGGCCTCCACCATGTTTCAATGTAGGCAGCATGCATTTTTCTTTTGTACTCCTTACGTTTTGTGATAAAATAAAGTTTTGAATCCATCAGTGCGAAAATATTTCTGTTGGTCTCATCACTCCAGAATGGACAGTCTCCATATCTTCAAATTTCTTCATCATGAGCCCTGGCAAATTGTTTGCGGCTTTTTTATTCATGGTTTTAGGACAGTCTTCATTCGTGAATGACCCTCATGCATGCCGTTCCTCTGTAGTGTGCACCATATTGTGTCACGGGAAACGCTCACCCCGATTTGGCTTTCTATTTCATTAAATCACTGAAGTGAACTTGTCGATTTTCCTCAACTCTTCTCATGAGAAGACGCTCCTGTCTAGGTGGTAACTTCTGTGGCCGGCCTGGACGTCTCTATTAGATGCTGCAGGTCCATCTTTGTTAGGTTCGTGGTTCACTTTTGTGCAATATTCAGAATGATAAGTAAAGCTTTGTTGATCTACTTGTTTCCTTCAATTTTTCTTTCTCAGTTCATGTGACATTTCTCTTCCATGTGGTACCATTACTGACAGCAAAAAATGGGACGTTGTTTCCTTTAAGTAACACCCTTGTATAGGACACCGGTGTAATGAATGACTAGACTTGCCTGTAGTTGAATTCTTGCCGATTAGAATTTTTTAGTCTGAACTTTAACTTTGCTCAAAAGGTTTTCCTTGGGGTGTACTCATTTATGCAACTAGATCTTGAATTAACTTGTCAGGAAAATTACTTTTTTTGTGTTGTGCAAAATAGCAAATCTTGTTTGCAACCAATTGACCACATTTCTGGGAGCATTTTACAATATGGTATCTCATATAAAGTGCTGATTCTGAAATATAAGGTTTTGTGACAAATCTGTTGGGGTGTACTCATTTATGCTAAGCACTGTAGGGAGGTAGAAAAACAAGAAATGAGACCGAAAATACATAATTAGATCTGAGGTACATAAATAAACATCAGGCTGATGACTAAGGATCATCTTGTCATTATCCACTTTTGGATCTGTGGCGGATCTCTCTTTGCATATTAAAACCTTTTTTCTTTCAGGCCATCAGGGGTTAATGTCAGTCTTTTCCCCCGGTGGCTGCTGGTGTAATTACATTGCTGCTGACTTGTCAGGGGAAGGTGGTGACCACTCCCACCATCCTTTATAAGGTCACCTGAGGCGTCAGCTGACTTTTGGTGATATTGCTACCTTCTGGAGACCAACCAAGCTGGCGGTACTTCTGCTGTTTCCCTGATTTGGTGCCTTTCTCTGCTGTTCGGTGCATTTCAGCAGAGCAAGCTAAGTGTTTATTGTTTAGTTATTTAACCCATAGGTGTCTTTCCTTTTTGTTGTTTTGGTGTAATTCACTTTATTCCCCTGTCTTACCTCCTGGGGAGGGGTTGGTGGGCTTAGTTCAGGGCTAAAACAGGAGACAGGGACAGGTCGGTGACTTGGGCCTCACTACCTCCAAGTGTACCCCAAAGTTAAGGAGAGACAGGGCTCTTCCTTAGCCTTAGGGGCAGTTCAGGGGCCCAGGTTCCTTGTCCCCTGTATTTCTACAACTGCCTCGTGACACATATCGATAGATATGGGACAGACAGAATATAAAAATGAAAGGTGAGAAATACTAGAAATATCGATACGAGATGGTGAAATAGACTTTAGATAATCACAGATGTGATCAATATATACATGGGGCATACAGAAAAATAAAGAGGTGATATTTAGATACATCTTTGATAGAGATACATAAATATTAGTGGATGGTAGGCAGGTGGATAGAGTGAGATACATTCATAACTAGACTTAGAGAATCTGATCGATATTCGATACATGGATTTGACAGATAATTAGATATGGGATAGATGGATCAATAAATACTAGATAGATACTGGATATGTACAAAGATAATCAGATAGATATTAGAAACATACATGAGATAGAAATAAAGATAAATACAAAATATAAACAGAGCCTTAAAAGGACCTGTCACCAGGTCAAGAGTGGCCAGCTGATTCTCTTATTTTATTGATGCTTCCCTTCTGATTATTCCATTTTTTCTTTTTTGCAGATCCGCCTTACGGTTCCAGATATATGGGCCTTTATATGTCGAGGTCGTGCTCAAAGGATCCTCTGGGGCGTGTCTTTATGCTGTTTTGTATGGACCACACCCCCTTCTATAGACCATAAATAGCAGAAAATAAAAAGGACCATATCTTTAGAACCTTATGGCGGATTTACAAGAAAAAAAAAAGCGAGAGAGCTGCAAGAATAAAATAATATAAAAATAATGGCCGCTTTTGACCTGGTGACTGGTCCTCATTATTAAATTAAAGAAAAACTCCTGCATTTTGTAATATACTTTGTGTTTCAGTTCCTCACTATTTGCAAGATCTCTGCTTGCTGTCTTTACTGTCACATTAAACTGGAGAAAGAAAGGTCACATATAGACGTCCCCTTATAACGAATGGTTAATGATTAAGGACTCGCACGAGCCTGTATTCTCCCTGATGCACGTGAAGGGTTAATCTCGTGCTGCTCTCGCTGTGATCTTCGCAGCCTTCGGCCAGGACACAGGTATCAGCAGTTTGGTATTTAATGCAATCTAAGGCTCAGGAAAATAGATTTTTTTCATTTTATTCCCTTATCCACCCTCTGAAACAGCAGGCGGTAAATATTTCATGAGCGATAACCCGATCCAAATCACCTGCAGGCTCAGCCCCTGCTCTACAGAGCGCGGATATCACAGTTGTCATCCTCGATGTAACGGTATAAGAGCTTCAGGGAGCGCACACCCGACTGCAGCCATCCTTCACGCCTTAAATATTTTATAGACACTTGTGAACGTCAGTGTATTGCGAGTAGTCCATTATTCACTGCACGAGAGAAAGGTGCCAATAAAAACATCTGTCATACTAGACTGGGGATCATTTTATATGGTTGGATCTAGGTAGTATTATAGCAGTTATATTCTTGTACATAGGAGCAGTATTATAGTAGTTATATTCTTGTACATAGGGGGCAGTATTATAGTAGTTATATTCTTGTACATAGGGCAGTATTATAGTAGTTATATTCTTGTATATAGGAGCAGTATTATAGTAGTTATATTCTTGTACATAGGAGCAGTATTATAGTAGTTATATTCTTGTATATAGGAGCAGTATTATAGTAGTTATATTCTTGTACATAGGAGCAGTATTATAGTAGTTATATTCTTGTATATAGGAGCAGTATTATAGTAGTTATATTCTTGTACATAGGAGCAGTATTATAGTAGTTATATTCTTGTACATAGGAGCAGTATTATAGTAGTTATATTCTTGTACATAGGAGCAGTATTATAGTAGTTATATTCTTGTACATAGGAGCAGTATTATAGTAGTTATATTCTTGTACATAGGAGCAGTATTATAGTAGTTATATTCTTGTACATAGGAGCAGTATTATAGTAGTTATATTCTTGTATATAGGAGCAGTATTATAGTAGTTATATTCTTGTACATAGGAGCAGTATTATAGTAGTTATATTCTTGTACATAGGGGCAGTATTATAGTAGTTATATTCTTGTACATAGGAGCAGTATTATAGTAGTTATATTCTTGTATATAGGAGCAGTATTACAGTAGTTATATTCCTGTACATAGGAGCAGTATTATAGTAGTTATATTCTTGTACATAGGAGCAGTATTATAGTAGTTATATTCTTGTACATAGGAGCAGTATTATAGTAGTTATATTCTTGTACATAGGAGCAGTATTATAGTAGTTATATTCTTGTACATAGGAGCAGTATTATAGTAGTTATATTCTTGTACATAGGAGCAGTATTATAGTAGTTATATTCTTGTAATAGGAGCAGTATTATAGTAGTTATATTCTTGTACATAGGAGCAGTATTATAGTAGTTATATTCTTGTACATAGGGGCAGTATTATAGTAGTTATATTCTTGTACATAGGAGCAGTATTATAGTAGTTATATTCTTGTATATAGGAGCAGTATTACAGTAGTTATATTCTTGTACATAGGAGCAGTATTATAGTAGTTATATTCTTGTACATAGGAGCAGTATTATAGTAGTTATATTCTTGTACATAGGAGCAGTATTATAGTAGTTATATTCTTGTACATAGGAGCAGTATTATAGTAGTTATATTCTTGTACATAGGAGCAGTATTATAGTAGTTATATTCTTGTACATAGGAGCAGTATTATAGTAGTTATATTCTTGTACATAGGAGCAGTATTATAGTAGTTATATTCTTGTACATAGGAGCAGTATTATAGTAGTTATATTCTTGTATATAGGAGCAGTATTATAGTAGTTATATTCTTGTACATAGGAGCAGTATTATAGTAGTTATATTCTTGTACATAGGGGCAGTATTATAGTAGTTATATTCTTGTACATAGGAGCAGTATTATAGTAGTTATATTCTTGTATATAGGAGCAGTATTACAGTAGTTATATTCTTGTACATAGGAGCAGTATTATAGTAGTTATATTCTTGTACATAGGAGCAGTATTATAGTAGTTATATTCTTGTACATAGGAGCAGTATTATAGTAGTTATATTCTTGTACATAGGAGCAGTATTATAGTAGTTATATTCTTGTATATAGGAGCAGTATTATAGTAGTTATATTCTTGTACATAGGAGCAGTATTATAGTAGTTATATTCTTGTACATAGGAGCAGTATTATAGTAGTTATATTCTTGTACATAGGGGCAGTATTATAGTAGTTATATTCTTGTATATAGGGGCAGTATTATAGTAGTTATATTCTTGTATATAGGAGCAGTATTATAGTAGTTATATTCTGTAATAGGAGCAGTATTATAGTAGTTATATTCTTGTACATAGAGGCAGTATTATAGTAGTTATATTCTTGTATATAGGGAGCAGTATTATAGTAGTTATATTCTTGTACATAGGAGCAGTATTATAGTAGATATATTCTCGTACATAGGGGGCAGTATTATAGTAGTTATATTCTTGTACATAGGGGCAGTATTATAGTAGTTATATTCTTGTACATAGGAGCAGTATTATAGTAGTTATATTCTTGTATATAGGAGCAGTATTATAGTAGTTATATTCTTGTACATAGAGGCAGTATTATAGTAGTTATATTCTTGTATATAGGGAGCAGTATTATAGTAGTTATATTCTTGTACATAGGAGCAGTATTATAGTAGATATATTCTCGTACATAGGGGGCAGTATTATAGTAGTTATATTCTTGTACATAGGGGCAGTATTATAGTAGTTATATTCTTGTACATAGGAGCAGTATTATAGTAGTTATATTCTTGTACATAGGGGCAGTATTATAGTAGTTATATTCTTGTACATAGGGGCAGTATTATAGTAGTTATATTCTTGTACATAGGAGCAGTATTATAGTAGTTATATTCTTGTACATAGGAGCAGTATTATAGTAGTTATATTCTTGTACATAGGAGCAGTATTATAGTAGTTATATTCTTGTACATAGGGGCAGTATTATAGTAGTTATATTCTTGTAGATGGGGGCAGTATTATAGTAGTTATATTCTTGTACATAGGGGCAGTATTATAGTAGTTATATTCTTGTACATAGGAGCAGTATTATAGTAGTTATATTCTTGTACATAGGTGCAGTATTATAGTAGTTATATTCTTGTACATAGGGGCAGTATTATAGTAGTTATATTCTTGTACATAGGAGCAGTATTATAGTAGTTATATTCTTGTACATAGGAGCAGTATTATAGTAGTTATATTCTTGTACATAGGAGCAGTATTATAGTAGTTATATTCTTGTACATAGGGGCAGTATTATAGTAGTTATATTCTTGTAGATGGGGCAGTATTATAGTAGTTATATTCTTGTACATAGGGGCAGTACTATAGTAGCTGTGAGCTTGTGCATAGCAGGTTACTTGTAGCAGTAATGGTCAGAATATAAAATGTTAATATATATACAGTATATCTATTATGTTGCTGAGATTTGTAGTGCCGTTGCAGTACTCCTCTGTGGTGTTGCTGTGCAGTGATCCTGGTACTTGTAGTGCTTGCCGCTTCCTCCCGTGTACGTCAGGTGTCTGTTTTCTCGGTAATGTAGATTTCTGCTGTTGTGGTGCAGCCTCGCCCCGTTCTTCATTAATCTTTGAATTTTAAGCCTTCTCTTAAAGGGCAGGGAAATAAAGAGTTTCCCAGAGAGGAATTCTGTAAAATGTCATGAATTTTAAAAATGTTTCAAATGTTCTTTGACTTGTATAAATTTTTCATTACGGAGCAGTCGCCCTGGGACACGGCTCTGTGCGATTTCGGCTCTATCCCCCAGATCAAAGTCACCTGAACAAAAGTTTAATTTGACGTTTTCCTTTCGTGATCCCTATGCGGCGGTTACATTTTTTCGAAAAAGGGAATAATGATTTTTTTTCTCAGCTATAAAGGGTAATGGACACAGATCCGGGCGGCACACACTCATATTTTGCCTGATTTATTGTCTGTAACTTCTACTAAAGTTGTGTTTTTGGCTAGAAATCATTTTTTAGTTTTGTTTGGTCTAAAGTTTGTTACGTTATTTTCTTGTGTAACAATCCGTATTAGGATACTAAGGGCTGACTTACTTGGGAAAACCCATTTAACTCCTCCTTGGCGTACATACGATGTTTTTAGCGCTTTTTATTGCAATTTTTTGGGGAAATACTGCGATAGAAATTAAAAAATATTTTTTTTCCTCGGTTTATAAGTCATGTTCAGTATGGCAGTCCCATAGAGAATGACTGGAGTAAAGTCGAGCAGGCCCATCTCTGCCCTATTCATTGTCTATGGGACTGTTGGAGTAAGTCAAGTACAGCATGGCAGTCCCATAGAGAATAATTGGCATCAAGATGCACATACTCGACATTCGCTTCATCTATTCTTTATGGTTCTATTCGAGAAAGTTAAGTACAGAGTGGCAATCCCATAGAGAATGATTGGCATCGAGATGCACATGCTTGACATTCGCTACATCTATTATTTATGGTTCTATTAGAGAAAGTTAAATACAGAGTGGTAGTCCCATAGAGAATGAATAGAGCGAAGATGCTCATGCTCGATTTTTTTGGCTCCATTTTTTGTCTATAGTACTGTTGGAGAAAGCAGAGCACAGTGTGGCAGTCCTATAGAGAAGGAACGGAGTGGAGATACTCATGCTCAACCTTTGTTTCACTCATTGTCTATGGGACTGTTGGAGGAATTGAAGTACAACTCACCAGTCCCACATAGAATTAATGGAGCAGAGGTCGAGCATGCTCACCTCTCCTTCATTCAGATGTATCTGCATAGTCTCATGATCTCAGGGAGTCGCAGAAATCGGCCCCAGCAATCAGTAAGTTATCCCCACTTTTGTTTTTCTACAAACAGCGCCACATATTTCCACAGGTCGTGTCTAGTATTACAGTACAGACCCATCACTTTATTGGAAATGAGCTGCAATACCAGACACAACCCATAAACAGGGGAGGCGCTGTTTCTGTACAGCCTATTAGTTTGCATTGTACCATGTGGATTGTGAGCACACGTGACTGCATTTACCAGTCTTGTATCATTAGAAATTCTTGTTTAACGATGATAATAAAAAAGTAAAAAAAATAAATAAATAAAAGTGCATCCTCCTGAGCCGCGCCTGTCGTTGCGAGGGAGCAGGACCTGTAGATTGCAGCCTTAATTACATTTCATTAGGACGTCTCGCTGCTTGTTGTGTACATTGTCTTTAATTATCCTCCACCACCGCGCTGATTTTATTAAGGTTTTTTCATTAAGTTTCTTCATGGGAGCTGAAGGAGAGGACGCCTCGTGGATCTGCATTTATGGAGGGATGTTATATCATTTCCCCAATTTATGACGGCCTGTTCAATAATTTATCTCTTTAATCGTCTGTGGTAATATGAGATGTGATTGGGGCAGCGGTGATGTGCCGCCACGTGACTGTCGTGGGATAGCTCTCCCTGGTAAAATCACCTGTTTTCCTGTAAGAAATATTTGGGGATTTAATTAACCTTTGCCAGTAAATTAGAAGATGTTTCCTTAGAAATCCGTCCTTACAGCTACAGCAGGCCATGCACTTTATATATAGACAGTCCTCCTGATTGCCCCATACACATACACTTTATATAGACAGTCCTCCTGATTGCCCCATACACATACACTTTATATAGACAGTCCTCCTGATTCCCCCATACACATGCACTTTATATAGACAGTCCTCCTGATTCCCCATAACATGCACTTTATATAGACAGTTCTCCTGATTGCCCCATACACATACACTTTATATAGACAGTCCTCCTGATTCCCCCATACACATACACTTTATATAGACAGTCCTCCTGATTCCCCCATACACATACACTTTATATAGACAGTCCTCCTATTGCCCCATACACATGCACTTTATATAGACAGTCCTCCTAATTCCCCCATACACATACACTTTATATAGACAGTCCTCCTGATTCCCCATACACATACACTTTATATAGACAGTCCTCCTGATTCCCCCATACACATACACTTTATATAGACAGTCCTCCTAATTCCCCCATACACATACACTTTATATAGACAGTCCTCCTGATTCCCCCATACACATACACTTTATATAGACAGTCCTCCTGATTCCCCCATACACATACACTTTATATAGACAGTCCTCCTAATTCCCCCATACACATACACTTTATATAGACAGTCCTCCTAATTCCCCCATACACATGCACTTTATATAGACAGTCCTCCTGATTCCCCCATACACATACACTTTATATAGACAGTTCTCCTGATTCCCCATACACATGCACTTTATATAGACAGTCCTCCTATTCCCCCATACACATACACTTTATATAGACAGTCCTCCTGATTCCCCCATACACATACACTTTATATAGACAGTCCTCCTGATTCCCCCATACACATACACTTTATATAGACAGTCCTCCTAATTCCCCCATACACATACACTTTATATAGACAGTCCTCCTGATTCCCCCATACACATACACTTTATATAGACAGTCCTCCTGATTCCTCACCATACACATACACTTTATATAGACAGTCCTCCTAATTCCCCCATACACATACACTTTATATAGACAGTCCTCCTGAATTCCCCCATACACATACACTTTATATAGACAGTCCTCCTGATTCCCCCATACACATACACTTTATATAGACAGTCCTCCTGATTCCCCCATACACATACACTTTATATAGACAGTCCTCCTAATTCCCCCATACACATACACTTTATAGACAGTCCTCCTGATTCCCCCATACACATACACTTTATATAGACTATCCTCCTGATTCCCCCATACACATACACTTTATATAGACAGTCCTCCTGATTCCCCCATACATGACGGCATGACAGCTATTCCTCTTTCCCTCCATACCATGCACGTCAGTGACAGCTATTCCTCTATCCCCCATACACATGCACGGTCAGTGCAGCTATTCCTCCTGATCCCCCCCATACACATGCACGGTCAGTGACAGCTATTCCTCCTGATCCCTCCATACACATGCACGGTCAGTGACAGCTATTCCTCCTGATCCCCCCCATACACATGCACGGTCAGTGACAGCTTTCCTCCTGATTCCTCCATACACATGCACGGTCAGTGACAGCTATTCCTCCTGATTCCCCCATACACATGCACGGTCAGTGACAGCTATTCCTCCTGATCCCCCATACACATGCACGGTCAGTGACAGCTATTCCTCTGACCCCCCCATACACATGCACGGTCAGTGACAGCTATTCCTCCTGATCCCCCATACACATGCACGGTCAGTGACAGCTATTCCTCTGACCCCCCCATACACATGCACGGTCAGTGACAGCTATTACCATCCTGACCCCCCATCAACATGCACGGTCAGTGACAGCTATTCCTCCTGACCCCCCCATACACATGCACAGTCAGTGACAGCTATTCCTCCTGACCCCCCCATACACATGCACGGTCAGTGACAGCTATTCCTCCTGATCCCCCCATACACATGCACGGTCAGTGACAGCTATTCCTCCTGATCCCCCATACACATGCACGGTCAGCGACAGCTATTCCTCCTGTACCCCCCATACACATGCACGGTCAGTGACAGCTATTCCTCCTGATCCCCCATACACATGCACGGTCAGTCGACAGCTATTCCTCCTGATCCCCTCCATACACATGCACGGTCAGGACAGCTATTCCTCCTGACCCCCCATACACATGCACGGTCAGCGACAGCTATTCCTCCTGACCCCCCATACACATGCACGGTCAGTGACAGCTATTCCTCCTGACCCCCCCATACACATGCACGGTTCAGTGACAGCTATTCCTCCTGACCCCCCACTACACATGCACGGTCAGTGACAGCTATTCCTCCTGACCCCCCCATACACATGCACGGTCATAGTGACAGCTGTTCCTCCTTGACCCCCATACACATGCACGGTCAGTGACAGCTTTCCTCCTGATCCCTCCATACACATGCACGGTCAGTCGACAGCTATTCTCCTGACCCCCCCATACACATGCACGGTCAGTGACAGCTATTCCTCCTGATCCCTCATACAGTGCGGATCTTTCTACGGTCAGCGACAGCTATTCCCTCTCTGGTACACTCCTTCCATACACATGCACGGTCAGTGACATGCTATTCCTCTGATCCCCCCATTCACATGACGGTTAGTCGACAGCTATTCCCCTGACACCCAAATACACATGCACGTGCAGTGACAGCTATTCCTCCTGATCCTCCTACACATACACTGTCAGTGACAGCTATTCCTCCTGATCCTCATACACATCACGGTCTGCACAGCTATTCCTCTGACCCCCCATAAACATAACGTCAGCGACAGCTATTCCCCTTGACCCCCCCATACACATGCACGGTCAGTGACAGCTATTCCTCCTGACCCCCCATACACATGGCGGTTAGTGACAGCTATTCCTCCTGACCCCCATACACTTGCACTGTCAGTGACAGCTGTTCCTCCTGACCCCCCATACACATGCACTGTCAGTGACAGCTGTTCCTCCTGACCCCTCATACCATGCACGGTCAGTGACAGCTATTCCTCTGACCCCCCCCATAAACATGCACGGTCAGCGACAGCTATTTCTCCTGACCCCCCATACACATGCACGGTCAGTGACAGCTTTTCCTCTGACCTTGTCACTAAGTGGCAGGATTGCTTTCTAATTACTGATAGATTTCAGCTGGTGTCCTGACGTTCCATGGCTCTTTCTTCATGTGTTCAATACTGTTTACCTGTGTCATTTCTCATTATTACACATAAGTTAATTTATGGACCTCTATGGTTTGATTTCTTTGCCTGTGTGGATTGGATGGTTTGTTACCGACATCTGGTAAAAATTTCATGTCAATAGCACCTTCAGAAATATATTTACTTAGAAAACTGGTGAGTGCTCAATGCTGACTTCACCCACTGTGTATGTGTGTGTATATGAGTATATATACACTCTGTTCCTAAAAATAAAGGGAACACTAAAATACCACATCCTAGATATCGGTGAATTAAATATTCCAGTTGCAAATCTTTATTCATTACATAGTGAATGTGTTGAGAACCATAGAACATAAATATGATCAATGTAAATCAAAATTACCGTAATATCCCACGGAGGTCTGGATTTGGAATGATGCTCAAAATTGAAGTGGAAAATCTAATTAAAGGCTGATCCAACTTCTGTGGAAATGCCTCAAGACAAGGAAATGATGCTCAGTAGTGTGTGTGGCCTCCACGTGACTGTAAAACCTCCCTACAACGCCTGGGCATGGTCTCTGAGGCGACGGGTGTTCTCTTGAGGGATCTCCTTCCAGACCTGGATTAAAGCATCCGCCAACTCCTGGACAGTCTGTGGTGTTGGTGAATGGAGCGAGACATGATGTCCCAGATGTGCTCATTTGGATTCAGGTCTGGGGAACGGGTTGGCCAGTCCATAGCTTCAATGCCTTCATCTTGCAGGAACAGCTGACACACTTAAGCCACATGTCAGGCATCAGAAGGAACCCAGGGCCAACCGCACCAGCATATGGTCTCACAAGGGGTCTAAGGATCTCATCCCGGTACTTAATGGCAGTCAGGCTACCTCTGGCGAGCACATGGCGGGCTGTGCGGCCCTCCAAAGAAATGCCACCCCACACCATTACCTACCCACTGCCAAGCCAGTCATGCTGAAGGATGTTGCAGCAGCAGAACGTTCTCCACGGCGTCTCCAGACTCTGTCACGTCTGTCACGTGCTCAGTGTGAACCTGCTTTCATCTGTGAAGAGCACAAGGTTGAATCTGCCAATTTTGGTTTTCTCTGGCAAATGCCAATCGCCTTGCACGGTATTGGGTTGTAAGCACAACAACCACTTTGAATGTCGGGCCCTCATATCACCCTCACGCAGTCTGTTTCTGGCAGTTTGAGCAGACACATGGATGTTAGTGGCTTGTTGGAGGTCATTTTACAGGTCTCTGGCGCTACTCCTTTTATTCTTCCTTACAAAAAGGAGATGATGGCGGTCCTGCTGCTGGCTTGCTGCCCTCCTACAGCCCCCTCCACGTCTCCTGATGTATGCTCCATGCTCTGTGCTGAAAGAGACAGCAACCCTTCTTGCCTCAGCTCGCACTGATGTGCCATCCTTTATGAGCTGCACTACCTGAGCGATGTCTGTGGGTTGTAGACACCACCTCATGCTACTGTAGACTACCTCTAGGGGTGAGAGCAATGACAGAATGCAAAAGTGACCAAAACAGCCAAAAAGAATGAGAATAGAGAAATGGTCTGTGGTCACCCCCTGCAGAACCACTACTTTATAGGGGTTGTCTTGCTAATTGCCCATCATTTCATACCTGTTGTCTGATTGTAAATCAATTTCTCCTGCAAACAGAACAGTGTTGCTTCATAACTGGGACTTGGAATTACATTGTGTTGTTTAGGTGTGTGTATATATATATTAGTAAACCAAACAATATATAGATACATTTTGTTGCTCTGTCTTCTAATATCCGCGTGTGGTCCTGATACTGGGATTCATGCTGAGGATATGTTTGCACTTGCAGCATCTATTGATCAGTAATTGATGAACCTCTTCGCCATATCCTTATATCCCAGCGCTGAAGTCGGCTCTATAGGAGAGACCATGAAAGGTCAGTGTGTGACGCTCGGCAGCCTCCTCGCCAGTGACCGCGCAGAGGACAGAGCGGCCGCTGTGTGAATGTGAATACATTGGACGTAGCAGGAGGGAACACAATGATAGATGCATTCAGACCAAGTGCATTTGTTAAAGGGTGACCTTATATTAGACTCTGATCCCCCCCATAGGCGGCCGCAGACCTCACCACATTGCAGCAGTGTATAATGTGCAGGAGAGAGTTCATTTTAACTTTTTTTCTTAAGAGCTAAGTTTTCTCTTTTTATTCTCACTGCAAGTGGAGCAAATAATAATAATAAAAAAAAGTAGTTTTGGTTCGGAGTCAAAATTAGTGCATCTTAAAATAGCTGTAATAAATTATCCCTTGGAAATAACTTATCGAAGCCATTAATCTTACTGTCGGGCCATGCAGTCTGTCTCAATGACGTTTTAGTCGCAGTCTTTGGGGACGGATACGGTGCCGGTGAGGGGCCTTTTCATCCAAGCTTCATTGCTTGGCACAATATTTCAATGAGAGATGTGACTGATAATTATATAGTAAAGATTTGGTAATTTTTGCTCAAATTTTCTTTAAATTAATACTTTTTTATAGGAAATATTGTGTAATTTCTCTCTTTACAGCCTTTTAACCAGTAGATATTTTTCTTCATTACCCGCTATTGCTCGCATTTATCGACGATCTTTATTTTTATCTTTTTTTTCCTTTGTGTTCCTGTGACTTCAGGTGACTTTTCATATGTGTGTACATGAGAAATAATGCTTTTTTTCTGGCTATGATATCACTTGTGTCCTACATATTTTACCAGTCTCCCCTCTTTATCTCTGAATTAGTGGGTGGAGACAAGCTGCTATCATGTCACCGATAGACAGCACTGGGAGAAGAGGAGATCCCGCTCCCCTTTCTCTCTGTAGCAATCTGAAGGATATTATAAAGAAGTACTAAGCAGTGTATCTGTGATTCCAGCACAAATGGAAAATATTAGAATCAGCTGCATATGTCTCTCTGCAGCAGTTGTAATCTGATCCCTCAGCTAGCTTATAGTTTGTCTTAATTGAAGAAAGATTTAGGCAAATAGGTGGAGATGAGCTGCTATGATGTCTCCCATAGATAGCACTCAGAGAAGGGATTGATTCTGTTTCCCTTACTCTCTGCAGTTCACCCCCAGAAGAAATCTGGAGATTATAGAGAAGTACTAAGCAGTGTGGCTGTGAATCCAGCACAAAATGTAAATATTAGAATCAGCTGCCTATGTGTTTGTTAATGCAGCAGCTGTAATCGGATACCTCAGTGAGTTTAAAGTTTGAAGAGAGATTTGAGCTAATAGTTGGAAACGAGCTGCTATGATGTCTCCCACTGACATCATTAGGAGAAGAGGAGATCCTTCTCCCCTTTCTCTCCAAAGTACACCCCCAGAAGCAGCCTGGAGGATATTAGAGAAGTACTGTGCAGTGTAGCTGTGAATACAGTACAAATGGTCAATATTAGAATCAGCCACCTATGTGTCTCTCTAAATGCAGCATCTCTAATCGCATCCCCCAGTGAGCTTATAGTCTATCTTAAATGAAGAAAGATTTGAGCAAATAGGGGGAGACGAGCTGCTATGATGTCTCCCATAGACAGCACTAGGAGAAGAGGAAATCCTGTTCTCTCTGTAGTACACCCCCAGAAGCAACATGTAGAATCTTATAGAGAAGTTCTGATTAGTGTAGCTGTGAATCCAGCACAAACATTGAATATTAGAAGCAGTGGCCTATGTGTCTCTCTGAATGCAGCAGTTGTAATCAGATCTGCTATGTCAGGGATGTCAAAGTCAGACACACCGAGGGCCAAAAAAAAAAATTTGCTACAAGCCGAGGGCCGGACTGACGCCGGCCCTGCTACCGGTGCATTGTGGGAAATGTAGTGTTGGTGCGTGCAAAACACCAGCAGGCGGCTGTGGCCTGCGGGCCGGATCTAATAGTAATTAAATATCATCCAGGGGGCCATAGATAATCAATTCGCGGGCCGGATCTGGCCCGCGGGCCTTGACTTTGACATATGGGTGCTATGTCATCTACCAGAGGCAGCACTAGGAGAAGAGGAGATCCTGCTCCCCCCCTTTCTCTCCAAAGTACACCCCCAGAAGCAGCCTGGAGTATATTAGAGAAGTACTGTGCAGTGTAGCTGTGAATCCAGCACAAACAGTGAATATTAGAAGCAGCGGCCTATGTGTCTTTCTGAATGCAGCAGTTGTAATCTAATCTCTCAGTGAGCTTACAGTCTGTCTTAAATGAAGAAAGATTTGAGCAGTGAATAGAAAGTAGTACAGGGGGATGGAGAAGAGCCGGATAAGGTTCAGTTCACACATACATCAGTAACAACAACTGATAACATGAATTGTGCAAGTGGCTCCTGAATCAGTTTGGTGACTATAATGGGTTTTGTCTGGTTTCATTACGGTGTCTGATTTTTTACTGGGAAAGAAGTAATGTGGCATGCTGCTCTATTTTTTTCCAATAAAATGGTGGACACAATTTCTCCATATTTCTATATTGCACTAGACTCAGACAAGGGTCATCACCACGTCCCCCCACACCAGCAGCGCTCTGGGAATTGCTGCACAGCCCCATTGAAGCAAATGCTCCGTTTCAGTGGTGGGCAGGAGCTCTGAGGTGCAGAGGGGGGTGGATTGATAAGGGATCCATAGATCGGAGCTAGTGATGGCCCCCTCCCACCAGGGCCATTGCATCTTGTGCCGATGACTTCTCTTCCCGAACGTAACCAATAAATAATCACAAATGAGAATTGCAGAACACCAAGCAGAAAATCAATGACGGCTAAACGATGGCTTCAATTTATCTGCACATGCAAAACGTTCACGGGTTCATTCTAATAGGACCGAGTCCCCATAGAGACTTGCATTAGAGGCCGCGACACCCGGCAAATTCATTACCAGTGGAGAATCTGATGACTCGGCCCGGACCATGACAAGGATATACGAGGAAGTCCGAGAACGTCAATGTAACATTATAATAGACCATTGTTCTCACATTGAGCGTCGGCTTCATAAAGGCAGCAGAGGATATAGGGTCCTGGCACACTCAGAATTTGAGGCTCTTGGGGATCAATTACCAAATCTATAACCAGCACCTACCATTTGTCTTCTTACATAGCAGAAGGACCTGAAACGTCAGCGGCTACCACTGCACCCCTATAGCTGCGCCCCTCCTTGATTACCCATGTCTGTTTCCCATAGTGTATAATATAGAGAGCCATCCGTTATATTTCTTTCCCTAAATTACAGAAGGTTTCGCCGTTAGAAGGGACTTTTGTTATCGTTGGTTGTCCCACTAGGACTATCTCTGTCCATGTACCCCATATTCTCTAGGGAAAATGTATTTGAGGTTAGGAAGAAAATGGCAAACGATGGACCTTTGGAGGGTGGGGAGCTGTAAAATAATCAGTGAGAATGGTTAGTTGGCTATATTTCTCCCTTCTCACCCACGTGCTGTTATATTTCTCGCTTCTCACCCACGTGCTGTACTACCTACCTAGCAGCCCCATCATCTGGCTGATTGACAGCGCAGTGGCCATAGTAGAGCAAATGACCAGTAAAGAGCTTTACAGTCATTTTAATGGTTTGCAGAGGTATTCGTTCCTGACAGGTTCCTATTGAAGGTTATGGAAACCTTCAACATGGAAAAAAATATTTTGTACGTATTTTAGTGGTTACTTTTAGTTAATATGGTTGCACTTACTATCATTTTGCTATCTTCATTCATTTTTGGTCCCCCTGATATACAGTTTACATCCTGATCCAAGTTTCAGATTTTTCTCTGTTGGGAGTGTCCCTATCAGTAATATAGGCTGGATGTGACGTATATGTGACTCTCCCAGTATTATAGACTGGATGTGAAGTATGTGTGACTGAGTAATATAGGCTGGATGTGAGCTCTGTGTGTCTCTCCCAGTATTATAGGCTGTATGTGAAGTATGTGTGACTCTCTGAGTAATATAGGCTGAATGTGAGGTCTGTGTGTCTCTCCCAGTATTATAGGCTGGATGTGAGGTCTGTGTGTCTCTCCCAGTAATAAAGGCTGTATGTGAAGTATGTGTGACTCTCCCATAAATATAGGATGAATGTGAGGTCCGTGTCTCTCCCAGTAATATAGGCTGGATGTGAGCTCTGTGTGTCTCTCCCAGTAATATAGTCTGGATGTGAGGTCTGTGGGTCTCTCCCAGTAATATAGGCTGGATGTGAGGTCTGTGGGTCTCTCCCAGTAATATAGGCTGGATGTGAGGCCTGTGTGTCTCCGAGTAATATAGTCTGGATGTGAGGTCTGTGTGTCTCTCCCAGTAATATAGTCTGGATGTGAGGTCTGTGTGTCTCTCCCAGTAATATAGGCTGGATGTGAGGCCTGTGTGTCTCCGAGTAATATAGTCTGGATGTGAGGTCTGTGTGTCTCTCCCAGTAATATAGTCTGGATGTGAGGTCTGTATGTCTCCCAGTAATATAGGCTGGATGTGAGGGCTGTGTATCTCTCCCCAGTAATATAGTCTGGATGTGAGGTCTGTGTGTCTCTCCCAGTAATATAGTCTGGATGTGAGGTCTGTATGTCTCCCAGTAATATAGGCTGGATGTGAGGGCTGTGTATCTCTCCCCAGTAATATAGTCTGGATGTGAGGTCTGTGTGTCTCCCCGTAATATAGTCTGGATGTGAGGTCTGTGTCTCTCTCCCAGTAATATAGACTGGATGTGAGGTCTGTGTGTCTCTCCCAGTAATATAGGCTGGATGTGAGGCCTGTGTGTCTCTCCCAGTAATATAGGCTGGATGTGAGGTCTGTGTGTCTCTCCCAGTAATATAGGCTGGATGTGAGGTCTGTGTGTCTCTCCTATTAATATAGGCTGGATGTGAGGTCTGTGTGTCTCTCCTAGTAATATAGGCTGGATGTGAGGTCTGTGTGTCTCTCCTAGTAATATAGGCTGGATGTGAGGTCTGTGTGTCTCTCCTAGTAATATAGGCTGGATGTGAGCTCTATGTCTTCCAGTAATATAGGCTGGATGTGAGGTCTGTGTCTTCCAGTAATATAGGCTGGATGTAAGGTCTGTGTATCTCTCCCAGTAATATAGTCTGGATGTGAGGTCTGTGTGTTTCTCCCAGTAATATAGGCTGGATGTGAGGTCTGTGTGTCTCTCCCAGTAATATAGTCTGGATGTGAGGTCTGTGTGTCTCTCCCAGTAATATAGGCTGGATGTGAGGTCTGTGTGTCTCTCCCAGTAATATAGTCTGGATGTGAGGTCTGTGTGTCTCCCAGTAATATAGTCTGGATGTGAGGTCTGTGTGTCTCTCCCAGTAATATAGTCTGGATGTGAGGTCTGTGTGTCTCTCCCAGTAATATAGGCTGGATGTGAGGTCTGTGTGTCTCTCCCAGTAATATAGTCTGGATGTGAGGTCTGTGGGTCTCTCCCAGTAATATAGGCTGGATGTGAGGTCTGTGGGTCTCTCCCAGTAATATAGGCTGGATGTGAGGTCTGTGTCTCCCAGTAATATAGGTTGGAGTTGAGGTCTGTGTGTCTCTCCCAGTAATATAGGCTGGAGGTGAGGTCTGTGTGTCTCTCCCAGTAATATAGGCTGGATGTGAGGTCTGTGTGTCTCTCCCAGTAATATAGGCTGGATGTGAGGTCTGTGTGTCTCTCCCAGTAATATAGTCTGGATGTGAGGTCTGTGGGTCTCTCCCAGTAATATAGGCTGGATGTGAGGTCTGTGGGTCTCTCCCAGTAATATAGGCTGGATGTGAGGCCTGTGTGTCTCCGAGTAATATAGTCTGGATGTGAGGTCTGTGTGTCTCTCCCAGTAATATAGTCTGGATGTGAGGTCTGTGTCTTCCAGTAATATAGACTGGATGTAAGGTCTGTGTATCTCTCCCAGTAATATAGTCTGGATGTGAGGTCTGTGGTCTCTCCCAGTAATATAGTCTGGATGTGAGGTCTGTGGGTCTCTCCCAGTAATATAGGCTGGATGTGAGGTCTGTGGGTCTCTCCCAGTAATATAGGCTGGATGTGAGGCCTGTGTGTCTCCGAGTAATATAGTCTGGATGTGAGGTCTGTGTGTGTCTCCCAGTAATATAGTCTGGATGTGAGGTCTGTGTGTCTCTCCCAGTAATATAGTCTGGATGTGAGGTCTGTGTGTCTCCCAGTAATATAGTCTGGATGTGAAGTCTGTGTATCTCTCCCAGTAATATAGTCTGGATGTGAGCTCTGTCTGTGTCTCCCAGTAATATAGGCTGGATGTGAGGTCTGTGTGTCTCTCCTAGTAATATAGGCTGGATGTGAGCTCTGTGTGTCTCTCCCAGTAATATAGGCTGGATGTGAGGTCTGTGTGTCTCTCCCGTAATATAGTCTGGATGTGAGGTCTGTGTCTCCCAGTAATATAGGTTGGAGGTGAGGTCTGTGTGTCTCTCCCAGTAATATAGGCTGGAGGTGAGGTCTGTGTGTCTCTCCCAGTAATAAAGGCTGGATGTGAGGTCTGTGTGTCTCTCCCAGTAATATAGGCTGGATGTGAGGTCTGTGTGTCTCTCCCAGTAATATAGGTTGGATGTGAGGTCTGTGTGTCTCTCCCAGTAATATAGGCTGGATGTGAGGTCTGTGTGTCTCTCCCAGTAATATAGGCTGGATGTGAGGTCTGTGTGTCTCTCCCAGTAATATAGGCTGGATGTGAGGTCTGTGTGTCTCTCCCAGTAATATAGGCTGGATGTGAGGTCTGTGTGTCTCTCCCAGTAATATAGGCTGGATGTGAGATCTGTGTGTTCTCCCAGTAATATATGTGAATAATATCTTTGGCACTACTGTAGGAAAGATGGTGCCAGAGAAGGATCCCAATCCGTATAGTGATATGTAATATAATCTCGGCACACACCATATGTTTCAGTGATAGTGATTTAATAAAGTTCAAAAGGCCAGTACATACAGACGTTTCGGTCTGAAATAAGACCTTCCTCAATGTACTGTAATATAGAACAACATATAGAGAAAATGAGACAAAAAAAAGGGGGGATGGGCGTAAACAAAGTATATACAGATATATATAATATATGAACATATTGCATATTGATGAGCAAAAGTGGATAACCATTAACATATAATGTTTGGAAACATCCAATATTATCTCTTCGGATAATGATATAAGAAAATATGCACTGAGAGGTGTATACCAACCCCTATGTGGAGACCAGAACTTATAGGCAACAAAAATATACGTACCAGTAACTGGCAATAATAGACCAGGTGATAATTATGTGAAAATCTGGGAATAATATTGTGACATGAAAAGCATTAATTATGTGGAAAGTGAATGGTGTCAAAAGATATTGTTATCATATACATACCACATATAACGCTCTAAGAGGTGCACTGCAGACTATTGTCTGTAGGAAGAAAGGTGACTAGATGATATAGGTCACGGAAATTATCCGCTGTTGTGATAAAGGATTGGTTCAAAAACAGTATCGCTGATGAAGGTAAGTGCTTACCGTTAGAATGAACTCAGGGAGTGCAGCGGCTGTGACGCGGTATACCACCGCTTGTCATGGAGCGCTGAGGTGAGTGAGCTGCTGGTATAAGAAGCCAGAGCAGCGTGGAGACCGGACCGGAAGTCCGGTACCGGAAGTGACGAGGCGTGCGTGTCATCGTGCGTTCTGGCACAGGAACCAGTATGGTGGTTGGCAAAAAACTATTACTTGTGTGACACAGGCGCCATATTGTGATTGGAAAAACGCAGATGAGTGTTAGTGACAATCCATAACAGCGGAAAAGGTGGATAGATCATCCTGACTCTGGATGGTGAAAAGATACCAGGTTATTGAACACATACAAGCACCTAGGAGGGGGGGCGACCGTATTAGCCTCCTCAAGAAAAGAGAGGCTTTCTGGATCCATGAACTCAATACACTACACCCTCATGGACTTAATAGAGAATATGACATTATGTCATTTACCGTATAACTCGGTTTTGTTATTCCTTAACGTCGCATAATTGTTATAAGCCTGATATATTGGATACTGATTATTTGTTTTCATTACAGAATCTACCATTGTGAACACCCCTCTATATGTGCACGAAACTGGGAACACGAATTCTTTTCACCATCCAGAGTCAGGATGATCTATCCACCTTTTCCGCTGTTATGGATTGTCACTAACACTCATCTGCGTTTTTCCAATCACAATATGGCGCCTGTGTCACACAAGTAATAGTTTTTGCCAACCACCATACTGGTTCCTGTGCCAGAACGCACAATGACACGCACGCCTCGTCACTTCCGGTACCGGACTTCCGGTCCGGTCTCCACGCTGCTCTGGCTTCTTATACCAGCAGCTCACTCACCTCAGCGCTCCATGACAAGCGGTGGTATACCGCGTCACAGCCGCTGCACTTCCTGAGTTCATTCTAACGGTAAGCACTTACCTTCATCAGCGATACTGTTTTTGAACCAATCCTTTATCACAACAGCGGATAATTTCCGTGACCTATATCATCTAGTCACCTTTCTTCCTACAGACAATAGTCTGCAGTGCACCTCTTAGAGCGTTATATGTGGTATGTATATGATAACAATATCTTTTGACACCATTCACTTTCCACATAATTAATGCTTTTCATGTCACAATATTATTCCCAGATTTTCACATAATTATCACCTGGTCTATTATTGCCAGTTACTGGTACGTATATTTTTGTTGCCTATAAGTTCTGGTCTCCACATAGGGGTTGGTATACACCTCTCAGTGCATATTTTCTTATATCATTATCCGAAGAGATAATATTGGATGTTTCCAAACATTATATGTTAATGGTTATCCACTTTTGCTCATCAATATGCAATATGTTCATATATTATATATATCTGTATATACTTTGTTTACGCCCATCCCCCCTTTTTTTTTTGTCTCATTTTCTCTATATGTTGTTCTATATTACAGTACATTGAGGAAGGTCTTATTTCAGACCGAAACGTCTGTATGTACTGGCCTTTTGAACTTTATTAAATCACTATCACTGAAACATATGGTGTGTGCCGAGATTATATTACATATCTCCCAGTAATATAGGCTGGATGTGAGGTCTGTGTGTCTCTCCCAGTAATATAGGCTGGATGTGAGGTCTGTGTGTCTCTCCCAGTAATATAGGCTGGATGTGAGATCTGTATCTCTCCCAGTAATATAGGCTAGATGTGAGATCTGTGTGTCTCTCCCAGTAATATAGGCTGGATGTGAGGTCTGTGTGTCTCTCCCAGTAATATAGGCTGGATGTGAGGTCTGTGTCTCTCTCCCAGTAATATAGGCTGGATGTGAGCTCTGTGTGTCTCTCCCAGTAATATAGGCTGGATGTGAGCTCTGTGTGTCTCTCCCAGTAATATAGGCTGGATGTGAGGTCTGTGTCTCTCTCCCAGTAATATAGGCTGGATGTGAGGTCTGTGTGTCTCCCAGTAATATTGGCTGGATGTGAGGTCTGTGTGTCTCTCCAGTAATATAGGCTGGATGTGAGGTCTGTGTGTTCTCCCAGTAATATAGGCTGGATGTGAGGTCTGTGTGTTCTCCCAGTAATATTGGCTGGATGTGAGGTCTGTGTGTCTCTCCCAGTAATATAGGCTGGATGTGAGGTCTGTGTGTCTCTCCCAGTAATATAGGCTGGATGTGAGGTCTGTGTGTCTCTCCCAGTAATATAGGCTGGATGTGAGGTCTGTGTGTCTCTCCCAGTAATATAGGCTGGATGGGAGTTGGGTGTGTATCTAGTGTGCTGCAGTCTTCATAAGCTCATATTTCACCACAGTTTCTATCCTGTACTTATTTCTTCTTCATGTGCTTTCCTTCGTATCTGGAGCCTCTTATCTGCCCTCTTTGAGGCCCTAAATACTTTCTCACCCTTTTATAACTGCGCAGATCTTTCTAAAACTGCCTTTTCATACTGCTATTTCTAACTCAGAGGCGCAGGGGGGAGAGCAGAGACCCGTCAGAGCCACACACAGGAGCGATCACGGATTTGTAACATTTTTGCAAATGCATTCAGCTAGATCTGATCTACTCTGATCAGCTGTCATGTCCTCCTGACAGCTGTGGGTGGATCCGAGATCCAACCACTGCTGTCAATCACTGACGGCGGCATCTAACACGCGCTGGCCGGAAATGCATCACTTGTCACACCCATTGGCGCCCCGCTCATGTGATTGCGTGGTTCTGACGGGTTATCATGACATTCAGGGGTCTGCAGAAGACCCCCTTGCTCTATTAAAATATAAAGTAAATTTATCTGATCAGTAAACGGCGTAATGAGAAGAAAAATCTAAACGCCAGAATTACGTATATTTTGGCCACCATAACATTGCAGTAACAGGCGATCAGAACATTGTATCTACCCCAAAAAAGGTATCAATAAAAGCATCAAAAGACGTCGCTCAGTCCCAAATCCCTAAAAATGGAGTCTCTACAGGTCTCAGAAAATGGCGCCATAAGCAATTTTTTTTTCTTCTTACAAACAGATTTTTTTTCACCACTGAAATAAAAAAAGATCCTAGACATGTTTGGTGTCTGTGAACTCGTAATGACCTGGAGAATCAGAATGGCAGCTCAGTGTTAGCATTTAGTGAACATGGTAAAATAAATCTTCTGAAAGTACAACTCATCCCACAAAAAAAAAAAAAATAACCAGTCACATGGCCATATTGACGGAAAAAATAAAAAAGTTATGTCTCTGGGAAGAACGGGAGAGAAAAAACGAGAGCGCAAAAGTGGAAAATCGCAGTGTGGTGAAGGGGTTAAGCCTTAAACTCTCTGTACAATCAGATACAATGTTTCATTTGTTTTTATAAGGTTTGTTGTGTAGCGATTCTCCGGGGATCCATAATAAATGGCTCCCGCGCCTTTGTCTTCCCGCAGTTTGTAGACATAGAAGCTTTCAGGACGCTCGCGGTAAATAAACTCCGCGGCCTCCGCTTTAACAAGCCGCATTTAATCTCCGCGCTCCTCCCGGGGAATATCTATTAGTGAAAAACCGAATAATCTGCTCTCCACGTCCTTCCCTGGAGAGTGCAAATAAACAACGCAGGCGCTACGAGTGATTTTTTTTCTATTTTTTGGCTACAAGTATCGATACCCGGGCGGCTTTATAACCCCGCGGTCAACTACTTGTTAACGTCGGCGTTTCGCCGATCCGTCTGCCGCTACACTGATTCCGATCACATCGCCTCTTCCATTACAAGACGGCTATTTTTAGCTTTACAATCCGCCTCCTAATCTCTCCTGAATTTATTGAACGCCTGTTTTTTTTTTTTTTCCCTCGTTCAGAATTGTTCCGCTGAGTGGACGGACTCCGGAGAGGGGGGGGGGGAAAAAAAAAAATGAAAGCCCTGCTGCATTATTCATGTCCTCCGCGCTCCGGCACAGTCTATTCTTAGCCACGACTGCACGTTACTGTCACCGCATTGCTGTCGTGTGATGTTTCTTAGCAATTTCACCGCTCGGTGACTCGCGGCCGCGCCGGACGCTGCGGGTTTACAGGGTTGATTACGAAACGAGGAAGTGTATTTATTTTATTTGTTTTGATACAATATCTATCCCACATCTCCATCTTTTAGTGCCTATAATTCCCGAATTGGATGAGATGCATCCCTCGGTCGTCATCGGCACCGACCAAAACCTGGGGGGATGGAGGAGCACATGGCGCAACGTAAAGGCGATGCTTGGCGTTCCGGGTGACTTGGTCTTTAATTTATGGCATAAATGATGGCACAAAGGGCTTCATCTACCACGTCCCATATATTATAATGGAGTCTACGTGGTGGCAAGAAGGCCTTGGTGGCAAAAAGACTAATGGCCAGGAGGAAAGATGTTCTGCAGCAGTCAGTGTCTCATACGGCACTCCAGGATCTCACAGAAGTGACATAAATCCGACCTTCCCTCCACCCGAAGATGTTCTGCAGCAGTTAAACTGTACGTTATATGGAAAATAATGTGTGTCCGGTGCGTTCCACGTTCCCAGACGCGGCATTAATGTCTGTAATTAGCGCTCGTCGGCCTTTTCTGATCTTATTTTGTTGCCTGCGGCGATCAGGTTCCCTTCTGCTCGGCTACATCTAGATAATCAGATATTTCTCGACCCCGCACAAATTGCAGGGACACATGAGCGCAGATGGCTGCAGGGGGCTGCGCTGATATTTGCCGAGTTTCCAGCTAATTTCGATATCCCATTACAACTGTTTATTACAATGCAGAGCTGGCTGCGTCATGAGAGGCTGAGACAGACGCACCGTCCTGCTGCCCCAATCCACCGTGTAAAGGGTCGAGCGCACCCGATGTGTTATGTTATAATGGATGTCACCGTGAGTCCGCAGCCAGTACTCCGTTACCTGTCCCCAGGTGCTCGGGGGTCCATCATCAGTCTTGATAAATTCCCCCCAATGGGTAATTTATGGAGTATTCTGAAAAGATAAAAATTAGTCCTCTATATCTTCCAACTTGTCTTTGTTTATCTGCATCAGTGACATCATCGAACACGATCCTCTATTCACAATAGGGGATGTCACAGCTCACCTCCTCTCCCTCCTGTACAATGACTGATAACACCTCTATATACAGTAGATAACACAGGATCCACCATTCACAATAGGTGATGGCACAGCTCACCTCCTCCTCCTGTACAATGACTGATAACACCTCTATACAGAGTAGATAACACAGGATCCCCATTCACGATAGATGTCACAGCTCACCTCCTCCTCCTCATGTACAATGACTGATAACACCTCTATATACAGTAGATAACACAGGATCCACCATTCACAATGTGGTGTCACAGCTCACCTCCTCCCCCTGTACAATGACTGATAACACCTCTATATACAGTAGCTAACACAGGATCCACCATTCACAATAGATGATGTCACAGCTCACCTCCTCCTCCTGTACAATGACTGATAACACCTCTATATACAGTAGATAACACAGGGATCCACCATTCACAATAGGTGATGTCACAGCTCACCTCCTCCTCCTGTACAATGACTGATAACACCTCTATATACAGTAGATAACACAGGATCCACCATTCACAATAGGTGATATCACAGCTCACCTCCTCCTCCTGTACAATGACTGATCACACCTCTATATACAGTAGATAACACAGGATCCACCATTCACAATAGGGGATGTCACAGCTCACCTCCTCTCCCTCCTGTACAATGACTGATAACACCTCTATACAGAGTAATAACACAGGATCCTCCATTCACGATAGATGTCACAGCTCACCTCCTCCTCCTGTACAATGACTGATAACACCTCTATATACAGTAGATAACACAGGATCCACCATTCACAATAGGTGATGTCACAGCTCACCTCCTCCTTCTGTACAATGACTGATCACACCTCTATATACAGTAGATAACACAGGATCCACCATTCACAATAGGGGATGTCACAGCTCACCTCCTCTCCCTCCTGTACAATGACTGATAACACCTCTATACAGAGTAGATAACACAGGATCCTCCATTCACGATAGATGTCACAGCTCACCTCCTCCTCCTCATGTACAATGACTGATAACACCTCTATATACAGTAGATAACACAGGATCCACCATTCACAATATGTGATGTCACAGCTCACCTCCTCCTCCTCATGTACAATGACTGATAACACCTCTATATACAGTAGATCACACAGGATCCACCATTCACAATGTGGTGTCACAGCTCACCTCCTCCTCCTGTACAATGACTGATAACACCTCTATATACAGTAGATAACACAGGATCCACCATTCACAATAGGTGTTATCACAGCTCACCTCCTCCTCCTGTACAATGACTGATAACACCTCTATATACAGTAGATAACACAGGATCCACTGTTCACAATAGATGATGTCACAGCTCACCTCCTCCTCCTGTACAATGACTGATAACACCTCTATATACAGTAGATAACACAGGATCCACCATTCACAATAGGTGATGTCACAGTTCACCTCCTCCTCCTGTACAATGACTGATAACACCTCTATATACAGTGATAACACAGGATCCACCATTCACAATAGGTGATGTCACAGCTCACCTCCTCCTCCTGTACAATGACTGATAACACCTCTATATACAATAGATAACACAGGATCCACCATTCACAATAGGTGATATCACAGCTCACCTCCTCCACCTCCTGTACAATGACTGATAACACCTCTATATACAGTAGATAACACAGGATCCACCATTCACAATAGGTGATGTCACAGCTCACCTCCTCCTCCTGTATAATGACTGATATCACCTCTATATACAGTAGATAACACAGGATCCACCATTCACAATAGGTGATGTCACAGCTCACCTCCTCCTCCTGTATAATGACTGATAACACCTCTATATACAGTAGATAACACATGATCCACCATTCACAATAGGTGATGTCACAGCTCACCTCCTCCTCCTGTACAATGACTGATAACACCTCTATATACAGTAGATAACACAGGATCCACCATTCACAATAGGTGATGTCACAGCTCACCTCCTCCTCCTGTATAATGACTGATAACACCTATATACAGTAGATAACAGAGGATCCACCATTCACAATAGGTGATGTCACAGCTCACCTCCTCCTCCTCCTGTACAATGTCAGAGAACACCTGCAGGAATAAAGAGTTCAAGTGACAAGACTAGTGGAACAGATGAGTGTTTTACAAGATTGGAAAAATATAACTTTGCTCTTCCTGAAACAGCGCCACTCTTGTACATTGTCCGTGCGTGGTATTGCAGCTCACTCTCTATCCATTAATTATTATTATATTATTATTATACATTTATATAGCGCCATTTATTCCATGGCGCTTTACATATGAAAAGGGAAAATATAGACAGGTACAATAAACATGTGCTGGACAAGGGACACACAAGTACAGAAGGAGAGAGGACCCTGCCCGCGAGGGCTCACAGTCTGCAGGGATGGGTGAGGATACACTAGGAGAGGTAGAGCTGGTCGTGCGGTGGTTCAGTAGACTGAGGATCATTGTAGGCTGCAGGCTTGTCGGAACAGGTGGGTCTTCAGGTTCTTCTTGAAGTTTTCCGTTATTGGTGAAAGTCTGATGTTTTGCGGCAGGGAGTTCCAGAGTATGGGGGAAGCCCGGGAGAAGTCTTGTATGCGGTTGTGGGAAGAAGAGATGACGGGGGAGACGAGGAGATCTTGAGAGGATCGAAGGTTTCATGTAGGTAGGTAGCGGTCGAGCTGCAACACCAGACTAATCAGTGTGATGAGAACAGGTCTCATATGGAGGATATGGCAGGTGACACATCACAGGGCCATAGAAGGGTCTGTGTGGTCTGGAGACGGCGGTTCGGGATGTTTTTCATCGGAGCCTTCGCTTTGATAACAAATTGAGTTTTTGCTTTTATTGATATTTTGGAAACAAAGAAACAAGGACATTGATTTCCGCCTGATATACGACCGAGTCAGTGACGCTTTCCGTCCGCCGAAAGCGAAGCAAATTAATCCAGCAGGAATTCCACACTTTCAGGTGTTTTACTTTCCAGTGGCTTCCATTAGTCTTGATTAAGTGCGGGGTGAGTTATGTATGGGATCCATTACGGATCGACATCGGGATTGAGACCTCACGCTGGAGACTTCTTTCTAGAACTGTCTCGTAAGTTAGCGTCGAGGACGACTTCAAAACTTTCGTGGCTTATGACAGCAGCGGACTTGAGTTTCCCATGACTGGAGATGATCCATGATGTTTTTTATAGCTTCAGAGGGCCGGACGTTATCATACATGATGTATTATGTTACATTTTATATACTATTCTACACCTAAAAGATGAACGAGGTACATTCATGGCCGAAAGTGTTGGCACCCTGAAGTTGTTCCAGAATATGAAGTATTTCTCCTAGAAAATTATTGCTGTTACACACGTTTTGTTATACACGTTTTTATTTCATTTGTGTGTATTGGAGCAGCACAAAAAAACGAGAAAAAGGGGCAAATTAAACAGCATTTCACACAAACCCCCAAAATGGGCTGAACAAAATTGTTGGCACCTTTCCAACATTGTCTGTAAACTGCTTTGTTTCCAGCATGTGATGCTCGTTCACACTCACCTGTGGCAAGTAACAGGTGTGGGCAATATGAAAATTACACCTGAAACCAGATAAAAAGGGGAGAAGTTGACTCAATCTTTGCATTGTGTGTCTGTGTGTGCCATACTAAGCATGGGGAACAGAAAAATGAGAAGAGTATTGTCTGAGGACTTGAGAACCAAAATTGTTGGAGAATATCAACAATCTTAGAGGTTACAAGTTCATCTCCGGAGATCTTAATGTTCCTTTGTCCACGGTCCACAACATAATGAAGACGTTTACAACCCATGGCATTTTAGCTAATCTACCTTGATGTAGACGGAAGAGAAAAATTGATGAAAGGTTGCAACTCAGGATAGTCCAGATGGTGGATAAGCAGCCCCAATCAAGTTCCAAATAAAATAAAGCTGTCCTGCAGTCTCAGGGGGCATCAATGTCAGTGCGAACTCTCCGTCCACATGTGAATTAAATGAAACGCTATGGCAGGAGATCCAAGAGGACCCCACTGGTGACACAGAGACAGAAGCTAGACTGCAGTTTCCCAAAATATACTTGAGTATGCTAAAACCCTTCTGGGAAAGGGTCTTGCAGACAGATGAGATCAACATAGAGCTTTTTGGTAAAACACATCATTCTCCTGTTCACCAAAAATGGATTGAGGCCTACAAAGAAAACAACACAGTACCTACAGTCAAATATGGTGGAGCTTCAAAGATGTCTTTGGGTTGTTTTGCTGCTTCTAGCGCTGGATGCCTTGGCTGTGTGCAAGGCGCCATGATAGCTGAAGATTATCAAACGATTTTAGGTCGTAATGCAAGGTCGAGTGTCAGAAAGCTGGGTTTGCGTCGTGGGTCTTCCAGAAGGACAATGATGCTAAACATACTTCGAGAAGCCCCCAAAAATGGATGGAAATGAAGTGCTGTAGAGTGAACAGCATTGAGTCCGGATCTAAATCCCATTGATCACCTGTGGAGAGATCTTAATATTGGTGTTGGGAGAAGGCCCCCTTTACATATGAGAGACCTGGAGCAGTTCGCAAAAGAAGAGGCGTCCAAAATCCCAGGTGAGAGGTATAAGAAGCTTGTTGATGGTTATAGGAAGCGATTGATCGCAGTTATTTATTCCAAATATTAAGTTGAGGGTGCCAACAATTGTGTCCGGCCCACTTTCGGTATTCGTGTGAAATTATTTTCAATTAGTCTTTTTTTTCTCAGTTTTTTTTTTCTCAGTTTTTTTTCAGCTGTGGATGTGAGTGTGGGGGGCTCGCAACTAAAAGTGAGATGATCGGGTAACAATTTGGGGTAATGACTATATTGGCCGTGTAGTGATCGGAAGTGCTCAGCTTTGCTCATTACAAGTTGGCCCTGTGCGGTACGTCTGTCCGCCTGCCATGTGATATTCTGACTTGCAGTGTACAAATAACCGTTTCATCAGTGCCTTATTACACAATATGGTGTCCAAGTATCAGTGCCTGGGATCTCCATCAATCACAAGAACCGGATCCTAAAGTTGTTGGTGTCAGTGGAGCGCTAGTGAGCATGTGTGCTCACCGCCCTATTCACTGTCCATGCTAGTGGGGTCACATGTGATCAGTCCGCTCCCTCACTGTCCATACAGTGGTGGTCACACTGATCGTGCCGCTCCCTTCACTGTCCATACTAGTGGTGGTCACACTTTGATCAGTGCCGCTCCCTTCACTCCATACTAGTGGTGGTCACACATGATCATGCCCTCCCTTCACTGCTCCATACTAGTGTGGTCACACATGATCATTGCCGCTCCCTTCACTGTCCATACTAGTGGTGGTCACACATGATCATTGCCGCTCCCTTCACTGTCCATACTAGTGGTGGTCACACACATGATGTCACAGTGCCGACTCCCTCCTCACTGTCCTGCTAGTGGTGGTCACACATGATCAGTACTGCTCCCTTCACTGTCCATACCAGTGGTGGTCACACATGATCATTGCCTCTCCCTTCACTGTCCATATTAGTGGTGGTCACACATGATCAGTGCCGCTCCCTTCACTGTCCATATACTAGTGGTGGTTACACATGATCATTGTCGCTCCCTTCACTGTCCATACTAGTGGTGGTCACACATGATCATTGCCGCTCCCTTCACTGTCCATACTAGTGGTGGTCACAAATGATCAGTACCACTCCTGTTATGTTTTGGTAGCTGAGGAGAGCAGGCAAAAACGGCAATACACCAGAGAGGTTGGAATCTACTGGATTGCAGTACCCTGACTAACCACCACAACTAAAGGCAGCCGTGGAGCATTCCTACGTTGGTCCTAGACGCCTCGTCACAGCCTGAGAGGTTAACTACACCTAAAGATAGAAAGAGGAAAGCTATCTGCCCCGGAGCAGATCCCCAAAGAACATAGGAAGCCCCCAAACATGTAATGGCGGTTAAACAAGAGGAAATACAGACACAGACAGAAAATAGTATGAGCAAACGCTGGGGCCCAATCTGCCTTGACAGAAAAGGATAGGAAGGATACTTACTGCAATCCAAAAAAAAACCCTAAAAAAAAAAACCAACGCTACTAATTGCAAAAACACCTGAGATCACACGACCTCTACCACCTAAATTAGTTCTCTGGTGTAACAAAACTAAGCCGCAGCCACTGAAAAAACTGGAAAAGGCAAATGAACAAACAGTGGCTCCAGAGGAACCGAGTGGAGCCCAAGCCCCCCGGAGGGGGAACCTGGCCAACCTCACAGAAATGCAGAGAAAAATGCAAATGGCAAGCACAAAAACAAAAAACAGAAAATATCTTATCTGAGAGCAGGAGAAGAGGCAAGACTCAGCAAGCTTCCAAGTGAACCAGGAAACAATGTTGAGACAAGAACAATTGATCACCGGCAACCATGATGGGAGGGAACCTCCCTTTTATCCAGCCAGTCCGTGATCCATGATTGCCAATCCTCACTGAATGGTTTAGTACTGTTTGTAACCACCAGAGGAGCTTCTGCTCAGAATTCATTTTTAAAACATTCACAACACGCTCCCTTCACTGTCCATACTAGTGGTGGTCACACATGATCAGTACCGCTCCCTTCACTGACCATACTAGTGGTGGTCACACATCATCGTTGCCGCTCCCTTCACTGTCAATACTAGTAGCTGTAGCTCTGTTCACTCCGGGGACTTTGACTTTTTATGGTCAGTTTCAGGATTAGTGGGGTCTCACAAACCGGACCCCCAGATCACACATTAACCACAGACGATCAGGCGTCACAAGGAGGAGTCTGGAGGCTTTTCCTTCCTGACCTCTTCTAGTGTGATGACCAGTCCGGTAGAAACCTCTTCCACAGTCCTATTACTTTTACTATAAAGACCTGTGAACAACAGAATGAACGTTCACTTCAGCCATTTTGTATGAAAATATGATGACTCAAAATGTAAGAATTACACGTGGCCCCAAAATATAAGGCAGCGATGGCCCCCGCCCTGCGGCCAGTCAATGGATGGTGACGCTACTCTCTACACTTACCTTCACAGACCCTCGAAGGAGTTTTGAACTTCAAGTACTCGGGAGGACCGGGTCACGCCGAGGGTTACTACAGGAATGTCTCCCTCGGCCTCCACGTGGACGTAGAGCCTTCCGTGTTCTTCACCCGTGTCAGCACGCTCCCGGCGACCAGGTGAGGCTTCTGGCGACCAGTTGAGGCTCGGGGCGTTCAGGGCTCCGCATTGGGGTTAAAGGGATGGTCCATTCTTTTATACTTTGTCACATTAAGAGATCTCAGCTGATATTGTAGAAATGGCCCATGGTGGTCCTGAAAAATACCCCCTAAAACACAGGTTTCAGGACTGTACTGTAAGAAGTGGTGAGGATGCCCGCGGGCTGCAGATTATAGGTGCCCGGTTGACATCGTTGCTTTTGCCATCCTTATCTACGCCTTTGGTTCTCACATCCCTCTTTATTCCGCAGCACAAGACAATGTCATCTCCTCCTCGACGTCTTCAACTCTACAGAACACGAGCTCGCCATCAGCGCCAAAGACAACGAGGATCTGATCCTGCACGCCGGAGAATGCCAGCGGTAAGTGCTGGGCACGTCATCACCTAAAGGCTCCTGCTGCATATTACTATTCTGTCACTGGTTATAGAGGGCAGTCTTCTGGCACTGGGTAAAATGGGCAGTCTTCTGGCACTAGGTATAATGGGCAGTCTTCTGGCACTGGGTATAATGGGCAGTGTTCTGGCACTGGTTATAGAGGGCAGTGTCTGGCACTGGTTGTTATGGGCAGTCTTCTGGCACTGGGTATAATGGGCAGTGTTCTGGCACTGGGTATAATGGGCAGTCTTCTGGCACTGGGTATAATGGACAGTGTTCTGGCACTGGTTATAATGGGCACTGTTGGCACTGGTTATAGAGGGCAGTCTTCTGGCTCTGGGTATAATGGGCAGTCGTCTTCTTGCACTGGGTATAATAGGCAGTGTTCTGGCACTGGTTATAATGGGCAGTGTTCTGGCACTGGGTATAATGGGCAGTGTTCTGGCACTCGGTATAATGGGCAGTCTTCTGGCACTGGTTATAGAGGGCAGTCTTCTGGCTCTGGGTATAATGGGCAGTGTTCTGGCACTGGGTATAATGGGCAGTGTTCTGGCACTGTGTATAATGGGCAGTGTTCTGGCACTGGGTATAATGGGCAGTCTTCTGGCACTGGGTATAATGGGCAGTGTTCTGGCACTGGTTATAATGGGCAGTGTTCTGGCACTGGTTATAATGGGCAGTGTTCTGGCACTGGTTATAATGGGCAGTGTTCTGGCACTGGTTATAATGGGCAGTGTTCTGGCACTGGGTATAATGGGCAGTGTTCTGGCACTGGGTATAATGGGCAGTGTTGGCACTGGTTATAGAGGGCAGTCTTCTGGCTCTGGGTATAATGGGCAGTGTTCTGGTACTGGGTATAATGGGCAGTCGTCTTCTTGCACTGGGTATAATAGGCAGTGTTCTGGCACTGGTTATAATGGGCAGTGTTCTGGCACTGGGTATAATGGGCAGTGTTCTGGCACTGGGTATAATGGGCAGTCTTCTGGCACTGAGTATAATGGGCAGTGTTCTGGCACTGGGTATAATGGGCAGTGTTCTGGCACTGAGTATAATGGGCAGTGTTCTGGCACTGGGTATAATGGGCAGTGTTCTGGCACTGGGTATAATGGGCAGTCTTCTGGCACTGGGTATAATGGGCAGTGTTCTGGTACTGGGTATAATGGGCAGTTTCTGGCACTGGTATAATGGGCAGTGTTCTGGCACTGGGTATAATGGGCAGTCTTCTGGCACTGGTATAATGGGCAGTCTTCTGGCACTGGGTATAATGGGCAGTTTTCTGGCACTGGGTATAATGGGCAGTCTTCTGGCACTGGTGTAATGGGCAGTCTTCTGGCACTGGGTATAATGGGCAGTCTTCTGGCACTGGGTATAAATGGGCAGTGTTCTGGCACTGGGTATAATGGGCAATGTTCTGGCACTGGTTATAGAGGGCAGTGTTCTGGCACTGGGTATAGAGGGCAGTGTTCTGGCACTGGGTATAATGGGCAGTGTTCTGGCACTGGTTATAGAGGGCAGTGTTCTGGCACTGGGTATAATGGGCAGTGTTCTGGCACTGGGTATAATGGGCAGTGTTCTGGCACTGGGAATAATGGCAGTCTTCTGGCACTGGTATAATGGGCAGTTTCTCGCACTGGGTATAATGGGCAGTGTTCTCGCACGGGGTATAATGGGCAGTGTTCTCGCACTGGGTATAATGGGCAGTGTTCTGGCACTGGGTATAATGGGCAGTCTTCTGTCACTGGGTATAATGGGCAGTGTTCTGGTACTGGGTATAATGGGCAGTGTTCTGGCACTGGTTATAATGGGCAGTGTTCTGGCACTGGGTATAATGGGCAGTGTTCTGGCACTGGGTATAATGGGCAGTCTTCTGGCACTGGGTATAATGGGCAGTCTTCTGGCACTGGGTATAATGGGCAGTGTTCTGGCACTGGGTATAATGGGCAAGTTTCTGGCACTGGTTATAGAGGGCAGTCTTCTGGCACTGGTATAATGGGCAGTTTTCTGGCACTGTGTATATTGGGCAGTCTTCTGGCACTGGGTATAATGGGCAGTTTCTGGCACTGTGTATAATGGGCAGTGTTCTGGTACTGGTATAATGGGCAGTGTTCTGGCACTTGGTATAATGGGCAGTGTTCTGGCACTGGGTATAATGGGTAGTCTTCTGGCACTGGGTATAATGGGCAGTCTTCTGGCACTGGGTATAATGGGCAGTTTTCTGGCACTTTGTATAATGGGCAGTCTTCTGGCACTTTGTATAATGGGCAGTCTTCTGGCACTGGTATAATGGACAGTGTTCTGGCACTGGTATAATGGGCAGTGTTCTGGCACTGGAATAATGGGCAGTCTTCTGGCACTGGGTATAATGGGCAGTGTTCTGGCACTGGGTATAATGGGCAGTCTTCTGGCACTGGTTATAATGGGCAGTCTTCTGGCACTGGGTATAATGGGCAGTCTTCTGGCACTGGTATAATGGGCAGTGTTCTGGCACTGGTTATAATGGGCAGTGTTCTGGCACTGGGTTTAATGGGCAGTGTTCTTGCACTGGGTATAATGGGCAGTGATCTGGCACTGGTTATAGAGGGCAGTCTTCTGCCACTGTGTATAATGGGCAGTCTTCTGGCACTGGTTCTAATGGGCAGTGTTCTGGCACTGGTTATAATGGGCAGTGTTCTGGCACTGGGTATAATGGGCAGTGTTCTGGCACTGGTTATAGAGGGCAGTCTTCTGCCACTGTGTATAATGGCAGTGTTCTGGCGCTGGTTATAATGGCCAGTCTTCTGCCACTGTGTATAATGGGCAGTGTTCTGGCACTGGTTATAGAGGGCAGTCTTCTGCCACTGGGTATAATGGGCAGTCTTCTGGCACTGGTTATAGAGGGCAGTCTTCTGCCACTGGGTATAATGGGCAGTCTTCTGGCACTGGTTATAGAGGGCAGTCTTCTGCCACTGGGTATAATGGGCAGTGTTCTGGCACTAGTTATAGAGGGCAGTCTTCTTGCACTAGTTATAGAGGGCAGTCTTCTGGCACTAGTTATAGAGGGCAGTCTTCTGGCACTAGTTATAGAGGGCAGTCTTCTGGCACTAGTTATAGAGGGCAGTCTTCTGGCACTAGTTATAGAGGGCAGTCTTCTGGCACTAGTTATAGAGGGCAGTCTTCTGGCACTAGTTATAGAGGGCAGTCTTCTGGCACTAGTTATAGAGGGCAGTCTTCTGGCACTAGTTATAGAGGGCAGTCTTCTGGCACTAGTTATAGAGGGCAGTCTTCTGGCACTAGTTATAGAGGGCAGTCTTCTGGCACTAGTTATAGAGGGCAGTCTTCTGGCACTAGTAATAGAGGGCAGTCTTCTGGCACTAGTTATAGAGGGCAGTCTTCTGGCACTAGTTATAGAGGGCAGTCTTCTGGCACTAGTTATAGAGGGCAGTCTTCTGGCACTAGTAATAGAGGACAGTCTTCTGGCACTAGTAATAGAGGGCAGTCTTCTGGCACTAGTTATAGAGGGCAGTCTTCTGGCACTAGTTATAGAGGGCAGTCTTCTGGCAGTAGTTATAGAGGGCAGTCTTCTGGCACTAGTTATAGAGGGCAGTCTTCTGGCACTAGTAATAGAGGGCAGTCTTCTGGCACTAGTAATAGAGGGCAGTCTTCTGGCACTAGTTATAGAGGGCAGTCTTCTGGCACTAGTTATAGAGGGCAGTCTTCTGGCACTAGTTATAGAGGGCAGTCTTCTGGCACTAGTTATAGAGGGCAGTCTTCTGGCACTGGTTATAGAGGCCAGTCTGGCACTGTTTACGGGGCGGGTTCCGCTGGCACGTGTATTGGAAAGCTTCAGCATATGATCGCTGACTGCTTTTCCCATCCTGCAGTAACTTCCGCAGCGACATTGTAACCAACCACAGCTGTGTGAATAGGGCTGAGCTTTTTCACACCCTAAATATAAAAGTTTCTATTCACTGGCAGCAAGCTGAAATATTTATCATTGGTGAAGAACTGACAGTAGAGCACTTCTCCTGGGTGCATTTGGATTGTGTGTAGTTTTCAGCTCGTGCAAATAATGGCCAACGATCTTATAATTGACTCCTAATTGCTGCCATCTGCATGTAGTCAATTAGTACATAATGCAAACAGCACCATGTGTGCGCCGGCTCCATAAACAAGGGCGAGGCGCTGGGGCATGGCGCATACATGTGTTTCCCTGGAAGAGAGCAATAAAGGAGCTTGTTGACCCATGCAGAGTAAACATGGAGGAAAACCCAGAGTAATAGGGCTGTGAACCTGCAGTCTACATCAGAATCTGGGAGATGGGATCAGTAATGTAATGTATGTACACAGTGACTTCACCAGCAGAATAGTGAGTGCAGCTCTGGGGTATAATACAGGATGTAACTCAGGATCAGTAATGTAATGTATGTACACAGTGACTTCACCAGCAGAATAGTGAGTGCAGCTCTGGAGTATAATACAGGATGCAACTCAGGATCAGTAATGTATGTACACAGTGACTGCACCAGCAGAATAGTGAGTGCAGCTCTGGGGTATAATACAGATGTAACTCAGGATCAGTAATGTAATGTATGTACACAGTGACTGCACCAGCAGAATAGTGAGTGCAGCTCTGGGGTATAATACAGATGTAACTCAGGATCAGTAATGTAATGTATGTACACAGTGACTGCACCAGCAGAATAGTGAGTGCAGCTCTGGAGTATAATACAGGATGTAACTCAGGATCAGTAATGTAATGTATGTACACAGTGACTGCACCAGCAGAATAGTGAGTGCAGCTCTGGGGTATAATACAAGATGTAACTCAGGATCAGTAATGTAATGTATGTACACAGTGACTGCACCAGCAAACAGTGAGTGCAGCTCTGGGGTATAATACAGGATGCAACTCAGGATCAGTAATGTAATGTATGTACACAGTGACTGCACCAGCAGAATAGTGAGTGCAGCTCTGGAGTATAATACAGGCTGTAACTCAGGATCAGTAATGTAATGTATGTACACAGTGACTGCACCAGCAGAATAGTGAGTGCAGCTCTGGAGTATAATACAGGATGTAACTCAGGATCAGTAATGTATGTACACAGTGACTGCACCAGCAAAATAGAGAGTGCAGCTCTGGGGTATAATACAGGATGTAACTCAGGATCAGTAATGTAATGTATGTACACAGTGACTGCACCAGCAGAATAGTGAGTGCAGCTCTGGAGTATAATACAGGATGTAACTCAGGATCAGTAATGTAATGTATGTACACAGTGACTGCCCAGCAGAATAGAGAGTGCAGCTCTGGGTATAATACAGGATGTAACTCAGGATCAGTAATGTAATGTATGTACACAGTGACTGCACCAGCAGAATAGAGAGTGCAGCTCTGGGGTATAATACAGGATGTAACTCAGGATCAGTAATGTATGTACACAGTGACTGCACCAGCAGAATAGTGAGTGCAGATCTGGGGTGTAATACAGGGTGTAACTCAGGATCAGTAATGTAATGTATGTACACAGTGACTGCACCAGCAGAATAGTGAGTGCAGCTCTGGAAGATAATACAGGATGTAACTCGGGATCAGTAATATAATGTATGTACACAGTGACTGCACCAGCAGAATAGTGAGTACAGCTCTGGGGTATAATACAGGATGTAACTCAGGATCAGTAATGTAATGTATGTACACAGTGACTGCACCAGCAGAATAGTGAGTGCAGCTCTGGAGGATAATACAGGATGTAACTCAGGATCAGTAATGTAATGTATGTACACAGTGACTGCACCAGCAGAATAGTGAGTACAGCTCTGGGGTAATAATACAGGATGTAACTCCGGATCAGTAATGTAATGTATGTACACAGTGACTGCACCAGCAGAATAGTGAGTACAGCTCTGGGGTATAATACAGGATGTAACTCGGGATCAGTAATGTAATGTATGTAGACAGTGACTGCACAAGCAGAATAGTGAGTACAGCTCTGGGGTATAATACAGGATGTAACTCCGGATCAGTAATGTAATGTATGTACACAGTGACTGCACCAGCAGAATAGTGAGTACAGCTCTGGGGTATAATACAGGATGTAACTCAGGATCAGTAATGTAATGTGTGTACACAGTGACTGCACCAGCAGAATAGTGAGTAACAGCTCTGGGGTATAATACAGGATGTAACTCAGGATCAGTAATGTAATGTGTGTACACAGTGACTGCACCAGCAGAATAGTGAGTACAGCTCTGGGGTATAATACAGGATGTAACTCAGGATCAGTAATGTATGTATGTGATGAGTGCTGTGCTGGAATTGCTGTCCTCATCTCTTTTTTTTTTTTGTACTGCTGAAAGCCCTCCTTCTCTCTGCAGCTCTCATACTTCTCCCTTCCCCCCCTGTCAGCCTGCACTCAGGCAGTGTAATGTGAGCTGCCAGTGCTGGAAGTTTTCCCGCTTCACCGCAGGGGTCCTGCATTGTCCGAACACGTGCTTTCTTCCTATAGCAGCCATGTTGGAGTATTCATTCTTTTTTGGTTAATAACACGGTGGGAGCATTCGCTAGAAACACGAACGTCACTGTGTTGAACCATGCGCCGACGGGCATCGTTCCCGTGGTACCGGTGAACCCGTAACTCCAACAGAGCCCGAGAAATGGAATTCTCGGGTGCCCCATGAGCTATGTCACCCAAGTTTGGGTTCATTTGAACCATTATTTCAAAGCAAGACCATTGATAGGTCTGCCGTTATTCTGCTAGGTTCACAGAACGAGTTATGAACCTTATGATATTGCAGAGCTCAAACCATAGCTTGCAGCCAGGGGAGGTGGCCAGAGGACCAGCCCTTTTTGTGAGGTCAGAAGCTGACATGCATAAGTCTTACAGTGAAGTTCCTTACCAGTAGTCTCTCTGCTGGGATGTGCTGAGTAAGAGATCTCCCAATGAACTATGACGTGTGGCTCCTTCCCCCAGCCTGGCTTGCCTGTATATGATCTAACAACCATGTGAGTGATTTTCATTCTTAATCCTATTTTATTTTATAACTGCATCTGTACATAACGATATTGTCTCAGTTTGTTACATCTTTTTATATTATATAAGCATTGCCTGTTTTTAAGGAATAAACCTATAAATTTATTAGTTTGTTTCTCCTGCTCTATAAACGAATTTGCACGTGCCTGAAGCACTACGCTACTGTTTTGGGGTTGCTACGGACCCTCTTGATAAATTGTTCATCAAAAGCCGTAGCTGGTGGCAGCTAAAAGAAAGGGGTGTAAAGTGTTAATCTATTGGGTGACGCTGGCAGTGACGCAGCGGGGTTTATAAGGGTACTGCCTGGCGGCAGCCAGGAGTAATTATATTTCCCTCACTGCAGCGTGCCCAATAGCCAGCACACATCCAAGTGACCCGTCTGGCGACTAATTATCCTAGGTGCAGTTCCCTGACTGACCTGAGGGTAAGGGGGGGCGCCAGAGAGCTGCAAGTTCCTAAGTGGAAGTGGATAGTTATAAATCCCTGCAGTTTACTGGGTCGGACGGCAGCAGCCGTCGTGTGTGTGCACGTTCCATCACATATTGGTGGCAGCGGTGGGATCACAAGCCGTGACCCCCGGGCTACCGTGTGGCGGACTGTGTGCCCGTTCATCACATATTGGTGGCAAGCGGTGGGATTATAGAGCATTAGTGATCTGGTTTGAGCAATCATTCCATTCACTAAAAAACTTGCACGGTTCTTCAGCGACCCTGCAGCTAAAGTTTTGGAGAACAGACTCAGTGTTTATTAGTCCTGAGACAATTGTGTGTACTTGCGGTTACCCCTCCCTTCTCTTTGTTTTTCTATCCTATCTTTTATTTGGCAACCATGGCTACCATAGGAGCAAGTTGGTTCGAAAAGCAGAGCAAGGACACCCTTGTGGGAATCTGCAAGTACCACGGCCTTGTCCACACGAACCGAACCAAAGGCCAACTGGTCCAGGCCCTGAAGGAGCTGGGCGAGCATCGGAGCGTGGCGGGCGCAGGAGCCGGCCCAAGCCAAGGTGGTGCCGCAGGAACAGAGGCCCAACCCCTGACTGCTTACACCCAGAGAGAGGTGGACCCTTACCTGCAGGCGGCCCTGGAGGACTCACCTCTGACAACCGGGAAGAATGCCTGAGGCTGATCCAGCAAGCTCAAGAGAGAGCCGACCAGCGAGAGGCCAAACAGCGAGAGGCTGAGAGAGCCGAGCGGGAGGCTGAGAGAGCCGAGCGGGAGGCTGAGAGAGCCCGAGCCGAGCGGGAAGCCCAAGCGCAGAGAGCCCATGAGCTGGAGATGGTTCAGCGAGGGGCAATGCCCTCCACAGCCCAGAGCAGTGTGCCCAGCAGCACTCAGAGTCCCAAGCCCCGGCCGGAGCACTTTCCCGTGCTGGAAAGGGACGGAGACTTGGACACTTTTCTGCGGGCCTTTGAGAAAGTCTGCAGACAGTACCGGCTGCCTGCGACCAATGGGCCAGGTACTTGACCCCCGGGCTAAAGGGCAAAGCTTTGGAGGCGTTCGCTTCCCTCGCGCCAGATCAAGACAGTGACTATGAGGCCATCAAGCAGGCCTGATTGCCAAGTACCAGCTAACCCCTGAGGTTATACCGAAAGAAGTTCCGGAACCTCCAACGTGGCCCACACGACAGTTATAGCGATGTGGTGCAAGGACTCAGGAACCACTTTGACCAGTGGATCCATGGACTGTCAGTTGACACCTATGAGGAGCTGAAAGACCTGATGATCAAAGACCAGTTCCTGCATCTGTGCCCAGCTGAGGTCCGACAGTTCATCCTGGACCGAGAACCAGAGGACGCGGTCACAACAGCTCGGATCGCCGACAGCTATGAGGCCAACCGGAAACCCGAGGTGCGGAAGTCCGTCGCCACCCGCTGGGGAGGGGTAAGCCTGCAACCAACCCCAGTGCCCCTGCCAGTCGTCCCTCTGGAGGCACTATCCCCTTTGCCAGCGCCAGGCCTACATCAGACCCCCGCCAGTGTTTCTCCTGTAAAAGGACTGGTCACATCAGCGCCACCTGTCCGGAGAGGCAGAAGAACCCCCCAGCCAAGGCCTCCGGGCCCAACGCCTCTGTTCTTTTGGTGGGTGGTGTGGTGGGGAGGGTTGATGACAACGTGCAGCCCGTCCGCGTGGGGGCCCGTCTTGCTACAGGCCTCAAGGACACCGGGGCTGAGCGAACCCTCATCCGACCCGAACTGGCGGCCCCTGAAGAGTTGATTCCGGGGAAAACCCTAACTGTCACAGGGATTGGGGGTGTCCACTACCCTTGCCGATAGCCCGAGTTTTCATTGACTGGGTGCCGGGAGCGGGGTGAAGGAAGTGGGGGTGTCCGAAAACCTGCCCACTGATGTTTTATTGGGGACTGATCTGGGGAGGATGGTGGCGTACTATGTCCCTGACACCCCTTCCCAATCTGATGATAAGGTTAACGTTAACCATGATGTTGATGTTGATGATGATGGGAAACTGATTGTGTTACCTGCTAATGCTTCGCGAAGTGATGATGCAACTGATAACCTTTCTTTCCCTAGGAATGATGTTGATAGTGATGTATCTGTGCCATCTGAATCTGTTAACCCTTTCTCTGAAGTGGTAGATGTGTCCACAGGTACAGGAGCGTTCGGTCCCGTCGCTCTGCGGAGTGAGACGGCTGAGGAACCCCTAGCAGGAGCAAGCGACAGTGCTCAAGGAAATGGGGAGGTGCATGGGAACCGGGAGGAAGGTGACGCCATGACACTGACCAGTGCCACCGAGGAAGGTAACTGGCCCATAAGTAGCACTGCTCCTGAAGTGTTGGGGGTGGATGGGGAGGTAGAGCCCATAGCAGCGCAGGCTGATGGTCTATAGAAATCCCCGGGGAGACTGCATATGTAGCTGCTGTCACCCGCAGTCAAGTGCCCGGATCGCAGGTAGCGCCCTGCCATCTGGACCCTCCTCCGCTACAGGAGAGACTGAACCAGAGGTGGACCCAGAGCCGGTCCCAGAGGGTCCCAGTGAGGAAGGAACCCTGACGTCACTTCTGGCTGCCTCCAGCCAGGAGTTCCAGGCCGCTCTGCACTCAGATGCGAGCCTGGGGAACTTGAGGCACCTCGCCGAGACGCCCACCTCCGTGACTGATAAGGAGAGGGTGTTCTGGGAACGAGGAAGGTTGTACCGGGAGACAGTACCCGGAGATTCCCAAAAGGAGTGGTTGAGGGAAACAGCTGGTCGTCCCGCACCAGTTCCGAGGTGAGTTGTTGAGGATTGCCCATGAGATTCCCCTCGCTGGACACTTGGGGATCAGCAAAACTAAGGCACGGCTGTCTCAACACTTCTATTGGCCCAAGATGGGGACAGATGTGACTAACTACTGCCGCTCCTGTATCACCTGTCAAAGAGTGGGGAAGGCGGGGCCTGCTCTTAAGGCTCCCCTGATCCCGTTGCCAGTGATAGAGGAGCCTTTCCAGAGGATCGCGGTGGACATTGTGGGCCCGCTGGCCGTCCCAGCAGCTCTGGAAAGCAATACATCCTTACTGTGGTAGACTACGCTACCCGGTACCCGGAGGCAGTAGCTCTGTCCTCAACTAGGGCAGATAAGGTGGCGGATGCACTGGTGACCATCTTTTCACGGGTAGGATTTCCCAGGGAGATGCTTACCGATCAAGGGACTCAATTTATGTCTCGCCTAATGAAGGCTCTCTGCAGCAAAATGCAGGTGACGCGTATGGTATCGAGTGCGTATCACCCACAGACCAATGGTTTGTGTGAGCGCTTTAACGGTACCCTCAAACAGATGCTCCGCATGCTGGTTGAGACCCAGGGACGCGATTGGGAGCGGTACCTCCCACACCTGCTATTTGCCTACAGAGAAGTCCCGCAGGCCTCGACGGGGTTCTCCCCCTTCGAGCTCCTGTATGGTAGGCGAGTCCGGGGACCCCTTGGGTTGATAAGAGAATCCTGGGAAGATGAGCCAAACCCCACGGAAGTGTCCATCGTGGATTATGTCATGCGCTTCCGCGACAAGATGCAGACCTTGACGCAGTTGGTGCATGACAATATGACGCATGCTCAGGCTGACCAGAAGCACTGGTACGACCAGAACGCCCGGGAGCGGACCTACCAGGTGGGTCAAAAGGTGTGGGTGCTGGTCCCCGTACCAAAGGATAAGCTTCAGGCAGCCTGGGAAGGCCCGTACGTCGTGCACCAACAGCTCAACCCAGCTACCTACGTGGTCACGCTTGACCACACTCGGGGTAGGCGCAAGGCCTTTCACGTCAACATGATGAAGGCCCATCACGAACGTGAAGCCTGCGTCCTACCGGTCTGCAATCTGCCCGAGGACGGGGAAGAGGATCCCCTCCTAGACATGCTGGCCCAAGCTAATGCCAATGGGTCCATTGAGGACATGGAGGTAAATGCCTCGCTAACCGTCTCCCAGCGGTTGCAGTTGCTGACCACTCTGGAACCCTTCCGGGCCGAGTTCACGAACCGACCCGGAAGGACCGAGTTGGCAGTCCACGAGGTGGACACCGGGAATCATGCCCCGTTACGGCGGACACCTTATCGGATCTCTGAGGAAGTGCAGCAGATTATGCGCCAAGAGATCCATGAGATGTTGCAGCTGGGGGTGATCCGGCCCTCCAAAAGTGCGTGGGCCTCACCTGTAGTTCTCGTGCCAAAAAAGGATCGGACCACCCGGTTCTGCGTGGACTACAGGGGGCTCAACGCCATCACTACCTCTGATGCGCACCCAATGCCACGCATCGAGGATCTGCTGGAGCGGTTGGCGAATGCCAAGTACATATCCATCATGGATTTGAGCCGGGGATACTGGCAGATTCCCCTGAGCCCTGCGGCGCAGGAGAAATCTGCCTTTATCACCCCTTTTGGACTGTACGAGTCCACGGTCATGCCTTTCGGCATGAAGAATGCCCCTGCCACTTTTCAGCGGATGGTCAACCACCTGCTTCAGGGACTGGAGGAGTACGCTGTGGCGTACCTGGACGACATTGCCGTCTTCAGTTCCACCTGGGAGGAACACCTTCAGCATCTCCAGGAGGTGCTCAAGCGTATTCACCAGGCAGGTCTGACCATCAAGCCGGGAAAATGCCAGATGGGCATGAGGGAGGTCCACTACCTGGGGCACCGGGTAGGCGGGGGTTCCATGAGTCCAGAGCCCGAGAAAGTGGACGCGATCGTGTCCTGGCCCACCCCCAGGACCAAAAAGCAGGTGAAGTCCTTCCTGGGCACTGCAGGGTACTATAGGCGTTTCGTACCGAACTATAGCGCCATTGCAAAACCTTTGACGGACCTCACCAAGGGCGGTCTACCCCAAACAGTCAACTGGACAGATGGCTGTGAGGCGGCATTCCGAGCTTTGAAAACAGCCCTGTGCAGCTCTCCAGTGTTGAGAGCCGTCGACAGCAGTCGGCCCTTCCTGGTACAGACTGATGCCAGCGAATTTGGCCTCGGTGCTGTACTCAGCCAGGTTGATTCGGGGGACCAGGAGCACCCCGTGTTGTACCTGAGCCGGAAACTTCTGCCAAGGGAAGTGGCATACTCCACCATCGAGAAGGAGTGCCTGGCCATGGTCTGGGCACTGCAACGTTTTCAGCCCTACCTGTACGGGCGCACCTTCAAGGTGGTCACCGACCACAACCCTCTGAGCTGGCTGCACACAGTGTCCGGAACCAATGGTAGGTTGCTACGCTGGAGCCTTGCCCTGCAGCAGTATGATTTTGCCGTACAACACAAGAAAGGCAGTGATCATGGGAATGCTGATGGGTTATCACGACGTGGCGAACCCGCTGAGGTGCGCATGTCGGATTACCGACAGGTCATGCCTCCGTAGCGCCCTCAAAGGGGGGGAGGTGTGATGAGTGCTGTGCTGGAATTGCTGTCCTCATCTCTTTTTTTTTTTTGTACTGCTGAAAGCCCTCCTTCTCTCTGCAGCTCTCATACTTCTCCCTTCCCCCCTGTCAGCCTGCACTCAGGTAGTGTAATGTGAGCTGCCAGTGCTGGAAGTTTTCCCGCTTCACCGCAGGGGTCCTGCATTGTCCGAACACGTGCTTTCTTCCTATAGCAGCCATGTTGGAGTATTCATTCTTTTTTGGTTAATAACACGGTGGGAGCATTCGCTAGAAACACGAACGTCACTGGTTGAACCATGCGCCGACGGGCATCGTTCCCGTGGTACCGGTGAACCCGTAACTCCAACAGAGCCCGAGAAATGGAATTCTCGCGTGCCCCATGAGTTATGTCACCCAAGTTTGGGTTCATTTGAACCATTATTTCAAAGCAAGACCATTGATAGGTCTGCCGTTATTCTGCTAGGTTCACAGAACGAGTTATGAACCTTATGATATTGCAGAGCTCAAACCATAGCTTGCAGCCAGGGGAGGTGGCCAGAGGACCAGCCCTTTTTGTGAGGTCAGAAGCTGACATGCATAAGTCTTACAGTGAAGTTCCTTACCAGTAGTCTCTCTGCTGGGATGTGCTGAGTAAGAGATCTCCCAATGAACTATGACGTGTGGCTCCTTCCCCCAGCCTGGCTTGCCTGTATATGATCTAACAACCATGTGAGTGATTTTCATTCTTAATCCTATTTTATTTTATAACTGCATCTGTACATAACGATATTGTCTCAGTTTGTTACATCTTTTTATATTATATAAGCATTGCCTGTTTTTATAGGAATAAACCTATAAATTTATTAGTTTGTTTCTCCTGCTCTATAAACGAATTTGCACGTGCCTGAAGCACTACGCTACTGTTTTGGGTTGCTACGGACCCTCTTGATAAATTGTTCATCAAAAGCCGTAGCTGGTGGCAGCTAAAAGAAAGGGGTGTAAAGTGTTAATCTATTGGGTGACGCTGGCAGTGACGCAGCGGGGTTTATAAGGGTACTGCCTGGCGGCAGCCAGGAGTAATTATAATTCCCTCACTGCAGCGTGCCCAATAGCCAGCACACATCCAAGTGACCCGTCTGGCGACTAATTATCCTAGGTGCAGTTCCCTGACTGACCTGAGGGTAAGGGGGGGCGCCAGAGAGCTGCAAGTTCCTAAGTGGAAGTGGGATAGTTATAAATCCCTGCAGTTTACTGGGTCGGACGGCAGCAGCCGTCGTGTGTGTGCACGTTCCATCACATGTGGTGGCAGCGGTGGGATCACGAGCCGTGACCCCCGGGCTACCGTGTGGCGGACTGTGTGCCCGTTCATCACATATTGGTGGCAGCGGTGGGATCACAAGCCGTGACCCCCGGGCTACCGTGTGGCGGACTGTGTGCCCGTTCATCACAATGTACACAGTGACTGCACCAGCAGAATAGTGAGTACAGCTCTGGGGTATAATACAGGATGTAACTCAGGATCAGTAATGTAATGTGGTCCCGTGGAATATTGTTGGTGCCTGGTCCCGTGGAGTGTTATTGTTGCCGGGTCCCATGGAGTATTATTGGTGCTTGGTCCCGTGGAGTGTTACTGGTGCCTGGTCCTGTGGAGTATTATTGGTGCTTGGTCCCGTGGAGTGTTATTGGTGCCTTGTCCCGTGGAGTGTTATTGGTGCCTGGTCCCGTGGAGTGTTATTGGTGCCTGGTTCCCTGGAGTGTTATTGGTGTCTGGTCCCATGGAGTGTTATTGGTGCTTGGTCCCGTGGAGTGTTATTGGTGCCTTGTCCCGTGGAGTGTTATTGGTGCCTGGTCCCGTGGAGTGTTATTGGTGCCTGGTTCCGTGGAGTGTTATTGGTGTCTGGTCCCATGGAGTGTTATTGGTGCTTGGTCCCGTGGAGTGTTATTGGTGTCTGGTCCCGTGGAGTGTTATTGGTGCCTGGTCCCGTGGAGTGTTATTGGTGTCTGGTCCCGTGGAGTGTTATTGGTGCCGGGTCCCGTGGTGTGTTATTGGTGTCTGGTCCCATGGAGTGTTATTGGTGCCTGGTCCTGTGGAGTGTTATTGGTGTCTGGTCCCGTGGAGTATTATTGGTGCCGGGTCCCGTGGAGTGTTATTGGTGTCTGGTCCCGTGGAGTGTTATTGGTGCCTGGTCCCGTGGAGTGTTATTGGTGCCTGGTCCCATGGAGTGTTATTGGTGTCTGCTCCCGTGGAGAATTGTTTGTGCTTGGTCCCGTGGAGTGTTATTGGTGCCTGGTCCCATGGAGTGTTATTGGTGTCTGGTCCCGTGGAGTATTATTGGTGCTTGGTCCCGTGGAGTATTATTGGTGCTTGGTCCCGTGGAGTATTATTGGTGCTTGGTCCCGTGGAGTGTTATTGGTACCTGGTCCCGTGGAGTATTATTGGTGCCTGGTCCCGTGGAGTGTTATTGGTGTCTGGTCCCGTGGAGTATTATTCGTGCTTAGTCCCGTGGAGTGTTATTGGTGCCTGGTCCCGTGGAGTGCTATTGGTGTCTGGTCCCGTGGAGTATTATTGGTGCTTGGTCCCGTGGAGTGTTATTGGTGTCTGGTCCCGTGGAGTGTTATTGGTGCTTGGTCCCGTGGAGTGTTATTGGTGTCTGGTCCGTGGAGTGTTATTGGTGTCTGGTCCCGTGGAGTGTTATTGGTGTCTGGTCCCGTGGAGTGTTATTGGTGCCGGGTCCCGTGGTGTGTTATTGGTGCCTGGTCCTGTGGAGTGTTATTGGTGTCTGGTCCCGTGGAGTATTATTGGTGCCGGGTCCCGTGGAGTGTTATTGGTGTCTGGTCCCGTCGAGTGTTATTGGTGCCTGGTCCCGTGGAGTGTTATTGGTGCCTGGTCCCATGGAGTGTTATTGATGTCTGCTCCCGTGGAGTATTGTTTGTGCTTGGTCGCGTGGAGTGTTATTGGTGCCTGATCCCATGGAGTGTTATTGGTGTCTGGTCCCGTGGAGTATTATTGGTGCTTGGTCCCGTGGAGTATTATTGGTGCTTGGTCCCGTGGAGTATTATTGGTGCTTGGTCCCGTGGAGTGTTATTGGTACCTGGTCCCGTGGAGTGTTATTGGTGCCTGGTCCCGTGGAGTGTTATTGGTGTCTGGTCCCGTGGAGTATTATTGGTGCTTAGTCCCGTGGAGTATTATTGGTGCCTGGTCCCGTGGAGTGTTATTGGTGCCTGGTCCCGTGGAGTGCTATTGGTGCCTGGTCCCGTGGAGTATTATTGGTGCTTGGTCCCGTGGAGTGTTATTGGTACCTGGTCCCGTGGAGTGTTATTGGTACCTGGTCCCGTGGAGTGTTATTGGTGCCTGGTCCCGTGGAGTGTTATTGGTGCCTGGTCCCGTGGAGTGTTATTGGTGCCTGGTCCCGTGGAGTGTTATTGGTGTCTGGTCCCGTGGTGTGTTATTGGTGTCTGGTCCCGTGGAGTGTTATTGGTGTCTGGTCCCGTGGAGTGTTATTGGTGTCTGGTCCCATGGAGTGTTATTGGTGCCTGGTCCCGTGGAGTATTTATTGGTGCCTGTTCCCGTGGAGTGTTTTTGGTGTCGGGTCCCGTGGAGTATTATTGGTGTCTGGTCCCGTGGAGTATTATTGGTGCCTGGTCCCGTGGAGTATTATTGGTGTCTGGTCCCATGGAGTGTTATTGGTGCCTCGTCCCTTGGAGTATTATTGGTGTCTGGTCCCGTGGAGTTTTATTGGTGTCTGGTCCTGTGATGATACTGCAAGCTCCATTTCCTGTGCTGTTCTAGTGTTGAAAGCCGTTGACAGCAGTCGGCCATTCCTGGTACAGACTGACGCCAGCGAATTTGGCCTCGGTGCTGTACTCAGCCAGGTTGATTCGGGGAACCAGGAGCACCCCGTGTTGTACCTGAGCCGGAAACTTCTGCCGAGGGAAGTGGCATACTCCACCATCGAGAAGGAGTGCCTGGCCATGGTCTGGGCACTGCAACGTTTGCAGCCCTACCTGTACGGGCGCACCTTCAAGGTGGTCACCGACCATGTGATGAACTGGCACACGGTCCGCCACACGGTAGCCCGGGGTATCACGGCTTGTGATCCCACCGCTGCCACCAATATGTGATGAAACGGTGCACACACACGACGGCTGCTGCCGTCCGACCCGGTAAACTGCAGGGATTTATAATTATCCCACTTCCACTTAGGAACTTGCAGCTCTCTGGCGCCCCCCTTACCCTCAGGTCAGTCAGGGAACTGCACCTAGGATAATCAGTCGCCAGACGGGTCACTTGGATGTGTGCTGGCTATTGGGCACGCTGCAGTGAGGGAATTATAATTACTCCGAGCCGCAGCCGGGTAATACACTTATAATACCCGCTCCGTCACTGCCAACGCCACCCCATATGTCAACACTTAACACCCCCTTCTTTTAAGCTGCCACCAGCTACGGTTTTTCTTACTGAACAATTTATCAAGAGGGTCCGTAGCAACCCCAAAACAGTAGCGTAGTGCTTCAGGCACGTGCAAATTCGTTTATAGAGCAGGAGAAACAAACTAATAAATTTATAGGTTTATTCCTTAAAAAAAAAGGCAGTGCTTATACAATATAAAAAAGATGGAACAAACTGAGGCAATATAGTTATGTACAAATGCAGTTATAAAGTAAACGGGATTAAGAATGAAAGACTCACATGATAGTTAGATCATTTACAGGCAAGCCAGGCTGGGGGGGAGGAGCCACACGTCATAGTTCATTTGCAGATCTCTTAGTCAGGACATCACAGCAAGGACTCAGAAAGGGGGGCTCACTGCCAGACTTATACCTGGGGCTGCTGACCTCACGAAAAGGGGAGGGTTTTTCTGGCCACCTCCCAGGGACAGAAGTGTATGATTTGAGCTCTGAAAGTCATAAGGACCATAACTCGTCCTGTGAGCCTAGCAGAATAACGGCAGACCTATCAATGATCTTACTTTAAAATGCCAGTTCAAATGAGTCCAAACTTGGCTGAGCTAGTCCATGGGGAATCCGAGAATTCCATTTCTCGGGTTCTGTTGGAGTTACGGGTTCACCAGTACCACGGGAACGATGCCTGTCAGGTGCATGTTTCACAACAGTACTTTCGTGTTTATGACGCAAATCCCCACCGTGTTATAACCAAAACAGAATGAAGTCTCCAAAATGGCTGCTATAGGAAGAAAGCACATGTGCAGACAATGGAGGACCCCTGCGGTGAAGCGGTAAAACTTCCAGCACTGGTAGCTCAGGTTACACTGAGCTTGACTGCAGGTTGGGAGGGGGGGAAGGGAAGCGTGAGCTGCAGAGAAAAGGAGGGAGGGGTAACTTTGCCCTGTGCTTGCAAACGGTGGGGGTTGTAGTACTATGGGGAAAGTTCTGGAAACAGCACAAGAAATGAAGCTTACAGTATCATGACACCTCCCCCCCTTAGAGGGCGCTACGGAGGCATGACCTCTCGGTAATCCGCCATGCGCACCTCAGCGGGTTCGCCACGTCGGGACAACCCATCAGCATTCCCATGATCACTGCCTTTCTTGTGTTTTACGGCAAAATCATACTGCTGTAGGGCAAGGCTCCAGCGGAGCAAACTACCATTGGTTACGGACACTGTGTGCAGCCAGCTCAGAGGGTTGTGGTTGGTGACCACCTTGAAGGTGCGCCCATACAGGTAGGGCTGCAAACGTTGCAGTGCCCAGACCATGGCCAGGCACTCCTTCTCGATGGTGGAGTATGCCACTTCCCTTGGCAGAAGTTTCCGGCTCAGGTACAACACGGGGTGCTCCTGGTTCCCCGAATCAACCTGGCTGAGTACAGCACCGAGGCCAAATTCGCTGGCGTCAGTCTGTACCAGGAATGGCCGACTGCTGTCGACGGCTTTCAACACTGGAGAGCTGCACAGGGCTGTTTTCAAAGCTCGGAATGCCGCCTCACAGCCATCTGTCCAGTTGACTGTTTGGGGTAGACCGCCCTTGGTGAGGTCAGTCAAGGGTTTTGCAATGGCGCTATAGTTCGGTACGAAATGCCTATAGTACCCTGCAGTACCGAGGAAGGACTTCACCTGCTTTTTGGTCCTGTGGGTGGGCCAGGACACGATCGCGTCCACTTTCTCGGGCTCTGGACTCATGGAACCCCCGCCTACCCGGTGCCCCAGGTAGTGGACCTCCCTCATGCCCATCTGGCATTTTCCCGGCTTGATGGTCAGACCTGCCTGGTGAATACGCTTGAGCACCTCCTGGAGATGCTGAAGGTGTTCCTCCCAGGTGGAACTGAAGACGGCAATGTCGTCCAGGTACGCCACAGCGTACTCCTCCAGTCCCTGAAGCAGGTGGTTGACCATCCGCTGGAAAGTGGCAGGGGCATTCTTCATGCCGAAAGGCATGACCGTGGACTCGTACAGTCTAAAAGGGGTGATAAAGGCGGATTTCTCCTGCGCCTCAGGGCTCAGGGGAATCTGCCAGTATCCCCGGCTTAAATCCATGATGGATATGTACTTGGCATTCGCCAACCGCTCCAGCAGATCCTCGATGCGTGGCATTGGGTGCGCATCAGAGGTAGTGATGGCGTTGAGCCCCCTGTAGTCCACGCAGAACCGGGTGGTCCGATCCTCTTTGGGCTCGAGAACTACAGGTGAGGCCCACGCGCTTTTGGACTGCCGGATCACCCCCAGCTGCAACATCTCATGGATCTCCTGGCGCATAATCTGCTGCACCTCCTCAGAGATCCGATAAGGTGTCCGCCGTAATGTGGCATGATCCCCGGTGTCCACCTCGTGGACTGCCAACTCGGTCCTTCCGGGTCGGTTCGTGAACTCGGCCCGGAAGGGTTCCAGAGTGGTCAGCAACTGCAACCGCTGGGAGACGGTTAGCGAGGCATTTACCTCCATGTCCTCAATGGACCCATTGGCCTGGGCTTGGGCCAGCATGTCCAGGAGGGGATCCTCTTCCCCGTCCTCGGGCAGATTGCAGACCGGTAGGACGCAGGCTTCACGTTCGTGATGGGCCTTCATCATGTTGACGTGAAAGGCCTTGCGCCTACCCCGAGTGTGGTCAAGCGTGACCATGTAGGTGACTGGGTTGAGCCTTTGGTGCACGACGTACGGGCCTTCCCAGGCTGCCTGAAGCTTATCCTTTGGTACGGGGACCAGCACCCACACCTTTTGACCCACCTGGTAGGTCCGCTCCCGGGCGTTCTGGTCGTACCAGTGCTTCTGGTCAGCCTGAGCCTGCGTCATGTTGTCATGCACCAACTGCGTCAAGGTCTGCATCTTGTCGCGGAAGCGCATGACATAATCCACGATGGACACTTCCGTGGGGTTTGGCTCATTTTCCCAGGATTCTCTTATCAACCCAAGGGGTCTCCGGACTCGCCTACCATACAGGAGCTCGAAGGGGGAGAACCCCGTCAAGGCCTGCGGGACTTCTCTGTAGGCAAATAGCAGGTGTGGGAGGTACCGCTCCCAATCGCGTCCCTGGGTCTCAACCAGCATGCGGAGCATCTGTTTGAGGGTACCGTTAAAGCGCTCACACAAACCATTGGTCTGTGGGTGATACGCACTCGATACCATACGCGTCACCTGCATTTTGCTGCAGAGAGCCTTCATTAGGCGAGACATAAATTGGGTCCCTTGATCGGTAAGCATCTCCCTGGGAAATCCTACCCGTGAAAAGATGGTCACCAGTGCATCCGCCACCTTATCTGCCCTAGTTGAGGACAGAGCTACTGCCTCCGGGTACCGGGTAGCGTAGTCTACCACAGTAAGGATGTATTGCTTTCCAGAGCTGCTGGGGACGGCCAGCGGGCCCACAATGTCCACCGCGATCCTCTGGAAAGGCTCCTCTATCACTGGCAACGGGATCAGGGGAGCCTTAAGAGCAGGCCCCGCCTTCCCCACTCTTTGACAGGTGATACAGGAGCGGCAGTAGTTAGTCACATCTGTCCCCATCTTGGGCCAATAGCAGTGTTGAGACAGCCGTGCCTTAGTTTTGCTGATCCCCAAGTGTCCAGCGAGTGGAATCTCATGGGCAATCCTCAACAACTCACCTCGGAACTGGTGCGGGACGACCAGCTGTTTTTCCCTCAACCACTCCTTTTGGGAATCTCCGGGTACTGTCTCCCGGTACAACTTTCCTCGTTCCCAGAACACCCTCTCCTTATCAGTCACGGAGGTGGGCGTCTCGGCGAGGTGCCTCAAGTTCTTCAGGCTCGCATCTGAGTGCAGAGCGGCTTGGAACTCCTGGCTGGAGGCAGCCAGAAGGGACGTCAGGGTTCCTTCCTCACTGGGACCCTCTGGGACCGGCTCTGGGTCCAATTCTGGTTCAGTCTCTCCTGTAGCGGAGGAGGGTCCAGATGGTAGGGCGCTACCTGCGATCCGGGCACTCCGACTGCGGGTGACAGCAGCTACATATGCCGTCTCCCCGGGGGTTTCTATAGACCCATCAGCCTGCGCTGCTATGGGCTCTACCTCCCCATCCACCCCCAACACTTCAGGAGCAGTGCTACTTATGGGCCAGTTACCTTCCTCGGTGGCACTGGTCAGTGTCATGGCGTCACCTTCCTCCTGGTTCCCATGCACCTCCCCATTTCCTTGAGCACTGTCGCTTGCTCCTGCTAGGGGTTCCTCAGCCTTCTCACTCCGCAGAGTGACGGGACTGAACGCTCCTGTACCTGTGGACACATCTACCACTTCAGAGAAAGGGTTAACAGATTCAGATGGCACAGATACATCACTATCAACATCATTCCTAGGGAAAGAAAGGTTATCAGTTGCATCATCACTTCGCAAAGCATTAGCAGGTAACACAATCAGTTTCCCATCATCATCAACATCAACATCATGGTTAACGTTAACCTTATCATCAGATTGGGAAGGGGTGTCAGGGACATAGTACGCCACCATCCTCCCCAGATCAGTCCCCAATAAAACATCAGTGGGCAGGTTGTCGGACACCCCCACTTCCTTCACCCCGCTCCCGGCACCCCAGTCAATGAAAACTCGGGCTATCGGCAAGGGGTAGTGGACACCCCCAATCCCGGTGACAGTTAAGGTTTTCCCCGGAATCAACTCTTCAGGGGCCGCCAGTTCGGGTCGGATGAGGGTTCGTTCAGCCCCGGTGTCCTTGAGGCCTGTAGCAAGAAGGGCCCCCACACGGACGGGCTGCACGTTGTCATCAACCCTCCCCACCACACCACCCACCAAAAGAACAGAGGCGTTGGGCCGGAGGCCTTGGCTGGGGGTTCTTCTGCCTCTCCGGACAGGTGGCGCTGATGTGTCCTGTCCTTTTACAGGAGAAACACTGGCGGGGGTCTGATGTAGGCCTGGCGCTGGCAAAGGGGATAGTGCCTCCAGAGGACGGCTGGCAGGGGCACTGGGGTTGGTTGCAGGCTTACCCCCTCCCCAGCGGGTGGTGACGGGCTTCCGCACCTCGGGTTTCCGGTTGGCCTCATAGCTGTCGGCGATCCGGGCTGTTGTGACCGCGTCCTCTGGTTCTCGGTCCAGGATGAACTGTCGGACCTCAGCTGGGCACAGATGCAGGAACTGGTCTTTGATCATCAGATCTTTCAGCTCCTCATAGGTGTCAACTGACAGTCCATGGATCCACTGGTCAAAGTGGTTCCTGAGTCCTTGCACCACATCGCTATAACTGTCGTGTGGGCCACGTTGGAGGTTCCGGAACTTCTTTCGGTATACCTCAGGGTTAGCTGGTACTTGGCAATCAGGGCCTGCTTGATGGCCTCATAGTCACTGTCTTGATCTGGCGCGAGGGAAGCGAACGCCTCCAAAGCTTTGCCCTTTAGCCCGGGGGTCAAGTACCTGGCCCATTGGTCGGCAGGCAGCCGGTACTGTCTGCAGACTTTCTCAAAGGCCCGCAGAAAAGTGTCCAAGTCTCTGTCCCTTTCCAGCACGGGAAAGTGCTCCGGCCGGGGCTTCGAACTCTGAGAGCTGCTGGGTGTACCGCTCAGGGCTGTGGAGGGCGTTGCCCCTTGTCTGAGCAGCTCCAGTTCATGGGCTCTCTGAGCTTCCCGCTCGGCTCTCTCAGCCTCCCGCTCGGCCTCTCGCTGGGCTTGGCGCTCGGCTCTCTCAGCCTCTCGCTGTTTGGCCTCTCGCTGGTCGGCTCTCTCTTGAGCTTGCTGGATCAGCTTCAGGCGTTCTTCCCGGTTGTCAGCGGTGAGTCCCTCCAGGGCCGCCTGCAGGTAAGGGTCCAACCCGCCCTGGGTGTAAGCATGCAGGGGTTGGGCCTCTGCCCCTGCGGCACCACCTTGGCTTGGGCCGGCTCCTGCGCCCGCCACGCTCCGATGCTCGTCCAGCTCCTTCAGGGCCTGGACCAGTTGGCCTTTGGTTCGGTTCGTGTGGACAAGGCCGTGGTACTTGCAGATTCCCACAAGAGTGTCCTTGCTCTGCTTTTCGAACCAACTTGCTCCTATGGTAGCCATGTTTGCCAAATAAAAGATAGGATAGAAAACCAAAGAGAAGGGAGGGGTAACCGCAAGTACACACAATTGTCTCAGGACTAAAACACACTGAGTCTGTTCTCCAAAACTTTAGTTGCAGGGTCCCTGAAGAGCCGTGCAAGTTTTTTAGTGAGAGGAATGATTGCTCAAACCAGATCACTAATGCTCTATAATCCCACCGCTCTGCCACCAATATGTGATGAACTGGCACACGGTCCGCCACACGGTAGCCCGGGGTATCACGGCTTGTGATCCCACCGCTGCCACCAATATGTGATGAAACGGTGCACACACACGACGGCTGCTGCCGTCCGACCCGGTAAACTGCAGGGATTTATAATTATCCCACTTCCACTTAGGAACTTGCAGCTCTCTGGCGCCCCCCTTACCCTCAGGTCAGTCAGGGAACTGCACCTAGGATAATCAGTCGCCAGACGGGTCACTTGGATGTGTGCTAGCTATTGGGCACGCTGCAGTGAGGGAATTATAATTACTCCGAGCCGCAGCCGGGTAATACACTTATAATACCCGCTCCGTCACTGCCAACGCCACCCCATATGTCAACACTTAACACCCCCTTCTTTTAAGCTGCCACCAGCTACGGTTTTTCTTACTGAACAATTTATCAAGAGGGTCCGTAGCAACCCCAAAACAGTAGCGTAGTGCTTCAGGCACGTGCAAATTCGTTTATAGAGCAGGAGAGACAAACTAATAAATTTATAGGTTTATTCCTTAAAAAAAAAGGCAGTGCTTATACAATATAAAAAAAGATGGAACAAACTGAGGCAATATAGTTATGTACAAATGCAGTTATAAAGTAAACGGGATTAAGAATGAAAGACTCACATGATAGTTAGATCATTTACAGGCAAGCCAGGCTGGGGGGGGAGGAGCCACACGTCATAGTTCATTTGCAGATCTCTTAGTCAGGACATCACAGCAAGGACTCAGAAAGGGGGGCTCACTGCCAGACTTATACCTGGGGCTGCTGACCTCACGAAAAGGGGAGGGTTTTTCTGGCCACCTCCCAGGGACAGAAGTGTATGATTTGAGCTCTGAAAGTCATAAGGACCATAACTCGTCCTGTGAGCCTAGCAGAATAACGGCAGACCTATCAATGATCTTACTTTAAAATGCCAGTTCAAATGAGTCCAAACTTGGCTGAGCTAGTCCATGGGGAATCCGAGAATTCCATTTCTCGGGTTCTGTTGGAGTTACGGGTTCACCAGTACCACGGGAACGATGCCTGTCAGGCGCATGTTTCACAACAGTACTTTCGTGTTTCTGACGCAAATCCCACCGTGTTATAACCAAAACAGAATGAAGTCTCCAAAATGGCTGCTATAGGAAGAAAGCACATGTGCAGACAATGGAGGACCCCTGCGGTGAAGCGGCAAAACTTCCAGCACTGGTAGCTCAGGTTACACTGAGCTTGACTGCAGGTTGGGAGGGGGGAAGGGAAGCGTGAGCTGCAGAGAAAAGGAGGGAGGGGTAACTTTGCCCTGTGCTTGCAAACGGTGGGGGTTG
>JARQOD010000006.1:441233619-441256595 GCA_033576555.1 Oophaga sylvatica
AACCTGGGCGAGATATACACCCCGTCCAGTACGCACCCCTTCACTGTCTTACAATATATATCGGTATTATACGGCTCATTCACACAGTATTGCGTGTTCTTGGGTCCATTTTGGTGGTATATAACCTTCAAGAAAATTGTTAAAAAATGTATCGGTATTATATTGCTCATCCATAGGGTATCACATCTTCTTGGGTACTTTTCGTTGCTATATAACCATCAAAAACCGCAATCATCCTGCATATTCCCTGAATCTGTTTCACACTGTATCTATTTGTCTTTGCTGGTATGTGGCTACCTGCATGTTTATCACCTTAATTCAATTATGCTAATACACACCTGTCTAGTTCTTTTCATATGGGTATGTCTATTTCCTGAATGCAATTCATCCTGAATGCATTCTAGCTCCTGTCTCCTAATGATCCCCTGCTGTGTTTCTGTAACCTGTCTCCCTGCTGTTCCTCCCTACTGCTCACACCTGGCCTATTCTATGTGCACTCAAAGTTGGGGGGAACAGTGTGAACACCAAAAAACACGATCAAAGGTCCATTATATATAAAAAATATATAAATCTTTATTGAACAACGTTAAATGGGCAAATGACAAAGACAGTAGACGAATGGCGCAATCACAGGCACAAACGCGCAGCTGTGGAAGAAAACTACTCACTGACCCAGGGAGCCTGTATATCACATACAAATAGAGCAGAAAAATCCCCATCATATATTTGTCTAAAGGAACAAGACTAAAGACCCCGACGCGCGTTGTGTTGTGAATGGGTTTGAGATGAGTTCTGAGCAGAGGCTCCCTCTGGTGGTTACAAGCGGTACTAGTGAGGATTGTGAGGACTGGGAATCAGGTGTTACTGATTGGTCTTATTTAAGGGAATCATTTTCTCATCAGGGTTGCCGGTGATCAATTGTTCTGGTCTGAATCCTTCTTTCCAGTTTCCCTTGTAGCCTGCTGTGTCGTGTCTGCATCTCCTGCTATCAGATAAGACAATTTCTTATTTGTGTTTTTGCTATATTTTTGCATTTGGTCCTGCACTTCTGTGGGGCCTTCTGGGTCCCCTCCGGGGGCTTTTGCCCTCTCAGTTTAGTTCAGCCACTGTGTTTTGTACTTTTGCTTTTTCCAGTTTTTTCAGTGGCTGCTGTTTTTGTTACACCAGAGAACTAATTTAGGTGGTAGAGGTCGTGTGATCTCAGGTGATTTTGAAATTAGTAGAGTTGGTGTTTTTCAGGGTTTTCTGGGATTGCAGTAAGTACCCTTCCTGTCCTTTTCTATTTAGATAGTTTGGGCCCCAGCGTTTGCTCATACTATTTTCTTTCTGTGTCAGTATTTCCTCTTGTCTAACCGCCATTACATGTTTGGGGGCTTTCTATTATCTTTGGGTTCTGCTACGGGGCAGATAGCTTTCCTATTTCTATCTTTAGGTGTAGTTAGTTTCTCAGGCTGTGACGAGGCGTCTAGGACCAACGTAGAAACGCTCCACGGCTGCCTCTAGTTGCGGTGGTTAGTCAGGGTACTGCAATCTCATAGATTCCAACTGCTCTGGTGTATTGCCTTTTTTACCTGCACTCCTCAGCTACCGTAACATAACAGTATCACCGGCCATAAAAATTGTATGGTACTCACAGAAGGGAAGAAATATTTTGAAGGAAGAAAAGTTATCAGAGATATTTTTCTGTTTGTTGCATTTTTTTTTTTTTTCCCTCTGTATCTCTGGGTGCTGGGGAGGATCTTTTCTCCCAATGGAGTTTGCACAGTTGTCTGGCCGTGTGGATCAGCTTGCCACTGAGGTTCAGAGTATTGCTGCATATTTTGCTAGGTTGCCTGTTGTGGAACCTAGGATCCCCATGCCAGATTTGTTTTTAGGGGATCGAGCTAAGTTTCAGAATTTCAAAAATAATTGTAAATTGTTTCTTGCCTTAAAATCTAAGTCCTCAGGAAACGCAGCGCAGCAGGTTCAAATTATCATCTCTCTCCTGCGCGGCGATCCTCAGGATTGGGCTTTTTCCCTGATACCTGGGGATCCTGTTTTGAGTGATGTTGATGCATTTTTTCAGGCTTTGGGGTTATTGTACGATGAGCCTAATGTCACTGATCAAGCTGAAAAAGCCTTGTTGGCATTAAATCAGGGGCTTGATGACGCTGAGTTATACTGTCAGAGATTCCGTAGGTGGGCAGTCCTGACCAAATGGAATGACGACGCTTTGGCGGCCCTTTTCCGGAAGGGTCTGTCGGATAATGTAAAGGATGTTATGGTGGGATTCCCTGTCCCCTCTGGTCTCAATGATTCTATGTCATTAGCGATTCAAATTGACAGACGTTTGCGTGAGCGGAGAAGTATGCGTGGAATGGTGTTGCCTTGTGAGCCAGCTGCTGAGCCCATGCAGTTTGATGGAGTGGTGTCTGGGGCACAGCGTCATGAGTTTCGAAAGCGCAATGGGTTATGTTTCTACTGTGGTGATGCCTCTCATGCTATTTCAGTCTGCCCTAAGCGGGGAAGACATTTTGCACGCTCAGTTGTCTTGGGTAGTGTTCAGACTAAGTTTTTATTAACTGTCACTCTGATATGTTCTCTGTCCTCATTTTCTGCTCAGGCTTTCGTTGATTCTGGAGCAGCTATTAACCTGATGGATTATGATTTTGCTAAACGTTGTGGGTTTCCCTTGATACCCCTACAGAAGTCTATTCCTTTACTGGGGATCGATTCTACCCCTTTGACTGAGAATAAACCCCAGTTTTCTACTCAGGTGATAATGAGGGTTGAACCTGATCACCAGGAGTGCTGCAAATTTTTGGTTCTATATAATCTGCATGACATTATAGTGCTGGGTTTCCCTTGGTTACAGTCTCATAATCCTGTTTTGGATTGGAAATCTGTGTCTGTGACCAGTTGGGGCTGCCAATGTGTTAGTGCCAACACTCCTGTTTTTTCTGCCTCCCCCAGGTTGAGGATGTTCCTGACTTTTTGTTTGATTTTTCTGATGTGTTTAGCGAAAGTAAATCTGCATCCTTACCTCCCCATAGGAGCTATGACTGCGCTATTGAATTAGTGCCAGGTAGTAAATTCCCTAAGGGTCGCCTTTTTAACTTGTCTGTACCTGAACATGACGCTATGCGGTCTTATATCAAGGAATCATTGGAGAAGGGTCATATCAGACCATCCTCTTCACCCTTAGGTGCCGTTTTTTTCTTTGTGGCCAAAAAAGATGGTTCATTAAGGCCGTGTATTGATTATCGTCTCTTGAACAATATTACTGTGAAATATCAATACCCGTTACCCTTGATTTCTGACCTGTTTTCCAGGGTGAAAAACGCTACTTGGTTTACCAAGCTTGACCTCAGGGGGGCGTATAACCTTATTCGCATTAAGCACGGGGATGAATGGAAGACGGCATTTAACACCCCTGAAGGCATTTTGAGTACCTTGTGATGCCCTTTGGGCTCACTAATGCTCCTTCCGTCTTCCAGTCCTTCATGAATGACATTTTCAGGGATTTTGTGGACAAGTTTCTGATTGTTTATTTGGATGATATCTTGATTTTTTCTAATGACTGGGACTCTCATGTGAAACATGTTCGAACTGTATTCCAGATTTTGAGAGAGAATGCTCTGTATGTGAAGGGATCAAAGTGTCTTTTTGGCGTACAGAAGATCTCATTTCTGGGATTAATTTTGTCCCCATCTGTTATTGAAATGGACCCGGTCAAGTTTCAGGCCATCTGTGATTGGGTCCAACCTACTTCATTAAAGGCTCTTCAGAGATTTTTGGGTTTTGCCAATTTTTATCGTAAATTTATTGGTAATTTCTCTGTTATTGTTAAACCATTAACTGATTTGACCAGAAAGGGTTCTGATGTGGTGAATTGGCCTCCTGAGGCAGTCTCTGCGTTTCAGGAACTTAAGCAGAGATTCACTTCTGCTCCTGCTCTACAGCAGCCTGATGTTTCTCTGCCATTTCAGGTGGAGGTTGATGCCTCTGAAATTGGGGCAGGTGCCGTTTTGTCCCAAAAAGATCCAGAGACCTCTAAAAGTAACCCTTGTGCCTTTTTCTCTCGAAAATTTTCTCCTACTGAACGTAATTATGACGTGGGTAATCGGGAGTTATTGGCCATGAAGTGGGCTTTTGAAGAGTGGAGACATTGGCTGGAGGGAGCCAAACATCAGGTGGTGGTCCTTACGGACCATAAGAATCTGGTCTATCTGGAATCTGCCAAGCGACTCAATCCTAGACAGGCCAGGTGGGCCTTGTTTTTCACACGTTTTAATTTTGTGGTTTCCTTTCTTCCTGGCACTAAGAATGTTAAGGCGGATGCCCTCTCGAGGAGTTTCCTTGCGGACTCTCCTGAGCTATCTGATCCCTCTGTTATTTTGAAGGAGGGTGTAGTTCTTTCCGCCATCTCGCCCAATTTGAGACTTGCTCTGGAGGGGTGTCAGGAGGATAGGCCCGAGCGCTGCCCTGTTGGAAAATTGTTTGTCCCGGACCAATGGAAAAAGAGTGTGATGTCTGAGATTCATTGTTCCGCATTGGCTGGGCATCCCGGAATTTTTGGTACCAGAGACTTGGTTAGTCGGTCCTTTTGGTGGCCTACCTTGTCTCGCGATGTCAGGGAATTTGTGCAGTCCTGCGGGACTTGCTCTCGCTCCAAGCCTTGCTCTCGCTCTAGTGGTTTGTTGATGCCATTGCCTGTGCCCAAGAGACCATGGACCCATATCTCTATGGATTTCATTTCCGATCTTCCTGTTTCTCAGAGAATGACCACCATCTGGGTAATTTGTGATAGGTTTTCCAAAATGATACATCTTGTGCCATTACCTAAGTTGCCTTCCTCCTCTGAATTGGTGCCGTTGTTCCTTCAGCACGTGGTTCGTTTACACGGCATTCCTGAGAACATTGTGTCTGACAGAGGAGTCCAGTTTGTTTCCAGATTTTGGAGGACTTTTTGTTCTAAACTGGGTGTTCAATTGTCTTTCTCCTCGGCATTTCATCCTCAGACCAATGGTCAAACTGAGAGAACAAACCAGACATTGGAGACTTATCTAAGATGCTTTGTGTCTGCTGATCAGGATGACTGGGTCTCTTTTTTGCCTTTGGCTGAGTTTGCTCTTAATAATAGGGCTAGCTCTGCCACTTTGATGTCTCCGTTTTTCTGTAATTCTGGGTTTCACCCTCGATTTTCTTCAGGACAGACGGAGGCTTCTGTCTGTCCAGGTGTTGACTCTGTTGTTGAGCGTATGCAGCAGATTTGGGACCAGTAGTGGAGAGGTTGTCCCTCTCTCAGGAGAAGGCCCAGCGGTTTGCTAACCGGCATAGGACTGATGGTCCTCGGGTTTAAAGTGGGGGACTTGGTCTGGTTGTCCTCAAAGAATATTCCTATGAGAGTAGCATCTCCTAAATTTAAGCCTAGGTTCATTGGACCTTATAAGATCATGGAGATTATTAATCCTGTTTCTTTTCGTTTGCTTCTTCCAGGGACATTTAAGATCCATAACGTGTTCCACAAGTCCTTGTTGAAGAGGTTTGTTGAGCCAGTGGTTCCTGCTGCTGTGCCTCCTGACCCTGTTTTGGTTGAGGGCAATCTGGAGTATGTGGTTGAGAAAATATTGGATTCTCGTTTTTCTAGACGAAGACTCCAGTATTTGGTTAAATGGAGAGGTTATGGTCAGGAAGATAATTCTTGGGTGTTTGCTTCGGACATCCATGCTAGGAGACTTATCCGTGCGTATCATAGAACTCATCCTGACCGACCTGGTTGCTCAAATGAGGGTTCGGTGACCCCTCCTCAAGGGGGGGGTACTGTTGTGAATGGGTTTGAGATGAGTTCTGAGCAGAGGCTCCCTCTGGTGGTTACAAGCGGTACTAGTGAGGATTGTGAGGACTGGGAATCAGGTGTTACTGATTGGTCTTATTTAAGGGAATCATTTTCTCATCAGGGTTGCCGGTGATCAATTGTTCTGGTCTGAATCCTTCTTTCCAGTTTCCCTTGTAGCCTGCTGTGTCGTGTCTGCATCTCCTGCTATCAGATAAGACAATTTCTTATTTTGTGTTTTTGCTATATTTTTGCATTTGGTCCTGCACTTCTGTGGGGGCCTTCTGGGTCCCCTCCGGGGGCTTTTGCCCTCTCAGTTTAGTTCAGCCACTGTGTTTTGTACTTTTGCTTTTTCCAGTTTTTTCAGTGGCTGCTGTTTTTGTTACACCAGAGAACTAATTTAGGTGGTAGAGGTCGTGTGATCTCAGGTGATTTTGAAATTAGTAGAGTTGGTGTTTTTCAGGGTTTTCTGGGATTGCAGTAAGTACCCTTCCTGTCCTTTTCTATTTAGATAGTTTGGGCCCCAGCGTTTGCTCATACTATTTTCTTTCTGTGTCAGTATTTCCTCTTGTCTAACCGCCATTACATGTTTGGGGGCTTTCTATTATCTTTGGGGTTCTGCTACGGGGCAGATAGCTTTCCTATTTCTATCTTTAGGTGTAGTTAGTTTCTCAGGCTGTGACGAGGCGTCTAGGACCAACGTAGAAACGCTCCACGGCTGCCTCTAGTTGCGGTGGTTAGTCAGGGTACTGCAATCTCATAGATTCCAACTGCTCTGGTGTATTGCCTTTTTTACCTGCACTCCTCAGCTACCGTAACATAACAGCGTTGTATATATTTTGAGTCCAGGTCTGACTGACCGTGGTCTCGCTCCATAAGTGTGGCTTTTTAAGTTTACAGCTGAAATATGCCAGAAATTGACCAGAAGGTACTATTAACCACTGATTATTAAATTAACTTGGCTTTTCTATTTCCCGCATACTTACTCTTTCACCATGCTTACCTATGCCCTTACAATTTTTGCTCCACTAATCCTCACACTCATTCGCTATCCCCAAATCCCAGCACCCTAATCAGATAATTATATCTCTGGCAACAGACATGGTGGAGGAGTGGCTCATCTCCTATCTACTAACTGCACCTTTAACCCAATCCCACCTCTACCATCCCTTATCGTCCATTCTTTTGAAGTACACTCTGTCCTCCCACTCTCCCTCCAACCTTTATTGACCAATTCTCCACCTGGTTTCTTCACTTTCTCTCTGCTGACCTTCCCACCATCATCATGGGTGACTTCATCATCCTGACTGACACCTGCCAATCAGCAGCCTCCAAATTCCTGTCGCTTACTTAATCTTTTGGACTTACTCAGTGGTCCTCCTCAGCAACCCATACAGACAGACATACATTAGACCTTATCTTTTCCTGACTCTGCTCCATATCTAACCTCACAACCTCCCCTTTCCGCCTATCTGACCACCATCAACTCACGTCCTCAGCCCTGTCTTCCTCACCTGTCACCCATATCCAGCAAGTACCTCCCTGCAGAAACCTCACACATCAAGACACTTACACATTCTCTGACTTTATTCTACCACTGGCATCCATACCTTCACTCCATGACATAGACACTGCCACTGTTTTCTACAATGCCACTCTCACATTTGCTATTGATGCTGTCACCTCTCTAGTGCATGGAAGAGTGCGACAAATCAATAGACAACCCTGGCACAATAACCTCACTAAAAATCTTTGGCAAGTATCCAGGTTGCGTAGCAGCATTGGAAGAAAACACGTTCGCAAGAAGACTTTCCCACATTCAAACAACCAACACTCGCATTCAAATCAGCCCTCACCTCTGCTAAGCAGGTCTACTTCACAACCCTCGTATCTTCATTATTCTACAACTCCGAACAGTTATTTAAAACTTTTAACTCCCTCCTCCACCCATCACTTCCCCCTCTGACTCACTCATCACTGCTGAGGACTTTGCCACACACTACAAAAATAAGATCGACCAAACAAGGCAAGTCTTTATTGTTCGACCACCACAAACCCTTTGTATACCAGTCCAATACCCCAACCCCATAACCGTCCTCTCCAACATCACTGAAGGAGAACTTACTCGTCTCCTCTCCAAATCACACCTCAACACTTGTGAAGTTGACTCCATCCCATCCCACATCTTCCCCAACCTCACCACCCCACTTATCCCATCCAGAACCCATCAGCCTGCACGCCCTCGTACGCCAATCTCCTTTACCAGTAGAAATCCCCTACATCAAGTAACGAGAAAATCTGCTTTATATCTACCTACAATCTTGAGTGGTCAAGCATGCATGACATTCTTGCCAAGCACTGGACAGTCCTGCAAACGGAGCCCTATCTGGGAGACTCTCTGGGTGCCTTTCCTTTTATGACCTCCAGGAGATCCAAAAATTTAAGTGATCTCCTGATGAGAAGCTACTGTTTATTCGAACGTCCATGACAGCACTACAGAGAGAGGGGATCCGCCCCTTAGGAACAGGAAACCTACAGATATAAAAGGGCGGCACCTCTCCCACACATCAGTTGGTTTCCTGTTCCTAAAGGACGGGTTTCCTACAGATGAAGATCTTCAGGAGGACCCAGGCCGGCCGGTCGACCCAGGTAGCGGGGGGGGATCTCCTACCTCGGCCGGTGCGGAGCCCCTGGAAGCGCCACGGTGGGTCCGGGTAGGATTCCACGGCAGTGTGCGGAGCAGGTGGAGCAGTATCCAGAGGATCTCTGTCTCCCAGCCAGCGCCGGTAGGTAAGTATTCCCCCCCTCCCTGGTCCCGATGCCTTCTCCCTGTCCTCTCCTGTGGTCCTGTCATGGTGGGGGCCTCTTGAGGGTGCAGCCGTGATTTAAAAAAAAAAAAAAAAAAAAATTTTAAAAATTTGAATTTCCCGCCGCGTCACTGCTGTGAGCAGCGCGGCGGGGTTTTTTGAATTTCCCGCCGCGCGTCATTGTTATGGATAGCGCGGCGGGGGTTTTTTGAATTTCCCGCCGCGCGTCGCTGCTATGGACGGCGCGGCGGGCGGTTTTGAATTTCCCGCCGCGCGTCACGGCTATGGACGGCGCGGCGGGGTTTTTGAAAATTCAGTCGTGCGCCGCTGTTGCAGCAGCGCGGCTGGGGTCGGGAGAGATCTCCGCTCGGAGGGGCGATGCAGCGGGGGATTTTACTTACCTCCATCGGTATGGTGGGGTCCGTGCGAGCGGGGGAAAAAAGGGGCGGAGTCTCCACCACCGGAACCGGAAGTGAGACGCCGGCCGGCGTTTTTGAAAATTTTGGCGGCTGCATCATCGGACGGCGCCTGCTGTGGGGACGGCGGGGAGGTGCGGGGGGGCCGTGGGGCGGGGAGTAGGAGGGGGTGGACCCCTGGCCAGACCTGCTGATCCGGATATCCGGGGGAGGATATAAGGAGCCTAGGAAAGAGGTAAAGCGCTTCTGCCCCATTTTTTTACGATGGACACTGCAGAGGCTCCCTCGTGCAACAGGAGAGCCAGCAGCAGCAGACAGAGCGCTCCTCTTCAATGGCCAGGAGCACCAGCCGCAGAAGTTCCGCAGCTGGGAAAAAGCCCCCTCCCCGTGATCCGGTACCTACTGCTGTACAATCTGGGTAAGAGATCGTCAGATTTAGAATACCCAGTAATACAGTTTTTTCCCCATTTTGTGTTACTAGGGGAAGAAGTGTTCGGTGAAAAGCAAGCACAGGGAATGTGCCTTTTGCGCTTGCCCTCTGCCTGACGCTTGCCCACGGTTGTGCCAGCCGTGCATGCAACAGACGGTAGGGCATTTTTAAGGGGAAGGGCAGGGCATGGGATGACATAGTAAACCCCCCCTATGCCCCTTCCCTTTTTAGATAGCGGAGGAGACTCCAGATTTCACCGAAAGCCTGAAGGAGATAATAAGAGCAGAGTTGAAAGCGTCCTCAAGACACGGAGAATTTTCCAGGCGTAGAAATGTACCAGTTTTATCTGATTCAGAGTCACCTGCCGCCCATGATAGGGGTGAAGTTGTGTCAGGACCCTCCTCGCCTTCCTCTTCGGCTTCCTCCTCGTCTTCTACGGAAGACGCTACCCGTTTTTGTTTTCCCTTGGACCAGATGGACAAATTTGTCAAATCAGTTAGGTCCACCATGGGGGTAGAAGAGGCGAAACCAGAGCCCTCAGTACAGGATCTGATGTTTGGTGGTCTAGATCCAAAAAAACGGAGATCCTTTCCACTAAACAGTAGCATCCAAGGCCTTATAGACAGAGAGTGGAAGAAGCCTGAAAAAAGAGGCTCCTTACCCCAAGCGTTTAAACGGAGATATCCCTTTGAAGATCCCCTGACGGGTAAATGGGATAAGGCCCCGAAGCTGGATGCAGCAGTGGCGAAGGCTTCTAAAAAATCCTCCATCCCATTTGATGATATGGGGTCTTTGAAAGATCCACTAGACAGGAAGGCAGACTCCTTCTTGAAAGGCACATGGGAGATGTCGGCAGGTGCCCTGAGGCCGGCAGTTGCAGCCACTTGCGCAGCCAGGTCATTGATGGTCTGGCTAGACCAGTTAGCTTCCCAGTTAATAGATGGAACCTCCAGGGGGACAATTCGGAAGACCTTGCCAATAATTCAGAACGCAGCGGCTTTTCTGGCTGATTCCTCAGCGGACTCAGTAAGAATGGCTGCCAGAGCGGCAGGGCTGTCTAATGCAGCACGAAGGGCATTATGGTTGAAATGTTGGCCGGGCGATATTCAAGCCAGATCTCGCCTCTGCTCCATTCCGTGTGACGGCGAATATCTTTTTGGCCCGGTCCTGGACGAACTTTTAGAAAAGGCAGGGGACGACAAGAAAAAGTTTCCCAGTCTATCAACCCCTTCCTATAAAAGACCTTTCAGCAGAAGGAGGTTCAGCTACCGAAGGTCGTCCAGGGAACGAGCCAAATGGGATGAAAAGAGGCGAAGAGGTACAGGGTTTATGTTTAGAGGTCCACCTAGGGAAACAAAAAAACCCTCGCAATGACTAGCAATGCCGGTAGGAGGCAGATTGAAGGCCTTCTACCCGGCCTGGTCGGAAATCTCAAACAGTAGCTGGATCCTTAACATCATAGCTACAGGGCTGCGGTTAGAATTCTCCTCGGTACCTTGGGATAACTTTAAAGTTACCCCACTCAGGTCATCGCCATCGGAGCAGGCCGCTCTAGAGTTGGAGGTTCAGGAGCTTTGCGCTAAGAATGTCTTAGTGGAGGTGCCAGAAGCAGAGCGGGGTAAGGGGTTTTACTCCCCTCTGTTTTTGATCCGTAAACTGGATGGGTCTTTTAGAACAATTATTAATTTGAAAGCCCTCAATAAATTCCTGATTATTCACCCATTTAAAATGGAAACGGTCAGCTCAGCAATAAAGCTTCTGTTTGAAAATTGCTTTATGGTGGTGTTAGATCTGAAAGACGCTTATTACCACATACCGATCCATATGGAGCATCAGCGTTTCCTCAGAGTAGCAATCCAGATGGGGGAATCACTGCGACATTTTCAATTTAGCGCCCTTCCCTTTGGCTTGGCGGTTGCCCCACGTGTATTCACTAAGGCTATGTCGGAGGTCATGGCCCACTTACGTGAATCAAATATGCTCATAGTCCCCTACCTTGACGACTTTCTTATCATAGGAAAGACGGCAGAGCATTGCCTAGAGCAACTGAAAAGAGCGATTTCTACCTTAGAGCGGCTGGGATGGCTAATAAATACCAAAAAGTCTCGTTTGAATCCGCTGAGGGTTCAGCAATTTCTAGGGCTAATTCTGGATTCACAAAATCAGAACTGTAGTTTACCGTCAGACAAGTTAATTCGCTTACGGTACCAGGTCCTAAACGCTTCCAGTAACCCCTCCATGTCGCTTAGGAAGGCCATGTCTCTTTTGGGCTCCCTCTCGTCCTGTATTCCCGCGGTTCGGTGGGCCCAATTTCACACAAGGGCACTGCAAGCTGAGGTCTTGCTGTATCAAAATTTGCTAGGTGGTTACCTGGAAGGCCAGCTATCCTTGTCCCAGGCTACTATAAGATCCCTGGATTGGTGGAAGAATGAGACAAACCTGTCTAAGGGGGTTCCCTGGAATATGACATATCCCGAATAGTCACAACAGATGCTAGCCCCTCTGGGTGGGGGGCTCATATGGGGACGTTATGGTTCAGGGCTCATGGGATCAAATTCAAATGTCTTCTAATATGAAGGAATTAGCAGCGGTAGAGCTAGCGATTAAAAAACTCCTTGTCTATCTACAGGGTCACCACGTTCGAGTGCTCTCCGACAATCGGGTCACAGTCGCATACATCAACCACCAGGGTGGTACTCGTTCCGGTCCTCTCATGGAAGTGGCAAGGCGCCTACTTCAGATAGCAGAACGACACTTTCTTTCTCTAACGGCTCTACATATAAGGGGAGAAGAAAATACCAAGGCGGACTTCTTAAGCCGCAATCTCCTGAGCCAAGGAGAGTGGTCATTAAAGACTTCCATCTTCGACCTGATTGTGCGGAAATGGGGTCTACCGGAAGTAGATCTCTTTGCTACCAAAAGCAACAGGAAAGTGAGACAGTTCTGCTCTCTGAATCCCAAAGAACGCCCTCTGGCAGTGGACGCTCTTCTATTACAGTGGGATTTCAATCTAGCCTACGCATTTCCTCCCCTGTCCTTACTTCCCCTAGTATTGAGGAAGGTCAGGAAGGACAGGGCAAGGATAATATTAATCGCTCCTTTTTGGCCCAGGAGGGCATGGTTTTCATGTCTCAGAAACATGTCGATAGCCGACCCGTGGGTCCTGCCGGACATTCCCGATCTGCTCTCCCAGGGTCCAGTCTACCATCCTCGAGTAGCGGGCCTCCACCTGACGGCGTGGATTTTGAACGGTCGCTGCTGACAGATAAGGGGTTTTCTGCTAATGTAATTAATACTCTCCTTAAAAGCAGAAAAGAGGTTACAACTAGGATCTACGCTAGGATTTGGAAGAAATTTCTTCAGAGCTCGGCGGTTGTAGCAGGGGACACAACACCGATAACCCAGATTCTAGAATTCCTACAAAAGGTCTGGACTTAGGTCTCTCCACAAGCACCCTTAAGGTGCAAGTTTCAGCTTTGGGGGCACTCTTTAGTTGCAACATCGCAAATAATTACTGGGTCAGTAGATTCATTAAAGCTGCGGGTAGGTCGAGTCCCATAGTGAAGGTGAGAATCATGCCATGGGACTTAAATCTTGTTCTCACTGCTTTAACAGAGCCCCTTTTGAACCTATATCAGCAGCATCAATAAAAGTTCTTTCCCTTAAGACCGCTTTCCTGGTAGCATTAACCTCGGCTAGGAGGGTAAGTGACATCCAGGCACTATCTAGACTATCTCCTTACACTCAGGTCCTGAATGACAGGATAATACTTAGGCCGGATCCAGCATACCTACCTAAGGTGTCTTCCGCTTTCCACAGAACACAGGAAATTATTTCTCCTTCGTTCATCCCTAATCCATCTAATCAAAAAGAGATGAAACTTCATACTTTAGATGTTAGAAGATGTCTGCTGCAATATTTGGCAGTCACTGATCCCTGGAAAAGGGACAATGCATTGTTTGTCTCTTTTCAAGGAATTAACAAAGGCCGTAGATTAACAAAGAGCTCGTTGGCCAGATGGATTAGGGAAGCAATTTCTCTGGCATACACCTCGAGGGGCAAGCAGCCACCTGAGAGGCTAAGGGCGCATTCCACTCGAGCTGTGGCGACTTCATGGGCAGAAAGGGCAGAAGTCTCGATTGACCAGATATGTAAGGCAGCTACGTGGTCTTCTCCACACACGTTTTACACTCATTATAGATTAGATTTGGGTGCTTCCTCAGACCTTTCTTTCGGACTAAGGGTGCTGCAGGCAGTAGTCCCTCCCTAAATAGTTATTACTCTCTGTAATTCTCTCTGTAGTGCTGTCATGGACGTTCGAATAAAGTCTAAGTTACTTACCGTTAACGGTATTTTTCGAAGTCCATGACAGCACCCTTACATTCCCACCCAGGTTCTATGTGCACTTCTTCCGCTTATGTAGTCCACATGTAATAAACAATTGATTAATGTTACTGTGTGATGCATAAATTTTTTTTTGCTGTATACCATTTAACCTTGATGTCCTCTTATGCTCTGTAATCCAACTGATGTGTGGGAGAGGTGCCGCCCTTTTATATCTGTAGGTTTCCTGTTCCTAAGGGGCGGATCCCCTCTCTCTGTAGTGCTGTCATGGACTTCGAAAAATACCGTTAACGGTAAGTAACTTAGACTTTCAGCCAGACCTAATCCATTTGGGTCAATGGGTCCAACTTTAGGATCCTTCCCTTGCGACTACTGTTTTGCCTGCACCAATGTCCTCCGCAGTACCACATTCTACCTGGCAAATGGCCATAAAGAATAACAGATCAGGCATCATATCTCTTGTAGCAGCTCAAATGTAATCTACTTTGCCACATGTAGCTGCCCACTGATCTATATAGGCCTCACATTGAAAGAACTTAGGGTATGTGTTTGGGAGCATGTGCAGGACATTGGCGCGGCCAAGACAGTGGTCGACCTGTCTGAGCTCAAAACCATCTCCCATCATTTTAAGACCCATCATGACTGTGACCCAAGATCATTCATGGTCAGGGATATCAAGATGGGGCATCAGGATGGGGAACGTTAAAAAACTCCTGACTCAGTATGAAACCAAGTGGATTGTCACTTTGGACACACTAACCCCGGATGGCTTAAATGAGTCCTAAAGTGTCTCCTTATTTGTATGAAAAATATATTCTTGTTATCTTTTATCTGCTCCAGTCTTATTGCTGTGACCTTTTTTATCAGTATATATGTATACTCATGTATTTGTTTCATCTATTTTTTAGAATATTCCTCAACTGTGATGCCATGATTGACCCTAGTTGGTCCTGTCCCCCACATTTTGTACCTTCCCCAGTGGAATGGATCCAAACACTCTTTGTCAGATCCAGCAGAACGGCGCCTAACCACTGGTCCAAATATAGGTTTATATATATACTAGCTGAAGAGCCCGGCGTTGCCCGGACATAGTGACTAACTGTGGTTAGTTATAACAAATTATAATGTTTATATTGCAATTTAAAACATTTCACATCATATGTTCAACACTACAGATTTGCAACACAAATCAACTAAATGATAACTGTTATGTTTTGGTAGCTGAGGAGTGCAGGCAAAAACGGCAATACACCAGAGAGGTTGGAATCTACTGGATTGCAGTACCCTTACTAACCACCACAACTAAAGGCAGCCGTGGAGCGTTCCTACGTTGGTCCTAGACGCCTCGTCACAGCCTGAGAGGTTAACTACACCTAAAGATAGAAAGAGGAAAGCTATCTGCCCCGGAGCAGATCCCCAAAGATAACAGAAAGCCCCCAAACATGTAATGGCGGTTAGACAAGAGGAAATACAGACACAAATAGAAAATAGTATGAGCAAACGCTGGGGCCCAATCTGCCTAGACAGAAAAGGATAGGAAGGATACTTACTGCAATCCAAAAAAACCCTAAAAAGCCAACGCTACTAATTGCAAAAACACCTGAGATCACACGACCTCTACCACCTAAATTAGTTCTCTGGTGTAACAAAACTAAGCCGCAGCCACTGAAAAAACTGGAAAAGGCAAATTAACAAATAACAGTGGCTCCAGAGGAACCGAGAGGAGCCCAAGCCCCCCGGGGAGGGGAACCTGGCCAACCTCACAGAAATGCAGAGAAATAAGCAAATGCAAGCACAAAAACAAAAAACAGAAAATATCTTATCTGAGAGCAGGAGAAGAGGCAAGACTCAGCAAGCTTCCAAGTGAACCAGGAAACAACGTTGAGACAAGAACAATTGATCACCGGCAACCATGATGGGGGGAAACCTCCCTTATATCCAGCCAGTCTGTGATTCCTGATTGCCAATCCTCATTGAATGGTTCAGTTCTGTTTGTAACCACCAGAGGGAGCTTCTGCTCAGAATTCATTTCAAAAACATTGACAACAGATAACCCAAGTATTGATAGTATTTTATTTTCAACTCATTCAAAAGCCTTTGGATAAACATTTTTGATTTTTCCTTCCGGTGCAAAGATGAACAGATTTTTGGCAGTTCCAACTCTTGAACAGGCCACGTAAAGTTGACCATGAGAAAAGCATGGAGATTGCAAATCGATCCCTAATACTTTCAAGGACTGTTCCTGAACCTTGTTAATGGACATTGCAAATGCCAGTCGAACTGGAAACTGCGCAGCCCACTGTGTTCCGAGGACCAGTGTGGGAACGCGCAGAAGAAAAAGAAATTATCGCTGTTGAACATAGCAACGCTTCTGCACTAGTACACGGAACACAACCGGCGCCATTTTGTTAATGCAATTTTTTTTTAACACAATATGAAACCCCTTAACGACTGCCGATATGACTTTTAAACGGCGGCAGTTAAGGGGCCTTATTCCTCCTGCACCTCATGCTCCTTCTTTTTACACAGCCTCCTCCTGCACCTCACACTCCTCGTTTATACACAGAATTTTACTGCAGCACAGCTTTTCTCCTTTATAGTCACCTCCACTGGCAGCACCTCACACTCCTCTTCCATATACAAATAGAAAACACCTGATCCTGAGAGAAATTGCACTAATTGCAATAAAGAGTATCTTAAACACAGCCTACTTCTTCTGCAGCACCACACTTTTCTCCGTTAGACCTCGTTCACATGTTATTTGGTCAGTATTTTTACCTCATGTATTTGTAAGCTAAAACTTAGGAGTAAAACAATCAGATGAAAAGTATATTAGAAACACGTCACCACTTCTGTATTTTTCTCCCACTCGTGGTTTTGGCTTATAAATACTTAGGTAAAATACTGACCAAATACTGAACGTGTGAATGTGGCCTTATACACAGCCTCCACCTGCAGCACCTCACTTTTCTCTGTACACGTCCTCATAGTGCAGCAGCACCTCACTTCTCTCATTTACCCATCACGCCTCTCATTTTCCCCCCTCACACCTCTTATTTTCCTCTCACTCCTCTCATTTTCCCCTCACTCCTCTCATTTTACCTTCACTCCTCTCATTTTCCCTTCACTCCTCTCATTTTCCCCCTCACACCTCTCATTTTCTCCTCACTCCTCTCATTTTCCCCTCACTCGTCTCATTTTCCCTTCCCTCCTTTAATTTTCCCCCTCACACCTCATTTTCCCCTCACTCCTCTCATTTTCCCCTCACTCCTCTCATTTTCCCTTCACTCCTCTCATTTTCCCCCTCACACCTCTCATTTTCCCCTCACTCCTCTCATTTTCCCCTCACTCGTCTCATTTTCCCTTCCCTCCTTTAATTTTCCCCCTCACACCTCATTTTCCCCTCACTCCTCTCATTTTCCCCTCACTCCTCTCATTTTCCCCTTACTCCTCTCATTTTCCCTTCACTCCTCTCATTTTCCCCCTCACACCTCTCATTTTCCCCTCACTCCTCTCATTTTCCCCTCACTCGTCTCATTTTCCCTTCCCTCCTTTAATTTTCCCCCTCACACCTCATTTTCCCCTCACTCCTCTCATTTTCCCCTCACTCCTCTCATTTTCCCCTCACTCCTCTCATTTTCCCTTTACTCCTCTTATTTTCCCCTCACTCCTCTCATTTTCCCCTCACTCCTCTCATTTTCCCCTCACTCCTCTCATTTTCCCCTCACACTCTCATTTTCCCTCACTCCCTCATTTTCCCCTCACTCCTCTCATTTTCCCCTCACTCCTCTCATTCTCCCCTCACTCCTCTCATTTTCCCCTCACTCCTCTCATTTTCCCCTCACTCCTCTCATTTTCCCTTCACTCCTCTCATTTTCCCCCTCACACCTCTCATTTTCCCCTCACTCCTCTCTTCCCCTTACATGTGCACAGCAACTTCCTGTTATGAGCACAGCGGTGTAATCCATGTGGCTCCTCCCTTTCCCTTGACGTCATGCCTCACAGGAGCAAGTCCATTCTAGAGACGACAGAGCTAGATGTGGTCTGTGCCTGCCGCGCACTGATACTCTGAAGGCGGCGGCCCTGATTGTAGCTCGCAGTGGCTGGGACGTTGCAGCCGGTGAGTTTTGCAGAGTGGCTTTCGAGGTGAATGTGCACTAACAATGTGGGCCGTGTGGACTGGGCTTTGCGTGTGGAGTGAGAGTGGCTATGCAGAGTGGGCGGGGCTGTGTGGAGTTGGCGTGGCTTGATACATACACACACACATACATACACTCAGCTTTATATATATAGATATTTTTGATTGTTATCATATCCGTTATTTTTGGAGTACTGTCAGCTGTGCCTGTATTGTTCAATTCATTGCATGTGACCTGCACCCTTGAGTTCCGTTGCTCTCACCTGCAGTCGCAGTGCGCATGCGGCGTGGCACTGCTGCATCCCGGGTGGCGTCTCTATGCCCTCCGCGCATGACTGGGAGCCTTGCGACACATGTGCTCCCACACATGTGCCTTGGGCATGAGAGCTAAGGCACTCTGTCCAAGTGCTGTAAACATGGTGCACATGCGCCGCAACCAGCACTGCTATTCACCACCGGTGGTACACGTAACACACATTTGACCCGGCGCCTGGGAAATATTGAGGTCCTGCAGGGCTATCCACATTTATCCCCTTGAGAAAGTGTGTTGGGGTTCCTCCTCAATCCTGCACCCACCTGAATCCTCCTTCACTCTCCGGTAAGAGGCTTATCCCTTAAAGGGTCTTCATACTAATAGGTTTACTTTACCCTCACACTTAGCTGAATATATATGGGTATGCCTTCCTTTGGACACTAAAGCACCAGTGTACTACTGTATTCGAGTTGATGGGATGATCCATGGCTGGTACCTTGCTTGTCTATTTTTTTTACTCTTTTACTTACTTGTTGTACTACTATAATAGCTTATCCCTAACATGTATATATCAAAAGGCACATAAACTGAAATGCGACTAAACCACACAAAGAACCTAACAGTATACCGTGCCACTTTTAAACAACAATATTTTATTAAAGTCAAAAAAGGACAATCACTTAGTAAAAAACATCACATAGATATTTAGTAGTACAGAATTCAACAGGCTGCTGCCATCTAAAAATAGGGACTGTTAACCCTCACCAATACCTATACATCTCATGTATCTCAGTGAAAAATATATTGCTGAAAATACCCAATGATTATCATGCTGGACTGATACCAGCTATATGATGTACCATCGGCGTAAGCCTTGCCATAAACTACACTTACATGAGGGGTGGGTCAGGTGTGGTGTCCCCAAGCGCCTCAACGCGCGTTTCGTCTCTTCCTCAGGAGGCGAACGCTAGAGAAGGGGGTGTTGCGCATTAAATAGTCCGAATGACCAATAGAAATCCCTCACCACTAATGTCTGCATATTGATGAGCCTAATTACACCCATGTGCTTCCGGTATTCCAATGCGCATGTACCAATTGCCGTGATTACCATCACCATGGATACCATATGACATACCTAGGAATCCGAAATCACATGTCCCTTCCTATACTCAGTGTCTTTCCGGTATCGTATTGCGCATGCTCCGACGACGTCATCCATAAACAAGGACGCAGGAGGATCGCGGTCGGGGATCCTGGATAACATGACCCGTCTCAATGACGGCGCATGCGCCAAGATCCGAATGTCCGCTCACCATCCGCGTCATGGATTAGGTCAGCTCGGCATGCGTCAGAAACAGGGAATAAAAGACAAAAAACCTGACTGGCACTTCCAGACTAATGTGAACTAGGTGCAAACCAAAGGGAGCTACCCTCATGTAAAACATCCAAAAAAAGGCTGCACTCAAGCATACTAAAGCATGACAACATAGAATATATGAAATTTTGAATAGCAATATGGCTTTGGAATATAAGGAAAAATTTGAGACGCTTAGTATAAACATTTGGCCAAACATTTTAAAGCTCAACAACCATCGTCAAGGTGGTCTCAATTCTGTTGAGTCCCTAACCTAATGTGAACATACCTCTATTAGGCTGATATCTGAATTTCTGGGCGAATATGCACCTCTGTCAGTAATGCCTGCATATATGGGTAAAGTAGGGAGCCGTGTAATTAAAATCACCACCTGGTGGGCGGAGTGCTCGGTCAGCAAGCTAACATTCAAAAGACAAAAAACCTGACTGGCACTTCCAGACTAATGTGAACTAGGTGCAAACCAAAGGGAGCTACCCTCATGTAAAACATCCAAAAAAAGGCTGCACTCAAGCATACTAAAGCATGACAACATAGAATATATGAAATTTTGAATAGCAATATGGCTTTGGAATATAAGGAAAAATTTGAGACGCTTAGTATAAACATTTGGCCAAACATTTTAAAGCTCAACAACCATCGTCAAGGTGGTCTCAATTCTGTTGAGTCCCTAACCTAATGTGAACATACCTCTATTAGGCTGATATAAGCCATATTGCTATTCAAAATTTCATATATTCTATGTTGTCATGCTTTAGTATGCTTGAGTGCAGCCTTTTTTTGGATGTTTTACATGAGGGTAGCTCCCTTTGGTTTGCACCTAGTTCACATTAGTCTGGAAGTGCCAGTCAGGTTTTTTGTCTTTTGAATGTTAGCTTGCTGACCGAGCACTCCGCTCCCACCAGGTGGTGATTTTAATTACACCAGGTCCCTACTTTACCATAAATGCAGGCATTACTGACAGAGGTGCATATTCGCCCAGAAATTCAGATATCAGCCTAATAGAGGTATGTTCACATTAGGTTAGGGACTCAACAGAATTGAGACCACCTTGACGATGGTTGTTGAGCTTTAAAATGTTTGGCCAAATGTTATACTAAGCGTCTCAAATTTTTCCTTATATTCCAAAGCCATATTGCTATTCAAAATTTCATATATTCTATGTTTGTCATGCTTTAGTATGCTTGAGTGCAGCCTTTTTTTGGATGAGAAACAGGGAATAACACTGTGTAACATTTCCAGGGGATTTAGCTCTGAGATCGCTGTCTGGGTAGACAGAATATAATATATAACTCCGGCACTCCCCAGAAAAAGAGAGATAATCACAAGATTTTCAAGGTAGAAAATGAATTTAATGTCAATAACGCTTGATATACAGATTCCAATCAAAATTGACGTACCGGCTATAAGCCTTCTCAAAACACGAATCTGTTCCTGAAAAAAGTGAAATAACAACATACCATACATATGAATCACATTTCTTATAAAAAAGAAAAAAGAAAAAAAGGGGAAATAACGAACTAAAAAATGAATATAAACCCAAATCAAATGAATACACAGAGTGTATCAGAGGCTGTATCGCATAAATTTGCACGCCTATATATTAATACAGTAAACCTTAGAGGGATAGGAAAAGACAGTGTTTATATAATTAGTACCATAATCGTAGAACATATCAAGGGTGTGAGAAGATCTAAAGCAAAAGAGTGCCAATGAAAAATCAGACATTAAGAGTGGAGGTAGCAGACTATTAAATACATTACATATAGGTATTGCGTCGTTCCTTATGTGGGTCAAGGACCGTGGACACCTTAAAAGAAATGGTTCTCAGAATAAGTTTTAGTCCGTTTTAAAGTAAGAAGGCTAACGGCATATGTCCATACCTATGAGCGGTGCTAGAGGCGAAAATGAAAGAAGAAACAGCAGGTAGGAGCCTGGTGAGAGACGAGCGTCAGGTGCCGTGGTGTCGGTCCAGGAGGAGGACGGAACGCGCAAATGTGCTGATACTTATAGTTCCGGAACGTCCAGTAATGAACTTCCGGGTGTCTGCTTACGTGAAGACAACCGCCGTGCGCATGTGCCCTACGGTACAAGCCGGAGAGAGCCGAATACCCCGAACTGGTGAGGCTTAGTGTGGCGCATGCGTGGTAGGTGGTGAGATATTAACAAGGCGGTCATCTCTGTTCTGGTATGCCCTGATGGAAAATGACAAAGAGACAAATAAATGAAAGTAACAGCAATAGTCAAAATCCATGTACATAATCTCTAAGAATAAAGGGTATTACGTTTCCAGGGGGACTATACATTGAGCATATATTTATCGCAAAACAGTGGAAAATAAAATAATAATAGAAATGGACAAAAGAAAATAATTAGGCTAAGATAAATCATATTCCTTATTCAAACCCAGGGGCGCAAGGGTATTAAGGGTGTGAATCCAAAATGATTCGCGCTCTTTAAGAATTTTAACCCTATCACCACCCCTTCTTAAGATAGGCACATGATCAATCACCTGGAACTTTAACTGCGACACATTATGGTTGTGTTGGACAAAATGTGCTGAATAGGGAGACACACACGTCCACATTGATCGTGGACTTGTGTTGGTGAAATCCTATCACGTATGTGCTGTGTTGTCTCCCCTACATAACCCAATCCACAAGGGCATTTTATGAAATAGAACCACATAAGAAGAGTCACATGTTAAGTGACCGTAATAGGAAAACGACGTCCAGAGCGGGGATGAGTAAAAGGAGTCTCCCTTACTAACATTGGAGCATTGAAGACATCTTAAACATGGAAAGGTGCTTTCCTAGGTGTAGATAAAAAGCTCTGTGCAGCACTCTTTTTAGAAGAACCTATGTCTGCTCTGACTAGGTGATTCTTCACATTTGACCCCTCTTATTACAAATTAGAATCTCATTGGAAAATGCCGGGATATTGGGGATATGAACTACGGAGAATGTTCCAATGCCTGAAAAGACATTTGTTAATGCGATAATTGTACGGGTGGTAAGTTCTCACAAAGGGAATCCGATCCTTAGAATTAATTCTTTCTGGTCTGTTAGTCGTTTGCCCATGATGGTGAACAGAAGGCAAGGGATACCCTCTAGCTACAAATTTTTTGTCCATCTCCTGGTGTCTCAGGGTTCTTTTTTCAGAATTAGACACAATCCTGTCTATCTGAAGTGTTGGGACTTAGCAATTGCTTTCTTAAATGTGACCGGGATGACAACTGGAATGTAGAAGGAGACTGTTCCTATCAGTAGGTTTTGTGTACAAGTCAGTCTCAATCACCCCTTCATCATTAACGATGATAGTAGTATCAAGGAAATTGATTGTATGATGACTATAATTTATGGTGAATGTTAACCCCGTCGGAGGTTTAAAAAAAAAAAAAA
>JARQOD010000006.1:441256695-441338219 GCA_033576555.1 Oophaga sylvatica
AATTTAGTGAAAAATTTTAAAGGGAAAGGGGGAAAAGGAAACCCTTTTTTGGGACTTTGGCAAGCTTTTTTGGGGGGAATTTTACCATGGTTTCAGAGGATTTTCACCAACTAGCTCACCCAAAAATTTTTGTAAGGCCTCTCTTCAGTCTCGCTCCGGGGGTCCAATCCCCCATAGTTTTTTTATTGTGCAATTTCTTAAAAAATGAGTTTGTTTTAAAAAAAGTTGAAAGCCCTTTCAGGACTGTAAAAAAAATTGAAGGAGTTATTTGGGAAAAAAAAACGTAAAGACCCATACCAAACCCCTGGCATTGTGCTTTCGGTCAAGACATGGTGGACAAGTTTTTAACTGGAGCCCCCCCTAGGACCCTTCCTCCCAAAGTCCCTTCATCTTAGCTGCCTTTTGGGTTTTTGTTTTTAGGGTGGTACGGATGACTCCCCCAGACCTTCCCGTTGTCTCCCTGTCGGGTGGGACGTTTTAAACAAGAGGAGAAAATCAGTTTTTGGTTGACCCGGGTCTTGCGTGAGTTCTGTCTATTTTTACAAAAGGGGGCATGAGCGCCCCCATAGGCTCTTCCTTTTAAATATACTCTATTGGTTTGTTTATCCTAAACGCCCTTATGGAACTTTGTATTTAAAAAACTCCCTGTCTTCGTTGGCCCCTATTTTTGCAGGACAATGTCAACTTCCTCATTAAGGCCTCTTTCACACATCCGGTGTGCGCCTGACGGCGCCCCCGGCATTTAGCCGCAGCGCCGCATCAGAAAACCGGATGTGCCGCTTGCGTTTTTTTGCCGGATGGTTTCTGATGCCCGGAGACATCAGACGACTCCGGCAAAAAAAAAAAAATGTTACATGCTGCGTTTTGTCCGGCCGCCGGAATGTACATTTCCGCCGGATCCGGACAAAACCGCATACAACGCACTGACATGCGGCGCCATCCGGCACTAATGCAAGTCAATGCAAAAAAAAACGCATCCGGCATTACATTTCGCCGGATGCGGTTGGACAAAAAAATGCCGGAGTGCGCCGTCAGGCGCACAATGGATGTGTGAAAGAGGCCTAAGTGTTTTTACGGCAGCGGCAGAAAACAACATTTTTCAGGGTGGTCTCAATCTCAACCTCCATGACCGAGAGTGAGTCAGAATTAATTTCTTTTAGTACGCCCATGAAGCCAAATGAACAATTATTAGAGAGATCTTCCCATTTTGCTTTAAATTAGTCATTCTTAATCATAAATAAAGGGAATACCTGGACCCTCAGTCCTCCAGGTATTAGACCCTTTTGGAGGTACCATTCTAAAAATGCGTGGTTCCACCAAGTGAGTGTCGTTTTTCTAAGTAGCTCTTTAAATCTAGTACAAGTTTCTTGCAAATCTTTACTGCTCCCATCCATGCATATATCGTTGCTGTCTTTGAAACCATCATTAAGCTGAGACTGCCAAGTGCCATCACAGGCTCGGAAATCCATGATAGGCCTGGGAGATACTGTGAGAGACACAGAAAAACATATGCATAAACATAAACACAGGATGTGAGGATGGAAGCACCACCAGTGGGTGCATGGGGGCCATACGACCCAGGAGACTAACTATATGCAAATGGATAAAAAACTGGAGAAAGAGGAGTTGCGAGTGACTATACAAAAGTTTAATATATAGAAAACTAGATCTGAACTGAAAAAGTAAGTTGATGTGTATGCAAAATGTAAATGCATATTAACACATGACCAATACACAGAAAACCAGGCACAAAAAACAAATGTCCTAAAATAAAATAAATAAAAAATTTTTTTGCAAAAATTGCATGAAGGTAGTAATAATTATAAGGGTATTTAGTAAACATAATTTTGATCAAAAGAATGTACAAGCCATCCCGCCATGTCAAGGCAACCCTTTATGGGACAGTCCTACTCTGCCAGCCTGCCCTGTGTCTCATCCGTGCCAGCCTGCCCTGTGTCTCAGCCGTGCCAGCCTGCCCTGTGTCTCGTCCGTGCCAGCCTGCCCTGTGTCTCGTCCGTGCCAGCCTGCCCTGTGTCTCATCCGTGCCAGCCTGCCCTGTGTCTCATCCGTGACTGCCTGCCCTGTCTCTCATCCGTGCCTGCCTGCCCTGTGTCTCATCCGTGCCTGCATGCCCTGTGTCTCACTAGTGCCTGCCTGCCCTGTGTCTCATCCGTGCCTGCCTGCCAGTGTCTCAGCCGTGCCACCGTCTCCCCGTGGGATCAGCAGCCACAGCCAGACACCACCCAGGAGTGGTACCTGGCAGCTGCCTGCCGCATAAGCCTGACCTCACCATCAGAGGCTCCAGTGAAGACAGAGGTAGCTGTCCTAGTCACGCCCCTTCCAGGGTAGTCTGGTTTGTGGCACAGTGGGGCCACAACCACCTTGGCTCACGCCCATCTGCCAGGGCGGGAGCGTGACAAGTAGTGTTGGCTGGGATTGAGACGGAAGGCATTCTAGCACATCTCCTATCACTACCAAGGATTGCTGGCTGTTTCCCTGTCCACTATACCTCCTCCTCCTACTCCACTTTCTCCACCGCCTCCTCATCCGGTCACAATAAGACCTGCACCACCAACTTTGGCACAGCCAGGGAGAAGCGACAGCAGGCTTGGCTATACTAAACTCACGTGTTTTGGGGACAAATCCCACACCACACAGGAGCTGTGTATGGGAATCAAACAGCAGACAGATGAGTGGTTGGCGACGTTGAACCTCAAGAAATCTTGTAGCAGCTCTGGGCCTAGCTGGTTTGACGCACATTCCTTTCCTCGTGCATGTGCTGAAATTGGTGGTGCAAAGCTTCCTTAAAAATCACCCACATATGTCAGAGGTGATGCTGAAAGTGTGGGCCTACTGTGCGAGCTTTTGGCATTCTCACCCTGCTGCTGCTCGCGCTGCAGCGTCACTTCTGCCTTCCCGCTCACCGCCTCATATGCGACGAAACCACAAGATGGAACTCCACCTTGCATAACCTGGAGAGACTATGTGAGCAACAGCAGGCAATAATGGAGTTTCAGCAGCAGCACAGAGGGCTGAGTCGCTCTGCGGAACAACAACATTTCATCTCCTACCAGTAGGCCTCCATGTGGGACATGTCTGTCATGTTGCGATGCTTCGAATACTCAACCAACATGCCCAGTGCTGATGACGCCACCAAGAGTGTTACTATACCACTTCTATGCCTGCTGGAAAAAAACACTTGAGGCGATGATGGATGAGGTGGCACAGGAAGAAGAGGAGCAGGAGGAACAGGGACCATTCACACCGTTATCAGGCCTGTGGTCCACACATGGCTCGGATGCTGGGTTCCTGTACCAACAACGGCCAGGTGCACAACTGTCGAACCAGGGAATTGTTTTGGAAGAGGAGGAACTGTGATCACAGCAGGGTGGCACTCAAAACTCACAGGTATCATTGGAGCATGGCTGGGGGGGATACAGAGGACCAAGACCATGCACCACCCTCTGAGGACAGCTTGTCATTGCCTCTGGGCAGCCTGGCACACATGAGACAATACATGCTTCTGTGCCTTCATTATGAATGAATCCCAAAAGTACTTGTCCATATGTTTGGCTGACTATACAACTATGCCAGGCGCACACCGGCATTGTTATACACTATTTTCCATTTATTTAATTTTGGGGCCTCTCCAAATGAAAAATAACATAAAGAAAAACAAAACTAAAAACAAAAAAACACAAAAACAGTGTTGGATACCTCCTCCCATGCCTCTTCCACCTACCCCGCCATGTCCATCTCCTCCTCCACTTGGACCTCCGCTTCCTGGTTCTAGATTGTTATTTTTTATTCTATGTTCTTTTAATTTATTTTCCTACTCACATTTGTTTGCAGGGCAATTGTCCTGCTCTTACTCTCATGTTGCTTCATTTTGTAGCCTTCTAGCCCTTACTATGACCATTTTGCAGCCAATTTAAAGCACCGAAGTTCAGGTCCCCATTGACTTCTATTGGGTTTGGGATCGGGGTCAAGGATGCTCAACCTAACTTTTCGGCCAGACCCGAACATTCAGAGGTCATCCCTAATAGTCCCATGTTTAAATTTTAATTATTTATTTTTTGGTTCTCATTCATTCACTTAATTTATTAAATTTTCTTTTACTTTATTATCTTTACTTTTTAGATTTCACTTTTTATTCCACATATTTGCCTTCTTCATCTTTTTCACTTCCTTCTGAAGTTTTGTCAGTTTAGGTTATAATGAGCAATTGGATAAAATTTAACTTTTAATGGTACAACTAAAACCACATAACATGTATACCACAGTGTCAGGTGAACCCATAAACCCCACACAAACACAGACAAATAAAATTACCCAAGCTAATCAACCAAACAGGTATTGAGTACGAAAATACCTCAAAAATTTTTGTACATTATTAATAGTAATGGAAATGATAAATTGCCACTTATGTAGGTAACAACCAGTAGCCAACCTGCGATCTGTTGGACACAGGTAAATAATCTGTAGCCAACCTGTGACCTATAATCCACAGGAAACAATCTGTATCAAACCTGCGATCAATCAAAGGTGGCAGTGTGCATAATCAATTGCTGTAAACATGAGACTGGATATTGAGCCCTTAAGGTACTGTCACACTAAGGAGATTGCTAATGAGATCGCTAAAGCGTCAGCGATTTTATGACGCAGTAGCGATCTCGTTAGCGACGTCGCTGTGTGTGACATGTAGCTGCGATGTGGCCCCTGCTGAGATGTCGTTGATCGCTTATGAACGTTCTGAGACATTTTTTGGTCATTGGTGTCCCGCTGGTGAGCCTGAATGGCTGAGTGTGACACCCTTTATGAACAACTTTACTAGCGGCGCAGGTGGGACGAGGTTTTCCCAATGACCGCAGAGGTGGTTATACAGATCGCTGATCTCTGATGAGATCTTTGTGTTTGGAAGCTAACTAGCGATCATATAGCGATCGCACCAACGATCTCGCCAGGTCGTGTCGTTGTCGTGATCGCTGGTGCGATCGCTAAGTGTGACAGTGCCTTTACAGTACTGTGTCTAATATATGCCCACAAATAGTGCAAAAGTGACAATATGTGTCACTACCTATTGTAAACATATGACTGATTGAAAACAGGCTCATAAATACCATACACAATGTACACAACAGAGGTATTAATGTAGCAGCATATAGGCAACATTAGACTTAATGTGCATACATATTCCTGATGAACATAACTGGAGTATAACTTATATAAGTTTCACAAAACCCCATAGAGAGAACATCAGTGCAGGCCACCTAAACGGATAACATGTCACAATCTCACCGCCTTTCAGGTCTGCTCCTCCAAGACCGATATTAGCCCATATACGGAGGGGGAGAAAAACCAAGATCCGTTGTTGCCGCTACAAGTTAATGCGTCTCCCGACGCGTTTCATCTTAGAGAATCTTCAGGGGAGCTGGACGGCATTAAATCATGCTGCTGCTGGTTCGCCAGTGTTCCCAGCGAGGTTTAAAAAACACATGGAGTGGGTGCGTCACCTCCTCCCTGGAGACGGCGTGTGACGCGTCTTCCGGTCTGTGGAGCGCACTTCCGGTACATGGAGCGCAGAAGGGGCGTACTGCATAACGAAAACGTCACATAGTGACGTGCAGCCTGCCTACATATTAACGCCCATATTTACGGGATAGATAAATCAGTGATCCACAGATACCCGACATGTAAATAGACGCACTGAGCAGTGAAGACACCAAAGCCCCCGTCTCACATAGCGATCTCGCTAGGGAGATCGGTGCTGAGTCACTAGTTTTGTGACGCAGCAGCGATCTCCCCAGCGATATCGCTGTGTGTGACATTCAGCGACGATCAGCCTCCCTGCCGGGTATCGCTGATCGTCGCTGAAAGGCCAGGACATTTTTTTGATCGCTGGTCTCCCGCTGACAGGCACGCATCGCTGCGTGTGACAGGCGGGAGACCAGCGATCCGCTGGTAACCAAGGTACACAGCGAGTTTCCAGGCACCGCGCAGCGCCTGGAAACCCGATGTGTACTTTGGTTACCAGCTCCCTGCATCAGGGCGCTGGTATCCAAGGTACACTGCGGGTATCTAAGCGATGTTACCCGCAGTGTCGCTTGTACTGATCGCTGCCTGAGCTGCCTGTTTGGCAGCTCAGCAGCGATAATGTAGCGATACACCAGCGATCCTGATCGTTGTCGGGATCGCTGGTGTATCGCTATGTGAGACCCGGCCTCAAATCAAGAAGACTGCTCAAAAACATAGGTGCTGATAATCAAACCGTTGACGTTTTTGCCAACACGTGACCGGATTCCTAGTGACATGATTCAGATGAACCACAAAACAGTGGCATTAATACTTATTCAATGGGAACAATTGGAAACAAAGGGAATACAGAAATTGGTGTATGAGCGCACCTTATAAAAGGTTCTGACACGAAAAGCTACCACCAGGAGCTTGAAAACGCATGATATTCAGCCACAATACCTAATAGTAATTATTACATGTTATATGCATTGTGATGATAATGAAGACTCCATTGCATAAAAGAGGAACAGGGACAAGAGATTAAGTTGTTGGATGATACAAATCAGATTCTGAAGAAAATTCATAATAACCTTCAAAGAAACCCTCAAATAAACCACAGAGGGGGCGTACGGGGGCTGTGATCAATGCAAAGCAGGGCGAGTCACCTGGTGCAGCCCACCCCCTATACAGGGAGTGTAAGGTGCAAGCCACTGGAATGCAAAGAAAACCACCCTCAACGTAAACCGGCTCAAGGTAACCACTTATTTTTATAATAATAATCTTTATTTATATAGCGCCATCATATTCCGCAGCGCTTTACAGTTTAACAGTTTCAAAACACAAGTCATAAGTAACAACGTTAACAATACAATAATTAAAGCAAAATAAATAGGAATAATTCACAAAAAGCAACTGAAGGACAACTGTTCATTTAAACCAAGAGGGGATGTGGTCTTTAAAATAAAGATCCACCTACATTCCCTCTGTAAGATCATCTTGTCCCAGTCTCCTCCCCTTTGTGGGGGAAAAACCTTCTCAATGCCCCAAAATTTAATAACCCTGGAGTCTCCCTGATGCACCACATTGACATGATTGGCAGCAGGGGTGTCTCTGTTGTTGGCAATGTCTCGTATATGTTCACTCACTCTTTTTCGGAACTCTCTTTTTGTTTTACCGATATATTCTTTGCCACAAACACAACAGGCCCTATAAATCACCCCTTTAGTGCGGCAATTGATGAAATGTCTGATGACATATTTAGTGTTAGTGACACTGCTTGTGAAATCTTTGGCTTGTACAATGGAAGAACAGGCCTTACATCGACCACAGCGAAAACACCCCTTCGCGGGTTGTCAGTTTAGGGCGTCCATATCATTAGGTATCATTCTTTGCATGTCCATTTCCTCCATACACTTGTAGAGACATGATAATATCTGATTCATTGCCTACCAGTTAGTGCGCATGCACCGCTTACGCCTCCCTGGTCTCTTGCCAAAAGGCCAAATTGGAGCATCAGCGCACACGCCGTTTCCATGACGGAGTTGGTGTGTTTGTGTGAGGTGGCCAGGGTGGTAGCCGTGGTGAGGAGCTGTCACATTCCCACACCCTGGCACCCCACAAAGAAAACACAATGTCCCATCTGTTGTGTGCAAAGTAGAACATTAGGCTCCAGGGTTCCTTCCGATTCTGTAATCTCAGCTCCAGATTCAAGGTTCACACAAACAACTCCAGACTCCATGTTCATACTCAACAGTTCAACTTTACTTGAAAACAGGAATTTTGGTACAGATATAGCACAGTTCATATCCATTTGCTTTCCGTGAGCTCTCCCTGCCTCTTCTAATAACTTCTGTCCTGCAGACGCTCCTTTCACTTCTGCGGCTTCCGTTCCCCTAGGTCCACCATCTTCCTCCCATTCCTCTTGTCCGGTTTCCATTGGAAAAAGGTAAAAGATGCGCTCAGTTTTGCCTAGTCCCAGCCGTTAGCCCCGAATCCCCTTTGGAATGGTTACTTCATTAGATGGTAAGCGTTCGCACGCTGCTTAGCCTGGGGTCCCACATTGCCTCAGCAATCTCCAGCCCCAGGGCTATCTGTCTTCCCTCTCTCGTTGCTGCATCACTTCTCTCCCCTCAAACAGGAAGTCTCAGCACTATATCTCACTGCTCTGCACTACACCCATCTCTAACTCCTCCCAACCAGGAAACCCCTTATTCAAAGTAAGCTTATCCTAGCACTCTCATTTCCTACCTCTATTGTGCCCCACTAATCTATTCCCAATATTGTCCTATTCTGTCTTCTATATCGTTCCCTAATCTTGTACAAAGTAAATGTAAAGCACATACACATTATAATAACATAAAGCGAATACAATAATGTACATAAAACTCTATGGAACAGCACATATTTAATGCGAACACTGTTTAAGGAGGGAGATGCACATGGCGGCCTCTGTCGCCCCCTTACGTTTGCGTTCCACAGATCTGTGAACCGAGATGCCGAGTACTTGTGGATGACGTCAGTGACGCATGCGCCTTGCGATGGGAACAGCTTCCACTTGCAAATAACATAATCTCTGGTCATGTGACTGACACACCTCCTTGTTTAATATGATTGGTTAACTGCCACTACTTAATTATGTCCACCCCTCCCTAAAAACGCCTCCTGACATAGAAAGAGCGAAACGTGCGTTGGGGCGGTAAGGACATCACACAAACAAGTGGCCAGTGCATGTAAGTGTATCTATTATATTTATATACTTGATTGATTCTTCACCTGTGCTGCTCTGTTTGAATGACTACAAATTTCAGTGAGTCTAAAGGGTATGCCACACTAAACAATATCGCTAACGGGATCGCTAAAAAACGTCACTATTTAGCGATCCCGTTAGCGATATTGTTCAGTGCGGCAGCTTCCAGCGACGAGCTTCCTGCTGTGATCTCGCTCGTCGCTGGAATCGCTCCGGACCCTATTTCATCGCTGGCGCTCCCGCTGGGTAAGTATCTAATCGCTGTGTGGCACCTTTTCTTAGCGATTTAGCGGTACTTTTGTACCGCTAAAGTCGTTAAGAAGATAGCTAACGGCGATAGCGTCGTTAACTATATCGCTAAATGCGGCAGCATTTAGCGATATAGAAACAATCCCGCTAGCGATCTCATTAGTATGCAACGCTAACGAGATGTGTGGCAGTACCTTAAGCGAGGCTGCAGAGCGGAGCAGAGGCAGCATTAAAGTGCAGAGGAGGCAGATAAGTGTATAGTTAAACACAATGGTTTAACACAAGAGCATAATTTAGTGTTTTCCTTACTAGCTTTCCTTGTTTTTTCTGCTTATATCTGTATTGTTTATCCCCATTTAATATGTGCTCCATGGACAATGCTACCAGGTGTGCGTCTTGTGAGATGTATGCATACCTTGAACAGCTGTTTGGAAGCCCAGATAATGGATCTAAATGTGCATGTTGCAACACTTAAGGTACTGCCACACTTAGCGATCTTGTTAGCGATCTCGATAACGACGCAATCGTTGGTGTGATCTCTTTTAGGTCGCTAGTAGCTGCCAAACAGGAGATCTCATAAACGACACATCAGCGGTCAGCGATCTCTTTAACGACTTTGGCGGTCGTTAGGATCTGTCATTAGCATGTACTGAGCGCTTCTGATTCATAGGAATTTCCAGCATTGCTCCTGCTCTCTGCGTCCTGCTAGCCTGCTTTGCAACTTCTGCGATCCTCTCTGTGATGCAAAAGAGAACTTACAGATATTGCGATCCACTCCGTGATGCAAAACAGTCATGCGTCACAAACGAGGTCGCTCGTCGTTCGCAAAATGTGCCAAACACAGCGATTCAGGCTCACCAGCGGGACGCCAACGAACAAAAAACGGTCCAGAACTCTAGTGAACGATCAGCGACATCACAGCAGGGGCCACATCGTTGCTACATGCCACACACAACGAGGTCGCTAACGAGATTGCAAAATAGTGACGTTTTAATGATCTCGTTAGCGATCTCGTTTGCGATCTCGTTTAGTGTGGCATACCCTTTAGGAGCATTGCAAACCTGGAGAGGAGTTTAGAGCTCACTGAGCATGTGCTGGCTGGCGCCAGTGATATGGAGGAGAGTGAAGGTGGGGATGATCAGGACCCAGAAGTATGTAGCTGGGTGACAGTAACAAGAAGGAGTAGGGGAAAAGTACCAGTGAGATCAGTCCTGATCTGGCACAACCTAGTAAATATGCCTGTTTGGCTGATATTAGGAATGCAAGCCCAGGAATAGCATTACTACCGCAGGATGTAGCTCCTAGGAACCATGAAAACAACTACTGTAGGAGGAAGAAATATAAGAGCGCAGCAAAGGCCAGACAGATATTGGTGGTAGGGGACTCTAGAATTAGGCGGACAGACAGAGTCATCTGCTGCCGAGACTGTGAATGCCGAACAGTGTATTGTCTGCCGGGTGCTCGGGTTCGACATATTGCAGATCGGATAAACAAATTGATGGGTGGGGCTGGGGAAAACCCAACGGCCATGGTACACATCGATACCAATGACAAAGTTAGAGGGAGGTGGAAGGTCCTTAAACTGAACCTGTCAACAGTAATCTACAGACAGTGTCGGGTCAGCGCTGCTATACTGATTAAAATGATACCTTGGATGATGAAATCCATCTTGTGGTTGTTGTTTAATCTGTATTTGCAGTTTTCAATTAATGAGATTTTCATGCTCCAGGGTGGGACTGTAGGGGGAACTTTATGTGGTGCTCTGCTTAGATCCAGATAAATGAGGGAGTGGGGGTATAGGAGCTCACCACGTTGATAACTTCCGATTTTCAGTTTGGACTGGAGTCGATCTGGTGGGTGCCGCATCCGCTGGTGATTACAGCCATATGGAAATGGAAGGAATTAGAGCATTCATCGGCACTCCCTGTGTGTACAGACCGTCATATATAGAGGTAAGTGAGATTGAAAATATGCCCAGAACCAATTGAAAACACCAAGAACAGCTGTGAGACAGATTGGGAACCGGCGCATGCGCAATGAAAGCCGGCGCCAAATGCGATGCTTTCTCTGACGCTCGCAGCAGCGTGACGGGCCAGGGGGAAATACCCCGTGACGTCAGTCATGTTTCTATAGCTGTTTGGGGTCCTCTTTACATTTTTTCTTATTTTAATATTTTTTCTGACTTATATTTTTAACCATCTCCTTGCCAATACTTTTGCCCTCAGCTAATATGGTGGACAGGTCGGACGCATGCGCAGTGCGCCGGATGATCATTGATGCTGCTGACGACGCTCGATTTTGATGCGCGCGGGTCACTGACGTCACTGGGGATGCTTCATCTTCAGGTATGTCTAATGACTGCAGCAATAATATAACCCATCTTTCCTGATCCCAATCATCCTGCATCTCTCTGCTACTCCTGGTAGGTCTAATGACTGCAGCAATAATATAACCCATCTTTCCTGATCCCAATCATCCTGCATCTCTCTGCTACTCTTGGTAGGTCTAATGACTGCAGCAATAATATAACCCATCTTTCCTGATCCCAATCATCCTGCATCTCTCTGCTACTCTTGGTATGTCTAATGACTGCAGCAATAATATAACCCATCTTTCCTGATCCCAATCATCCTGCATCTCTCTGCTACTCTTGGTAGGTCTAATGACTGCAGCAATAATATAACCCATCTTTCCTGATCCCAATCATCCTGCATCTCTCTGCTACTCTTGGTATGTCTAATGACTGCAGCAATACCTTATTTCATAGATGCTAACAGTCACTTGGCCTTTTCTGTCCATTTGGTTCTATTTCCCTTGTATTTTGTCTTCTGACTTCTAATTAATCCCCTCCTGTGTCTGTAACCAATCTGCCTGCTGGCCCTCCCTCCTGATCGCACCTGACCTGTTTCATGTGCTGTTAACTTGTTATAAATTCAGACTCATAGGTCTGTCTGGACCTTGGTCTGTCTCTATAAGGATGTCTCTTTAAGGATAACTGATGTAGGGATTCGCTCTGGTAGGCCGAGGCCGGGCACGCAGTAATGAGGCAATACACAGTCATTAAGTCCGAAAACAACGGTTTACTGTCTCTTTAAGACCAGGTAACAAAAACATGACAAAAACATAAATGCGTTCCATCTTTGCAAACTACTGGTCCCAGACTCACCCTTGCATGGGATGGGCTTGACTAAGTGGCTGCAAGCCAGCAGGGACCGCCAGGTGCCTTCCCGGGTGATCTGGACTCGCTTCCGGTGCTCACTGACACATTGTAACAGAAAGTCACTTCCAGCCAAACTCCTCAATAGAACCGCGTGGTTCTCAGTGTGGGACCGTCACAGGCTCCGCACACCCATGTGTCCTGTCCGGGTGCTATTCAGGACCCCAGTCTAACACCCCGGCCACCAAGTTCCAAGTCTCACCACGTGCTTCCAGGAATCCGATCCAACACCGACAGACCTTCCAGGAACCTTCCAGGCAGCCCTGTGCAGGACACACTCTCCACTTGTCTCAGCCAGACTCCCTTGAGACACTTCCCAGTCTCAGACAGAATCCCTTGAGACAGACTACAGAGACACTTCCCAGTCTCCACCACAATCTCATCTCCATGTGCCCAGCACTGCCTTTCATACCTGTAGCCACTCCCCAAGCCAAGGTATGAAGCACATGGTCTGGTCACCTGTTCATGACCTCATCACAGGTCCTTCACCACATACACTCACCAGTATGTATCATTCATTCTCCCACCACCAGTGGGCGGTGTATGTGTGGTTAGCATGTCCCACCCAGCTCACAAGCTAACCCTGTAGGTTCACCCTTAACAACAGAACTCTTATGGGACTACAAGTCCCAGAACAACATTGCTGACCTACAGCACAGAGTAGCTCTGCGACACAAACTTTCCATTTATTACCCTACCAGGGACTGGTTTCCCATCCATCTCATGCCTCCAGGCATAATTTGAGCAACTTATACAGCGCCCCCTAGGTGCCACATTAGTCATTATACCACACTGACTATAGAAAGGATGTCTCTTTAAGGATAACTAACTACAGAAAGGATGTCTCTTTAAGGATAACTGATTACAGAAAGGATGTCTCTTTAAGGATAAGTGACTACAGAAATATGTCAGAAATGAGTCAGAAGTGAACAGAATGTACGACTAACTTTTTTTCTTCCTCTTTCCTCCACACTTACTCCCACCATCCTGACATATGCTCTACCAGTTTTGCCTTCATTAATCCTCACTCTCCTTCCCTATCCACAAACTCTAGCACCCGCTAACCAACTACTAATCTCTGCTTCCCTCTTGCCTCCACGCCTAACCTCCTCCACTGACCTGCTCCTCAACCTCAGATCTCTCCTAATAAGTCACAAAACAAGCTGCCCACTGTCCTTCTCCCACATACTTTGTCTCTCTCTGCTGCTCCTCACTGATGGTGACATATCTCCCAATCCTGGACCCCCACAGCTCATACTTCCCATTACCCCCTCCTATCGCTCCCAACCCAGTATTAACACCTGAAATCTTTCCAACCTCAAATCCGTGCCCTTGACGCCCACCACCCTGCTCCCTCTCTCTGGATCACTCTGGAATGCCCGCTCCGTCTCTTTAACTCCGACCTCTTTAACTCTCATAATTTTACCTTCCTTGGCCTCACTGAAACATGGCTGACACACTCTGACACCGCCTCCCCTGCTGCGCTATGTTACGGCGGCCTCCACCTCACCCACACTCCCCGCCCCGGCAACAGACATGGTGGAGGTGTGGGCCTTCTCTTCTCTTCTAACTGTATCTATAACCCAATCCCATCTCTTCCTTCCCTTATCCTCCCCTCTTTTGAACTCCACTCTGTCCGCATCTACTCTCCCTCCAACCTCCAAGTGGCCGTCATATACCGACCTCCGGGCCCGACCACTGCCTTTATGACCAATTCTCCACCTGGCTTCTCCACTTTCTCTCTGCTGACATTCCCACCATTATCATGGGTGACTTCAACATTCCCATTGACACCCACCAGTCAGCAGCCTCTAAATTCCTATCCCTTACATCATCTTTTGGACTTACCCAGTGGTCCTCCTCAGCCATGCACACACTCGACCTGGTCTTCACCCGTCTCTGCTCCCTATCTAACTTCACAACCTCCCCTCTCACCCTATCTGACCACCATCTACTCACTTTCTCATCCCTGTCCTCCTCACCTGTCACCCATGTCCAGCAACATGCGCACCCCCGCAGAAACCTTGCTCACCTAGACACCCATAAACTCTCTGACTCTATTCTACCACTGGCATCCATATCCTCACTCCACGACACAGACACTGCCACTAGTTTCTACAATGCCACTCTTGCATCAGCCATCGACTCAATCGCCCCTGTCATGCATAACAGACTGACAAATCAATAGACAACCCTGGCACAAAAACACCACAAAAAAGCTTCGGCAAGCATCGAGAATTGTTGAACGGCACTGGAAGAAAACGCATTCACAAGACGACTTCACTGCACTCAAACAAGCAACACTTGCATTCAAATCAGCTCTCACCTCTGCTAAACAGGCCTACTTTACATCCCTTGTATCTTCCTTAGGCCTCTTTCACACTTCAGTCGTGCGACGTCAGTCAAAATCCGTCAAAATGTGAAAAAAACGGATCCGCCATTTTTTTTTGGCGGATCCGTTTTTTCCCATAGACTTGCATTAGTGACGGATTTTGACGGATGGTCGTCCGTTAGGTCCGTTTTTGGACTGATCCGCCAAAAAATTGGCGTCCGTCATTTCAAAAAACGTCCAATGCAACGTTTTTTTTTACCGCCAAAATGGCGGACAACGGCGGATCCGCCGCATCCGCCATTTTGTACAATGGCCGCCTATGGGCGGCGGATCCGCCAGCATCCGTTTTTGACGGAATCCGCCTGCGGATCCGTCGCCTGTATTGAAAACCATAGTAAAATGCAGAAAATAGTGTCCGGGGTCTCTCTCTCTCTCTCTCTCTCTCTCTCTCTCTCTCTCCGTCTCGTCTCGTCCGGACTTACATTTCCGGAACGAAATTTTCATCATTTCCGGGTGAAATCTTCTTGGCGGATCCGTCAGAAAACTGACCACTTTTGCATCCGTTTTTTTACTTTTCTGACGGATCCGCCATTTTCACAGATGGGCGGACGTCACACAACGGAAGTGTGAAAGAGGCCTTATCCCACAACCCCAAACAATTGTTCAATACTTTTAACTCCCTCCTCCGCCCACCACTGCCCCCTCCTACCTCCCTTATCTCTGCTGAGGACTTTGCCACCCACTTCAAAAACAAGATAGACCAAACACGGCAAGTCTTTATTATTCAACCACCACAACCCCTTTGTATATCTGGCCAATGCCCAAACCCCATAACCTCCTTACCCAACATCACGGAAGGGGAGCTTGCTCATCTTCTCTCCAAATCACACCTCACCACTTGTGCACTCGACCCCATCCCACCCCACCTCCTCCCCAACCTCGCCACCACTCTTATCCCATCACTAACCCACCTCTTCAATCTATCACTAACTTCTGGTACCTTCCCTTCTGCTTTCAAACATTCCACAATCACGCCTATCCTCAAAAGCCAACCCTCGACCCAACCGCTATGTCCAGCTATCGCCCAATATCACTACTCCCACTAGCTTCCAAACTCCTGGAGCAGCACGTCCACGCTGAACTTTCCTCCCATCTCTTCATCTAACTTGCTCTTTGACAATCTACAATCTGGTTTCCGCCCCCATCATTCCACTGAAACAGCCCTGACCAAAATTACTAGCGACCTACTCACAGCTAAAGCTAACGGACAATACTCTATACTCCTCCTTCTTGACCTGTCCTCTGCTTTCGACACAGTTGACCACTGCCTTCTACTACAGATTCTCTCCTCCTTTGGCATCAAGGACCTTGCCCTATCCTGGATCTCCTCATACCTTTCCAACCGCACATTCAGCGTCTCCCACTCCCACACTACCTCCTCATCCCACCCTCTGTTGGAGTCCCCCAAGGCTCTGTTCTAGGACCCCTACTCTTCTCAATCTATACACTTGGCCTGGGGAAACTCATAAAGTCCCACGGATTCCAGTACCACCTTTATGCTGATGACACTCCGATCTACCTCTCTGGCCCGGACATCACCTCTCTGCTGTCCAGAATCCCTGAGTGTCTATCAGCCATATCCTCCTTCTTCTCCTCCCGCTTCCTCAAACTCAATGTGGACAAATCTGAACTGATCATCTTTCCCCCATCTCACAGATCTTCCTTACCTGACCTATCTATAACAATTGACAACACCACGCTTTCCCCCGTACCGGAGGTCCGCTGCCTCGGAGTAACCCTTGACTCTGCCCTGTCCTTCAAACCACACATTCAAGCTCTTTCTACCTCCTGTCGCCTCCAGCTCAAAAATATTTCCAGAATCCGTCCCTTCCTCAACCCTCAATCTACTAAAATGCTTGTGCATGCCCTCATCATCTCCCGCCTCGACTACTTCAACATCCTTTTCTCTGGCCTCCCTGCTAACACCCTCACACCTCTCCAGTCCATCCTTAACTCTGTTGCCCGACTAATTCATCTCTCTCCTCGCTACTTCTCCGCATCTCCCCTCTGCAAATCTCTTCACTGGCTCCCATTCCCTCAGCGAATCCAATTCAAATTACTAATACTGACCTACAAGGCCATCTATAACCTGTCTCCCCCATATGTCTCAACTAATCTCCCAATACCTTCCCTCACGTAATCTCCGGTCCTCCCAAGACCTCCTTCTCTCCTCCACACTTATTCGCTCCTCACCCAACCGCCTCCAAGACTTCTCCCGAATATCCCCCATCCTCTGGAATTCTTTTCCCCAACACGTCCGACTATCAACCACTCTCGGATCCTTCAGACGTAACCTGAAAACCCATCTCTTCAGGAAAGCCTACAGCCTGCAATGACCCCGCTGCCTCCTCACCACTACCGGAGATATCGCCTCAACCAACACCGGAACTGCTGCAATCCCCCAACCTGCTGACTCCGTCCCCCATCCTGTAGAATGTAAGTGTTATGTTCTGCTACAAACACTAAGGAAAGAAAGGGATATCTGTCCCTACAATAAAACTAAGCTCAATCCCTACGATGTAATGGGGAACCTGATCCTGCGATCAGACCTGCTAAAGTCCTCAGCTAGTCTGAATGAAGACCTATAGATGCGAGGAAGGGATCCCTACAAGCACTAGGGACTGGGAGAAAAGGTGGACACCTCCTAACAGAAGTTGTAGCAGTAAAAAGAAAAACAAAACAACATAGAACATAGAGGTCTGAAGACCAAACAAAACTATTTGAGTAAGGTAACAAAGCACCTGGCTAGCTTAAGAGTAGAAGTTACAATGAAGTCCAGCAAAGCCAGAAGGGCGGAGCAGGATTAAGTAGGCAAAAAAGGTCATGTGACCAGCAAGATAGAAAAAAACCTAACAAGAGAGTTCTAACAGTACCCCCCCTTCTAAGAGGATCCTCCGGATCCCCTAGGCCCAGGCTTACCCGGAAACCTCTTGTGAAACGCTCTGACAAGTCTGGACGCAGAAACATCATCCGCCCTCATCCATGAGTTATCCTCGGGTCCGAAACCCTTCCAAACAACGAGATACTGCAAACTCCCTCTATAATGTCTAGAATTTAGGATGCGGGAAATTTCATATTCCCCGTCCTCCACCACCGGGGAACAGAGGCAGAGGCGTCTCCATCCGACACATCAGCTCTTTTCAACAGAGAAACATGAAACACCGGATTAATCTTCCAGGAGGTAGGAACCTCCAACCTAACAGCAGATTGGTTAACAACCTGAAGCACCTTGAAGGGCCCTACAAACTTGGGACCCAATTTTTTAGAAGGAATCCTCAACCGCAGATTCTTAGAGGACAACCAAACCATGTCACCAATAGCAAACAAAACCTCTTGCCTTTTCCTATCAAAGTACCTTTTAGATTTTCTGTTAGCCTCTTGAAGATTACCACGCACATCTGTCCAAACTATCTCCAAATCACCGGAAAAATTCTCCTCTTCAGGCACAGCCGATACCAATTTGGAGAATGACCCAAACGACGGATGTCTCCCGGTACAACAAAAAAAAGGCGAACAACCAGCAGAAGAGGATGTATGGTTGTTAAGAGCAAATTCAGCAAGTGGCAGAAACTCTGACCACCCCTCTTGATTGTCTGCCACAAAACAATGCAAGAACTGCTCAACATCCTGGTTTTTCCTTTCTGTCTGGCCATTAGACTCAGGATGATATCCGGACGAAAATGACAAATGAACTCCCAACCTGTCACAAAAGGCGAGCCAAAAACGAGCCACGAACTGAGGTCCCCTATCAGAAACAATGTCAGTAGGAACGCCATGTAGTCTGACAATTTTCTTGACAAAGGCCTTAGCGAGAGTCTTAGCGCAGGGCAGTTTGATGAAAGGAACCAAGTGACACATCTTGCTAAAATGGTCCACGACCACCCAGATGACAGTGAAACCCTCAGAGGAGGGAAGGTCAGTAATAAAGTCCATAGCCAAATGTGTCCAAGGTGCACTAGGGATCTCCAGAGGGCAAAGCAACCCCGCAGCTGGAGTATGTGAAGACTTAGATCTAGCACACACAGTGCATTGACGCACCCACTTAATGACTTCCTTCTGCCATCCAGGCCACCAAAAACTGCGACCCACAAGTCTCTTGGTCTCAGAGATTCCAGGATGACCTGCCAACCGAGACTCATGACACTCAAACAAATCTCTCCGAAAGGTCCCAGGCACAAACAACCTCCCATGGGGAGTGTTAGATGGGGCATTCTCCTGTGCTTTAAGAATCTCATCTTCCAACACAGAGTCCAAAGCAGCAATCACAACCCCTTCTTGTAAAATGTTCTCCTCCTCCTCAGCACCAACCATGGGAGAAAAGCTGCGAGACAAAGCATCGGCTTTAACATTCTTAGTACCTGGGATGTAAGTAACGGAAAAATTAAACCGCGAGAAAAACAGTGCCCACCTAGCCTGACGGGCATTCAAGCGCATGGCAGCATCAAGATAGATCAGATTTTTATGATCAGTGAAAACCTGAACGGGAAATTCAGCACCTTCCAAGAAATGCCACCAGTGTTCAAATGCGAGTTTAATGGCCAACAATTCCCGATTACCAATATCATAATTCAGTTCAGTCTCAGAAAATTTTTTTGAAAAAAAGGCACAGGGATGTACTCCATCCGTGTTTTCCTGAGACAACACCGCGCCGACCCCCACAGAAGAAGCATCAACCTCAACCAAAAACGGTATAGTTACATCAGGCTGCATAAGGATGGGAGCAGAGCTGAACCTCTCCTTTAGAAACACAAAAGCTTCAATGGCCTCAGTAGTCCACTGAACCGCATCAGCACCTTTCCTGGTGAGATCGGTCATCATCTCTATGGCATCAGGCATCATGTATACCTCCTGAGGAACCGTTGTATTAACGGGGAAACGCGTCTGGGTCACCCAGCTCATGCTAAGTCCCAGCTTTATACCTCTCTATTATATTGCAGGCTATTATTTTGCCATATCTATGACAGTGATACATGATTGGTTTCTGTGTGGCACTAATTCTCCTGTACTGATACGGACTCTTTCTTATGAATATGTTATTGGAGAATATCCTTGTGCATAAATATAATTAGATCCATATGGGCTTATTGATACATGACATGGGTATTTGATTATCTATTTTTTCTGCTAGACACTGTATAGTTTCAAGACTCCCTTCATCTCTTACTACCATTTATTGTTTTCCCACCTTTAACCAAGGGATTAATAGGGGAGTTAGGAGAGCCTACGTTGAGTGGGGGCGCCAAATCGCAACTTTTAGGGTGCCAACCTCCACGGCAAGGTAGTCTGCAGATCAGGAATATATTAGGGTGTCTGTCAGAATAGTATTATCGGTATTAACGTTAGTTATACCTTCACTGGGTTTTGGTGTATTTTAAAGTATCTCAATAAAAATTACGTCTTTTAAAGGGAATACATGTACACATATATGAGATCGGTCAGTGGTTTGACAATAATAGAAACATTTTTAATGAATTTTCTATAATAATTGGCGAAACCCAAAAACCTCTGTAACGATTTCAAACCAATAGGCCTAGGCCATTCCTGCACAGCTTGAACTTTCACCGGGTTCATCTCAAAACTTTCGCTGGAGATAATGTAGCCCAAAAAACTAATTCTCTGTACAGCAAACTCACATTTCTCCAGCTTAGCAAACAGCGAATTGTCCATTAACAACTGTAATACTTCACGCACGCTCCGCCAATGAGACTCCAGATCCGGCGAATAAATCAAAATGTCATCCAAATACACAACCACATTTTTGCCGATCAAAGGTCTAAGGATGTCATTAATAAGATTCTGAAAAAATGCAGGAGCGTTGGTAAGGCCAAAAGGCATAACCAGATTCTCAAAATGACCCACAGGAGTTTTAAAAGCAGTCTTCCATTCGTCACCCTCCTTTATACGCAACAAATTGTATGCCCCCCGAAGATCAATTTTAGAGAACCACTTGGCCCCCGCTAACTGGTTAAACAAATCAGGAATCATTGGCAGTGGGTAAGGATTGCGTATAGTAATTTTATTAATCTCACGAAAGTCCAGACAAGGACGTAAGCCGCCGTCCTTTTTTTTATAAAAAAAAAAATCCAACAGCCACAGGAGACTTGGAGGGCCTAATGTGACCGGCGGCCAAGCTTGTCTGTATGTATTCCTCCAAAGCCTTTCTCTCAGGAATAGTCAAATTAAATAAACGACTTTTAGGAAGAGTCGCTCCAGGGACAAATTCAATAGTACAATCATAGTCTCTATTGGGAGGTAAAATCTGCGATTCCTTCTCAGAAAAAACTTTCCAAAAATCCTGAATAGGTACAGGTTACTCCCCCTTAACTACAGCAGCAATACACCCATTACAACACTTGTCATAACACTGAGAGCTCCAGGACTTAATTTCATTGGTAGACCAATCCAGAACAGGATTGTGCAATTTTAACCAGGGTAACCCCAAAATCACTGGAGAAGGCAAATTATTCAATACTACCAAATCCAAATTCTCTTGGTGAACACCATTAATAGTGAGGGGAAATTCACAGACCTTGTGGGTAACATTCTTCAAGGGAGAGCCATCAACAAAAACCACGGCAATAGGGGATGACAAAGGTTTGGGTTTTAATTTAAGTTTTTCCAAGAATTCCCCATCAATCACATTCAGAGTAGAACCACAATCGACAAATACCCGGAATTCCATTAATTCTTCCTGAGCAGCAGTAGTGGCAGAAAGAAATACACCCTTAGTGTTTAAACAGGCTATACGGGCGACACTGACCTCTTTTTTTTTTCTTTATTCATACTCAGCACACAGTTCTTAATGAAATGGTCAGATTTGCCGCAATAAAAACACAAACCCTCCGAAAACCTGTGGTCTTTTTCCTGAGAGCGGGGTGCCATCGCTCCAATCTCCATCGGCTCTCCAATGTCAGTACAAACCCTCTCAAGACTATGCGCTGACATGGCAGATTTACTCTCATTAACCCTTGCACGCAGTCTCCTATCCACCCGTATAGCTAATTGCATAGCCTCCTGCAAGTTACCAGGTATGGGATAAGCAATCAGCAAATCTTTAAAACCCTTTCACCCTAGTTCTGCAAGAAACTAACTTTTCAAAGCTGAATCGTTCCACTCCACCTGAGTAGACCACCGTCGGAAGTGTGTACAATATTTTTCCACATTACCAGATCCCTGCCTCAAAAGTCTCAATTCTGTCTCAGCTGATGAGACACGATCGGGATCATCATACAGCAACCCCAAAGCAGAAAAAAAACTATCCACTGATCTAAAGCATGGATCAGTAGGTTGCAGAGAAAAAGCCCATTCCTGAGGTTCATTGCGCAAAAGTGACATTATGAACCCTATGCGCTGCGATTCATCACCAGAGGATCTGGGTCTCAAACGAAAATACAACAAGCAAGCATTTTTAAAAGAAAAAAAATCTTATTGTTCACCAAAAAATAAATCAGACAAACGTACCTTTGGCTCCACGAAATGTGCTCCAGAACAGTTACTCACGTGTTGCTGGAGTTCGGTCACCTCCAGAGAGAGTCCCTGCAGGCGTTGAGCCAATTCCTGAACCGACACCATAATGGAAACTGGTAATCTTTCCTTAGAGATATTTTTGGGCTGGACTTACTGTTATGTTCTGCTACAAACACTAAGGAAAGAAAGGGATATCTGTCCCTACAATAAAACTAAGCTCAATCCCTACGATGTAACGAGGAACCTGATTGTAATGTATGTGGTACAGTTCATATAGCGTCTTGTGCTTGGGTGCGATGAAAATACTTGAGACACAGGTTGATAAAGAAAGTCTTGTATTGCTTCATACAAATTGGCAAAAATAAACACACAGGTTGCAAACACAGAAGCAGGAGACACAGCAGGCCAGAGTAATCTAAGCTCAGCAATAACTCTCCACAACAGATTCAGATCTTCTTCTCTGTTACCGCAAGTCCATGCAAACGTGAGGCTCTCAAGAGCAGAGTTCAGAGTCCACAAGTGCTTCAGAGTTCCTCAGTAGGAATGGCTGGAGTACAAGGTCCAAGGCTTCAGGAGTCAGAACACAGGTTCACTGCAGGCTAGATTCTGAAGCACTGATTGCTCAGCTGTGGCTGTTTAAGAAGCAAACGGAGAGAATCAGGGCGGGAACATGCAAGCTGGAAAACTCCATTTTGACTGAGGGCAAGATAGCTGCAGCAAAACAGAAAGCAAAATGGCCGACGAACAAACTGAGTTTCAGAAACAGATACACAGAACCTTACATTACTCCCCCTTAGGGACAACCTCCGGATGACCTCAGACCAGGCTTGTGTGGGTACCTCTGATGAAACTGACGGAGCAAGCGAGGAGCATTAACGTTATTGACTGGCTCCCATGAGTTGTCCTCCACTGGGTAGCCCTGCCATTTAATCAGATATTGTAACTGATTTCTATACAACCTGGAATCTAAAATCCTTTCCACCACAAATTCTTCCTGACCATCGACTAGCACTGGGTCAGGGCAAGGAGAAGAACGTCCAGGAAACATATTGGGTGTCGCAGCCTTTAGTAGGGATACATGAAAGACAGGGTGGATTCTCATAGTTCTGGGCAATTGAAGACGACAAGCAACGGCACTTATAATCTTACTGATTTTATAGGGTCCAATGTACTTATGTCCCAACTTAGACGATGGAATCCTTAACTTAAGATTTCTGGTTGACAGCCAGACCAGGTCTCCTACCTTAAAAGCTGGTGCAGGTTTACGAAATTTATCTGCTGCCTTCTTGTACCTTTCCTGAGCCGATTCCAGATTCTCCTTTAGAAGATCCATATTCTTCTGTAAAGTCGTGACTCTTTCAGCCACTGCTGGCAAAGGCGTCTCTATGGGAAATCGTGGTAGAATGTTAGGATGATAACCTAGATTAGAGTAAAAAGGAGACTGTTTAGTGGAGGCACTCTGAGAGTTGTTGTAAGAGAACTCAGCCAATGGAAGTAGATCCACCCAATCATCCTGTAGGTGGCAGATAAAGCAGCGGAGATACTGCTCCAGGGTTTGATTGGTTCGTTCGGTTTGTCCATTAGTCTGGGGATGAAAAGCAGAAGAAAGGTTTACTTTAATGTCCAATGCTGCACAGAAATTTTGCCAAAACCTAGAAGTGAATTGTACCCTCGATCCGAAATAACCTCATCCGGTACTCCATGTAAACGAAACACATCTTTAATCATCAAATCTGATGTCTGTTTTGCAGTGGGTAAGCCGACACAAGGGATAAAATGAGCTGCCTTTGTTAAACGGTCAACCACCACTAGAATAGTGTTCTTCCCTTGAGAGGTTGGTAATTCCACAATGAAGTCCATAGAAATGGATCCCCACGGGCGGGACGGGGTGGGAAGAGGCTGTAACAGACCAGTTGGTGAAGAGCGAGGTGTTTTGCATCTTGCACAAACCTCACACGAAGTGACATAGTCCAAAACATCCTTCCTACAAGTGGGCCACCAAAAGAAACGAGAAAGAAATTCCTGTGTCTTTAGAATTCCTCTATGCCCGGCTATTTTGGAATCGTGAATGAGTTGCAATACTCTCAATCTGACTGTTTCAGGTATATACAGACGTTGTCCCAGAATCCACACACCATTCTTAAAGACAAGACTTACGTCCCTTGGGGGTTGAGCCAAAAAAGAATCCGCATGGTATGCTTCCTTGATGTCTTTAATTAGGTCTTGATGATGAATCACTCCTAGGAATCTAGAGTCAGGAAGAATAGTCTTAGGAGGAGTAATTGGACGTGTCTCTGCTGAGTAAATCCTAGAGAGTGCATCAGCCTTTCCATTGCGCGATCCTGGTCTATAAGAAATAATAAAATTAAATTGGTTTAAGAAAAGATTCCAGCGAGCCTGGCGAGGAGTCAGGCACTTAGCCGACCTGATAAACTCAAGATTACGATGGTCTGTCAGAACGACTATTTGCTGTGCAGCTCCTTGAAGAAGGTGTCTCCATTCTTTGAAGGCGGCAATAATGGCCAACAACTCTCTATTGCCCACATCGTAGTTCTTCTCAGCCGAAGACAACTGCTGGGAAAAGAAGGCACAGGGATGCAAGACATTCTTCTCACCTGTTCTCTGAGAGAGTATAGCTCCCACGGCACAGTCTGAAGCATCCACCTCTATTATGAAGGCAAGCTCTGGGTTGGGATGTACTAGGATAGGTGCAGTGGTAAATTTATCTTTTAGACGGGAAAATGCTTCCTGGGCTTGGGGAGTCCAGGAGAACTTAGACTCTTTCCGGGTAAGTTGGGTGATAGGTGACACTACCTCAGAGAAATTTCTAATGAAACGTCTATAGAAGTTTGCAAACCCGATGAAGCGCTGTACCTCCTTCACATTTCTAGGACTTGGCCAATCATTGATGGCTTGGGTTTTACTTCCATCCATACTAATTCCTTGTGTAGACAGTACATACCCCAGAAATTGAATTTCGGTCTTATGGAATTCACACTTTTCAAGCTTGATGTAAAGATGATTTTGTCTTAGACGTTCCAAGACCATTCTCACATGTCCATGATGTTCCTCTGTGGAGTTAGAAAAAATTAAAATATCATCCAAATAAATTACCACGAATGTATCTAGGAGATCCCTGAAGATGTCATTCACCAAGTGTTGGAAAGTGGCTGGGGCGGTACTCAGACCAAAAGGCATAACCAGATATTCAAAGTGTCCATAGCGTGACCTGAATGCAGTCTTCCATTCATCCCCAGGTCTAATACGGACTAAGTTATAGGCCCCACGAAGATCTAGTTTAGAAAAAATTTTGGCATGTCGCACTCTCTCCAATAACTCAGGGATTAAAGGCAATGGATAACGGTTTCTAATAGTAACCTTATTGAGTTCCCTATAGTCTATGCATGGTCTCAGGGATCCATCTTTCTTCTTTACAAAGAATATGGGTGCCCCTGCAGGAGATGAAGAGGGGCGTATGAAGCCCTTGGCTAGATTTTCGTCTATGTACTCTTTTAAAGCCTTCAGCTCGGGCCCCGCCAGGGGGTAGATCTTACCAAAAGGTATCTCTGCTCCAGGCAATAATTCAATTGGACAATCATATGGACGGTGAGGAGGAAGCTGGTCAGCGTTCTTCTTGTCACATAAATCCACATAGTCCTGGTATACAGCTGGTAGTTCAGGGACTGACATGGTTCCTTTAGGAACAGAGCAAGCTGAAATTTTTGGACTCATCTGTTTCTCTGGAAAGTGTAATTCCTTGGTCTCCCAGTTAATGGTAGGATTCTGAGCCTGCAGCCATGGTAGCCCTAGAATAATGGGAAAGTGAGGAGAAGAGATAAGCATAAAGGACAGTTTCTCTTGATGATCTTTACCCATAAGAACCTTTAAAGGCTCTGTTTCCTGATCCACTGGTCCAGAGGTCAGCAGGGAGCCATCCACAGTTTCCATCTGTACTGGAGTAGCCTTCTTCACTGAACGTATTCCCTGTTTTAGAGCAAAGGAGACATCCATAAAATTTCCACTTGCACCTGAGTCGATCATAGCAGAGCTAGACACCCAGGCTGAGTCAACCCAGAGTTTGATGGAAAGAAAACAGTGAGAATTGTTTTTCTTACAACTCAGCTGGGACACCGCTGAGGAAACTTGAAAGATGGCAGCATTTACACAGTCAACGTCCTCAGAGGTAACGGAGTTTAAGTCCGAGAAATCAAGATCTGTTGCTGCAGCTCTCTCTGGAGCCTGAGGCTCGGACCTGACAGATCCCCTCTCGCAACACTCACAATGAATGAGTGCTGCAGTAGTCTTGCGAGAACGGCTGGGACAGTTAATAATAAAGTGCCCTGACTTACCACAATAAAAACATAGATTCTCCTTAAAACGATGTTCCTTGCGTGCATCACTAACCCGTCGTAGTAAAGAGTCTACCTGCATGGGTTCAGGTTCAGGTTCCCGTGTAATCCTATTCAAAGGTTCCTTAGCTGGAGAGGAAGGTAGGAAAAGGTTAGTACGATTGCTTTCGAACCATCTCTCTTGCCTGCGTTCAGTTAAACGAGTATCAATACGGATGCAGTAGTTAATAAAGTCACCTAACGCAGTGGGAGGGTCGGCACGAGCAAGTTCATCCTTAATCAGTGGGGATAACCCCTTTCGAAAAATAGATTTTTTGGCGGAATTGTCCCAGGTGGTATCAAGGGCCCATTTCCTGAAATCCAAGGCATATTCAGCTACCGAGTGCTTACCTTGGCGCAAAGCTAACATGGCTGCTTCAGCTGTTGCACCTCGATTGGGGTCATCAAACACCTGCCCCATGGCTGAAATAAAATCATCAAGGTGATTCAAACAATCATCCTCAGTCTCAATCAAAGGGTTTGCCCATATCAAAGCCTTGTTGGTAAGCAACATAATTATAGTAAGCACCTTAGATCGTTCAGTAGGAAATTGTGAAGCATGTGCAGAAAAAAAAAGATTGCATTGATTAACAAATCCCCTGAATTTTTCACGTTCACCACCAAAACGAAAAGGGGGCAACTTGGGAATCCCAGAACTCGGGGCCACGGCAGGAGCCTGGACTCGCCCCTCCAGAGCCTCAATCCTGGCTCGCAAATCCTGGGTAGTCTGTCCAACCACTTGCAAATTGTGATTATTTAGGTCCTGAAGATTTGTAAAACGGGTCTTTATATTCTGCAAATCTGCAAGGATATTATCAGTCACTCCGCAAAGTTCCTTTATGCGGGCCTCCATTTTCCAGATCTTTTAAGACAGGATACTGGAAGAAGAGGAGAGAAAAAAAAAAAAAAACAATAGTGTTCACCTGTGGCAACACTGAAGAAAGAAAAAACTTTAAGGGAACTGCTCACCTGGAATGGTTGTGAGAAGTCACAACCACTATCATCACAGAAAGCTTTCAACCAGACATCTGATATCCAGAGTTTCAGCAGACAAAAAGAGAAGAGAAAAAAAAAAAAACAATAGTGTTTACCTGTGATAACACTGCAGAAAAAAAAACTTAAGGGAATTGCTCACCTGGAATGGTTGTGAGAAGTCACAACCACTGTCATCACAGAAAGCACAACCGGACATCCGATATCCACAGTACAGCAGACAAGCCTTTCCAGACCCAGCAGACACTAACGTTTGGCTTCAGAATCTTGTAATGTATGTGGTACAGTTCATATAGCGTCTTGTGCTTGGGTGCGATGAAAATACTTGAGACACAGGTTGATAAAGAAAGTCTTGTATTGCTTCATACAAATTGGCAAAAATAAACACACAGGTTGCAAACACAGAAGCAGGAGACACAGCAGGCCAGAGTAATCTAAGCTCAGCAATAACTCTCCACAACAGATTCAGATCTTCTTCTCTGTTACCGCAAGTCCATGCAAACGTGAGGCTCTCAAGAGCAGAGTTCAGAGTCCACAAGTGCTTCAGAGTTCCTCAGTAGGAATGGCTGGAGTACAAGGTCCAAGGCTTCAGGAGTCAGAACACAGGTTCACTGCAGGCTAGATTCTGAAGCACTGATTGCTCAGCTGTGGCTGTTTAAGAAGCAAACGGAGAGAATCAGGGCGGGAACATGCAAGCTGGAAAACTCCATTTTGACTGAGGGCAAGATAGCTGCAGCAAAACAGAAAGCAAAATGGCCGACGAACAAACTGAGTTTCAGAAACAGATACACAGAACCTTACACTGATCCTGCGATCAGACCCGCTAAAGTCCTCAGCTAGTCTGAACGAAGACCTATAGATGCGAGGAAGGGATCCCTACAAGCACTAGGGACTGGGAGAAAAGGTGGACACCTCCTAACAGAAGTTGTAGCAGTAAAAAGAAAAACAAAACAACATAGAACATAGAGGTCTGAAGACCAAGCAAAACTATTTGAGTAAGGTAACAAAGCACCCGGCTAGCTTAAGAGTAGAAGTTACAATGAAGTCCAGCAAAGCCAGAAGGGCGGAGCAGGATTGAATAGGCAACAAAGGTCATGTGACCAGCAAACTGAAAAAACCTAACAGGAGAGTTCTAACAGTAAGCCCGAAAGGGCAGGGTCCTCTCCCCTCTGTACCAGTCTGTGATTGTTAGTTTGTTTACTGTAAGTGATATCTGTAATTTGTATGTAACCCCTTCTCATGTACAGCACCATGGAATCAATGGTGCTATATAAATAATAATAATAATAATTTCCCCTTGGCCCGTTTCGCTGCTGTGAGTGTCAAAGATAGCATCGCATTTGGCGCCGGCTCTCATTGCGCATGCGCCGGTTCCCAATCCGTATCATAGCTGTTCTCATCGTTTTCAATTGGTTCTGGGCATATTTTCAATCTCACTTACCTCTATATATGACGGTCTGTACACACAGGGAGTCACAGCCCCCCGAGGAAGCCCACGTGAAAAGCGCGTTGAGGCTGCTGCGCTGCACATTTACATACAGGTTACTATGGGTGAGATTTTCACTTTTTTTCTTTGTGACCATGTGGACTTTGTTTTTTCTAACATTACATCCATCTGGATGTGATTTACCCTGAAAGGTGGATTTACTATAGTTACTCTTACTATTTTTGGTATAATTACACATGATCATATAGGAATTTTTTGATCTTATAGGTGGCATTTTTCCTCTGGAAATAACTTTTTGACATTTATATATATTTTGCTAGTCATCAGGGGTATATGCCGTTATTTACCACCTTTTCTTATTTATGACATGTCTCAATTCCCATACCTGTTACTAGTTTATGTATGTGCAATTTTTTGACACCGTGTGCCATTGCCTTTTAAAATTCTTTTTTCATGTCTTTTTCATCTGTTTTTTTATACTGTATCAATTATCTTTGTACTATTATAAATAAATTATTGTCTTTTTATGATATTCTGGCTTTCATACTTCGAGTTTCTTATAGATATTTGGGAGTGCCTATTCGTTTATACATATATCTATTGGTCTTTTCACTGACATATGGTTATGAGATACTTTAGTGTCGCCATATGATGTTTGCGGTTTGGATGATATTGACATTACCTATTGTGAATGATGAATCCTTTGTTAACTACTATATGCTATATATACACACGTGTTATCAGTTATTGTACAGGAGGAGGTGAGCTATGATATAGAGCTGAGATGATAAGGTATTTTTTGGAGATTTTTGCGCAGATTTCCTTTCCAAAATCCTCCTCAAAAGGTTGCAAAAATGCTTTAGGAGGAAAACTCTTCCAAAACGCTTCAAATGGTTTTGGATTTATTTTAACATTGCTGCTAAGATCATGGGAGTTTAATCAGCAATGTCCAGTAATTTGTAGCAAGTCTCCAATCTGGTGTGACTAAATAATGTAACCCTGATTGTTTGGCCTTATTCACACTCTACCACAATCTGCTCCATCGGTTCCATTTCCAGCTCTGCTATACTTTACTGCTAAATCAAACCCAGCTTTGCTGCATTGGTTTCTCTCCAGTGTCCCAGCTTTGCTCTACCGTACTGCCACTGACAATTTAGCTGTTCTGCATTGGTTCCACTCCACTTCTACAACTCGGCTTTTCCAGTCATTGTTTTAGTAGATCTTCTACATCACCCTCCACTGCAACAACTTCCTTATTCCAATCACCATTGTTCCAGCACTACTACATCATGCAATGCTGCTACAACTCTGATACTCTTATCATTGTTGTTCTAGCTCTGCTACCGTAGCCTTCGCTGTTCCAGCTCAGAAACATCAGTCCCCACTGTTCCAGCTCAGCTACATCAGTCTTTGCTGTTTCAACTTCCCTACATTAGACGCCGCTGTTCCAATTCTGCTACATCACTCTCCGCTGTTTCCGCTGTTCCATCCCTGCCACATCAGTCTCCTTTGTGCAATCTCTGCCACATCAGTCTCTGCTGTTCTATTTCTGTCACATCAGTCTCCTCTGTTCTCTCTCTGCAACATCAGTCTCCTGTGCTCCATCTCTACCACATTAGTCTCCTGTGATCCATCTCTGCCTCATCAGTCTCCTCTGTGCTATCTCTGGCACATCAGTCTCCTCTGTTGCATCTCTGCGACATCAGTCTCCTCTGTTGCATCTCTGCCACATAAGTCTCTGCTTGTCAGTATTCCGGGTTTTCTAGGTAACTTTGTCAATGATTTTGCCCTTTGTTAAAATGGAGTTTGCTGTTTTCTGTGCCCTACTTCCTGTTCGTTTGTTTAAAACCCGGCTCAGGTGCTGGCTTCACTGCTGGAATATTCTGCTTCCGTTTCCCTGCAACCCAGCTGCTTTGTTCCTCACAGATCTTTTGTGTATTTACCAGGAAAGTGCATAACCTTATCTTCAGGTGTTTCTCAGCCACAGCAGTTTCTACCCATGGCTCTGGACATTCTCTGCATATGTAAGTTGCACATACTGTGTTATCACTAAACTGTTGACTTGGGAATTTAACCCTTGGTTCACTCCATCTGATAAGAACTGTGTTTCTGAACTGTTGCTGTTTAACCCTTCGTGCATTACCTCTGGTGATAGCTGTTGGAACTGTTACTGGAACCTTACTGACATATGAACTTGTTGTTGGACTTCACTGAATTAAGCCACAACTGAGATTAACTTGTTCCTGGACCTCCCTGTGTTTTCTGCATACCTGGATCTGACTCTTCACACACCAGCAGTGTGTAAATCCAGCCACGTTACCTGTGCATCAGACTTACCTAGTGGTCACATTTGTGTGAGGACTCCGTCGTAAGAACTTTACCACCCTCGCTATAGAGGTTCAAGGACTTATATATCCGGATTCATATAACTGGACTTGTGTATATATATATGGACTCATTGCATGTCACTACGGGTTGTTTGAATATTGTTTTTGGGTGTTTTGCTGTTTCACAAATACATTATTTGCATTCAAAGAAACCCGTCTCTGATTGTTCATTGCCCCACGCTATCAGAATCCTCGAGTTCCTACAATAGTATTACAGGATATTCCAGCCTAAAAAAGAGGATTCTGCTGGGGCAATGACGGAGACACGGGCAGACAAATTGTTCACCATAGTTAACTCCTTGCAGCAGGAGGTGGCGGCTGCACTCAATCAGATTAGAGACTTGGAGTCTCGGGTTAACCACAATGCACAGGGGTTTGGTCAGGCTCTCCAAGATCTACGTTCTAGGTTAGGAGTCCTGGAGGCCTTACCTACTGAGCCTACCTCATCCACCAGTATGCCCAAATTGCCTCCATTCCGTTTTAATGGTGACCGAAGTCAATTCCGTGGGTTTGTTAATCAATGTATATTATTTTTTGATGTACATGCCTCCTACTACCGGTCTGATAGATCTAAGGTTCTATGTATTATGTTGTTGACATCACGTGCACTGGCTTGGGCAAATCCTATGGTTGAAAGTCATGATACCCGTCTAAATAATTTGGACAATTTTCTGGCAGCCATGGCGCAAATGTTCGACGATCCCAACCGCCGTGCTACCGCTGAATCTGCCTTGCTTTCCTTACGCCAGGGGAAACGGTCAGTCATAGAATATGTTACTGAATTTAAAAGGTTAGTGGTGGACACCCAGTGGGAAAACAATGCTTTATTACCAATCTTTAGAAAAGGTTTGTCAAATGCAATCAAGGATGAGCTAGCTCGTTCAGAGTCTCCACAGGAGTTTGAATTGTTTATACAGCACTGTGTACGTATTGATATCCGTTTAACTGAACGCAGACAAGAAAAATGGGCCGCTGTAAATCGCATTACTAATTACTCTCTTCCGTCCAGGGAAACCACAGGCAAAAACCCGCGAGAGGCTGAGGAGGTGCCTATGCAGGTGGACTCACTGCAGAGACGTGAGAATAATGAACGCCGCGAACACCGTCTCCGTGAGCGCTTATGTTTCTATTGTGGTCAATCGGACCATTTCCTCATCAATTGTCCTAAATGTCCTAGGCGACCCAACAAGGTGTTGGCGGTAGTAGGGGATTATGATAACACAGACGCTGAGTCTGAAGTTTCGGAAACCAGTCTACATCTAGATGCGGTTTTTCCCCCAATACTGATGCCGACTTCCCCTAAAGATCAAGGGGAGAAATATTCACATTGTTCTCTTCCTATACAGATTCAGTGGGAGGAACAGTGGATATCAAGTTCTGCCATGATAGACTCTGGAGCAGGTGGGAATTTCATGGATTCTTCTTTTGCAGAGGAACATGGTATAAAGACACAACTAAGAGCTTCACCAATCACTATGGAAACGGTGGATGGTTCCCCATTAGTTTCTGGACCAGTAGATCGGGAGACAGTGCCTCTGGAGTGTAAGATGGAACCAGACCATCAAGAAACACTTTCATTCATGTTAATATCTTCTCCTCATTTTCCTGTAATTTTAGGAATTCCCTGGTTACGGTCACAAAATCCAATCATCAATTGGGAAACCAAGGAGATAACCTTTCTCCCGAAGTGCAGTTCTACCATCAGTCCAACTGTGGCGGCTCCAGTTACCCAGAACTTGGAAGAGGTGATACAGGTACCTACTCTCCCTCTGATTTATCAGGAATTCTCAGACATTTGTGATAAAAGGAAGGCAGATCAACTTCCCCCACATAGACCGTATGACTGCCCCATAGAATTGCTTCCTGGAGCAGCGATTCCTTTCGGCCATGTTTACCCGTTGGCGGCTCCGGAATTAAAATCTTTACGAGAGTATATAGATGAGAATTTAGCCAAGGGGTTTATCCGACCATCTTCTTCACCAGCGGGAGCTCCAATATTCTTTGTAAAGAAGAAGGATGGTACTCTAAGACCCTGCATTGACTACCGGGAGTTAAATAAGGTAACCATTCGTAACAGGTACCCGTTGCCCCTAATTCCAGAATTGTTGGAAAGAGTTCGCCAGGCCAAAGTATTTACCAAATTAGATCTTCGTGGGGCATATAATTTACTCCGTATACGGCCCGGAGACGAATGGAAGACAGCTTTTAGATGCCGGTATGGACATTTTGAATATTTGGTGATGCCATTCGGACTCTGTAACGCTCCTGCTGCTTTTCAACATTTAGCCAACGACATTTTCAGGGATTTATTGGACCAATATGTGGTAATTTACCTTGATGACATCTTAATCTTTTCTGACTCCTTACAGGAACATCAGGAACATGTCAAGACCGTACTTAGACGTTTGAGAGATAATCATTTGTACATCAAACTCGAAAAGTGTGAGTTCCATTGTTCTGAAATTCAATTTTTAGGCTATGTTATCTCGCCTCAGGGATTGAATATGGAGTCCAGCAAGATCCAGGCAATCTTGGACTGGCCGGTACCAGGAAACATTAAGGAGGTACAACGATTCATTGGCTTTGCTAACTTTTATAGACGGTTTATCCGAAATTTTTCAGAAATTGTCCGTCCCATCACTCTCCTCACCAAGAAGGGGAAGAAGTTTGAATGGTCTTCGCAAGCTCAGGAAGCCTTTGATCGCCTGAAGGGTTGTTTTACCACGGCTCCAATATTGATGCATCCGGATCCTGCACAGCCTTTTATCGTGGAGGTGGACGCGTCTGACTGTGCATTGGGAGCTATCCTCTCACAACGTACCGGAGACAAAGGTTTGCTGCACCCGTGTGCCTTCTTCTCTCGTAGGTTATCTTCTGCAGAACTGAACTATGATGTGGCAGATAAGGAACTTTTGGCAATTATTTCTGCCTTTAAGGAATGGAGACACCATTTGCAGGGGGCAACTCAGCAGGTAGTAGTACTCACGGATCATCGCAATTTGGAATTCCTTAAGTCTGCCAGGTGTCTTTCTCCTCGACAAGCTAGGTGGAGTTTGTTCTTGAACCAGTTTAATTTTATTATTTCGTACCGCCCAGGTTCACGTAATGGGAAAGCTGACGCATTATCCCGAATCCATACCGTGGATTCCGTGCCTGGGACCCCGTCGAAGACCATCTTGTCGGAGGCCAATTTCGTTGGAGTGCTCCGGAACCGGGACTTGTGGCAGGAGATCAAGCTGGCCTATGACGGTGACGTATTTCTTGCAGCTCCACCTGACAATGTGAATCTTGTCCTTCGGAATGGTGTGTGGCTTAGAGATCGATGTATTTATGTCCCAGAGGCTGTAAGACTTCGAGTTCTCAGATTGGTCCACGACTCTAAATTGGCTGGTCATAGGGGGGTACAGAAGACGCAGGAATTGTTAACTCGTTTTTTTTGGTGGCCTACCTGCTTGAAGGATGTGAATGACTATGTCCGCTCTTGTGAAGTTTGTGCCCGGTACAAGGTTCCTCGCGTTTCACCTACTGGTCTTCTTAAACCGCTACCTGTACCGTCTCGCCCTTGGGGGTCTATTTCGATGGACTTTATTGTGGAGTTACCCACCTCTGGTGGTAAAAATACTATTTTGGTGGTAGTAGATCGTTTAACGAAAGCTGCTCATTTCATTCCGTGTGCTGGTCTTCCCTCAGCTACAGAGACAGTAGATCTAGTTATCCAGAACATTTTCCGGCTGCATGGGGTACCAGATGACATCATTTCTGACCGGGGAATACAATTTACCTCTAGATTTTGGAAAGGATTTTGTTCTGCGCTCCACATTAATGTTTGCTTGTCTTCTGCATACCATCCTCAGACCAACGGGCAGACCGAACGGACAAATCAAACCTTGGAGCAATATCTACGCTGTTACGTCAGTCATTTGCAGGACGATTGGCTGAAGCTACTTCCTCTAGCGGAATTTTCGTACAACAACTCCCAAAGCAGTTCCACGAAGGTAACGCCTTTTTTTGCCAACCTGGGTTATCATCCAAGTATTTTGCCTAGGTCTCCGGTTACGATTTCGGTACCAGCGGTTGAAGACAGAGTGACGGCGTTGCAACGTAATCTTGAAGTTTTGAAGGACTCCCTGACCACAGCACAGGAGCGTTACAAGAAGTCGGCCGATAGATTCCGGAAACCAGCACCTATGTATAAGGTAGGAGACTCAGTTTGGTTGTCCACCAAGAATCTAAAATTGGGTGTTCCTTCGCAGAAACTGGGACAGAAATTCATCGGTCCATTCAAGATCACTGGGATTGTGAGCTCTGTTGCCTGTCGGTTGAAGCTACCACGGACTTTAAAGGTACACCCAGTATTTCATGTTTCCTTATTAAAACCAGTCTCTCCTAACACGTTTCAGGGACGTATCGTACCTCCCCCTCCACCAGTGTTGGTTGATGGCGAAGAACAATTCGTGGTACAGGATATTGTTAATTCGAGACTTCATAGAAACCGGCTTCAGTATCTAGTTAGATGGCAAGGTTACTCTCCTGAAAATGATTCTTGGGAACCAGTAAGTAACATCAATGCGCCTCTGAAGATTGCTCAGTTTCATCGGAGATACCCGGACAGGCCTGGTCCAGGACCGTCCGGAGGCCGTCTTTAGGGGGGGAGTAATGTCAGTATTCCGGGTTTTCTAGGTAACTTTGTCAATGATTTTGCCCTTTGTTAAAATGGAGTTTGCTGTTTTCTGTGCCCTACTTCCTGTTCGTTTGTTTAAAACCCGGCTCAGGTGCTGGCTTCACTGCTGGAATATTCTGCTTCCGTTTCCCTGCAACCCAGCTGCTTTGTTCCTCACAGATCTTTTGTGTATTTACCAGGAAAGTGCATAACCTTATCTTCAGGTGTTTCTCAGCCACAGCAGTTTCTACCCATGGCTCTGGACATTCTCTGCATATGTAAGTTGCACATACTGTGTTATCACTAAACTGTTGACTTGGGAATTTAACCCTTGGTTCACTCCATCTGATAAGAACTGTGTTTCTGAACTGTTGCTGTTTAACCCTTCGTGCATTACCTCTGGTGATAGCTGTTGGAACTGTTACTGGAACCTTACTGACATATGAACTTGTTGTTGGACTTCACTGAATTAAGCCACAACTGAGATTAACTTGTTCCTGGACCTCCCTGTGTTTTCTGCATACCTGGATCTGACTCTTCACACACCAGCAGTGTGTAAATCCAGCCACGTTACCTGTGCATCAGACTTACCTAGTGGTCACATTTGTGTGAGGACTCCGTCGTAAGAACTTTACCACCCTCGCTATAGAGGTTCAAGGACTTATATATCCGGATTCATATAACTGGACTTGTATATATATATGGACTCATTGCATGTCACTACGGGTTGTTTGAATATTGTTTTTGGGTGTTTTGCTGTTTCACAAATACATTATTTGCATTCAAAGAAACCCGTCTCTGATTGTTCATTGCCCCACGCTATCAGAATCCTCGAGTTCCTACAATAGTATTACACTGCTGTTCCATCTTTGCCACATCAGTTACCTCTGTTCCATCTTTGCCACATCAGTGTCCTCTGTTCCATCTCTGCCACATCAGTGTCCTCTGTTCCATCTCTGCCACATCAGTCTCCTCTCTTCCATCTCTGCCACATCAGTCTCCTCTGTGCTATCTCTGGCACATCAGTCTCCTCTGTTGCATCTCTGCGACATCAGTCTCCTCTGTGCCATCTCTGCCACATCAGTCTCTGCTGTTCCATCTTTGCTACATCAGTTACCTCTGTTCCATCTTTGCCACATCAGTGTCCTCTGTTCCATCTCTGCCACATCAGTCTCATCTGTTCCATCTCTGCCACATCAGTCTCCTCTGTTCCATCTCTGCCACATCAGTCTCCTCTGTTCCATCTCTGCCACATCAGTCTCCTCTGTGCCATCTCTGCCACATCAGTCTCTGTTGTTCTATCTATGCTACATCAGTCTCCTCTGTTCCATCTCTGCCACATCAGCTCTACTGTTCTATCTATGCTACCTTAATCTCCTCTATTCCAACTCTGCTACATTACTCTCCTCTGTGCCATCTTTGCTACATCAGTCTCCTCTGTCCAATCTGCCACATCAGTTTCCTCTGTCATTTCTTACACATCAGTCTCTGTTGTTACATTTCTGCCACATCAGTGTCCTCTGTTCCATCTCTGCCACATCAGTGTCCTCTGTCTCATCTCTGCCACATCAGTGTCCTCTGTTCCATCTCTGCCACATCTGTCTCCTGTTGCATCTCTGCCACATCAGTCTCCTCTGTGCCATCTCTGCCACATTAGTCTCCTCTTTGCCATCTCTGCCACAGCAGTCTCAGCTGTTCTATTTCTTCTACGTCAATCTCCTCTGTTCCATCTCTGCCACATCAGGCTCTGCTGTTTTATCCATGTTATATCAATCTCCTGTGTTCCATCTCCACTACATTAGTCTCATCTCTTCCAGCTCCGTTACATAAGGCTCTGCAGTTCCAGCTCTGTTACATCAGTCTCCACTGTTTCCTCTCTGGTACATCAGTCTCCAATTTGTGAGTGCCACTAAATCAGTCTCCACTGTTCCATGACTGCTATATCAGTCTCTACTGTTCCATCTGTGCTCTGTCAGTCTCTGCTATTCCATCTCTGCTGTTTCAGCTCTGCTCTATCAGTCTCTGTTGTTCCATCTCAGCTCTATCAGTCTCTGCTGTTCCATCTCTGCTCTATCAGTCTCTGCTGTTCCATCTCAGCTCTATCATTCTCTACTGTTACATCTCAGCTCTATCAGTCTCTGCTGTTCCACCTCAGCTCTATCAGTCTCTGTTGTTCCATCTCAGCTCTATCAGTCTCTACTGTTCCATCTCTGCTGTTTCAGCCCTGCTCTATCAGTCTCTGCTGTTCCATCTCTGCTCTGTCTCTGCTGTTCCATCTCTGCTTAATCAGTCTCTGCTGTTCCACCTCAGCTCCATCAGTCTCTACTGTTCCATCTCAGCTCTATCAGTCTCTACTGTTCCATCCCAGCTCCATCAGTCTCTGTTGTTCCATCTCAGCTCTATCAGTCTCTACTGTTCCATCTCAGCTCTATCAGTCTCTACTGTTCCATCTCAGCTCCATCAGTCTCTGCTGTTCCATCTCTGCTGTTTCAGCCCTGCTCTATCAGTCTCTACTGTTCCATCTCAGCTCTATCAGTCTCTGCTGTTCCATCTCTGCTCTATCAGTCTCTGCTGTTCCATCTCTGCTCTGTCTCTGCTGTTCCATCTCTGCTCTATCAGTCTCTGCTGTTCCATCTCAGCTCCATCAGTCTCGGCTGTTCCATCTCAGCTCTATCAGTCTCTACTGTTCCATCTCAGCTCTATCAGTCTCTACTGTTCCATCTCAGCTCTATCAGTCTCTACTGTTCCATCTCAGCTCTATCAGTCTCTACTTTCCATCTCAGCTCCATCAGTCTCTGCTGTTCCATCTCTGCTCTGTCTCTGCTGTTCCATCTCTGCTCTATCAGTCTCTGCTGTTCCATCTCAGCTCCATCAGTCTCGGCTGTTCCATCTCAGCTCTATCAGTCTCTACTGTTCCATCTCAGCTCTATCAGTCTCTACTTTCCATCTCAGCTCCATCAGTCTCTGCTGTTCCATCTCTGCTGTTTCAGCCCTGCTCTATAAGTCTGCTGTTCCATCTCTGCTCTATCAGTCTCTGCTATTCCACCTCTACTCTATAAGTCTCTGCTGTTCCATCTCAGCACTATCAGTCTCTGCTGTTCCATCTCAGCTCTATCAGTCTCTACTGTTCCATCTCAGCTCTATCAGTCTCTACTGTTCCATCTCAGCTCTATCAGTCTCTACTTTCCATCTCAGCCCCATCAGTCTCTGCTGTTCCATCTCTGCTCTGTCTCTGCTGTTCCATCTCTGCTCTATCAGTCTCTGCTGTTCCATCTCAGCTCCATCAGTCTCGGCTGTTCCATCTCAGCTCTATCAGTCTCTACTGTTCCATCCTCACAGCTCATTCCATCCAGCCCCTCATCTGCTGTTCCATCTCTGCTGTTTCAGCCCTGCTCTATAAGTCTGCTGTTCCATCTCTGCTCTATCAGTCTCTGCTATTCCACCTCTACTCTATAAGTCTCTGCTGTTCCATCTCAGCACTATCAGTCTCTGCTGTTCCATCTCAGCTCTATCAGTCTCTACTGTTCCATCTCAGCTCTATCAGTCTCTGCTGTTCCATCTCTGCTCTATCAGTCTCTGCTGTTCCATCTCTGCTCTATCAGTCTCTGCTGTTCCATCTCTGCTCTATCAGTCTCTGCTGTTCCATCTCTGCTCTATCAGTCTCTGCTGTTCCATCTCAGCTCCATCAGTCTCTACTGTTCCATCTCAGCTCCATCAGTCTCTGCTGTTCCATCTCAGCACTATCAGTCTCTGCTGTTCCATCTCAGCTCTATCAGTCTCTGCTGTTCCATCTCTGCTCTGTCTCTGCTGTTCCATCTCTGCTCTGTCTCTGCTGTTTCATCTCAGCTCTATCAGTCTCTGCTGTTTCATCTCAGCTCTATCAGTCTCTGCTGTTCCATCTCAGCTCTATCAGTCTCTGCTGTTCCATCTCAGCTCTATCAGTCTCTGCTGTTCCATCTCTGCTCTGTCTCTGCTGTTCCATCTCTGCTCTGTCTCTGCTGTTTCATCTCAGCTCTATCAGTCTCTGCTGTTCCATCTCAGCTCTATCAGTCTCTGCTGTTCCAGATCTCATGCACTAGTTTGGATTCTCTCCACTATTCTAGCTTGGCAACATCAGTCTCCATTAATCCAGCTTGTCCCTTCTCCCCGCCTTTATTGTCGTGCAAATAGAAAAATCTAAAAAAAAGAAATGGTATTGCCATGTACATAATTTTCCAAACTAATAAAATATAAAAAATATTTATTTTATACTGCAGAAAAAAAATCAAAATGGCTGACTAGTAAAACAAAGTTACTGAGTCAGAAAGTGAACATGAAAACAAAAAAACAATGGCAGAATTGATATTTTACATTTTTTTTCACCGTTTTTCAACGCAACGCCTAAGAAAAGAATCGATCATACGGCGACGGGAGAAAAAAAAAACAAAAAAAAACCTAGACACAAAAACAGAAAAATTGACCGTGTCGTTACGGGGTTAACAATGAGACACATTGGCTGCGAGGGATCCAATCGGTGACCAAGAAACGTTCCAGACAACGGTGGGTTCATGGTTTACGTGGGTAGGGCGTCTCCATAATGGATTCCGTCATATCTGACAGGAAAAATTGGGCGGCACCAATTGTAAACCATTGTTTTGTGTCAGGGATCGGGGGCACTACATGGGGCAAGAGTTCACGGTCACATAAAGGCGATTATAAGCTCAGAAGTCTCCCAGAGGGCAGTTTGCCCACATCCAAGATGGCGGCGGAGATCAACAAAAGCAGTTGTTGCTGCTGTTGACTGAGTAACCATAACCTCCTTTTTTTTCTCTCCTCCCTTTGCGTGACGTCAGTGAGTCGGCGTCGTAACTCCGCCTCCAAAAAAAGACGTAGCCAATGGGAATCCGACCGCTGCCCCCCATGACGTCGTCGTCCTGCCCCCCGCCTTTTTCTCCTCAGTTCATGTCGCGTACGGTCTAGAGACGACGGTGGCGGCGGAGGAGTGCGCGGAGCTCGATGGAGACCTGACTGAGGAGAGTTCCCCCGCCCGGAGCCGCCATTACTGATTCGTTAGGAACTTTATCTCTTTTATTTTCTCCCTTGTGTGAGGCTGTACTGGTGGAATCAAGATGTACGCCGGAGCCGGCCCTGGTGAGTGTGGCGTGAGGGGTTACGGGGTCTCCGCACTCAGCAGCAAGGGGTGGCTGCTCGGTTCCCGTTCTATCGCCCCCTCTCCTTCCGTTACCGGAGTCTTTCCGGCGCCATCTTGTATTATTTATTTATTCTTTACATCTTAACGGTCGCGGCGCGTAAAGTCCCGCTTGAGGAGATTTGGTCACGTGCCAGGCTTCTCGGGGCATTCTGGGTAAATCCGTCTTAAAGGGCCAGACGTGTGCTGCTTTTAGTCCACTTTTTTTTTTTATTCTCTTATATCCTCTTGGCTCTTGTGTAATGGAAAATTACAGGTCTTACTTTTTTTTTGCAGGTTGGGGGGGATTATTCCTTTTGTCATCGTTGCTCACATAATACTAGTACGGTTAATGGTTATGGTTATTTTGGGGTGTTTTCTACAATGAGTCCATGCTGGTAAAAATGTATTGTATCCGTGGAGGCTTGAGAAAAATCTGAGGTACTTTTGGAAAACTTGCTATGACAGGTTAGCACCGCTTTTTGCTTGGGGTAATGCAGTTTACTCCCTGTATTTGCTGGATCAGTCGGGCACCGTTGATCCGTCAGATTACTATTCGCTACAATACTAAAGCCAGCATAACCTGTAGCAAAACATACAGTTTAGATGACTGTCTATGTTGCCCGACTTTACCATACACAGGAGCCCTATGTGCCCCTGCTAGACATCAAAAGAATCGGCAGTCAGGAATCAGACCTCCTTCATCCTAATCAATCGAGTGGCCATGTACACATTACTGGCAGCCTAACACGCCATAGAGTTCAGTGGACATTAGTCTGGGTAAAGGGGCCTCAAAGAGGACAGTTCACCAGCTCATATGGGGCTGTTTTTTCCTCTTGTTTTATTGTCACTGCAACTTTTTTTTTTTTTTTTTTTTATCTGCCATATTGTCCCAGATATGTGGGCCTTTTTATTTAAGGTAAATTTTTATGGTCATTATAACGGGGTACATGGCTCAACGGTTATTACAGAAACACTCTGCGGAGGATCCTGAGAACCGTGACCCCTTGTAGAAAGCATAAAAAAAATTAGATGAGGCTCACTGGGTAATACAGTCTGAAGAAACTCCCCAGAGGATCATCCGAACACACTTATTTTGATAAAGATGAAAAAAATTAGCACAATTATAAATGTTCATGTCTATGGGACCGTATGTCCTATTTTTAAGAAATAATGGTCCCCGATTAATCAGTGATTAAAGTCCAATAGGAAAAAGGACTGCACCGCAAACCACCGCTAACCCTTCGTAGTGCAAAATGACACTGGTTGCCGCTGGCTAAACCTGTAAGTCTTCGGGTGCACACTATATGAAACAACACGGCAAGTCCAAAATGAAAAAGAAGAAAAAAACAGGTGGCACTCACCAGTATGTGGAAATTGCTTTTCTTTATTAATCCATATCAAGACATTTTGGCCGGGAGTGAGAGTGCAGGTGCTGACGACGGCCGTTTCGTGCGAGTGGTGCTTCTACGGGTCAAAATCAATAATCAAAGTAATTATGCCAGTGTTCTGGCGTAAATTGCTTTAAGGCACAACATTTTTGCTCACTTAAGTTGTATAACGATGTATTTATTTTTTTTTGGCGTATTTTTAATAGTTTCTACCAGCTCCACCTAAATGGGTGCACAGACCGGGGTCGGTCTGACACCACAGCTCGCCTAATTCAAGACATACGGTGGCGTCCCTTCCCTCAGAAATCCTACTCCAGTCAGGGACTGAAGTAAGATTTGTGGCGAGGGGGTGTACCACGCGTCAGATGCTCTTGATTTATTAAGAGGCAGATACTGTGTGCACTACTATTGGAGGTGCACAGGTAGGTTCCCACACCATAAATATATAGAAGAAAGACCTGGCACTCAACTTAATGCTGGTGAAGAATGGTTCATTTGTAGTACTAAGTAAACGTTTCGGTCGCGGAGACCTTCGTCAGTAACGTACTCAGTGGTTTCTAAAATGTGGTAGTTGAGGAATGAAGCGCAGGTGTCTGTGTCCTGACGTGGCATAAGCGGTGGATGCCGCCTCTGGACAGACACCTGCGCGTCATACAGCTATTGTCCACTCTAGTAAATAAGATTATCCATGTGACCGATGCGGCCATATAGTTCATTCCTCAACTACCACATTTTGGAAACCACTGAGTATGTTACTGGTGAAGGTCTCAGTGACCGAAACGTTTACATAGTACTACAAATAAACCATTCTTCACCAGCATTAAGTTGAGTGCCTGGTCTTTCTTCTATATCTTGATTCATTAAGAGGCACACATTTCTTAATCAGGATTACCAAACTCCAACATGTCCCCTTACCTGGACCAGCGAGAAAATCACCTGTATTGATGAATCGGGGCCAAAATAAAATAAGTTGGGAGTAAAATAAGAGGAAAAACTGAACACTTTTGACCTGGTGGCAGGTCCTTAAGGACAAAAGTGTCCAGTTATTGCTCGTATTTTTATTCCCACTACTTACCGAAGTATGCGTTTTGTTTTTTATAATCCGCCATACGGTCCCAGGGGTGTGACTTTATTTAGTGCTAATCTTCTTTTGTCTTTACTAAGGGGACATAGCTCACTATATAATAATGAAGAGCGTAATAAAAAAGCCCTCCCGTGAAGAGTTTTTATTGAAGAAAAATCTATGTAGTGTGTGTTAATGTACTCATCTACCGCCACCTTCTCTGTGATCCAGCACCGTTCTTCTTTTCTCAGTGACGTAACCAGTTTTCAGACTATCAGACTCGAGCACCTATGGAACCTCGTTCTGATGCTCCCTAGACTTGCATTACACTGTAAATGACTCTTTTGGGTCACGCGGAGCGCAGTGTGACATGGAGAGTCTGAACAGCAGTGCCCTCAGAAAAGAAGCAGAAACATGCTGGACACCAGAGAAGTCGGTGTAAGGGTCCCGTTACACATAACGACTCACCAGTGATCCCGACAACGATATGTACTTGTCAGGATCGCTGGTGTGTTGCTACATGATCGCTGCTGAGCTGCCAAACAGGCAGCGATCAGGACAGCGACTATGCCGGTAACATGCAACGCACATTGCTTAGTTGCCGGCAGTGTACCTTAGATACCAGCACGCTGGTTCAGGGAGCTGGTAACCAAGGTACACATCGGGTTTCTAGGCACCGCTCAGCGCTTAGAAACCTGCTGTGTACCTTGGTTACCAGCTCCCCTGCATCAGCGCGCTGGTATCTAATGTACACATCGGATTTCCATGCGCCGCCTGGCTGGCTACCAGCACCGGCTGGCTGATCGCTGGTCTCACGCCTGTCACACGCAGCGATGCGCGCTGGCCAGCGGGAGACCAGCGATCAAAAAAATGGTCCAGGACATTCAGCGACACCCAGCAGGGGGGGCTGATCGTCGCTGAGTGTCACACTAAGCGAGATCCCTGGCTAGGTCGCTGCTACGTCACAAAATCGGTGACGTTTCAGCGATCTCACTAGCGATCTCGCTTAGTGTGAAGGGGCCGTAATACACAGACACCGATTTAGGGAAAAAAAAAAATCTTCATGGGAGTGCTTCTTTAAAGACGTCCCCTGAGCTTTGGAGCCCTGTAAACCATAAAAATTAGCATTAAATAAAAAGCCCGGTCACCCACTGAAATGTAGTGTAAAGAGTATTTCCTGCTCATAAAATATGTGAGCCCTCGCGGGCAGGGTCCTCTCCTGTACTTGTGTGTCCCTTGTCTAGCACGTTTATTGTACCTGTCTATATTTTCCCTTTTCATATGTAAAGCGCCATGGAATAAATGGCGCTATATAAATGTGTAATAATAAATAATAATAAAGTATGATCACTTTGATTGGTAGGGGTCAATCTTTTGGACCACCATTGACCCTAGGAACAAAGGAATGTCCATGCTTCTACAGTCTGTCTGACTGTAATATATAATATAGCGTGGCACTACTGTGATGGTGCACAACTAGGTTCCCAAACCAAAGATAACTATAGACTGGAGTATTTACAGAGACCTTTGTGTGACTGCAGACTTGTGAATTCCACCAACGCAAGTACTGTGTGAGGATTCGCCGTTTCTGAAACAGCGGTAATGTTTGCGACATTCATAATCCTGGACTTTGGGAATTCGGGTTCTAGACATCACTGTGGAGGGGCAACAGTGAAGTAGATGCGGTGTTAAACCAGTGGTGTACCCGCTTCTTTACTTAGGTTTGTTGGGGCTCCTATGGTTCAAAACCCCTAGTTTCCTAGTGATTGTCTGTGTAAGGGGTTGTCCAGGATTACACAAAAATGTCTGGTTTCCTCCAAATATCTGACTGGTTTATGTGTGCAGGAGAGGCGAGAGGCTAGCACACGACTTCTAGTGGGTTTGATGGTGCTAGTGAACGGAACCAATGAGCCCGTAAACAGTAAAGTCTATAATCTCTGCACTCATACAAATAGAGGAGTTTGCTTCAAGTGAAAAATTTATTTAAAGATGATGGGTGAAGCGACAGGCAAGTTAGCCAGCAAAATGGCAGCGGCGCCTGAGCGGTAGCATCTATCTCTTAAGGGTATGCCACACTAAACAATATCGCTAACGGGATCGCTAAAAAACGTCACTATTTAGCGATCCCGTTAGCGATATTGTTCAGTGCGGCAGCTTCCAGCGACGAGCTTCCTGCTGTGATCTCGCTCGTCGCTGGAATCGTTCCGGACCCTATTTCATCGCTGGCGCTCCCGCTGGGTAAGTATTTAATCGCTGTGTGGCACCTTTTCTTAGCGATTTAGCGGTACTTTTGTACCGCTAAAGTCGTTAAGAAGATCGCTAACGGCGATAGCGTCGTTAACTATATCGCTAAATGTGGCCGCATTTAGCGATATAGAAACGATCCCGCTAGCGATCTCATTAGTATGCAACGCTAACGAGATCGCTAGCGGGATAGCTTAGTGTGGCAGTACCTTTACCTATAGATGCTAATTCGCCGGTGCCATTTTGCAGCACCCAAGTTATTTTTTTTTTTCTCCCTCCAGCAAAATGGCGGCCCATGTGCAGCAAGTGCTGATGGTCGGTGCCATTTTGTTGAAGAGGGGGGAGGGAATTGGGCTGCAGCAAAATGGTGACTGAACTTGCACAGTAGCATAGGTGATATTGCCCATGTGCCTGTGCCATTTTGTTGGAGGGAAGAAAGTGTTGCTGCAGCAAAATGCTGGTGCTTGCGCAGTAGCATCTACCAGTAAGAGATGCTACTGCGCAGCCGCCACCTCTGCCATTTTGCTTTATGTAATTTTTTTTTTTTAAGCCAACAATATGATGTGCATTATGTAAAATAGGAGGAAGGTCCCTGATTGATCAGTGACCTGTCATAAGCCCTTACTGATGAATATGTAAGCAGAGCACCACATAAAGCCCCCCTTCCCCCCCACAGGTCGCCCCTGAGAACCTCATTAACTGAAAACTGCAAACAGATTAAACAACCAAAATAAACTCTGGTATCATTTTAATCATAACAGCACTAACCTGACAGTGTCTGTAGTTTACTGAGTAAAGGGTATGCCACACTAAACAATATCGCTAACGGGATCGCTAAAAAACGTCACTATTTAGCGATCCCGTTAGCGATATTGTTCAGTGCGGCAGCTTCCAGCGACGAGCTTCCTGCTGTGATCTCGCTCGTCGCTGGAATCGCTCCGGACCCTATTTCATCGCTGGCGCTCCCGCTGGGTAAGTATCTAATCGCTGTGTGGCACCTTTTCTTAGCGATTTAGCGGTACTTTTGTACCGCTAAAGTCGTTAAGAAGATCGCTAACGGCGATAGCGTCGTTAACTATATCGCTAAATGTGGCCGCATTTAGCGATATAGAAACGATCCCGCTAGCGATCTCATTAGTATGCAACGCTAACGAGATCGCTAGCGGGATAGCTTAGTGTGGCAGTACCTTAAAATACTGCTGACAGGCTCACTTTAAAGGGAGTCTGTCACCCCATTTTTGGACTATGAGATGCGACCACCGCCATCAGGGGCTTATCTACAGCATTCTGTAATGCTGTAGATAAGCCCCCCCCCCCCCCCCCCCGGTGTCACCTGAAAGAAGAAAAGAGTTAGATTATACTCACCCAGGGGCGGTCCGCTGTCTGGTCCAGCGCCTCCCATCTTCTAGCGAAGCCGGCCTTTTCTTTGCGTCCCATCGCGGCTCCTGCGCAGGCGCACTGATCTGCCCTGGTGAGACATGTGACTGCACGTACGGCTGTACGCGACGGGATGCGCCCGTACGCTGTACGTGACTGCAGGCTTTAGTCCTTAGCCTGCACAACTCTTTTATTTGTAAACTACCTGAAGAGCCCGGCGCTGCCCGGGCATAGTACCTAACTACGATTAGTTATAACAAATTGTAATGATTATATCTATATACAAGTATTCAGCTTTCTCCCCATTATGTAGATAGGGCCAAAATAGTTTGGCGATTTGGAACGTGCGGGGGTTAAAATTTCCATTCAACACATAGCCTATGATGCTCCTGGGGTTGAGATGTGCGGGCATGCAAAATTTCATGCCCGTAAGTACAACGGTGCAGATTCCTATCCCGGGCCAAAATTATTTGCCGATTTGGAATGCGCGGGGTTAAAATTTCGACTAAAAACCTAGCCTATGACGCTCCCGGGGTCGAGACGTGCGGGTGTGCAAAATTTCATGCCCGTAAATGCAGATTCCTATGCCGGACATACACACAAGCATTCAGCTTTCTCCCCATTATGTAGATAGGGCCAAAATTGTTTGGCGATTTGGAACGTGCGGGGGTTAAAATTTCCATTCAACACATAGCCTATGATGCTCCTGGGGTTGAGATGTGCGGGCATGCAAAATTTCATGCCCGTAAGTACAACGGTGCAGATTCCTATCCCGGGCCAAAATTATTTGCCGATTTGGAATGCGCGGGGTTAAAATTTCTACTCAAAACCTAGCCTATGACGCTCCCGGGGTCGAGACGTGCGGGTGTGCAAAATTTCATGCCCGTAAATGCAGATTCCTATGCCGGACATACACACAAGCATTCAGCTTTCTCCCCATTATGTAGATAGGGCCAAAATTGTTTGGCGATTTGGAACGCGCGGGGTTAAAATTTCGATTCAAAACATAGCCTAGGACTCTTTCGGGGTCGAGACGTGCGGGCGTGCAAAATTTCATGCCCGTAAGTGCGACGGTGCGGATTCCAATCCCGGACAAACATACCCACATACATACACACATACATACATTCAGCTTTATATATTAGATATGCAACATATCATTTTTGGCAGATGTGTTGTTACAGATGTACATGTCCAGTATTTTCATGGGAATGCAATCCTAGAACAGCATTTGATGGATGCATGTTGGAAATATGCAGTTTGCGGCAGAAAAAAAAATCTTCAAATTCTCAGAGGTGTTTATATGTCCATGTAATAGCACTGGCTCCGGACTCTTCTTTATACAAACAGAATATTCCATCATACAAGTGTCAATGAGGCCTCACAGGGATGTTTAACCCCTCTCTGACATTAGACGTACTATCCCGTCCATAAAACCCGTGCCATTCTGCCCATGGACGGGATAGTACGTCATAGGCGATCAGCTGTGCTCCTGAGGGGAGCGCAGCTAATCGCTGCCGGGTGTCAGCTGATTATCACAGCTGACACCCGTGACTGTGTGTCAGGAGCGGTCACGGACCGCTCCCGGCACATTAACCCCTAGCACACCGCGATCAAACATGATCGTGGTGTACTGGGGGCACAGGGAAGCATCGCGCAGGGAGTGGGCTCCCTGCGCGCCCCCCTGAGACCCTCAGACCAGCGCGATGTGATCGCGCTGTTCTGAGGGCTTCCTCCCTCCCAAGACCCGGATCCAAGATGGCGCCGGGGTCCTGGAGGGAGGCGGCTTCCTCAGTGCCTGCTGAGAGCAGGCACTGAGAAGCCTGCTGCACTGCCTGAGCGATCGCTGGTGTGACAGTGTGCTGTGCACACTGTCACACCAGCGATTTGATAAAATACAGTGATGTCCCACCCTGGGACAAAGTAAAAAAGTTAAAAAAATAAAAATAACCATGTTATAAAAAAAAATCCAAAATAAATAAAAAAAAAAAAAATATTCCCCAATAAATTCATTTCTTCCTGTAAATAAAAAAACAAAACAATAAAAGTACACATTTGGTATCGCCGCGTCCGTAACGACCCCCCCCTATAAAACTGTCCCACTAGTTAACCCCTTTAGTGAACCCCTTAAAAAAAAAAAAAACGAAGCAAAAAATCAATGCTTTATCATCATACCGCCGAACAAAAAGTGGAATAACGCGCGATCAAAAAGACCGATATAAATAAACATGGTACCGCTGAAAACGTCATCTTGTCCCGCAAAAAACGAGCCGCCATACAGCATCATCAGCGAAAAAATAAAAAAGTTATAGCTCGCAGAATAAAGCGATGCAAAAATAATTATTTTTTATATAAAATTGTTTTTATTCTATAAAAGCGCCAAAACATAAAAAAATGATATAAATGAGGAATCGCCATAATCGTACTGACCCGAAGAATAAAACTGCTTTATCAATTTTACCACACGCGGAACAATAAAAACGCCTCCCCCAAAAGAAATTCATGAATTGCTGATTTTTGTTCATTCTAACCTCCCAAAAATCAAAATAAAAAGCGATCAAAAAATGTCACCTGCTCAAAAATGGTACAAATAAAAACGTCAACTCGTACCGCAAAAAATAAGACCTCACATGACTCTGTGGGCCAAAATATGCAAAAATTATAGCTCTCAAAATGTGGCGATGCAAAAAACTATTTTTGCAATAAAAAGCGTCTTTTAGCGTGACAGCTGCCAATCATAAAAACCCGCTATAAATAGTAAATCAAACCCCCTTTATCACCCCCTTAGTTAGGGAAAAAATAATAAAATTAAAAAAATGTATTTATTTCCATTTTCCCATTAGGGTTAGGGTTGCGGCTAAAGTTAGGGTTAGGGTTGGCGCTAAAGTTAGGATTAGGGTTAGGGTTGGGATTAGGGGTGTGTTAGGGTTAGGTTTGTGGTTAGGGTTGGGACTAGGGTTAGGGGTGTGTTGGGGTTAGGGTTGGAGTTAGAATTGGGGGGTTTCCGCTGTTTAGGCACATCAGGGGCTCTCCAAATGTGACATGGCGTCTGATCTCAATTCCAGCCAATTCTGCGTTGAAAAAGTCAAACGGTGCTCCTTCACTTCTGAGCTCTGCCATGCGTCCAAACAGTAGTTTATCCCCACATATGGGGTATCGGCATACTCTGGACCCCAAGAGTTATTGTGCAATTTGTCCTATTTCTTCTGTTACCCTTGGGAAAATAAAAAACTGGGGGCGAAAATATCATTTTTGTACAAAACAAAATATTTTTTTGTTTTTACGGCTGTACATTATAAACTTCTGTGAAGCACTTGGGGCTTCATAGCGCTCACCACACACCTAGATAAGTTCCTTGTGGGGTCTATTTTCCAAAATGGGGTCACTTGTGGGGAGTTTCCACTGTTTAGGCGCATCAGGGGCTCTCCAAATGCGACATGACGCACCCAGACCATTCCATCAAAGTCTGCAATCCAAAACGTCACTACTTCCCTTCCGAGCCCTGACGTGCGCCCATACAGTAGTTTTCTCCCACATATTGGGTATCAGCGTACTCAGGACAAATTGGACAACAACTTTTGGGGTCCAATTTCTCCTGTTACCCTTGTGAAAATAAAATATTGGGGGCGAAAAAATAATTTTTGTAAAAAAAAAAAAAAAAAAAAAAAAAAAAAGATTTTTTATTTTTACGGCTGTACGTTATAAACTTTAGTGAAACACCTGGGGGTTCAAAGTTCTCACCACACATCTAGATAAGTTCCTTGAGGGGTCTAGTTTCCAAAATGGTGTCATTTATGGGGGTTTCCACTGTTTAGGCAGATCAGGAGCTCTCCAAACACGACATGACGTCCAGCCAATTCTGCGTTGAAAAAGTCAGACGGCGCTCCTTCCCTTCCAAACTCTGCCATGCACCCAAACAGTGGTTTACCCCCACATATGGGGTATCAGCGCACTCAGGACAAATTGCACAATAACTTTTGGAGTCTTGTTACCCTTGGAAAAATAAAAGTTGGGGTGAAAAGATCATTTTTGTGGAAAAAATATGATTTTTAAATTTTACGGCTCTACGTTATAAACTTGTGTGAAGCACTTGGGGTTCAAATTGCTCATCAAAAATCTAGATAAGTTCCTTAGGGGGTCTAGTTTCCCAAATGGGGTCATTTGTGGGGGGTTTCCACTGTTTAGGCACATCAGGGGCTCTCCAAATGCAACATGGCATCCAAACTCAATTCCAGCCAATTTTGGTTGGGAAAAAGTCAAATGGTGCTCCTTCCATTCCGAGCTCTGCCGTGCGCCCAAACAGTGGTTCCCCCCCACATATGGGGTATCAGCGTACTCAGGACAAATTGTACAACAACTTATGTGGTCCAATTTCTCCTGTTACCCTTGGGAAAAAAAAAATAGTGACTAAAAGATGATTTTTGTGGGAAAAAAATGGGATTTTTTATTTTCATGCCAGCATTATATAACTTGTGTGAAGCACTTGGGGGTTCAAAGTGCTCACCAAAGATCTAGATAAGTTCCTTAGGGGTCTAGTTTCCAAAATGGGGTCACTTGTGGGGGGTTTCCACTGTTTAGGCTCATCTGGGGCACTGCAAACGGAACATGACCCCCATTAACGTCTGCATTCCAAAACGTTACTACTTCCTTTCCAAGCCCTGCCGTGCGCCCAAACAGTTCCCCCCCCCACATATGGGGTATCGGCGTACTCAGGACAAATTGGACAACAACTTTTGGGGTCCAATTTCCTTGGGAAAATTCAAAAATTTGGGACTAAAAAATCATTTTTGTGGAAAATTGATTTTTTTTTTTTCACACCCAGGCTTTATAAACTTTTGTGAAACACTTGAGGGTTCAAAGTGCTCACAACAGATCTAGATAAGTACCTTAGGGGGTCTAGTTTCCAAAATGGTGTCACTTGTGGGGGGTTTCCACTGTTTAGGCGCATCAGGGGCTCTCCAAACGCGACATGGCATCCAATCTAAATTCCAGCCAATTTTAGTTTGAAAAGTCAAACGTCGCTCCTTCCCTTACGAGCTCTGCCGTGTGCCCAAACAGTGGTTTTCCCCCACATATGGGGTATTGGCGTACTCAGGAGAAATTGCATAACAACCTTATCTGTCCATTTTCTCCTTTTACCCTTGTGAAAATAAAAAAAAAAAGTTTGTAAAAGATAATTTTTGTGGCTAAAAAGTAAAATATTCATTTTTTCCTTCCACGTTGCTTTAGTTCCTGTGAAGCACCTGAAGGGTTAATAATCTTCTTGAATGTGGTTTTGAGTACCTTGAGGGGTGCAGTTTTTAGAATGGTGTCACTTTTGGGTATTTTCTGCCATATAGACCCCTCAAAGTGACTTCAAATGTGAGGTGGTCCCTAAAAAAAATGGCTTTGTAAATTTTGTTGTAAAAATGAGAAATCGCTGGTCAACTTTTAACCCTTATAACTTCCTAACAAAAAAAAATTTTGGTTCCAAAATTGTGCTGATGTAAAGTAGACATGTGGGAAATGTTATTTCTTAACTATTTTTTGTGATATATTTCTCTGTTTTAAGGGAATAAAAATTCAAAGTTTGAAAATTGCAAAATTTTAAAAATTTTCGCCATATTTGCGTTTTTTTCAAAAATAAACGCAAGTTATATCGAAGAAATTTTACCACTAACATGAAGTACAATATGTCACGAGAAAACAGTCTCAGAATCGCGAAGATCCGTTGAAGCGTTCCAGAGTTATAACCTCATAAAGAGACAGTGGTCAGAATTGTAAAAATTGGCCCGGTCATTAACGTGCAAACCACCCTTGGGGGTGAAGGGGTTAAAGGGAATCTGTAATTAGATTTTTGCTACCCTGTCTGTGAGCATCAAAATGTAGGGGAAAAAAAACCCAGATTCCAAAAAATGTTTCCCTAAGGGTATGTTTCCACGGTCAGGAAATGCTGCATGTTTGACTTTGTGTGCAGCTGCAGCGTCCAGATGTTACAGCATACTGGAGGGGATTTCATGAAATCCCGTCTCCACTATGCGTTAAAAGACTCAGGCGTCAGACCTGCGTAAACGGACATGCGGTGCGTCTTTTCAGATCGCAGCATGTCTATTTTATGGCGACGCTCCTTTTCCGCAAGGTAAATAACTAAGTCCTATGTTGGGGTGCTGTGATTCCGGATGTGTTCAATGAACACATCCGGATTCACTGCACGTTCAGAAGGGGCGGGGCTTGTGGCGGAGCTGGGTTTCTGTTCCGTCAAAAACGCCAGCATTCCGGAACGTGGAACCATACCCTTATTGGGCTGCTTGCTTTAGTTTTGATTAAAATCTGTTTTATCTGGTGCATTTCTGGCAGTGCTCTGAATGCTGAACTCTGAACAACACCGCCCTAATCACTTGATTAACAGCCATTTTTGAACACCGCATAGACAGAAAGCTGGAACTCACTGGTTGGGGGTGTTGGGTATACTGAGCTCATGAATAAGGAGGACTTAAGGGCCCGTCTCACATAGCGATATCGCTACCGAGATCGGTGCTGAGTCACTAGTTTCGTGACGCAGCACCGAGCTCACTAGCGATATCGCTGTGTGTGACATTCAGCGACGATCAGCCCCCCTGCTGGGTATCGCTGATCGTCGCTGAAATGTCAGGACATTTTTTGATCGCTGGTCTCCCGCTGACAGGCACGCATCGCTGCGTGTGACAGGCGGGAGACCAGCGATTCGCTGGTAACCAAGGTACACAGCGGGTTTCCAGGCGCGGGGCTGTGCCTAGAAACCCGCTGTGTACCTTGGATACCAGCGCCCTGATGCAGGGAGCTGGTATCTAAGGTACACAACGGGTTTCCAGGCACCGCGCAGCGCTTGGAAACCCGCTGTGTACCTTGGATACCAGCTCCCTGCATCAGCGCGCTGGTATCCAACGTACACTGCGGGTAACTAAGCGATGTTACCCGCAGTGTCGCTGTCCCAGATCGCTGCCTGTTTGGCAGCGATCATGTAGCGATACACCAGCGATCCTGACAAGTGCATATCGTTGTCGGGATCGCTGGTGTATCGTTATGTGAGACCCAGCCTTTACAGTAGTTTTCTAGTGATAAAAGCATGGTTTTATCAGCAGGTGATCATCAACACTACAGCAAGCAGGGCATTAAAATAATTCTGAAGGATGCTGAACTCTCCCAACATTCCCTTCTTGTTTAGTGTCTCCACTGGAGTGTTTTCTGGTGTCCTACTTGTGCTATTATGCCAGGCACTGGAAGTTAATCCGATGTTTGAGAGCTTAGGGTATGTGCACACGTTGCAGATTCTGCTTCGTTGTACAGTACCATTCTAATCTATGTAAAAAAACAAAAACATAACGCTGTGCACATGCTGCGGATTTTTCCGCGCAGATTTGAATCCGCAGCATGTCAATTTTTTTGTGCGGAATCCGCAGCGGTTTTAAACCTGCTCCATTATAGAAATCCTCAGGTGTAAAACCGCAGGTGAAATCCGCACAAAATTTGCACTAAATCTGCAGGTAAAACGCCTGAGCAGCTCAGCAGCGATCATGTAGTGACACACCTGTGATCCTGATCGTTGTCGGGATCGCTGGTGTGATGGGGCCCTTAAAGACAAAGGGAAGTTGAATTTGCCTCGCATTGTTTGCTTTCACACATACACTGATTTAATTATCACTAATTTAATTAAGCTATGCTAATGTTTGGAGTCCAGAGAAACAAAAGGTTGGCAAGTTACATTACAATAAGAAAACTAATTTGTAAACCTGCCTGAGGAAGCAGCCCCTGTGGGCTGAAAGCTTACAAATGTGTGTGTTTCTGGTTAGCCGATAAAGGTATCACTCTGGGAATACTTTTGTCATTTTTTGGGCATAACATTCATGCTCATATGATGATACCAAGACATTATGGTTTATACTTGGGGAAAACTACAAAAATGGGTTTCACATCCTGCTGTATCTGCGTTTTTTTTCACCAAAAATGCTGCAAAATCTGATAGCATTTTTAGTGCATATTTGCACTTCTTGCTCTTTGTGGGTGCAAAAAACTCAGAATGAATTGAAATTCTGCAGTTTTCCAATTCAGTGAGGGAAAAAAAACAAGCAATGTGCATGAGATTTGTGAAATCTTCTAGCTTTTGTTGGTGTTTTAAAGAGCAGCTTATATTTTGCTTGACGCATTGCAAAAAAGGCAAGGTGTGAACAATAGCCTTGACAGGTTTCAGTATTGTATTTGGCTTTTACATGTAAATGGAATGTGGGAGCATATCCTTGTCCCCAGTGCACATCTGGTCATTTCCAGTCACATGTTGCCCCTATGGCTTTTACTTTACAATGTCTTTGAGCAGACTACTTTGGAATATCTAAACTGTGGTTGAGCTCCAAGTTTTCATATGTAGATCCTTTCAGGTATAGCTGATAATGGGAAACAATGGCTTGCATTCAGCGGTACATCACTTTGAAGATAACATTGAGTTCTCCAAGCAATGTTTTAGTAGGTAGAACTGGACAGCTTTTCTTCACTGGGAATAGAAAAGTTTAACTGTTGGAAATTCAGTATGCCCATGCTTCCCCCGCCCCTCCCTTACTGTGGAAAATCAAGTGTATATACTGTAAGATATCCTGCTTGTTTAAGCTGTATAGGTTTGGTTCACATTAATGTGTATGGGGCTGCTTTTAGTTTCTTCAGCATTGCAATGATTTTCATTATGTAGTTTCATTACCAGTGGCGGCTGTGTTTTTCAATTATGTTTATATTGTCATTTTTCAACTAATGCAGCAGTTCTCTGATGCCATTGGATGCAGTGTTTCAACAGTGGACGTGATGGTTGCCATATCAATAGCTTAAAACACACACGTCACCTTTTGTATCTATATTTGATTTTTGGCTCCATATTAATAGTTTGCCTTTGCATCATCACATGTCTAGTACTTTGGTTCCTTGGAGGAGATGCCCTCTCTGTGTACAGAAGTGTGAGGAGGAAGCGCCACAACTGTTCGGCCAAATTAATCCTGTTTTCCAGTGGCATAAACCACCCTGTCTAAGGTGTGAGTGCTGAACAAAAGCGCCATAATGGACACTCCTCTGTCCATCTTACTGTTCCTTATCTTGATGAATGCACCATAGTTGCACCGAGTGTGTATTGTGGGATATTTCTAGTCCCTGTAGGTTGGTCCTTCAGATTGGCGCTGGTATCTCAGGATTACTCCTTAAATAGCTAAGAACAGCACATCTACCTCACAGGCCGGTCAGGCCATAGACTTTCCATTTGTAGCTATAATGGCTTTTGTTCTTTTTTTGAAGACTTACCACTAGAATAGAGGGCCAGGCTTGCAGCCTTCATTCTAGTAAATGAATATCAAAGGTGTACGGAAAAGATGACTGGCTGTACAGACCTTAACCTCATCTAAAGCCCCCGTCTCACACAGCGATCTCGCTTGCGAGATCGCTGCTGAGTCACTAGTTTTGTGACGCAGCAGCGAGCTCACCAGCGATATCGCTGTGTGTGACATTCCGCGACGATCAGCCCCCCTGCCGGGTATCGCTGATCGATGCTGAAATGTCAGGACATTTTTTTTGATCGCTGGTCTCCCGCTGACAGGCACGCATCGCTGCGTGTGACAGGCGGGAGACAAGCGATCCGCTGGTAACCAAGGTACACACCGGGTTTCCAGGTGCGGGGCTGTGCCTAGAAACCTGCTGTGTACCTTGGATACCAGCTCCCTGAAGCAGGGAGCTGGTAACCAAGGTACACAGCGGGTTTCCAGGCACCGCGCAGCGCCTGGAAACCCGATGTGTACCTTGGTTACCAGCTCCCTGCATCAGGGCTCTGGTATCCAAGGTACACTGCGGGTAACTAAGCGATGTTACCCGCAGTGTCGCTTGTACTGATAGCTGCCTGTTTGGCAGCTCAGCAGCGATAATGTAGCGATACACCAGCGATCCTGATCGTTGTCGGGATCGCTGGTGTATCGCTATGTGAGACCCAGCCTTAAGGCTAGTTTCACATTAACGTTGCACCGACCTGCATCCGTCAGCGCACGGCCGCTGCTAAGCTCCGCCCCGGCCGTGCCTCCTCCCGATCGCACCGCCTATGGGCGCATGACGCTGCATGTGACCTGCGTACCCTATCTTTGGCATTGGGTACGCAGGCCGTGCGCAGGTATGCGTTTGCCGGTGCATGTCTCGTTTTGACGGTGCGCCGAGCTTACCAAAATGCAACACTGTGCGTTGGGCGCAGGTCGGCGCACCGTCAAAAGGACGCATGCGCCGGCGAACGCATACCTGCACATGATCTGCGTACCCAATGGTAAAGATAGGGTACGCAGGTCGCATGCAGCGTCATGCGCCCATAGGTGGAGCGATCGGGAGGAGGCGCGGCTGGGGACGGAGCTTAGCGGCGGTCGTGTGCTGACAGACGCAGGTCAGTGCAACGCTAATGTGAAACTAGCCTTAGATGAGGTTAAGGTCTGTACAGCCAGTCATGTTTTCCGTACACAGTTATGCTGGAACTGAAAATTGCCTTCCCCAAAGCTGTAAGCTACAGTTATCCAAATTGTCTTGTGCTGAAGCATTAAGATTTCCGAAAGGTCACCTTTTTTGTAGGTTTGTGATTGCTATTTCTAACTGGAATATCATTTTAATGGCAGCACAGTTATGGATTAAATGAAACTGCTTTTAGCTGCAGGTTGAAAACCACGCTGTAAAATCTTTTTCTTACTGTAGTTTGGTCATCACACCAAGTAAATGAAGCCTTACAAGGTGGGTTTGGTCTAGATAAGTGGCAATACTTTAGCTGCTTATCCCTGTATCTACTGATACTTGGCCTTGGCTTGCATGTTTATGGGTAACTCCCATACAGTCTAGTCTGCAGCGAGGTGCTAATGCCGTCTGCCGGGGATTTCAGTGTGATGGGATTTATGGTGTCTTTAGGATCTGAGAGAGGAGTCAGCCTTAGCATTGCTCATTACTCCAGTGATCTCTTTCCCCTGGAATATTGGCTGTGCTGTTTGTTGTGCCTTTCACATGGTGATTTGTATTGTGAGCGACACTGCATTGCAGGAGTCATCTGAGGACATGGGCCATATATGGAGGTAGATTTTCATTCACAAGACTATCTAGTAGTACAGAATGCTTTACATAACAATACCATCTGCTCTGCTAACAAACCAGCCTGATTGGAGGAGATACTGCAGAGGGATCAATCCCGCCTCCTGTTATCTCTATGTCTGTCCAGTTTCCTGGCATGTGCATTGTGCATGAACCCTAGTTTATCTAAAGAAAAAACATTCCACAGTGTAAATCTACACATAATGTTATCATCCTCACATGGAGCTGGCTTCCTTACAGCAGTGAACTTTGTCATGACTGTAAGCACTTGTCTGAATGTATTGGAGTGCAAAACAGAACTGCATTACGTGTTGTATATTGCTCTGTATTTCCCCAATAGCCAGCCATAACACTAATTCGGCTGACTATTAGGCTAAGTGCACACGATCAGGAATAATTGCGTTTTTTTCGCGGTTTTTCCGCGGTTTTCCGCGGTAAAAACGCGATAAAAACGCAAGCATTAAGCATCCTATACATGTTAATTGATTCCGCATGTTTTGGCCACATGTTGCGTTTTTTTCCGCGAAAAAAACGCTTTGCGGAAAAAATAGCAACATGTTCATTAATTTAGCGTAACCGCGGTGATTCCGCCGCCATAGGAATGCATTGAACCGCTTACTTTCCGCATGTGGCTATGCCCACTATGCGCAATGTAAGCGGTTCATGTGCGGATGGTACCCAGGGTCTGGAGCAGAGGAGACTCTCCTCCAGGCCCTGGGTACCATATCCCTGGTAAAACAATAATTAAAATAAAAAATAATGATATTCTCACCTTCCGGCGGCCCCCGCAGCCTTCCCGCGGCCCCCGCAGCCTTCCCGCCTTCAGCGACGCTCCCGGCAACTTCCGGTCCCAAGAGTCCTTTGCGAGAATCACCCAGATGGCATAGCAGTCTCGCGAGATGCTACGTCATCGGTGTGATTTGTTGCAAAGCACTCCTGGGACCGGAAGTTGCCGGGAGCGTCGCTGAAGGCGGGAAGGCTGCGGGGGCCGCCGGAAGGTGAGAATATCATTATTTATTATTTTTTTTATTATTTTTACATTAGATCTTTTTACTATTGATGCGACATAGGCGGCATCAATAGTAAAAAGTTGGTCACACTTGTCAAACACTATGTTTGACTCGTGTGACCAACCTGTCAATCAGTTTTCCAAGCGATGCTACAGATCGCTAGGAAAACGCTAGCATTCTGCAAGCTAATTACGCTTGCAAAACGCTATTATTCTGGCGGGAATCAGCATAAAAAAACGTGCGTATTTCCTGCGGGAGAAGTGCGGGATTGCCGCGGAAATTTCCGCGGCAATTCCGCAACGTGTGAACTTAGCCTTATCGCTCCTGACCTTAATAATGCATGCTGTTTGTGCTTTTTAATTCGGAAGGTTAGAAGACCAAAACCACTCCAGTAATGCAGACCCCCCCAACCCTCCACTCTTCATAGAAATGCATTACCACGATATTTGGTGCCTGGTTCTCACAGGTCCTGAATAATGAAGTCTATATGATTAGCCCCTTTATATAGTTTTGTAACTGGACAGCACAGGTCTCATGAATGAGCAATGTGAATTTTGTTTTGGATGTGAATGGAGAATAAAACTACATACAGAACCAAATCCAAGTTGCAGATTAAGGTTTTAACCCCTTAAGGACTACACCTTCTTAATTTTTGCGTTTGGCTCTTTCCGCCACTTCTTAGGATAAAATAGTTATGGCTCTTCTAAGTGGAGAGAAAAAAAACTCAAATTGTTTTTAAAAAAAAAAAAAAAGATTTTTGTCTCCATTTTCTGAGAGCCGTAACATTTTTCTTTCTTTTTTTTTTTTTTTTTTTGAATGAGCTGTGTATGGGCTTGTTTTTTTGTAGTGCTGTGGAGTCGGGAGTCAGGGAAGTTGGGTAGTCAGGCTTACTGACTCCACGGCCCTGGATACCCCCACAATGAATTCCTCCACACACACAGTATAATTTCCCAACTGTGGTCCCACATTATAATGGGCCCCCACATAATGCTCCATAAAGTATAATGGTTCTTCAGCAAAACCCAAATCCTCTCCCCATTCCCCTGTTGCTCCTGTATCCGGCAGTGAGCGCTCTGAAACTTTTCACTGCTTTGTAGTGATACGTGAACGTGCCGGGATAAGGTGTTATCCAAGCATGCTCGTGTGCGACCAGTGTCTTCGGCGTGCTCGAAACACATGTTCGAGGCCCTGCAGTTGCATGTCTCTTGCGGTTGTTGAACAGCCAAGGCGACTCTAACATAGCATTTGAGAGCGCCAAAGATACTCTATTAGCACACAAGCGTGCTCCAATAACATCTTATCCGAGCACGCTCGCTAATCACAGCTGCTCTGCTGAACGGAAGCGTTGTAATGACATCGTCCCTGCTGCGCTAAAACGTCCATCTTTACTGTCAACTTTATTGAAATTCAGGATGCCGATACAGTTGAAAGTGTGATTCTGGGCAAAGTGGGCCTGTCCCCACCTGGCGTCTGAGGCCAAACATGCTTACCCTGTGGGCCAGAGTTTTAAGTGCTTTAAAACAATGAACTTCCATTGGAAAAAGTGGTCCGTCGCCATTTGATGTCCTATAATGCAGTTTTGTTGCTCCTAAACCAGATGAGTGTAAAGTGTAATCACAGGTTAAAATTCCCTATGGAGGACACATGTGACACGGCTTTTGCCATTTTAGAGCGCCACTCGTCCACCAAAAAAAGGCAATAAAGGACAATCCAACATCATATCAACCCCAAAATGGTATAGATGAAACAGTGTGCCACGGAAAAAGTCGGTGGAGTCAGTGTTCATTTTGGTGGAGTTGGTATAAAATGGACGGATTCTGACTCCTAAAATATATAATAAATTGGGTACGGTAGTATAATACAGGATGTGCTGTAAATGTTTTCATAAGAATTTGCAAAAGTTATGAAATGTCCTATAAATGTCTGTTCTGTTCCTGATCTAAGTTTTTAGTTGAGATGAATCTATGCTGCACTTTATGTACTTGCTCAGTATATCTTAGGCTGTGTTTCCACCATCAGGAAGCACAGCACTTTGGAGGGAGCGGAAAGTCTGCTCCGCCGAAAGCCCCGCCCCCTTGTGAACACACGGTGAATCCGGATGTGCTCATTGAACACATCCGGAATCACCGCAGCGCTGCATAGGCCTGTGTTATTTCCCTTGCGGCGACGGAGCATCGCCACAAGGGAATAGGACATGCTGCGATCTGAAAAGACGTGCCGCATGTCCGTTAACGCAGGTCTGCCGCCTGCATGTTTTTACGCATAGTGGAGACGGGATTTCTTGAAATCCCCTCCACTATGCTGTAACATCTGGACTCTGCGTGTTTGACACTGCGCCAGCGCACAGCATCAAACACGCAGCAATTACTGAAGAAATCCTGATGGTGGAAACACACCCTTACTGTTTGAGGGGCACTTTTGTTGGCATAATACTTTATTATCTGTACTATTCAAGTTTTTTTTTATCCTTTATTACATATTTAAATTAGGCCATTGGCCATATGCTTTTTACTGTTCTTACATAGCATATGTTCCAGTATTTTATTCCAAGATCTATTAATTAAAATCTTTCAAGTTTTAGATATTAACCCCTCTCTGCCATCAGACGTACTATTCCGTCCATGTGACCCTGGACCTAATTCCAATGGACGGAATAGTACGTCATATGCGATCAGCAGCGCTCCCGGGGGGAGCGTAGCTGATCGCGGCCGGGTGTCAGCTGTATATCACAGCTGACACCCAGCACTGTGTCAGGAGCGGTCACGGACCGCTCCAGGCACATTAACCCCTGGCACACCACGATCAAACATGATCGCGGTGTCCCCGGGGCACAGGGGAGGATCGCGCAGGGTGGGGGCTCCCGGCGCGCTCCCCTGAGACCCTCAGAGCAGCGCGATGTGTCGCGCTGTTCCGAGGGTCCGTCCTCCCTCCAGGTCCCCGGATCCAAGATGGCGCCGGGGTCCTGCAGGGAGGCGGCTTCCTCAGTGCCTGCTGAGAGCAGGCGCTGAGGAAGCCTGCAGCGATGCCAGAGCGATCGCTGGTGTGACAGAGTGCTGTGCACACTGTCACACCAGCGATCTGCTAAAATACAGTGATGTCCCACCCTGGGACAAAGTAAAAAAGTAAAAAAAATAAAAATAAAAAGTGGTAAAAAAAAATCATAAAAAAAAAAAATATTCCCCAATAAATTCATTTCTTCCTGTAAATAAAATAAACAAAACAATAAAAGTACACATATTTGGTATCGCCGCGTCCGTAACGACCCCCCCCTATAAAACTGTCCCACTAGTTAACCCCTTTAGTGAACCCCTTAAAAAAAAAAAAACTAAGCAAAAAATCAATGCTTTATCATCATACCGCCGAACAAAAAGTGGAATAACACGCGATCAAAAAGACCGATATAAATAAACATGGTACCGCTGAAAACGTCATCTTGTCTCGCAAAAAACGAGCCGTCAAACAGCATCATCAGCGAAAAATAAAAGTTATAGCTCGCAGAATAAAGCGATGCAAAAATGATTTTTTTTATATAAAATTGTTTTTATTCTATAAAAGCGCCAAAACATAAAAAAATGATATAAATGAGGTATCGCCATAATCGTACTGACCCGAAGAATAAAACTGCATTATCAATTTTACCACACGCGGAACGGTATAAACGCCCCCCCCCCCCCCCAAAAGAAATTCATGAATTGCTGATTTTTGTTCATTTTAACCTCCCAAAAATCTAAATAAAAAGCGATCAAAAAATGTCACGTGCTCAAAAATGGTACCAATAAAAACGTCACCTCGTCCCGCAAAAAATAAGACCTCACATGACTCTGTGGGCCAAAATATGCAAAAATTATAGCTCTCAAAATGTGGTGATGCAAAAAACTACTTTTTGCAATAAAAAGCGTTTTTTAGCGTGACAGCTGCCAATCACAAAAACCCGCTATAAATAGTAAATCAAACCCCCCTTTATCACCCCCTTAGTTAGGGAAAAATAATAAAATTAAAAAAAAGTATTTATTTCCATTTTCCCATTAGGGTTAGGGTTGCGGCTAAAGTTAGGGTTAGGGTTGGCGCTAACGTTAGGGTTAGGGTTGGGATTAGGGTTAGGGGTGTGTTAGGGTTAGGTTTGTGGTTAGGGTTGGGACTAGGGTTAGGGGTGTGTTGGGGTTAGGGTTGGAGTTAGAATTGGGGGGTTTCTGCTGTTTAGGCACATCAGGGGCTCTCCACATGTGACATGGCGTCTGATCTCAATTCCAGCCAATTCTGCGTTGAAAAAGTCAAACGGTGCTCCTTCACTTCTGAGCTCTGCCATGCGCCCAAAAAGTAGTTTACCCCCGCATATGGGGTATCAGCGTACTCTGGACCACAAGAGTTATTGTGCAATTTGTCCTATTTCTTCTGTTACCTTTGGGAAAATAAAAAACTGGGGGCGACAAAATCATTTTTGTAAAAAAAAAAAAAATGATTTTTTTGTTTTTACGGCTGTAAGTTATAAATTTTCTGTGAAGCACTTGGGGCTTCATAGCGCTCACCACACTTCTAGATAAGTTCCTTGTGGGGTCTATTTTCCGAAATGGGGTCACTTGTGGGGGGTTTCCACTGTTTAGGCGCATCAGGGGCTCTCCAAATGCGACATGACGCCCCCAGACCATTCCATCAAAGTCTGCAATCCAAAACGTCACTACTTCCCTTCCGAGCCCAGACGTGCACCCATACAGTCGTTTTCTCACACATGTTGGGTATCAGCGTACTCAGGACAAATTGGACAAAAACTTTTGGGGTCCAATTTCTCCTGTTACCCTTGTGAAAATAAAATATTGGGGGCGAAAAAATCATTTTTGTAAAAAAAAAAAAAAAGGATTTTTTATTTTTACAGCTGTACGTTATAAACTTCTGTGAAGCACTTCGGGGTTCAAAATGCTCAACATACTTCTAGATAAGTTCCTTGTGGGGTCTATTTTCCAAAATGGGGTCACTTGTGGGGGGTTTCCACTGTTAAGGCGCATCAGGGGCTCTCCAAATGCGACATGACGCCCCTAGACTATTCCATCAAAGTCTGCAATCCAAAACGTCACTACTTCCCTTCCGAGCCCCGACGTGCGCCCATACAGTAGTTTACTCCCACATATTGGGTATCAGCGTACTCAGGACAAATTGGACAACAACTTTTGGGGTCCAATTTCTCCTGTTACCCTTGTGAAAATAAAATATTGGGGGCGAAAAATCATTTTTGTAAAAAAAAAAAAAAGATTTTTTTATTTTACAGCTGTACGTTATAAACTTCTGTGAAACACTTTGGGGTTCAAAGTGCCCACCACACATCTAGATAAGTTCCTTGAGGGGTCTAGTTTCCAAAATGGTGTCATTTGTGGGGGGTTTCCACTGTTTAGGCAGATCAGAAGCTCTCCAAACACGACATGGCATCCAGCCAATTCTGCGTTGAAAAAGTCAAACGGCGCTCCTTCCCTTCCAAACTCTGCCATGCACCCAAACAGTGGTTTACCCCCACATATGGGGTATGAGCGTACTCAGGACAAATTGCACAATAACTTTTGGAGTCTTGTTACCCTTGGGAAAATAAAAATTGGGGTGAAAAGATCAATTTTGTGGAAAAAATGATTTTTTAATTTTACGGCTCTACGTTATAAACTTGTGTGAAGCACTTGGGGGTTCAAAGTGCCCACCACACATCTAGATAAGTTCCTTGAGGGGTCTAGTTTCCAAAATGGTGTCATTTGTGGGGGGTTTCCACTGTTTAGGCAGATCAGAAGCTCTCCAAACACGACATGGCATCCAGCCAATTCTGCGTTGAAAAAGTCAAACGGCGCTCCTTCCCTTCCAAACTCTGCCATGCACCCAAACAGTGGTTTACCCCCACATATGGGGTATCAGCGTACTCAGGACAAATTGCACAATAACTTTTGGAGTCTTGTTACCCTTGGGAAAATAAAAATTGGGGTGAAAAGATCAATTTTGTGGAAAAAATGATTTTTTAATTTTACGGCTCTACGTTATAAACTTGTGTGAAGCACTTGGGGGTTCAAATTGCTCACCAAAGATCTAGATAAGTTCCTTAGGGGTCTAGTTTCCCAAATGGGGTCACTTGTGGGGAGTTTCCACTGTTTAGGCACATCAGGGACTCTCCAAATGCAACATGGCGTCCAATCTCAATTCCAGCCAATTTTGGTTGGAAAAAGTCAAATGGTGCTCCTTCCATTCCGAGCTCTGCCATGCGCCCAAACAGTGGTTCCCCCCCACATATGGGGTATCAGCGTACTCAGGACAAATTGGACAACAACTTTTGAGGTCCAATTTCTCCTGTTACCTATGGAAAAATAAAAAATTAGTGACTAAGAGATAATTTTTGTGGGAAAAAAATAGGATTTTTTATTTTCATGCCCGGGCATTATAAACTTGTGTGAAGCACTTGGGGGTTCAAAGTGCTCACCAAAGATCTAGATAAGTTCCTTAGGGGTCTAGCTTCCAAAATGGGGTCACTTGTGGGGGGTTTCCACTGTTTAGGCTCATCTGGGGCACTACAAATGGAACATGACCCCCATCAATGTTTGCATTCCAAAACGTTACTGCTTCCTTTCCAAGCCCTGCCGTGCGCCCAAAACAGTTCCCCCCCCCCCCCACATATGGGGTATCAGCATACTCAGGACAAATTGGACAACAACTTTTGGGGTCCAATTTCCTTGGGAAAATTCAAAAATTTGGGACTAAAAAATCATTTTTGTGGAAAATTGTTTTTTTTTTTTTTCACACCCAGGCATTATAAACTTTTGTGAAACACTTTGGGGTTCAAAGTGCTCACAACAGATCTAGATAAGTTCCTTAGGGGGTCTAGTTTCCAAAATGGTGCCACTTGTGGGGGGTTTCCACTGTTTAGGCGCATCAGGGTCTCTCCAAACACGACATGGCGTCCAATCTCAACTCCAGACAATTTTAGTTTGAAAAAGTCAAACGTTGCTCCTTCCCTTACGAGCTCTGCCGTGTGCCCAAACAGTGGTTTTCCCCCACATATAGGGTATTGGCGTACTCAGGAGAAATTGCACAACAACTTTATCTGCCCATTTTCTCCTTTTACCCTTGTCAAAATAAAAAAAAGTTTGTAAAAGATCATTTTTGTGGCTAAAAAGTTAAATATTGATTTTTTCCTTCCACGTTGCTTCAGCTCCTGTGAAGCACCTGAAGGGTTAATAAACTTCTTGAATGTGGTTTTGAGTACCTTGAGGGGTGCAGTTTTTAGAATGGTGTCACTTTTGGGTATTTTCTGCTATATAGACCCGTCAAAGTGACTTCAAATGTGAGGTGGTCCCTAAAAAAATGGCTTTGTAAATTTTGTTGTAATAATGAGAAATCGCTGGTCAACTTTTAACCCTTATAATTTCCTAACAAAAAAAAATTTTGGTTCCAAAATTGTGCTGATGTGAAGTAGACATGTGGGAAATGTTATTTCTTAACTATTTTGTGTGACATATTTCTCTGTTTTAAGGGAAAAAAAATTCAAAGTTTGAAAATTGCAAAATTTTCACAATTTTCGCCATATTTGTGTTTTTTTCAAAAATAAACGCAAGTTATATAGAAGAAATTGTACTTCTAACGTGAAGTACAATATGTCACGAGAAAACAATCTCAGAATCGCGAAGATCCGTTGAAGCGTTCCAGAGTTATAACCTCATAAAGAGACAGTGGTCAGAATTGTAAAAATTGGCCCGTCATTAACGTGCAAACCACCCTTGGGGGTGAAGAGGTTAAGATACACCTTTAATAAAAATAGATCAGTTAAAAACTGCACAAAAATGGAAACTAAAATGTCTTTTTTTTTTTTTTTGTAAATGTTTTTTTCTTTTTAAGGATCAGTTCAAATTTTTGCTTACAGTTTTGCTTCCATTTTTTGCGCTGCCTTTTTTAAATACAACTGGACATATGAACAGATCAGTCCTGATTTTCACAATAGCTTGTCTGTCCTTTATGAAGGAAATTTTTGATACATTGTAAAGTATTTGTGTTTATGTACATTGTAGCAGCTCGGTCATCTTTATGACAGTTTTCCATGGAAATGTAATTTTTTTTTATATAAAATGCCTTTCCCCGTTAGTCATTACTTGGCCGGAGCAGTCTTTTTGAGTAGTAAGTGTCCTGGAAATCATTCATGTTCGTAAACTGGTGTCCAGTTATGAACGGAGTAAAGAAGTTTGTACTTTGACCCTTAATTATGTTGTGTACTGTTTTTCCATAAATACAATAGAAGTGAAATTACATGCAAGGGATGATGTATACAGTGGTGCCAGACTTTATCCCACAGGGTTGGAGAGTGGAATCTTGCAATTTTATGTCTTGCTCCCAAATTAAGTCACTATTTAAAGGGAACCTGTCACCCGGTTTTTGCCACCTAATCTGATCGCAGCTCAGAGTTGTCCACTTGGTAAGATACCACATGATTGTTCTAAAGTGGGACCCTCTCATTTTGATAACTGCATCGGTGGGGCTTAAAGGCTGTATACATGATAAAGTAAATCGAGTGATCACAATCCGTTGTCCGGCAAACACTAAATCGTATTTTTTTGCATTAGAGCCAGATTTGTTCTTTTTCAACTAAAAATAAAGACTAGTTATTTTTTCTTCATCAATTTCTTCGCCTACAGTCATAGATTAGCCTGAAGTCTTCAGATAGCAAAACCAGAAAGATGACTGGGTGAGCAGGAGGAAAATAATGCCAAAAGCTAAACTGTGCTTAAGGGGCCAACCATTTCCAAAGCATTTCTGCTGCTTTATTTTCTTTATAAGGAGGTCTTGTAAATTCTTATTGATTACCAAAGTTTAGGCTATGCTCACAAGCCGCATTTCTGCTTAATTTTTTTTTCTTGGTAGTAAAAATGCTTAGTTCAAAACGAAAAATATTTAGAATTGAGATTCCTCAGTGGTTGATACCTTTTAATGGCTAACTGAAAAGATCCAGTTAGCCATTAAAAGGTATCAACCACTGAGGACTCTCAATTCTAAAACACGGTACGAAGATACACATCTTTCCTATAGTTCAAAACGCACATTTTGCAGCATTTTTTAGGGTACAGATTGCATGGGTGCTTGGTCTATAGTTACATGTTTAATAAACATGCAAAAGATTTTTTTTTTTTTTGCAGCGTTTCTGCACCTTCTCATTGCCTTCTATGGGTGAAAAAAATGCTGAAATTGATGCTGTTGATTAACCCCTCTCTGACATTAGACGTACTATCCCGTCCATAAAACCCGTGCCATTCTGCCCATGGACGGGATAGTACGTCATAGGCGATCAGCTGCGCTCCTGAGGGGAGCGCAGCTAATCGCCGCCGGTTGTCAGCTGATTATCACAGCTGACACCCATGACTGTGTGTCAGGAGCGGTCATGGACCGCTCCCGGCACATTAACCCCTAGCACACCGCGATCAAACATGATCGCGGTGTACTGGGGGCACAGGGGAGGATCGCGCAGGGTGGGGGCTCCCTGCGCGCCCCCTGAGACCCTCAGACCAGCGCGATGTGATCGCGCTGTTCTGAGGGCTTCCTCCCTCCCAGGACCCGGATCCAAGATGGCGCCGGGGTCCTGGAGGGAGGCGGCTTCCTCAGTGCCTGCTGAGAGCAGGCACTGAGAAGCCTGCTGCACTGCCTGAGCGATCGCTGGTGTGACACACCAGCGATTTGATAAAATACAGTGATGTCCCACCCTGGGACAAAGTAAAAAAGTTAAAAAAATAAAAATAAACATGTTATTAAAAAAAATCCAAAATAAATAAAAAAAAAAAAAAAAAAATATTCCCCAATAAATTCATTTCTTCCTGTAAATAAAAAAAACAAAACAATAAAAGTACACATATTTGGTATCGCCGCGTCCGTAACGACCCCCCCTATAAAACTGTCCCACTAGTTAACCCCTTAAAGCAGATTTTTTGCTTCGTTTTTTTTTTTATCATCATACCGCCGAACAAAAAGTGGAATAACGCGCAATCAAAAAGACCGATATAAATAAACATGGTACCGCTGAAAACGTCATCTTGTCCCGCAAAAAACGAGCCGCCATACAGCATCATCAGCGAAAAAATAAAGTTATAGCTCGCAGAATAAAGCGATGCAAAAATAATTATTTTTTATATAAAATTGTTTTTATTCTATAAAAGCGCCAAAACATAAAAAAATGAGGTATCGCCATAATCGTACTGACCCGAAGAATAAAACTGCTTTATCAATTTTACCACACGCGGAACAATAAAAACGCCTCCCCCAAAAGAAATTCATGAATTGCTGATTTTTGTTCATTCTAACCTCCCAAAAATCGAAATAAAAAGCGATCAAAAAATGTCACCTGCTCAAAAATGGTACAAATAAAAACGTCAACTCGTACCGCAAAAAATAAGACCTCACATGACTCTGTGGGCCAAAATATGCAAAAAATTATAGCTCTCAAAATGTGGCGATGCAAAAAACTATTTTTGCAATAAAAAGCGTCTTTTAGCGTGACAGCTGCCAATCATAAAAACCCGCTATAAATAGTAAATCAAACCCCCCTTTATCACCCCCTTAGTTAGGGAAAAATAATAAAATTAAAAAAATGTATTTATTTCCATTTTCCCGTTAGGGTTAGGGTTGGCGCTAAAGTTAGGATTAGGGTTGGGATTAGGGGTGTGTTAGAGTTAGGTTTGTGGTTAGGGTTGGGACTAGGGTTAGGGTGTGTTGGGGTTAGGGTTGGAGTTAGAATTGGGGGTTTCCGCTGTTTAGGCACATCAGGGGCTCTCCAAATGTGACATGGCGTCTCATCTCAATTCCAGCCAATTCTGCGTTGAAAAAGTCAAACGGTGCTCCTTCACTTCTGAGCTCTGCCATGCGTCCAAACAGTAGTTTATCCCCACATATGGGGTATCAGCGTACTCTGGACCCCAAGAGTTATTGTGCAATTTGTCCTATTTCTTCTGTTACCCTTGGGAAAATAAAAAACTGGGGGCGAAAATATCATTTTTGTACAAAAAAAATATTTTTTTGTTTTTACGGCTGTACATTATAAACTTCTGTGAAGCACTTTGGGGTTCAAAGTGCTCACCACACATCTAGATAAGTTCCTTGTGGGGTCTATTTTCCAAAATGGGGTCACTTGTGGGGGTTTCCACTGTTTAGGCGCATCAGGGGCTCTCCAAATGCGACATGACGCCCCCAGACCATTCCATCAAAGTCTGCAATCCAAAACGTCACTACTTCCCTTCCGAGCCCTGACGTGCGCCCATACAGTAGTTTTCTCCCACATATTGGGTATCAGCGTACTCAGGACAAATTGGACAACAACTTTTGGGGTCCAATTTCTCCTGTTACCCATGTGAAAATAAAATATTGGGGGCGAAAAAATCATTTTTGTAAAAAAAAAAAAAAAAAAAAAAAAGATTTTTTATTTTACGGCTGTACGTTATAAACTTTAGTGAAACACCTGGGGGTTCAAAGTTCTCACCACACATCTAGATAAGTTCCTTGAGGGGTCTAGTTTCCAAAATGGTGTCATTTATGGGGGTTTCCACTGTTTAGGCAGATCAGGAGCTCTCCAAACACGACATGGCGTCCAGCCAATTCTGCGTTGAAAAAGTCAGACGGCGCTCCTTCCCTTCCAAACTCTGCCATGCACCCAAACAGTGGTTTACCCCCACATATGGGGTATCAGCGCACTCAGGACAAATTGCACAATAACTTTTGGAGTCTTGTTACCCTTGGAAAAATAAAAATTGGGGTGAAAAGATCATTTTTGTGGAAAAAATATGATTTTTAAATTTTACGGCTCTACGTTATAAACTTGTGTGAAGCACTTGGGGGTTCAAATTGCTCATCAAAAATCTAGATAAGTTCCTTAGGGGGTCTAGTTTCCCAAATGGGGTCATTTGTGGGGGGTTTCCACTGTTTAGGCACATCAGGGGCTCTCCAAATGCAACATGGCATCCAAACTCAATTCCAGCCAATTTTGGTTGGAAAAAGTCAAATGGTGCTCCTTCCATTCCGAGCTCTGCCATGCGCCCAAACAGTGGTTCCCCCCCACATATGGGGTATCAGCGTACTCAGGACAAATTGTACAACAACTTATGTGGTCCAATTTCTCCTGTTACCCTTGGGAAAATAAAAAATTAGTGACTAAGAGATAATTTTTGTGGGAAAAAAATAGGATTTTTTATTTTCATGCCCGGGCATTATAAACTTGTGTGAAGCACTTGGGGGTTCAAAGTGCTCACCAAAGATCTAGATAAGTTCCTTAGGGGGTCTAGTTTCCAAAATGGGGTCACTTGTGGGGGGTTTCCACTGTTTAGGCTCATCTGGGGCACTGCAAACGGAACATGACCCCCATTAACGTCTGCATTCCAAAACGTTACTACTTCCTTTCCAAGCCCTGCCGTGCGCCCAAACAGTTTCCCCCCCCCCCCCCCACATATGGGGTATCAGCGTACTCAGGACAAATTGGACAACAACTTTTGGGGTCCAATTTCCTTGGGAAAATTCAAAAATTTGGGGCTAAAAAATCTTTTTTGTGGAAAATTGATTTTTTTTTTTTCACACCCAGGCTTTATAAACTTTTGTGAAACACTTGAGGGTTCAAAGTGCTCACAACAGATCTAGATAAGTGCCTTAGGGGGTCTAGTTTCCAAAATGGTGTCACTTGTGGGGGGTTTCCACTGTTTAGGCGCATCAGGGGCTCTCCAAACGCGACATGGCATCCAATCTAAATTCCAGCCAATTTTAGTTTGAAAAAGTCAAACGTCGCTCCTTCCCTTACGAGCTCTGCCGTGTACCCAAACAGTGGTTTTCCCCCACATATGGGGTATTGGCGTACTCAGGAGAAATTGCATAACAACCTTATCTGTCCATTTTCTCCTTTTACCCTTGTGAAAATAAAAAAAAAGTTTGTAAAAGATAATTTTTGTGGCTAAAAAGTAAAATATTCATTTTTTCCTTCCACGTTGCTTTAGTTACTGTGAAGCACCTGAAGGGTTAATAAACTTCTTGAATGTGGTTTTGAGTACCTTGAGGGGTGCAGTTTTTAGAATGGTGTCACTTTTGGGTATTTTCTGCCATATAGACCCCTCAAAGTGACTTCAAATGTGAGGTGGTCCCTAAAAAAAATGGCTTTGTAAATTTTGCTGTAAAAATGAGAAATCGCTGGTCAACTTTTAACCCTTATAATTTCCTAACAAAAAAAAATTTTGGTTCCAAAATTGTGCTGATGTAAAGTAGACATGTGGGAAATGTTATTTCTTAACTATTTTGTGTGATATATTTCTCTGTTTTAAGGGAATAAAAATTCAAAGTTTGAAAATTGCAAAATTTTCGCCATATTTGCGTTTTTTTCAAAAATAAACGCAAGTTATATCGAAGAAATTTTACCACTAACATGAAGTACAATATGTCACGAGAAAACAGTCTCAGAATCGCGAAGATCCGTTGAAGCGTTCCAGAGTTATAACCTCATAAAGAGACAGTGGTCAGAATTGTAAAAATTGGCCCGGTCATTAACGTGCAAACCACCCTTGGGGGTGAAGGGGTTAAACAAACGCTGTAGTTCCCAAATTCAGTTAGAAAAAAAGCTGCATGAGATTTGACATCTCACAGCTTTTGCTGGTACTGTGAAAAGCAGCTTTTAATTTGCGTTAAAAAATAAAAACTTGTATGTGAACATGGCTTTATTTTGCAGCATAATTTAACGTTTGTATGCGATTTGCCTCACTGAAGGTGATTTAACAAGGTTGGTGCCCACAATCGCCGCAGTGTTAGTTCCTCTAAGCGTCATTGGAAGTACAGTTTTGTTTATGTCTTGCAGCAGGTGCTTCTACTTTTGACTCTTGGACGCTCTGTGATCGCAGAGAGATCATCTTTGGATGTGTTACAGCCATGATTTGCTTGCTAAAAAGCTTGTATCGGCCTCTAGTATACAAGCTTTGGCTTATGTAGATGGTCGCACTACAGGTGTTTGATTCTAGTCGTCCTGGTTACTTCAAATACCATTTACATTTTTTTTTTTTCACCCCTCTGTCAATATTCAATAATTTATGGTCAGCTGTACAATTGGATTAGAGAACAGATAAAGCCTCTTATCGAATCTTCTTTCAACTGCATTTTATTAGTTTTGCACAGAATGGATTGAATACATCTCTGCGTGGTTATGAATTAAAAAAAAAAAAAAAGAGGCAGGGTGCACAAACTCAATTAGTGTGCAGAAGTCCTAGGCCTTATACCCAATGGCAAAAAAAACATTTTTTTTTCCCTGCACCAAAATATGCAATAGCAATCTGCTCTGGTTATTGTGATGTTGCTGTGTTTATTTATTTATTTATTTTTTTGAGTTTTTTTGCACTTCCAAAAAAAATTGCCCTTGTTATGATTTTTTTTCCAGGCTCACCAATAAAGCTTGGTTAAAAATTCACCCAATGGCGTCTTTAAATTCTTTGTGGTTGAGTTTTAGTGAAATTAAATTCACTTTTCTTGAATTGTTGGGATATGTTCACGTTGCTTTTTTGCTTTGAAAATTCAGAAACTTCATGCACATGTTGCTTATTTTTTATTTTTTTTTCCTTGCAGATGTGAAGCTGTTTCTAATCTGCAGCATGTTATTTTACAGCGTTTTCACACTTTTTTTATGCAGCATTTTGTTTCCTGCCGAGAGGCACCTTTTTGGTGTAGAAATGTCTGCAGCAAATACTGTAAAGGTGTGTGTCATGATACATAGTTTGCCCTGTCCTGCATTTCTGTATAACTTTGTTCCTTCATCATCATTTAACATAAGGGCCCGTCTCACATAGCGATATCGCTACCGAGATCGGTGCTGAGTCACTAGTTTTGTGACGCAGCACCGAGCTCACCAGCGATATCGCTGTGTGTGACATTCAGCGACGATCAGCCCCCCTGCCGGGTATCGCTGATCGTCGCTGAAATGTCAGGACATTTTTTTGATCGCTGGTCTCCCGCTGACAGGCACGCATCGCTGCGTGTGACAGGCGGGAGACCAGCGATCCGCTGGTAACCAAGGTACACAGCGGGTTTCCAGGCGTGGGACTGTGCCTAGAAACCCGCTGTGTACCTTGGATACCAGCGCCCTGATGCAGGGAGCTGGTATCCAAGGTACACAACGGGTTTCCAGGCACCGCGCAGCGCTTGGAAACCCGCTGTGTACCTTGGATACCAGCTCCCTGCATCAGCGCGCTGGTATTCAAGGTACACTGCGGGTAACTAAGCGATGTTACCCGCAGTGTCGCTGTCCCAGATCGCTGCCTGTTTGGCAGCTCAGCAGCGATCATGTAGCGATACACCAGCGATCCTGACAAGTGCATATCGTTGTCGGGATCGCTGGTGTATCGTCATGTGAGACCCAGGCTTTAAGGGTATGCCACACTAAACAATCCCGCTAGCGATCTCGTTAACATCGCATACTAATGAGATCGCTAGCGGGATCGTTTTAATATCGCTAGTAGTGGCCTAATTTAGCGATGTCGTTAAGGACGCTATCGCGGTTAGCGATCTCCTTAACGACTTTAGCGGTACTTTTGTACCGCTAAATCGCTAAAAAAAAAGGTGCCACACTCAGCGATATATACTTACCAGCGGGACGCCGACGATAAAAATAGGGTCAGGAACGATCGCTGTGATGAACGAGATCACAGCAGGGGCCACGTCGCTGGTAGATGCCGCACACAACAACATCGCTAACGGGATCGCTAAATAGTGACGTTTTTTAGCGATCCCGTTAGCGATGTTGTTTAGTGTGGCATACCCTTTAGGCTTATGTCAACACAGCTAAAGGACTCCCCATTGTTCTCCTAAGCCGGGGGAGAACTAACAATACACATTCATATAGACATCTCGGAGCCATGCAATGGACCAAACCATTGACTAGTAGGTGGGAACCTCTCCTCCCCTACCCTTGGGCTGTTCCCAGTAGCCCAAGACAAAGGACTTATGTGTGACCAGTGTTGTGTTGGGAGATCTCTAGAGAAAAGGGTGAGGGCTCGTAGCTGCGGCAAGACCTCACGTCGGTCTGTGATTTTGGACTTATTATGGACATCAGGAATAACATGGATATTTGATTTGATATGCTGCCTGCCTCAATAAATTCCGTTGGATTGTTCTTAGCCCGGTGGTCTCTTCTTGCTCTGCTGCATACCCCGTCACAAACTGGTTGGCAGCGGTGGGATCAGAGCAGAACGAATGGAGGACAACGGCCCATCAACTTCTGGATCCAGAGCCTCAGAGTACAAGAACTGGACTGTGGGGAGCTTACAAACAAAGGCCCGTGAACTAGGGGTCAGCTACAAGGGACTCTCCAAGGAGCAGCTAACTGAGGCTTTGGAAGGAGTTCGCCTGCAAGAGGACAGTGAGGAAGCACCTCCACGGCAAATGGAGGAAAGACGACAGGCAGAGGTAAATACCCAAAAAAGTCAGTGGGCTGTGTGGTACGAGGAGGAGATGGCAATGATGCGAGAGGAGGTCTCCATAGACTATAAGATGGAGGTCATGCAAGGAGCTAAGGAGATGGCATTGCTGGAGAGGCTGATAGCTTTGGAAGCAGCTAGAAGCTCCAGACAGACTGTAACCCCAGCACCCACCATGAGGGAACTCCCCAGAGTGTCCCGCAAAGATTTCAAGCCGTTCCAGGAGGCTGCAGGTGACATTGAGTGTTTCTTCCAGGACTTTGAGCATCAGTGTCGATTAATGGAAGTCCCAGAAAGAGAGCGAGTACGACATCTGGTGGGGCTCTTAGAGGGTGGAGCTGCTGCAGAGTATAGAGCTATGGACCATCGGGGGACTGTGAGTATGCAGACATTAAACGGACTGTTCTAGAACACTATGCTGTGACCCCAGACACGTATAGGACCCAGTTTTGTACTTTGGCCTGTGATGAGGAGGTGTCCTTCAAGATGTATGCCCACAGACTCAAAGAAATGTCATCGCTGGCTGGAGGAAGAGGAGGCCTTAACTTGGGGGGCCTTCCTCCAGGTAATTTTGAAAGAGCAGTTTTACTTCAAGTGCCCCGCTGAGATCCGAGAATGGGTGCGTGAAAGGAGACCAGCCACTGTGTAGGAAGCTGCAGCTCTAGCGGATGAGGCTCTCACCATGAAGCCTCAATGGAAAAAACTACTACTCAGTGAGAAAAGAACTACCAGCCCCCCGACGATGGCGGCCCCTGGTCCTTCGGCCTCCCATGTTCACCATCCCAATAGACCATCAACTCATTGTGACCTTCGTGTGACTGGGCCTCGCATTACACCTGCTCCACCTTCGGGACTATGACGTGGGGGAAGAGTCCCAGAGCGCAGATGTTATAGATGTGGGCAGCCTGGACATCTGCAATTTCAATGTCCAGGTGTTCGGAGACAGGACAGCTACAGACCGCCTTTGCCAGTTCGTTATCTACAGACACTCTCACCAGGAGAAGAGCTGGATTAAGTCCCTGATGACTTGCCAAGTGACTCCGATACCCTGGCTCCCATACCAGGAGTCTATGGGGTGTGAGCCCGAGCCACCTGTTCTTCTGACCTTCAGCACCAACATCTACAGGAGGTCGTGCTGGATGGCCAAAAAGTTGTTGGCTTCCGTGACACTGGGGCTTTTCTCACCATAGTCGATCCCCGAGTACTTCAGCCAGAAGCAATTCAAAAGGGACCAGGAATTGCCATTGTATTGGTTGGAGGCACCCAGAGATATATTCCAAGAGCGAGGGTGACCCTGGATTATGGCTTTGGGGCCAAACAATGCGTGGTCGGTGTGATGAGCGGCCTCCCTGCAGACGTTCTTTTAGGAAATGTGGGACATCTGCATTGCCACTTTGTCGGTGCGGTAACCAGAAGTCAAGCCAAGAGAGCAGCAAATGGGGACGCCTACAACTCATCCATGGAAATGAGGCCACCAGAACCACCGACACAGCCTGTGAGTGATTCTTCTTGTGGGGACAATGTGAGTGATACCTGGGATAGAGTTCAGTTTCGACAAGAGGTAGATACTGACCCAACCCTAGCTAGTTTTAGAGCACAAGCTGAGATAGGGCAGTTAGGGGAGAACGGGGAAAGAATTATCTGAGAAAATGGACTTTTGTATAGGGTTACCAATGCTGCCTCCCCAGATAAGCCCTGGACTTATAACAAACAGATGATTGTTCCTCAGAAATACAGAATTCCCCTATTACACCTTGCTCATTATATTCCTACTGCTGGCCATCAAGGCAAAACCCGCACCGAGAGACAATTGACTCAAACCTTCTATTGGCCAGGGATTTCTCAGGTAGTGGCGCATTTCTGCCGAACTTGCGATATATGTCAGCGTAGAGGGTGACCCGGAGATCACCCAAAGGCACCTCTGCAACCACTCCCATCATAGAACCATTTCAAAGAGTAGCTGTCGATATCCTTGGGCCTCTGGCTAAACCAAGTAGATCAGAAAAGCAGTACATTCTCACTGTTGTGGACTATGCCACCCGATATCCGGAAGCTGTGGCCTTGTCAAGTATTTCTGCAGCCAAGGTGGCCGAGGCCCTGGTTACCATTTTCACCAGAGTAGGATTTCCCAGTGAGATCTTGTCGGACCAAGGCTCCCAGTTCATGTCAGAACTAGTCCAGTGTCTGTGGCGCACCTGTGGAGTACGAGCGATTCGAACGACACCGTATCATCCACAAACAAATAGACTTTGTGAACGATTTAACGGTACTCTGAAGAATATGCTGAGGGCCTTCACTGACAGAGATTCAGACTGGGAGAAGTACCTACCCCATCTCTTGTTTGCCTATCGGGAAGTTCCTCAGGAGTCCACCGGGTTTTCCCCCTTTGAACTCCTCTATGGGAGAAAGGTCCGAGGACCCTTAACTCTGCTCAATGAATACTGGGCGGGGCAAGTTGAAGATACAGGAGCCCCTGTTGTCCCTTATGTCCTAAAGCTGCGAGAAACCCTGGCTCAACTTGCTAGTTTAGCCCAGAGTCATGTGTGTATGGCTCAAACCCGACAGAAGACCTGGTATGCCCGTAAGGCACGCTATCGGGAGTTTGTAGAAGGACAACAGATCTTAATGATTATTCCCCATCCACAAAATAAACTGCAGACCACGTGGGAGTGTCCCTTCCGGGTTCTCAAGAAACTAAATTATACCAATTACCTTTTGCTTTAGATGATCAAGGACTAAAGGGTATGCCACACTAAACAATATCGCTAACGGGATCGCTAAAAAACGTCACTATTTAGCGATCCCGTTAGCGATATTGTTCAGTGCGGCAGCTTCCAGCGACGAGCTTCCTGCTGTGATCTCGCTCGTCGCTGGAATCGTTCCGGACCCTATTTCATCGCTGGCGCTCCCGCTGGGTAAGTATCTAATCGCTGTGTGGCACCTTTTCTTAGCGATTTAGCGGTACTTTTGTACCGCTAAAGTCGTTAAGAAGATCGCTAACGGCGATAGCGTCGTTAACTATATCGCTAAATGCGGCAGCATTTAGCGATATAGAAACAATCCCGCTAGCGATCTCATTAGTATGCAACGCTAACGAGATCGCTAGCGGGATAGCTTAGTGTGGCAGTACCTTAAGACAAAAGACTGTTCATGTGAATATGATTAAGGAATACCACGACCGGAACCTTCCAATGATAGCAAGCTGTCGGCTAGCTTCAGAAGACGGTCACGAGGAAGAGGACTCCCTACCTGATCTCGTGGAAGCCGCAAGAGCCCCTTCCACTGTGGAACAGGTTCCTCTGGGAGATCACCTGGACCCCTTACAGAAAGACCAGATGCTGGGAGTGCTTCAACAGACACGGGCTGCCTTCTCATCTCAACCAGGTCGAACCACCGTCACCCAACATCATGTGGACACTCAGGGTATCCGTCCCATACAACAGGCTCCTTACCGGGTACCTGAATCAATTCAAAACACCATGCAGCACGAACTAGAGGGGATGTTACAGCTTGGGGTAATCCAGGCCTCTCATAGCCCTTGGGCCTCTCCTGTGGTGTTAGTACCCAAGAAGGATGGGAGTACTCGATTTTGTGTGGACTACAGACGACTTAATGACCATACTGTCAGTGATCCTTACCCAATGCCCTGTACTGACGAACTTCTAGACCGACTGGCTGGGTCCCGATATGTCACTACCTTAGATCTCAGTAAGGGATACTGGCAAATTCCTCTTGACAGGGCAAGGGAGAGAACGGTTCGCTTTTATAACCCCCTTTGGTCTGTACGAATTTCTACGCATGCCTTTTGGAATGAAACATGCCCCGGCAACCTTCCAGAGAATGGTAGACCAGATCCTCCGGGGATGTGGGGACTTTGCTTGTGCCTACTTAGATGATATCGCCATCTTCAGCCAGACGTGTTAGGAACATCTGAATCAAGTAGCCGTTATTCTTGACCGGATTATTGCAGCCGGCCTAACCATTCGACCCGATAAATGCCAATTAGGGATGGGTGAAGTTCAGTACCTAGGGCATAGAGTAGGGGGCGGGAAGCTTCGTCCGGAACCTGCAAAAATCCAGGCTATTAGAGACTGGCCTGTACCCCAAACTAAGAAACAAGTTATGGCTTTTTTGGGCACTGCCAGCTATTACCGAAAAATTTGTTTCTCATTTTAGCACTGTGGCCAAGCCTTTTACCGCCCTGACCAAGAAAACGATGCCCAGGCTGGTAATCTGGACTCCAGCCTGTGAGGAGGCCTTTAACCGGCTGAAGGACGCCCTGGTCTGTGACCCTGTTCTGTCTGCTCCAGACTATAAGAGGCGATTCATTGTGCAGACGGACGCCTCTGCTTATGGATTGGGTGCTGTACTCAGCCAGGTGAATGCAGCGGGGGACGAGCACCCTGTCGCCTACCTCAGCAGGAAACTGCTGGACCGAGAAGTGGCCTATGCAACTGTGGAAAAAGAATGTCTGGCTATAGTGTGGGCCCTCCGGAAACTAAAGCCGTATCTGTATGGACGAGAATTCTCTGTGGTTACTGATCACAATCCCCTCACCTGGCTGAACAGAGCTTCTGGGGACAATGGACGCCTACTACCATGGAGCCTGGCTCTGCAGCCCTATAACTTTACCATACAGTATAGAAGAGGCAGCCAACGCCAAAATGCAGATGGACTGTCCGGGCAGCCCTGCCTGTGTGTACTTAACAAGCGACCTGTAGAGGTCCCTCGTACGTACACAAAATTGGAGGGGAAGGAATTGTCATGATACATAGTTTGCCCTGTCCTGCATTTCTGTATAACTTTGTTCCTTCATCATCATTTAACTTAGGCTTATGTCAACACAGCTAAAGGACTCCCCATTGTTCTCCTAAGCCTGGGGAAAACTCACAATACACATTCATATAGACATCTCGGAGCCATGCAATGGACCAAACCATTGACTAGGAGGTGGGAACCTCTCCTCCCCCACCCTTGGGCTGTTCCCAGTAGCCCAAGACAAAGTACTTATGCGTGACCAGTGTTGTGTTGGGAGATCTCTAGAGAAAAGGGTGAGGGCTCTTAGCTGCGGCAAGACCTCACGTCGGTTTGTGATTTTGGACTTATTATGGACATCAGGAATAACATGGATATTTGATTTGATATGCTGCCTGCCTCAATAAATTCCGTTGGATTGTTCTTAGCCCGGTGGTCTCTTCTTGCTCTGCCGCATACCCTGTCACAGTGTGTTCCCATCTCTATTATCCTATCTCAATATGTGATGGGTGTATTAGCAAATACCTCCAATTAGAATGTAGTATAGTTTTTCTGATTCGCTTAGTCTTACCTAGTGTGCAGGATCTTGGGTAGCCATGACTACAACCACTGATATAGTGACAGCTAGTTGCTAGTGGTTGTAACCATGGATAAGGTCCTGCAGTGCTTGCACATGAGGAAAGAGACATGGCGAATCAGAAAAACAATGCATTTCTAATTGGAGCGATTTGCTAATATTATTACACCTACTACATATTGTGATAGGATGTTGGAGATGGTAATACTCGTTTAAAAGTAAGCACCACCCACCCCTTAGATTAGTAACTTAGGTACGTCCACCCCCTTGGATGTCCCTAAGGCCAGGTTCAAACTGCGTTCATGCAGTCCTTTCAACGGATAGCGTTGACGGACTTCGTTAACACGATAGCATAACGCAATCGCGTTATGCTATACCACTAGCGCAGATGCTTCATCTGTGCTAGCGGTGACGGACCCTCGGATGCTGCAGTCCGCGTCCGAAGGTCCGTCACAGAATGACGGCAC